>CM019063.1:338232364-338832364 GCA_009667805.1 Leptobrachium leishanense
GGAAGGGTAGTCAGCCAAGCCAAAATCGGTAACCAGGGAATCAGAATGGAACATAAACAGCAAACCAAAATACAGCAATAGACAGAACTAAATACACAGAAGGAACTGACATAAACTAGAACAGAAATAACAGAGACAAAAACTGAACAAGGATATTCAAACGGAGGATATCAGGAACGCAGCAAGGAGCTCTCAGGACACAACTCGCAAGGGGACCAGGCAAAGTAAAATGACCCAGCAATGTACTATAGGTACATTGCTCTAATATAGGCAGGGGAATCAAGGCAAGGATCAACAGGTGAGCAACACACAGAACACCAATTAACACCTGGGAAGCCACCCAGGAATTGGCAGCAACAGAAACACAAGGGGAAAACACAATATACAAATACAGAGGGCAGGGAGACAGGGTTGGAACGTAACAGGTAGTCAACTTGAATTGATGCAATTTTTTACTCACCTGAACACCAACTCAATTGGAATTAAATTAGGCTCTACGATCAGTAAAGAAACTATAGACTTCCTTGATCTTACACTGTATATAGAAAATGGGAGAATTATGACTAGGACACATTTTGAAGATGTTCATGTGAATGGATATATTGATAAGAGAAGCGATCATTATCCACCATGGCTAAATGCCATCCCAAAGGGACAGATGCTATGAGTTTGTAGGAACTGTTCTGATATTAATCAGTATCAGATACAATCCCAGAAATTTGTTCAGGAATTCTCAACTAAAGGATACCAGGAACAAGCCCCTCAAGATCATTAGAGAGGATGTATCCAGGATGGAAAGATCAACTCTTCTGGAATACAAACGGCAGAATGAGAATAAAGATGAAACTGTATCTTTCATCCTTGATTATAATTCACTCAATAGGGAGATCAAGAAGTCTATAGAGAGACACTGGCCAATTTTGAGAAGGGATCCTGTCCTTAATAGGGATGAGCTGTTCGGTTCGATCTGTTCGGAGTTTGCATCGAACATCAGCCGTTCGGCTGTTTGCCGAACTCCGAACATTTCCGCGTGTTCGGTTCGAGTTCACCCACAATGCACCACAATGGACCACAATGCACTTTTCCACTGGCCTGAAGCTTGTAATTGGCTACAGCCTGCACCTGACCACAGTTTAGGTGCAAGACTATGCCAATCACGGCTCAGAGTCCTGATTGGGCAAATTTTACCCAATCATGGGCTCACAGAGCTATGTCCCGCAGAACACTATATAAGGCTTCACACAGCCCCCAGCATGTGTTTTTTGAGAGGAGATTGTTCTGTTAGTGTGTCTTCTCAGTGCCAGCAGCTATTGGGGGGTCTTACTTCTACAAGATATCTGGGAATTGTTGTAATCTGTGTGTTCTCACTGCCGGCAGCTATTGGGGGGTCTCACTTCTACAAGATATCTGGGAATTGTTGTAATCTGTGTGTTCTCACTGCCGGCAGCTATTGGGGGGTCTCTCTTCTACAAGATATCTGGGAATTGTTGTAATCTGTGTGTTCTCACTGCCAGCAGCTATTGTGGGGGTCTCACTTCTACAAAATATCTGGGAATTGTTGTAATCTGTGTGTTCTCACTGCCAGCAGCTATTGGGGGGGGTCTCACTTCTACAAGATATCTGGGAATTGTTGTAATCTGTGTCTTGTCACTACCACCCATTGGGGGTCTCACTGATTTATAGGAGGTTCCTGGGAATTGAAATCTGTGTGTTGTCACTGCCACCCATCAGGGGGTCTCACTGATTTATAGGAGGTTCCTGGGAATTGTAATTTGTGTCTTGTCACTGCCACCCATCAGGGGGTCTCACTGATTTATAGGAGGTTCCTGGGAATTGTTATTTGTGTCTTGTCACTGCCACCCATCAGGGGTCTCACTGTTTTATAGGAGGTTCCTGGGAATTGTAATCTGTGTCTTCTCACTGCCAGCTATCAGGGGGTCCCACATACTTCTAGAAGATATCTGGGAACTGTAATTTGTGTCTTGTCACTGGCTGCCAGCTATCAGGGTGTCTCACTGATTTATACCAGAGTTCTGGAAATCTTTAATTTTTATACCAGAGTTGAATCAGAGTTCTGCATACCTCCAATTTTTATAACAGAGTTGAATCAGAGTTCTGTATATCTTTAATCTGTATATCACTCACCATGCCAGAAAGACCAAAAAGGACAGGCAGACGCTCCCAGACACAGATAAGAGGGCAAGCAGCATCTGTGTCGGGAGGCTGTGCCTCTGGTCGTCGTGGACGTGGTGCATCCTCTGCAGGGGTACGCTTGTCCTTTCTAACTGGTGGTGGCCGTCTTAAGCAGCAGCAACATACAGAGGATTTGGTGGATTGGCTAACCAGGCCATCCTCATCCTCCGAGTCCTCTGCCAGCCAGGCTTGTAGTAGTTTACAGTCCACCTCAGCTGCCAAAGCATCTAATGCAGCCTCCATGTCCACAGCTACTCCTGCCGTAGCCTCACTATCACACACAGAGGAGTCAGCTGAATTGTTTGACTACAATGACAGTGACATGCTGCTTGAGGCTGCGCAGCAACTACAGTGCTCTGATTCAATCTCTGAGGTTGAGGAAGGGAGTATAATCAACCTAGAGGAAGGGGGTGCCAGTGATGACACACAAATAACTGGCACTCATGTTGCCCCAGCAGCTGCAGCATACTGCCAAGTTGGCTCCAGTGACAAGGAGATAGGGGGTGATGACAATGATGATGAGGTCACTGACTCCACCTGGGTGCCTGATCGAACAGAGGAGTCAAGTGAGGAGGAGGCACAACAAACACGAGGCACAACGCCCTCTATGACCAACCATAGTCAGTCCAAGGCATAAGATGTCAGAGCTGCTCAGGTGCAGAGCGCTGTTGTCTCAAAGCACACATCCAGGAACTCTGCTGTCTGGGAGTTCTTTAAGAAATGTGCAGCAGACCGCACCGTTGCTATTTGTAATCTATGTCAGATGAGGATCAAGCGTGGGAAAGACACCGGACGCTTGGGTACCACGTGCTTGAGGTGACATATGACCACCTGCCATGCATCCCGTTGGTGCAAAACTTTGCGTAGGTCCTCCTCACCTGTATCTACCCCCACTATATGTCCTGTCATGTCATTGACTCCAACCTCCACTGACAGGGATGATGCTACAGTAATGGATGTACCAGGTCCTTCCTCACAATGTGACAGCATCCCATCAGCTGAAGATTTACGCAGTCAGATTACGTTGCCTCAGCTGCTTCAGCGTAAGAAAAAATATAGTCCCAACCATCCCCAAGCACAGCGTCTAAATGCCAGTTTAGCAAAATTACTCGCATTGCAGCTGGTGGACTCTGGTTCCTTCCGTGAATTTGCTGAATGTGCTGTACCACAGTGGCAGGTTTCAAAACACCATTTCTTTTCACGGAAGGCCATTCCAGCACTATACCAGCACGTGGAACACAATGTTATGGAGTCATAGGGAAAGGCAGTCAGCAACAAGGTGCACGTGACTTTAGACACGTGGTCCAGCAAGCATGGACAGGGCCGTTACATTTCCTTCACGGCACACTGGGTAACTCTGATTGCAGCTGGGAGGGATCCAAGATGGGGCTCTGTGCTGGAGCTTGTTAATCCACCACGCCTCCAGAAAGCTGCTTGTATGAGGTCTGTCTGCTCCACCACCACCTCTCCCTCTTGCTCCTCCTCCTTCTCTGTCTCTGGCGAAGTGGCAGTTAAACCGACGCGTGGCAGGGGCTACGCAGTGGCTTAAGCAAAAAGATGCCATACTGTGCTTGAGCTGGTTTGTTTAGGGGACAGGAGCCACACTGGGCCAGAAATTCTGTCAGCTCTGCAGGAGCAGGAGCAGAGATGGTTAACACCACGCCAGCTTGAGCTGGGAATGGTCGTCTGTGATAATGGCAGCAACCTTCTCTCCGCCTTACGCCAGGGTAAGTTGATGCATGTACCATGCATAGCACACGTCCTAAATCTGGTGGTACAGCGTTTCCTAACCAGGTACCCAGGGCTGGCAGAGCTTCTCAGCCAGGCCAGAAAAGTAGGCAGCCACTTCAGATGGTCATTCCCAGCAAGTGTTCGCCTGGCAGAAATTCAAAGAGAATTCCACCTTCCCACAAACTGTCTGATCTGTGACATGCCCACCAGGTGGAACTCGACATTATCAATATACAAAGAGAGGTAAGTTAGTGCTGATAATGAGTATAGGAAATCGCTAATACACCTGAATGGTCCTTGTTTCTCAACCATCAACATATAACAACAAAAAAGGGGAGATGGTGTAGCGATGTCAATGTCCTTTCACAAGATGGAGTCAGGGTCACGTAGGTTGTATTCTTAGCCTTCTCTTTATGTGCTCCTCAAAGAAAACACAAGGAATACATCATAGTGCGACCCATAAATACAACACACATGTGTGGATAGATAATTGCACTCACATGTAGTAGAACCCTCCTGGTTCTGGGTGATATGCCTTAGGGATATTATCGGCTTCCCAATTGCCCTTTCGGACGAAATCCAATGGAAGGTCCAAGGTGAGAGAGATTTCCGTATCTATACACATGAATCCTGCAGGAAAAACCAGGACTGACTTAGAACAGGGCAAACCAGAAATTAACTTGTTACTCAGAATGAGACCGCCCGGGCGGTCTCATTCTGAGTAACAAGTTCATTTCTGGTTTGCCCTGTTCTAGGTCAGTCCTGGTTTTTCCTGCAGGATTCATGAGTATAGATACGGAAATCTCTCTCACCTTGGACCTTCCATTGGATTCAGTGGATTTCGTCCGAAAGGGCAATTGGGAAGCCGATAATATCCCTAAGGCATATCACCCAGAACCAGGAGGGTTCTACTACATGTGAGTGCAATTATCTATCCACACATGTATTGTTGTATTTATGGGTCGCACTATGATGTATTCCTTGTGTTTTCTTTGAGGAGCACATAAAGAGAAGGCTAAGAATACAACCTACGTGACCCTGACTCCATCTTGTGAAAGGACATTGTCATCGCTACACCATCTCCCCTTTTTTGTCAACATTATCAATGCTGCAGCGTCTGCACAAGCAGCAGAGGGCCATCAACGAGTACCTGTGTGAGTATGGCACAAGGACAGGTTCAGGTCAACTTTCCCCCCCCCCCGCAGTGGCTGATGATCAAGGATGCATGCACTGTACTGTCATCATTTGAGGAGGCAACAAGGATGGTGAGCAGGGACAGTGCATGCATCAGTGACACAATTCCTTTAGTGTTCCTGCTGGAGCGCACTCTGCAGGGAATTATAGATGTGGCACTAGAGGCAGAGCAGCAGGAGGAAGAGGAGGCCTTCCCTAGCTCTCAAGGCCCCAGTCTTTCCGCAGACAGCATTCCTGCGGGTCCTCCTCAGATCAGACAGGAGGAGGATGAGGAGGAATATTTAAGTAGTGGGGGCATTGAAGGTAGGGATTCCTCCAGGTGTGCCCAGAAACCCAAGGACTAGTACGTGGCTGGGAGGAGGAAGTGCACGACGGGGTCATCCTCATTGACCAGGAAGACTCGGAAGCTAATGCCACCTCCAACCTACGCTGCATGGGCTCCCTTATCCTGCAAAGCCTGGTAAAGGACCCCAGGATTCGTGCTACCAAGGAGAGGGATCATTACTGGTTGGCAAGCCTTCTTGATCCACAATACAAGGGTAAAGTTGCAGAGCTCATCCTGCCCTCACAGAAGGAGGACAAGATGAAAAAGCTTGAGGACGCTCTAAAGCGACACTTGTGTAACACCTTTCCAGGCACTGGTAGGTTACCAAGTGATGACACAGGTGCTTCTGAGGCTGCGGTTGATCAGAGGAAGAGCAGTGAAAGGGGTCACTTGACTGATGCCTTTTCCAATTTGTTTAGTCCACGACGCCCAGGGACGTCAAATGTAGGCACCCATTTCCAGCATCTTCACCGTATGGTGCAGGACTACCTACGGGCAAGGGCAGACCTGGATACCTTTCCAGCAGATGATCCACTGGCTTACTGGGTGTTGAGATTGGATCACTGGCCAGAACTTAGCCAATATGCTATGCAGCTACTAGGTTGCCCTTCATCCAGCGTGCTTTCTGAAAGGACGTTCAGTGCCACTGGAGGTTTTGTCACAGACAAAAGAGTGCATCTGTCCACAGACTCTGTAGACCGGCTGATATTTCTAAAAATAAATCAGTCCTGGATCAGCAGCTATCCATCCCCTGATGCTGACGTAACATAATAGATTGGGGATCTCTTCTGCATTCACAAAACCTCCACCACTGCACTCTTCCACAATACCACAAAGGGGTTACGGTGTGAAGGCACTTGCTGTCACCAAAGGCACAATATTTAGGTGCACTGCCACTGACGCCTATATTACCAGATTTATATCATTTTAATATTGGACCGCAGGGTCCAACCCTGCACTCTTCCACAATTCCACAACAGGGTTACGGTGTGAAGGCACTTGCTGCCACCAAAGGCACAATATTTGGGTGCACTGCCACTGACGCCTATATTACCAGATTTATATAATTTTAATATTGGACCACAGAGTCCAACCCTGCACTCTTCCACAATACCACAGAGGGGTTACTTACGGTGTGAAGGCACTTGCTGCCACCACAGGCACAATATTTGGGTGCACTGCCGCCTATATTAACAGATTTATATCATTTTAATATTGGACTGCAGGGTCCAACCCTGCACTCTTCCACAATACCACAGAGGGGTTACGGTGTGACGGCACTGTTGCCGACACTAAAGGCCCAATTTTAAAGCACCTATTGTTACTTTCATCCAAAGTCTGCATAAGTTTCACCATAATTTAGCCAAAAAATCACTAAACTTGTTCTGCGTGTCCTAAAATGTCTCCTCTTTTCATACAGACTGCCGCCCCAAGCAGTTGTTTACGAATAGATTAAAGGAAAACCGTTTACCGTCATTTGAAATGTCATTTTTTTGTTTTTAAATGTTTCTATACATCCAAAAAATTCGCCACTTCATGGGCAGGTTATGGGGATCTCCTAGGCACGATATTTGAAGGAATTTTTTGTTTTTATTTTTAACCCTTATTTCATGGAAAAGTCACTGTTCCTTTAAAAACTTTTTTTTTACTTTTTGTCCTTGTTTCCTGTCCCCCAGGGCACTATACCCGGACTCCCATACACCTTTTATGGCAAATATCTTGCATATATGCCCTCTTGGAGGGCACTCTAAAAATCGAACTTTCGAGTCCCATTGACTTGCATTGAGTTTGGTTCGTGTTCGTGTTCGAACTCGATCTTTTGAAATTGTTCGAATGCGAACCGAACACGGGGGTGTTCGGCTCATCCCTACTCTCCATATTCTCCCCTGCTTCTCACCTTCTTCGCCTCCTGCTTCTCCCCATCTTCTCTCCTGCTTCTCCTCATCTTCTCCCCTGCTTCTCCTCATACAGGGTAATTCAAAGAGATTCGAAAAGTCACCGCATGTTCGTTGACTTTTTGTTCTCTTCAATTCAGTTCATTTTGCCGATCCCATTTCGGTGACCCTGCGGTGTATTCAGCAAGCACCACAGGGTCCCCGAATTGCAGGGAAAGGCTGTCGCAAACCTGACGAAAACTCACCGCAAAACCCGTCGAATGCACGCCGAAAACCCGAAAAAACATCTGGATTAACCCGCCGAAAACCACAGAAAAACCCAAGCAGGAGCCGATAACACGCAGCGAAGCCGCTGGTAAAAGCCGACACTGCAGACAAGTGAAGTGAATAAATTAGGAAAACAGTTTGCTTGAATGTTTGAAAAGTGAAACGCTGTTTGCAAAGAAACTACTGAGCGAAAATGTCTGAAATTTACATATGAGGTCCAAGGAATGATAATAAGAAGGGCTGTTTCTAAAAAAAAATAAAAAATCCAGAAAAATGCTTAAAATATCCTAAAAAATCTATAAATAAAGAGACTCTTTACTGCAGAATTTTATAATGAACGTTTATTAGATATTGAATTAAAACCGGAATATTTTTAACATTGAAGCCTATGGGATTCGCCTGAATAAATCTGCCGCATGAAAGCACTGAATGGCAGGGCATTTCGGGAACCTTTCACTGCTGGTTTGTGTTCTCTGAATAGCTGAAGCAGTGCTTTTTCATGGGGATTTCAATGACCTCGAACAAGCACCGAACAGGCACCGTATATGCAGGCAATTCACCAGGATTTGGCGAATTGCCTGCTCTCTGGATAGCTGAATGGCCAGGAAAGGTAACCGAACGCTGATTTTCAGAGTTCGGTTACCTTTTTCAAGCAATTCGGATCTCTTTGAATAACCCTGATAGTCTCCCAGGCTTCTCCTCATCTTCTCCCCTGCTTCTCCTCATCTTCTCCCCTGCTTCTCCCCATCTTCTTCCCTGCTTCTCTTCTCCCTTGCTTCTCCTCCTCTTCTCACCTGCTTCTCCTACTTTTCTCCCCTGCTTCTCCTCAGCTTCTCAGCTTCTCCTCCTCTTCTCCCCATCTTCTCCCCTGCTTCTCCTCAGCTTCTCCTCCTCTTCTCCCCATCTTCTCCCCTGCTTCTCCTCCTCTTCTCCCCTGTTTATCCTCCTCTTTTCCCCTGCTTCTCAGCTTCTCCTCCGCTTCTCAGCTTCTCCTCCTCTTCTCCCCATCTTCTCCCCTGCTTCTCCTCCTCTTCTCCCCTGCTTCTCCTCCTCCTCTTCTCACCATCTTCTCCCCTGCTTCTCCTCCTCTTCTTCCCTGCTTCTCCTCCTCTTCTTCTCCTCTTCTCACCATCTTCTTCGCATCTTCTCCCCTGTTTCTCCTTCTCTTCTCTTCATCTTATCCCATGCTTCTCTTCATCTTCTCCCCTGCTTCTCCCCTGCTTCTTCCCTGCTTCTCCTCATCTTCCCCCTGCTTCTCCTCATCTTCTCCCCTGCGTCTTCTTCTTCTCCCCATCTTCTCCCCTGCTTCTCCTCATCTTCTCCCGGCTTCTCCTCATCTTCTCCCGGCTTCTCCTCATCTTCTCCCCTGCTTCTCCCCGCTTCTCCCCATCTTCTCCCCTGCTTCTCCTCCTCTTCTCCCCTGCTTCTCCTCCTCTTCTTCCCTACTTCTCCTCCTCTTCACCTCATCTTCTCCCCTGCTCCTCCTCTTTTTCCCTGCTTCTCCTCCTCTTCTTCGCATCTTCTCCCCTGCTTCTCCTCCTCTTCTTCCCTGCTTCTCCTCCTCTTCTTCTCATCTTCTCCCCTGCTTCTCCTCCTCTTCTTCCCTGCTTCTCCTCCTCTTCTTCGCATCTTCTCCCCTGCTTCTCCTCCTCTTCTTCCCTGCTTCTCCTCCTCTTCTTCACATCTTCTCCCCTGCTACTCCTCCTCTTCTCCCCTGCTTCTCCTCAGCTTCTCAGCTTCTCCTCCTCTTCTCCCAATCTTCTCCCCTGCTTCTCCTCCTCTTCTTCCCTACTTCTCCTCCTCTTCACCTCATCTTCTCCCCTGCTCCTCCTCTTTTTCCCTGCTTCTCCTCTTCTTCTCATCGTCTCCCCTGCTTCTCCTCCTCTTCTTCCCTGCTTCTCCTCCTCTTCTTCTCATCTTCTCCCCTGCTTCTCCTCTTCTTCTTCCCTGCTTCTCCTCCTCTTCTTCGCATCTTCTCCCCTGCTTCTCCTCCTCTTCTTCCCTGCTTCTCCTCCTCTTCCCCTCCTCTTCTCACCATCTTCTCCCCTGCTTCTCCTCCTCTTCTTCCCTGCTTCTCCTCCTCTTCTCACCATCTTCTTCGTATCTTCTCCCATTTCTCCTCCTCTTCTCCTCATCTTCTCCCATGCTTCTCCTCCTCTTCTCCTCTGCTTCTCCCCATCTTCTCCCCGCTTCTCCTGTCTTTTCCTCTGCTTTTCCTCATCTTCTCCCCTGCTTCTCCTCATCTTCTCCCCTGCAATGGACAATAGAGTCCGTCCTCGGATGCCAGATTCTGTTCTAATTCGGTGGAGAAATCAGATAGCTTTGCGCATAAAGAAATCACACAGACAATGAATACGTCTATATAGCTTCCAAGCCAATGACTTCTCTGAGTCCTTTATTCGACAATTCACAAGCCTTTTTATGCTACCTCGTATGTAACGAAAACAGGCTGTTGCCCAACATTCTATTCGTCATTATATTGTGAAATTACAGACTTTGTTTAATAACAGATAAAGAAAATAAAACAATAGTGTCTCCGGATGTTCCTTTAGCCGTCAAGGACGTTCGTTACAGGACGTTCCCGGATGTTCCCAAAACATTCTCTAAGATGACCTCCAAGATGTTCTCTTCTTGAGACACAGGACAAGAAACTTCATGTGCGTACAAAAACAAAGATAGCGTTTAAAGAATAATATGCATTTGATTCATAAATCTTGATTAACCATTTAAACTACTCAAATGAGCATTTTTCTAGGCCTCCTTCTAAGCCTTTGAATATTATAAAAGTGAATATATACATTTCTGTCCACAACAGTCCCCCCTAAAAATGCACATTTCCCAAGTGTACCCCTGGAAACGAGCCGTGCCTTCATCCGTTCCCCTTTTGAATAAAACCCCTGTGTAGTCCGGGCTTCCGTGCATGGTCGAGACTGGTGGATCAAGAGTCGGGCTTCAACTCGTCCTGCAACGGGTCACTAACCTTGGCTTAGAGCAAAATCATAGGCGGTGTTCTCGAGATAGGGGATGCATGGACTCATAATTCTGTGGATGACTTGTTACAGGTGGGTGGAGTTCATCATACCTCTTATTCACAGGAACCCCCAGAAATTCTAGACTAGTATAGGAAGTGCCAATATTCTCCCCAGTGTCCCTACACACTTGATTAAGCAGTAAAGGTGTAGTGGTTTCCACAGTTCTTTCGATAACCTTTTTAATGCAGGGTAAAACACAACATCCAATCACCGTCAACAGAACCATCATTACCAGGATAACTATCCCTATTTGTGTGAGGATCTTTTGCCAGGCACTCATCCAACTAAAATACTGTTCCCATGGATCAGTAATGCCAGAGTTTTTCTTCAGTTCTTCAGACAGGTCTTCCAATCATTTAATGGCTTTAGTGACTTTGCCAGTGGGGCCTGTGTTATCCGGGATAAAGGTGCAACAGGAGCCACCAGTACCTTTCAGCATCGTACAGACCCCACCCCTCTCTGCCAGTAGCATATCGAGGGCCATTCGGTTCTGGAAGGTCATTGCAGAGGTCGGGCCTAGCTGGTCGGCCAAACCCTGGAGGGCATCTCGGGTATAGTTAACAAACCTCTGTTGGTTGTAATTATGTAGTTAATCCAATCAACATTCTTGTTGATGGCTACCATGGGGATTAAAGATTAAAATCCCGCCTTTACCTGGTTTTTAGCTTTGAACTCATTAGGCACCCCCCTTGGGACTCCCATGACATCAAGGTAGACGTGGGGATCGAAACTGCCAGGTACAGAATTCGCCTGTCTCCTTTGTCTAGTGAGTCCGGGGGTGTGGGCATTAGGCAGATCATCATCAAAGGGCAGGATGTGGAGGGGCATGATGGCTTTAGCCAGAGCACACTCACCGTCCCACGCACCTACCAAGCGGGAGCGGACTCGCATGTCACCGCAGATCCAATAGACATCTCCCAGGGAGATCACCTGGTTTTGCACCTTCTCCTTCTCCACAGCGCTGTACTGCGCACAATAGCCTTCTGTGAAGTTTCCAACTACCCGGCCACCGGTTCCCCAAGAGGAGTAACAGGTGTAGTTCCCGGGGTAGATGGTGATACTCTCTGAGAGTCTGGGGTTTCATTTCTGGAGGGGGTACTTGGACTTCCATTCTTTGCAAGCATCGTGACTTAGAGTGGTGTTGGTAAACAAACTGAGAAAGCATTCCTCGACATCCTCGGGGATATTGAGAGGTACCGTACCTAGATGAGGCCTAGCAGTACCACACACATAGCAATTGGTTCTGTTGTGGGACTGAGCGGTATATTTCATCCATTCTAACCAAACATTCATATCTGAGTATCCTGTTTCAATGGCCATAGTATCCTCGAACGTGGGATCAGCGATGGCCACTATACCATTGGGAGAGATCATCATGTGGTGATTAAGGGGTTTGGACTGTTGGTGTGGAGGGACCCAGTCAGGGGCAAGGTACATGTCTCGTAGGCGGAATTTTCCCAGGGTCTGCGGATTCTCTGACCCCCCTTTACCCACAAACCAGAACATAGATACCTGAATCCCCGGGTCCTGGATTTTCTAGGTTTAGAATTAGTTTCAGTGCTGTTGCCCCCGTTCTAAACCGCACCTCCCCATCATCATCCGACTCCTGTAATTCATACTTGGGGCAGGTGTTTGGGGCCATTGTCAGTGTCACACGAGCGAGAAGTGATTTATTATTGTTATCTTTCTCGTCTAGGGCGCTTTGTGGTTTGTGTCTCCAGGGAACTCCCGTATTCCATCCCACCGATGCCCAACTACCGCACTCCTGTCCCCAATAGTAATTGGTAACGCACATATATATGTCATAATCATGTGGAATCCCTTTTCTCCAGATACATTGCAAGCGGGGGCCTGGGCATGGGTGTATATCACAATAGTTAAAGGTGTATGTAACCACGCGAGTGTTAGATGAATTATACCAGAAAGTGGTTAGTTTTGTTTGGCGGCAGTAGTATTCATTGCGTGGCCCATGACATGGGCATTGTCCGTCAGTTGTCCCAGGGCAGCTTCCACCTGGGCTCTCATAACCGCTTGTACCATAACATCAGCTGCCTGTCCCAGTATAACAGCTACATTGTGCCCCTGGATTCCCACCCCCCAAATGAGAAATATATACATAATCATGTTCGTTTTGTTGTCTGGTCCGCTTTTGGTGTACAGGTCTTTTTACAGTGGGAGGCGTGGATCCAGGTGGCTTTTCCTTCCAATTTTACTGAAGTTGCAGTTGTGAGGAGGACCTGGAAGGAACCGTCGTATCTGGGCTCAAGTGGATTCTTTCGAAGAAACTTCTTCACTAGTACCCAGTCTCTCGGGACCAGTTGATGAGTGTCGTGGATACTTTCAGGGTCTGGAATGCAAGAGAACACTTGACCATAGATATCAGTTAATATTGTTGAAACACTTGTGACATAATTTATTAGACAGTCGGACTGTAGTTGCAACTGTTGAGGGAAACAGTATTCTGAAAGGTGACCGATTGTGTAGACCAATGAGAGCATTCATCATTGTATTTGAGAGGTGTGAGGGCCCATGTGCCTATTGTACTACAGCCGGATAGAGTGCCTTAGGTAAGCACACTCTATTTCTTAGTCCTGGGTTACTAGTAGTGTGACTAGCTGCTCGAGTTTCTTTTCCTGTGTCTGCTAAATGATTTAATATCAGCTTCTGGTGTACTAAACTTTCCATGTGCATTTACTTTCATCGCTGCAACCTGTGTGAGTGCGTGTAGCTGCGCTTGTTTTGTTTCTTTCCCTTCTTCTGGCAGAAAGGGTGGGGGCGAGGGGGGAAGTTGAACAGAATTGATTAAAAATCCCTCATAGTTAACAGCATACCAGAATTAGAATCACAATAGAATCACAATCGGAACCACCCCCACCCCCCTCAGGAAAAGGAAAGAGAGCAGCGGGGTTAAGACACAGAGAGCAGTGGAGAGTGACATTATCAGGGCGCAGGAGGGAATATCGCCGGCGCAGTAGGCTCGCAGAAACGTCATGTCGCGCCAACACTCAGGGCTGCTGACCCCACCCATGGTGTGCAAACTAATAAATAATCAGCAGGCGTCATTAGACCATTGTTACTAATATTCTGTGTCATGAGAGAATCGGAGGTTAAAACGTTCCTTTCATTAGTAGCTTTATCTCATACGTAGCAAGGTCACATTCCGTCTGTGTGGTCGCTAGCAACTAGAAAATCCACTAACTTAACTAGGAAATAAAAACCTGCAATCTTCTGATACGGACAGTACACCTTATCTATTTTAAACCAAAATAAGCTAATGCAGCAGGGAAAAACCCACTCCACGTTCAAACTGCATAGAGTTGAACATTCCCCTGTTCTCTTGTGTTTTTTTTTTTTCTCTTAGCAGGGTTAAAATATCCGAACTTCACGGTCATAGGAAAAAAAGAGGAACCAATTTAATCTTTACAGTTTCACTTTCTCGTCTGCGTCCTGCTTCCCTTTTTTTTTATTTTTCCTTTTTCCACATAAAAAACATTACACGAGATATTGTAAAGCCCCTTAGTGTTCTCAACACTTAACACTTAATGTTACCCGGCTCCGTAGCACTCTGTCCTGCAGAGCAATACTGATAGAATACGGAGCCTCTCTCTCCCGAGAATATTTCGTATAAAAATATCAATCTGCAATTACAGATACCGTGTGCATACTATGCATCACAAACCAAACCAAACCTGCTCTATCTAAAATTGCATAGAGTTATACATTTGGTAACTTGCAGTTGCACCCCCCTTACTGGAGCTTCTGCACCCGCTGCCCCTCCTTCTCCCCCTGCAGTAATCTCCATGGTTAGAACTCCAAGGCTAACAAACCATCCCTTGTTTGTTTTTTGTTTTTGTTTGTTTTCCTGGGCAAAATCCTGTTTACCCTCAACCAAATAAAAACATAATGCAATAGAATACAGGATATTTTTAGTGTAACTTGTATTCCATATTAAGGGGCATTAACAAATCTACCATGAGATTCAAACCTGGTGCAAAATTAGGTGGGTCTGGAAGATCACTCTACAATTATGCAGCAAAAATACACTTTAATTAATCTATATATATATAATATATATATATATTATATTATACCGTAAGGAAATTTAGTAACCATCAGAAAACAATTTTCTTTGCATCTACAAAGCGCCAACGAGCGCCGTGGTGCTGCACAAAACCTTAAATATTTAAAACCGTGACTTTTTGCGGAAAAAAACTCTTAACCCTGTCCTGCAATGCAAAGCTGATATAAATATAAAGGTAGGGCGTTCACACTATAGACATACATTAGTAATTCAAGAATAACAATTTTGCATACAGATGTCTATACTTCACATATACACTATAACAGTAAACAACGCATAATCTCTCCTGGCAAACACCCAGCAATGGAATCATATCTCAAACAAAGCAGTTGTTATGTCTCTCCTGTCTACTTTGCTTGTTGTCTTTGCTTACCGTGATTTACATCTCTGACATACATACAGACATACAAACATACATGTCCTTCTTATTGCTCCTTACTGGCAAGCAACCTATAGTTGCCATCTCTAGGATACGCTTTCCTAACCTCTTCTCACAGTGACTCATAAACTATCATCCGCTTCTTATAGATTATCAGATTCTGCTTTAAAATAACTTTCATCCCACTCATAAAATTTCATCATTTTGTTTGCATCCATTTATACGAGTCGGAACAGGCATCCCTGACCAACCGCCGATTAAATCTATAAATTTTTACTGACTCATACTCTATACACAAATACATATATATCCATTTAAACAAATACACACACTATATACACGAATACATATATACAAAACACACAGTATATATACAAATATATACAAAACACACAGTATATATACAAATATATATATATTGGTTGTTTGGTCAGATATCATCTTGGGGGAAAGGCCTAAGCCAGGGATTGTGGGTCGTGGGAAATTATCAGATACAATGGCAGTATCCTGCTAAAGGCCATCGGCGGCATCTGGGCTTTGGGTGGGGGCCGTGGCCTGCGGGGTGCTTTACAATCCCGTTTGAAATGGCTGGATTCTCCACAAGTAAAACAGGTTTTTGGTGGACGCCCCCCTTCCCCACCAGTGCCTGCTGTCATACCGAGAGTGGGCTGCTGTGTCCAGGTGATATTATTCTTGGGAGTCGGGGGTATGTCTTGGGTGTTTTGGTAGAAAGGACATCTGGTGTCGGTTTGGTGGGGTGGAAAGGTCATGAGGTCTTGGTGCTGGGGTGGAAAAGTCATGGGCTGGCTACGGGTGACCTGGGGTGTGGTTGTAGGTAACCCTATGTGGGACGTTAGGGAATCATCAGTACGATTTACTGAGTCATAAGAATGACTGGAGAAAGGTGGGTGACCTGGGTCACCAGTCCGGTCTATCGTGTGGAGAATGGTATCTAAATTGGGCAAATGAATCATTATAGGGTATATTGTCGGTACCTGGCTTGTGGCTGTTAATGAGGACGTTACAGGACGAGTGGTGTAGTACGACCCATCGATACATAAAACAGGGTAGAGACCTGTCGGCTGTTTTTGGGCAGTTGTCGTTTGGGTTAGGGTTATTATTTTCTCTTTGGATACCTTACTATAGGAAGGAGGCTCAGAACTTGGAGTGAGACAATAGTAATTTGTTTTTCCTTTCTTCTTATCTATTGTTTCTATCCACCCTTCGTTCTCAATTTCTTTTGCAACCCTATACCAATCCTGTGCTACATTCCATAAACCATTATCAATCAACATTCCTTTCTTAAGTATGGCTACTCTGTTCATTTCCCATTCTAGATTGTTAGCTTTGTTTCCTGGTCACTTCAGACTGGTCACAGTCAGAAATGAGGATAGACCTATATCTATCGTGTCCTATGTTACCACGACAATAAAGCGTCTTGTTCTCCCCTATAATCCAAATATAGGACCCTGCTAGAAAGGTGTAGCTAGTACCTCTCCGTCGCGCAGCATATATATCCTACAGTGTTACCTGCTCCTACTAGATATATATATTCATTTGAGTTCCTAATAGATACGCCTAATGCATCATCTATCCCAGTACCCACAAAAACTCCTCTGACTGTCAATCAAACTATACTTCAATCAGAGATATATTGCGTCCTACTACCAAGCTTGTGATCGCCTGTTGACTGTTAGGAAAGTCCTAGTACCAGGTATGCGCCTATTTCATCACATCACCTGATACTGCGCTGGAGATCGCTAACCAGGTACATGCCACTTGTTATCACAGGTCCGCGATAATCTCTCTGATTAACAACCAACTAAAATACAATTTCTATCAGGAAATATGCCGTCAATTCAAAGAATCGTGAACAGACATGTACAAACAAGCAGACAACTGGCATGCGGTCGTGGGTCAGTATAACGGGAACCTGGGCAAAGTTAAATAAAACCCCACTTTTGATGCTTTTCCCAAGCGTCACACTGGGGTTTCCCGGGGCAGGATCACAGACCAGAACACGTCACCGATAAGATATCAAAAGGTATCTTACCTGTGAGGTTACGAAGTTGATCAGGCTCCGGTTCTGGTGTGGTCTTGCCAGGAAATCCTCGTCGGTGACACACTGGAGAAAGCGAAACCCAGGGCTCCATGGTGGGCGTCAAATTGCAATGGACAATAGAGTCCGTCCTCGGATGCCAGATTCTGTTCTAATTCGGTGGAGAAATCAGATAGCTTTGCGCATAAAGAAATCACACAGACAATGAATACGTCTATATAGCTTCCAAGCCAATGACTTCTCTGAGTCCTTTATTCGACAATTCACAAGCCTTTTTATGCTACCTCGTATGTAACGAAAACAGGCTGTTGCCCAACATTCTATTCGTCATTATATTGTGAAATTACAGGCTTTGTTTAATAAAAGATAAAGAAAATAAAACAATAGTGTCTCCGGATGTTCCTTTAGCCGTCAAGGACGTTCGTTACAGGACGTTCCGGGCATGTTTCAAATCCATTCTATGACCTCCAAATGTTCTCTTCTTGAGACACAGGACAAGAAACTTCATGTGCGTACAAAAACAAAGATAGCGTTTAAAGAATAATATGCATTTGATTCATAAATCTTGATTAACCATTTAAACTACTCAAATGAGCATTTTTCTAGGCCTCCTTCTAAGCCTTTGAATATTATAAAAGCGAATATATACATTTCTGTCCACAACACCCCTGCTTCTCCTCCTCTTCTTCGCATCTTCTCCTCTGCTTCTCCTCCTCATCTTCTCCACTGCTTCTCCTCATCTTCTCCCCTGCTTCTCCCCATCTTCTCCCCTGCTTCTCCCGTCTTTTCCTCTGCTTGTCCTCATCTTCTCCCTATCTTCTCCCCTGCTTCTCCCCTGCTTCTCCTTATCTTCTCCCCTGCTTCTCCTCCTCTTCTCCCCTGATTCTCCTCTTCTTCTCTCCTGCTTCATCTCTTCTCCCTTCGCCTCCTCTTCTCCCCTACTTCTCCTCAGCTTCTCCTCCTCTTCTCCCCAGCTTCTCCTCCTCTTCTCCCCTGCTTCTCCTCAGCTTCTCCTCCTCTTCTCCCAATCTTCTCCCTGCTTCTCCCCATCTTCTCCCTGCTTCTCCTCATCTTCTCCCTGCTTCTCCTCATCTTCTCCCCTGCTTCTCCTTCTTCTCCCCATCTTCTCCTCATCCACTCCCCTGCTTCTCCACATCTTCTCCCCTGCTTCTCCCGTCTTCTCCCTGCTTCTCCCCATCTTCTCCCTGCTTCTTCCCTGCTTCTCCTCATCTTCTCCCCTGCTTCTCCCCATCTTCTTCCCTGCTTCTCCTCCTCTTCTTCTCATCTTTTCCCCTGCTTCTCCTCCTCTTCTTCGTATCTTTTCCCCTGCTTCTCCTGATCTTCTCCTCAACTTCTCCCATGCTTCTCCTCATCTTCTCCCCTGCTTCTCCCCATTTTCTCCCCTGCTTCTCCCTTCTTTTCCCCTGCTTCTCCTCATCTTCTCCCCTGCTTCTCCCCATCTTCTCCCCATCTTCTTCCCTGCTTCTCCTCCTCTTCTTCTCATCTTTTCCCCTGCTTCTTCTCCTCTTCTTCCCTGCTTCTTCTCCTCTTCTTCGTATCTTTTCCCATGCTTCTCCTCATCTTCTCCCCTGCTTCTCCCTTCTTTTCCCCTGCTTCTCCTCATCTTCTCCCCTGCTTCTCCCCATCTTCTCCCGGCTTCTCCTCATCTTCTCCCTGCTTCTCCCCTCATCTTCTCCCCTGCTTCTCCTCATCTTCTCCCTGCTTCTTCCCTGCTTCTTCTCCTCTTCTTCTCTCCTGCTTCTCCTCAGCTTCTCCTCCTCTTCTCCCCAGCTTCTCCTCCTCTTCTCCCCATCTTCTCCCCTGCTTCTCCTTCTTTTCCCCTGCTTCTCCTCTGCTTCTCCCCATCTTCTCCCCTGCTTCTCCCTTCTTTTCCCCTGCTTCTCCTCATCTTCTCCCCTGCTTCTCCCCATCTTCTCCCGGCTTCTCCTCATCTTCTCCCTGCTTCTCCTCACCTTCTCCCCTGCTTCTCCTCATCTTCTCCCCTGCTTCTCCCCATCTTCTCCCCTGCTTCTCCCCTGCTTCTCCCCCATCTTCTCCCCTGCTTCTACCCATCTTCTCCCCTGCTTCTCCCTTCTTTTCCCCTGCTTCTCCTCTGCTTCTCCCCATCTTCTCCCGGCTTCTCCTCATCTCCTCCCTGCTTCTCCTCATCTTCTCCCCTGCTTCTCCTCATCTTCTCCCCTGCTTCTCCCCATCTTCTCCCCTGCTTCTCCCCATCTTCTCCCCTGCTTCTCCCCATCTTCTCCCTGCTTTTCCTCATCTTCTCCCTGCTTCTCCTCATCTTCTCCCCTGTTTGTCCCCAGATTCTCCCCATCTTCTCCCCTGCTTCTCCTCTTCTCCCCTGCTTCTCCTCTTCTTCCCTGCTTCTCCTCTTCTTCTAATCTTCGCCCCTGCTTCTCCTCCTCTTCTTCCCTGCTTCTCCTCTCTTCTCATCTTCTTCCCTGCTTCTCCTCCTCCTCTTCTCACATCTTCTCCCCCGCTTCTCCTCCTCTTCTCTTAATCTTATCCCATGCTTCTCCTCATCTTCTCCCCATCTTCTCCCCTGCTTCTCCCGTCTTCTCCCTGCTTCTCCCCATCTTCTCCCTGCTTCTCCCCTGCTTCTCCCCATCTTCTCCCCATCTTCTTCCCTGCTTCTCCTCCTCTTCTCATCTTTTCCCCTGCTTCTCCTCCTCTTCTTCCCTGCTTCTTCTCCTCTTCTTCGTATCTTTTCCCCTGCTTCTCCTCCTCTTCTCCTCATCTTCTTCCATGCTTCTCATCTTCTCCCCTGCTTCTCCCCATTTTCTCCCCTGCTTCTCCCCATCTTCTCCCGGCTTCTCCTCATCTTCTCCCTGCTTCTCCTCATCTTCTCCCCTGCTTCTCCCCAAATTCTCCCCATCTTCTCCCCATCTTCTCCCGGTTTCTCCTCATCTTCTCCTCATCTTCTCCCCTGCTTCTCCACCTCTTCTCCCCTGCTTCTCCTCATCTTCTCCCCTGCTTCTCCCCATCTTCTCCCCTGCTTCTCCCCATCTTCTCCCTGCTTTTCCTCATCTTCTCCCTTGCTTCTCCCCATCTTCTACCCTGCTTGTCCCCAGATTCTCCCCATCTTCGCCCCTGCTTCTCCTCCTCTTCTTCCCTGCTTCTCCTCCTCTTCTTCCCTGCTTCTCCTCCTCTTCTCCCCTGCTTCTCCTCCTCCTCTTCTCACCATCTTCTCCTCTGCTTCTCCTCCTCTTCTCTTCATCTTATCCCATGCTTCTCCTCATCTTCTCCCCTGCTTCTCCCCATCTTCTCCCCTGCTTCTCCCGTCTTCTCCCTGCTTCTCCCCATCTTCTCCCTGCTTCTCCTCATCTTCTCCCCTGCTTCTCCTCATCTTCTCCCCTGCTTCTCCCCATCTTCTCCCCTGCTTCTCCCGTCTTCTCCCTGCTTCTCCCCATCTTCTCCCTGCTTCTCCTCATCTTCTCCCCTGCTTCTCCTCATCTTCTCCCCTGCTTCTCCCCATCTTCTCCCCATCTTCTCCCCATCCTCTTCCCTGCTTCTCCTCCTCTTCTTCTCATCTTTTCCCCTGCTTCTCCTCCTCTTCTTCCCTGCTTCTTCTCATCTTCTTCGTATCTTTTCCCCTGCTTCTCCTCCTCTTCTCCTCATCTTCTCCCATGCTTCTCCTCAGCTTCTCCCCATTTTCTCCCCTGCTTCTCCCTTCTTTTCCCTTGGTTCTCCTCATCTTCTCCCCTGCTTCTCCCCATCTTCTCCCCTGCTTCTCCCCATCTTCTCCCGGTTTCTCCTCATCTTCTCCCTGCTTCTCCTCATCTTCTCCCCTGCTTCTCCCCATCTTCTCCCCTGCTTCTCCCCATCTTCTCCCGGTTTCTCCTCATCTTCTCCCCTGCTTCTCCTCATCTTCTCCCCTGCTTCTCCCCATCTTCTTCCCTGCTTCTCCTCCTCTTCTTCCCTGCTTCTTCTCCTCTTCTTCGTATCTTTTCCCCTGCTTCTCCTCCTCTTCTCCTCATCTTCTCCCATGCTTCTCCTCATCTTCTCCCCTGCTTCTCCCCATTTTCTCCCCTGATTCTCCCTTCTTTTCCCCTGCTTCTCCTCATCTTCTCCCCTGCTTCTCCCCATCTTCTCTCAGCTTCTCCTCGCTTCTCCTCATCTTCTCCCCTGCTTCTCCCCATCTTCTCCCCTGCTTCTCCCCATCTTCTCCCCTGCTTCTCCCGGTTTCTCCTCATCTTCTCCCTGCTTCTCCTCATCTTCTCCCCTGCTTCTCCTCCTCTTCTCCCCTGCTTCTCCTCATCTTCTCCCCTGCTTCTCCTCATCTTCTCCCCATCTTCTCCCTGCTTTTCCTCATCTTCTCCCTGCTTCTCCTCATCTTCTCCCCATCTTCTCCCCTGCTTGTCCCCAGATTCTCCCCATCTTCTCCCCTGCTTCTCCTCCTCTTCTTCCCTGCTTCTCCTCTTCTTCTCATCTTCGCCCCTGCTTCTCCTCCTCTTCTCCCCTGCTTCTCCTCATCTTCTCCCCTGCTTCTCCTCCTCTTCTCCCCTGCTTCTCCTCATCTTCTCCCCATCTTCTTCCCTGCTTCTCCTCATCTTCTCCCTGCTTCTTCTCATCTTCTCCCCTGCTTCTCCCCATCTTCTCCCCGGCTTGTCCCCAGATTCTCCCCATCTTCTTCCCTGCTTCTCCTCTTCTTCTCATCTTCGCCCCTGCTTCAACTCCTCTTCTTCCCTGCTTCTCCTCCTCTCTCTCATCTTCTTCCCTGCTTCTTCTCATCTTCTCCCCTGCTTCTCCCCTCTTCTCCCCTGCTTCTCCTCCTCTTCTCCTCATCTTCTCCCCTGCTTCTCCTTCTTTTCCCCTGCTTCTCCCTTCTTTTCCCCTGCTTCTCCCTCTTTTCTTCTCATCTTCTCCCTGCTTCTCCCCATCTTCTCCCCTGCTTCTCCTCATCTTCTCCCCTGCTTCTCCCCTCTTCTCCCCTGCTTCTCCTCATCTTCTCCCCATCTTCTCCCTGCTTTTCCTCATCTTCTCCCTGCTTCTCCTCATCTTCTCCCCTGCTTCTCCCCATCTTCTCCCCGGCTTGTCCCCAGATTCTCCCCATCTTCTTCCCTGCTTCTCCTCTCTTCTCATCTTCGCCCCTGCTTCAACTCCTCTTCTTCCCTGCTTCTCCTCCTCTCTTCTCATCTTCTTCCCTGCTTCTTCTCATCTTCTCCCCTGCTTCTCCCCATCTTCTCCCCTGCTTCTCCTCCTCTTCTCCTCATCTTCTCCCCTGCTTCTCCCTTCTTTTCCCCTGCTTCTCCCTTCTTTTCCCCTGCGTCTCCTCATCTTCTCCCCTGCTTCTCTCCATCTTCTCCCCTGCTTCTCCTCCTCTTCTCCCCTGCTTCTCCTCCTCTTCTCCCCTGCTTCATCTCTTCTCCTTTCTCCTCCTCTTCTCCCCTACTTCTCCTCAGCTTCTCCTCCTCTTCTCCCCATCTTCTCCCCTGCTTCTCCTCCTCTTCTCCCCTGCTTCTCCTCAGCTTCTCAGCTTCTCATCCTCTTTTCCCAATCTTCTCCTCTGATTCTCCTCCTCTTCTCACCATCCTCTCCCCTGTTTCTCCTCATCTGCTCCCCGTCTTCTCCTCCTCTTCTTCTCATCTTCTCCCCTGCTTCTCCTCATCTTCTCCCCTGCTTCTCCTCATCTTCTCCCCTGCTTCTCCCCATCTTCTCCCCTGCTTCTCCCCATCTTCTCCCCTGCTTCTCCTCATCTTCTCATCTGCTTCTTCCCATCTTCTCCCCTGCTTCTCCTCATCTTCTCCCCTGCTTATCCTCATCTTCTCCCCTGCTTATCTTCATCTTCTCCCCTGCTCCTCCTCTTCTTCCCTGCTTCTCCTCCTCTTCGTCGCATCTTCTCCCCTGCTTCTCCCCTGCTTCTCCCGTCTTCTCCCCTGCTTCTCCTCATCTTCTCCCCTGCTTCTCCCCTGCATCTCCAGCATCTTCTCCTGTTCTCACCTTCTCATTTCCCACGCCACCAGCAAGCTCAGTCAGGGTAATTCAAAGAGAATCGAAAAGTCACTGCACGTTCGGTGACTTTTCGTTCTCTTCAATTCGGTTCGTTTTGCCAATCCCATTTCGGTGACCCTGCGGTGTATTCAGCAAGCACCACAGGGTCCCCGAATTGCAGGGAAAGGCTGCCGCAAACCCGACGAAAACTAACCGCAAAACCCAGCGAATGCACGCCGAAAACCCGCAAAAACATCTGGATTAACCCGCCGAAAATGCAGTAAAAACCCGAGCAGGAGCCGATCACACGCAGGGAAGCCGCTGGAAAAAGTCCACACCGCAGACGAGTGAAGTAAATAAATTAGGTAAACAGTTTGCTTGAATGTTTGAAAGTGAAACGCTGTTTGCAAAGAAACTACTGAGCGAAAATGTCTGAAATTTACATATGAGGTCCAAGGAATGATAATAAGAAGGGCTGTTACAGAAAAATAAGTAAACGTAAAAAAAAGAAATCGGACTTTCTAAAAAAATTAAAAAATCTCGAAAAATGCTTAAAATATCCTAAAAAATCTATAAATAAAGAGACTCTTTACTGCAGAATTTTAGAATGAACGGTTTATTAGATATTGAATTAAAGAATGTCAGCGGTACAATCAACTAGTTAAAATAAATGAAAGCGATAACGCAGGATCAACAAACAGTTATTCAGCAAGTAATAAAACAATAATCAAATAGGAAAGTGGGGGGGGGGGAATACCAAAAAGTGCTCCAGAAAAAAAAAAAAGATGGCAAAGTATGTGACTTTCCTGGCTCGCTCCTAAAGTAGGAGGCCATGGAAATGTGCAGGTCGCAAGGCCGGGGTACTCGGGGGCCAGGTATGGTGGGCAGAGCCATGGTGGCCACCACAATGGCACCCCCCGAGTTGGCCCCAAACGCCAATAGAAAAAGTAATAAAAATTTAAAAAATAAAAAGGGGGGAAGGGAGTCTGCAGCACGAGGTGGCGTGTAAAAACAAGGGGAAAGGGAGGAAAAACGATGGGGTGGGGGTAGGAGTCATCAAAGTAACATGCTCAGCTAGGAGACAAATCAAAAACACTGTGCTAAATAACAAACAAATCTGCATGAAAAATAAAAATAAAAAGTCAGCTTGTAACCAGCATAAATCAGCATGGAAAATAAAAACAAAAAGTCGGCCTGTAACCAGCATAAATCCATACAAAAAACAAAAAGAAAATGTCAGCTGTTTACATAAAAGAAGCTTCTACGTCTTACGGGAACTCAGCGTTGCAGGGTAGGCCGTGAACTAGGGCACAGGATAATAGGAACATTTCAGCCAGTGTCCAGCCACATGCTGGGTCTCCACACGACTCCCAGCGAATAAATCCCATCTAGGGTACCAGGATCGTTCGTCGCTTCGGCACTCGATCCAGCTGCCCCACGAGGCCAAGGCCTACACCACCCCCTAACAGTGCAGGGCCCATCAGTCCCGATCGGCGCCTCCAAATCGACCCCCAAACAAAGCTCCACAGGCACCATCATCTCAGTCGCTGGGTCTTCTGTCTCATCGGCATGCCTCCCTCGAAGAACATCCAGCCAAGAAGTCATCTCCAGGCACGGCGAGTCCCCACCAGGTACTGGGTCAGAACCGCCAGTATCAGCTTCCCGCAACACACCGACAGCAGTGACGGGCCGCGCCGCCAGTGCCGCCTCCAGGTAAGTCAGCTCCCGGCTCCGATCCGTTCAGGGCCACCATATCTCCGTCACCTCTCCATGCCTTCATCCGCCGGTTCCAAGCCCCATTCAGATTCGGGCTCTCCACCAACCCATCTCCATCATGGCTGACCCATCCAGATCAGGGAGATCCACTGCCCGAGCAGCCGGCAAAGTCTTCTCCATGCGGGACCCGGTCCAAGCCTCCGCTGACCACCACCCGACTACCACGGAGCACCTCCATCAGCCGATGCCAGGAGTCTCTCGTCAAAGGGCTCTCTCCCTGAGCCTGCACAAGCTTCCCGTGCCAGGCAGGTGGCTCGGCTCCCCCTCCCTGTGATGTCACGGCAGGGCGGAGACATGAGCCGGAAGGTGACCAGGAGGAGGGGAGCATGCGGCAGTGGTTTCCAGTGACAGGATGTGACTGAGGAGATTGTTGTCAGCGCTGGGCAGGGAATCCCCGTGTCTGCAACCTTAAACACCTTAAGAAAAGCCATTTGGCCCCGTTTCCCGCAAAAAAGAAAACAATGGGAGCCGCAAACCCCTTTTGACATTTTAGGCTAGCGTCAGACGAGCATCTTTGGGGAGTGGAAGGAACGTCCGTGAGAGTGGACGTTCCTTCCACTCTGACACCCGTCTGGCCACCTCCTATGGAGAATCGTGCTTTGCAGCTCCGTCAAAGCGTGTCCTAGCACTGCTAATGGGAGGAGGTGGACCTGGCAGAGTGGGGAGGAATTGGTAGAGAGGTCACAGACCACACCACGTGACCAGGCGACCCCCCACTTGTCAGCAGAAGCCAGGAGGAGCATTCATCTCTCACTCACACGCAGCCAGCATGTGAGTGAACACATTCATGGAGGGGCAACATGCGGTCCGAGCAGAGTTATGTGTCCGGGTGGCAGGTGATCTGAAACCCGGACACATGACTCGAATACCGGATGGTCCGGGTGAAAACCGGATGGGTGGGAACCTTAAACCTCCCTCCCACTGATACTTACCTCCCTCGCCGGTTCCCACGGCGTGTCTGGCAAGCTGGAAGCCTGCCCTGCCTTTTCCTGGAGGCCGGCAGATGCGATGACATCATCACACTGCGTGATGACATCACCGGCGTCTGCAGTAAAATTCAGGAAGATGAGGGGGGCTCCTTTGGAGTCCTCTATCTCCCCAACCTTGTAAACTGGAAACTTACAAATTACACCCTGGAAAGGGGTGGCTCCAACCGCCTCCTCTGTCCTCCGGGAGCAGGGAGAGACTGGGGGAGAAAGTCCCCCAGTCTCCCTCTGCGGATCTGTACGCTGACCTGCCGGATATTGCGAGGCGAGATCTGGCAGGTCATGTGACCGGCAGAGCAGAAACTCAATGGACTCCGAGGGGATGCTCGCAGCGGTGCTTAGTGCTGCCGCATGCATCCCAGGGCTTAGCGCTGCTTTTCTAGCGCCTGCATCGTAATATCACGCTAAAACATGGATGCAAAAGAGAAACCTGCAGGAGCAGGTTCCTATCCCTAGCATCCCCGTTTTAGCGTGAAGAGTGTAATAATGCCCGTGATGCTTGGATACTCTGAGATGTTTAAACATCACCATATCTGTTATCCTTGGTAGGTACTAGGTAATCATTAACTGCTACAGGGGGTTATCTGAGACAAAGCTGGTGATTGTTTATATTTGATTTGCAGTAGTCTTCCTAAGCAATACCAGGAGTTTCTAAATTGTTCTGTATATGTTGGTATAACCACACAAGGAGGCTGCCTGCACCATATTGACATCGCTACCATAGTATCTCCTCTTGATATTTTTATATGGTAGTCACCACGGAGGGTGATGTTTGAACAATGTCCTTCTGTTTATATACTCATATCTTGTTGTCCATCTGACTGAATACCTTAGATATAGATGCATACTCGCCAGTTGCAATGTTTTGATACTCTGAGATGTTTATTCTAGGATAGAGGTGACTGTGCATGTGTGCATGTGTGTAATCCAGCAGCCTGCAACGTAACCCAGCGCTAAGCCTCGGGATGCTCGCGACAGTCCCCATTGAGGCTAACGCTGCAATATCTGGCAGGTCAGCATAGTGATCTACAGAGGGAGACTAGGACTTTTTTCCATCAGTCTCTCACTGCTCCCGGCGGCAAGAAAAAGCGATAGAGCCACTGTCATTGCCGTGGGATGGAAGGAGAGTATGTGATTTTTTTTGGGCGGGTTTCAGTTGGTGCTGACTGATTCCGCAGAAGCAGAATCAGTTAGCACGAGGTCCTAGTTGTGGTTAACTTTCGAGTTAACTGCAGCAGGGCAGTAATTACGTTAGGACTTTGTACTCCTAATGCTAATTAACACTTTGCGCTCCCCATGTTAACCATGTGCAGTAAGCTCGCGCTGAAAAGCGCAAGATCCAAATCACTAACAGTTTTTTTAACCTGTTACAGTTTGGATTGTGTAGCGCTCACTCCCGGAGGAGCCGCTGAATTTAAACCTCGGGTCAGTCTCCCCGTACTAGGGAATAAATATACACCAGCACTGTTGTGGATTTTATAAGTTATATAGTTTACTGGTCTCAAATAAACTGGCATATATAAAGCAGCACGGTATACATACTGTATATATTTACAGAAGTTCGTAATGCGAGAAACGCACAGCGGAAAAGAAAAATGAATATTAACCCCTTCGTTGTTGGAATGAGTGTCCCGTACAGGTTGTGTCCCAAAAAGGTGTACGTGTATGTGTGTGTTGGTACCCGGGTACAAGATTCAACTGGCCAGTGAATAATTTAAATGTGTCTTCGACTAGTCACGTTGGGGCCCTGTAGGTTTAGACAAACTTGCAGCGTGCTTTATTAGTTTACTGTGGCCGGGAAGGCCTCTCACCCATCCGCCAGATACTCTGCGCTCTGCTCGACCCAGGACGTCTCTCCGCTTGACTTGACTGGGACTCTGTGCCACCGGATCCGCTTGTCTTGCTTGTCCGCTTCTTCCACAAGATGCTCAGCTCACCGCCTGCACTCCCATTAGGTCATCTGCAGTCTCCTAACTCGGGGTCCTTCAGCTACTCTGTATCTGTATAAACTTATCAGCGGTGGATCGCTAGGTCTCTGGCAAGTAATGTGAACCGATCTCCAGCTCCGCAAGGCCGCACCTGCGCTCCGGCCTGGTCACGATCGTTGTCTGTCTCACGTGCATCTTGCTCTCTTCACTTCTCGGCACGCTCTGGGCTTCCTTTGCACGAGGCGGCGGATGTAAGTCTCTTCTTCCCACCCACTTCCTCTTCCCGGCGCAAAGCATGCAGGAAAACGTAGTCCCATTGTCCAGTGTCTCTTACATTGCGCTTGTCTCCCTCTGGTGGCCAAAAATAAGTACTACAGCAACAGTGTTTTAAACAAGCGCTACACTCTCCCCCTCCTAGAACTCTTGGGTCTCTCCAAGGAGGTATAACAGTTGCATTACATTTCAACAAAACATTAAGCAACATATACAGGCTCAGCAGCAAGCATACAATGTGTCAGATACACTTCCTCAAGTTGACTCATGCTTCTGACTACCTCAGCTAACATAGCAGACACTTCGGGCAACCTTCGCACTGTGGTAACAGCCTCTTCAGTGCTATGTCCTGGTGAGTCATAGGTGAGTCTTTGAGGGGGTCGGACAGAACGTTTTTGCTCTGGCTCAATCAGTTCCTCTTCAGGTGGAAGTACTACAGGTGCAGGTTCAGTTCTTTCATCCACAACTGGAACAGACATCTCTTCGGAGTATGATCCTTGCAGTGAAGGCATAGAACTGTAATCATAAGATACGGCTTCAGGAACTACAGGGATTTCAGAAGTCTCGGGAACTTCCAATTGGAATTCAGGAGCCTCAGGCCTCAGGTTGCTTTCCCACCGTTCAGGAACTGGAATGACCTCTTCAGGCTCTGGTGAGCGCACCCAGTCCAGACAAAAGCTTTTCTCCTCACTGTCCCTTTCGCTCTCGACAACCCGTGTCTGCTGAGACCGAGTAATGGGAGTCAAGCGTGGAGCAGGCGGGTTCGGCAGAGAAAGTTCGTCCCCAACTGGTATCCTTACAGCCTCTCTCAAAGGTAACAGATGATTCCGGTGCCAGTTTTTCAGAGGCCCAGCCTTTCCATCTGGTCGGATTTGGTAAAGTGGCAGACCCAGCAGTTGCTTGCAGACAATGTAGACCTGAGAACTCCATCTATCCACCAACTTATGCCTTGCAGCAACACCCAAATTCTTCAACAAAACCCTATCACCGGGTTGTAGATCCTGTATCCGAACTTTCAAGTCATAGTTCCGCTTATTCCTCTGTTCCCTGTTTCCTGAAGTAAAACGGGCCTGTTCAAACGCAGAGGCCAAGTTCTTCCGAAGTCTATCCACATAATTTCTGTGAGAGGTTACAGACTTCTGATCCAGAGATAGCCCAAACGCCAAATCAACTGGCAGTCGAGCTTCTCTTCCGAACATAAGACGGTACGGTGAGTACCCAGTAGCGTCACTCTCTGTACTGTTGTATGCATGTACTAGCGTAGCTATGTGACGGCTCCAGCTCTGCTTCTCTCTGTTTGACAGTGTCCCTAGCATATTTAGCAGCGTGCGATTGAATCTTTCGGGTTGAGCATCACCTTGAGGGTGATATGGTGTAGTTCGGGTCTTCTGAATTCCCAGCAGTTCCAGTAATTGCCCAACAAGTCGGCTCTCAAAGTCTCTACCCTGATCAGAGTGTATTCTCCTTGGTAGGCCATAGTGAACAAAGAACTTTTCCATTAAAACGTTCGCCACCGTAGGGGCACGTTGGTCTTTCGTAGAAAAATCTTGGGCATAACGTGTGAAATGATCAGTCACTACTAGAATATTTCCCTGCCCACTAGCATCCGGCTCTAAACACAGGAAATCAATGCACACCAAATCCATGGGTCCTTGACTTTGTAGATGGCTCATTGGAGCAGTTCGGGTTGGTAGGGTCTTCCTTTGGATACACCTCAGACATGAGTGGCAGTAACTCTCAACTTCAGACCTCATGCTAGGCCAATAGAACCTGTCTCGCACTAGCTTAAAAGTTCTCTCTGCCCCCAAATGTCTGTGTTCATCGTGTAACGACCGCAACACATCCTCTCTGTGCTTGGTGGGAAGGAACAACTGTTGGGTCTCTTCAGCATTGCTCAAGGGGCCCCTTCGGTAGACCACCCCATCCAACATCTTCAACCGTTCCCACTCTTTGTATACCAATCTGGCCCCATCTGGGGAATTCGTCAGGAGAATCTCCCGTTCGTTCGCGTTTAAGGCCTTCATGGTTAATGCAATCAAAGGGTCTCCAACCTGATCAGCTCTCAGGTCCTGTTTCGAAAAAGTAGGTAAACTTTCATCCCTCAACTGCATAGGATTACAGTAGAACTCTGGAACAGCCGCAGCCATAACTCCTATGGCTTCCGCTTCAATCCCTCCCTTGACCCGGCGCTCTGCTCCTTGACATAAAGCCTGCACCCCATCGGGAGTTAACGGAGTCCAATCTGTAGTGTAGGGTCTTCTCGACAAAGCATCAACATCTCGATTATTCACCCCAGGGCGATACTTCAGGCTGAACCGAGACCCTGACAGAGCGGCCAACCACCGATGTCCCGTTGCATCCAGCTTCGCAGTAGTAAGGACGTAGGTAAGAGGATTGTTATCCGTCTTTATCACAAACTCGGCTCCATACAGATAATCTTTTAACTTGTCTACCACCGCCCACTTCAAGGCTAGAAACTCCAACTTGTGGGTGGGATAGTTCTTTTCAGAGGGCGCAAGGCTCCGGCTCACATACGCTACAGGCCTCAGCAACTCATCTTTTGAGAACAAGTCCCTCCACTTTAGGACCTGGGACTGAAGACGTTTCTTCCATTCAGGCGAGATGGGAGCGTCCTTGGAATAGAACCTTTCATCTGGAATCTCTTTATCCACTCCACCTCCTAAATCGGTAGGAGAGAGAGGCGTAGCGGACGCTACTTGCCCGATAGGCATTCGTGCTTTCAGGACCACTGGAGAATCAGACACATTACACACACTGACTGAGACTCTTCCTCGTGTTCGTTTCAAAGCTTTAGTGGAGATTATTTCAGGGATTACTTCTACTCCGGCTTCACTCCCATGATTAAAATCGGTTTCCAGTACCACATAGGGGCCTGGTTGCGATCCGTTCAACTTGACTGAAGCCCGGAAGCTCGCTACTTCTCCTGATTGCAGAACCTTCTCTGTTCCCTCCAATCTCCATAGGCGCCCCACTTCAGCAGGTGCCTTCTGTTCTTCGACCATTCTCTGATAGACTGGACGTAACATCAGGTGTACTCCCTTGGTAGAACCTTCTTCCAACTTCCAATACTATAGGAGTTAGGAGACGTCGCACCAGATCAGTATTCGTCCCCACTATCATGGAACTTCTGTTTGCCCCTGAAGGCCGAGGACACACAATGGCCAATGCATCACAACCTCCAGACTGTCCGATGACTTCGGATCCGATCTCTAACTTCACCTGTAGATATCCGTCATAGGGAAGTTTCTCAGTTCCGATACCCCAGATTTCCAGGTCCTTCAATTTCTGTAGAGGTATGTGCTTCAAGTGCTTCTCGTAGAAGTCTCGGTAGATCAATGTCACTTGAGCCCCTGAGTCCAACAGAGCTTTAGTGTAGACTCCCTCTACTTGGATTGGCACAATGGGAGAAGGACCTATCAGCTGGTCAGGAAACTTTGTTGTAGTGATAGGAAGTTTAGACCCAGTTTGTTGTACCCTGGCCTTCTTCTTGGCCCGTGTAGGTTTTGGGTGTGCATTGCTTCCCCATGAAGTAGGACCGGATGCTAAGGGAGTGACTCTTTCAGTCCTGGCAGGCTCAGCAGTTGGCCAGATTCTGGGCCCTCTCAGCCTCTCAGTCCTGGCTTGATTTTTGGAGCGGGTTTTGACCGTTGGGCACCTAGTTTGCTCCTTCACTTGTGCCCTCTGGCGTTTCCCGCCGGTGAGGTAGATAGTAGCCCCTCCAAGGCTTTTAGGAGCTCTTCTACCATATTTCTTTCAGGCTTTTGGATTTTGCATTGTGCGCGGAAATGATCCATTTCCCCACAACTGAAACATCTCTTCTTTGACGATGGGGACGCACTTACTTGCTGTGATACGGTTGAAGGACCCTGGCCAGAAGCCACAGCAACTCCAGTTGTCCGCATGTCAGCAAGGAACTTCTGCATATCGGTCTGTGTCTCTGCCACCTTCAAAAGTGCTTGGCACAGGTCCGCATGCGCCTGTTGCAATTCCGCTTGAGTTTCTTGTACCTTCTTAATGGTCTTGTGCAACTCACTATGTGCAGAAAGGGTTAGTTCTTTTGCAGCATTCTCTGTGGATTTAGGAACAACCAAATGCTCTTGTTCGTCCACTTCGGATCCATAGGTGTCTAACGAATCATCTTCAGGTTGCAGACATTCGTTGTGCCTCACGGGTTGTGCATAAGCTCGTTCTCCTCTCCTAAAGGATTTCTCTTCAAGTAAAGCCTCTTCCTCTCTGACAGCTCGGATCAGTTCCAGGTATTTCAATTCTCGGTTACCATCCCTGCTTCTCAGCTGTAGCATCACCGGATCTAGAGGTTGAGCGCCCCTCAGGATCTGCTGCATTCGGATTTTATCTATTTCGGCCGGTTCAGCCCCTTTCTTGAGAAGTATCTGGTGCAGAATCTTATCTAGGCGCCTCATATATTCAGTCATTTTCTTACCTCTTCGCTGGTAGGTGTGTTCATACTGGTACATGAGCTCTGCAGCCTTTTCCGTTCGACCAAAAACTTCCTGTAAAAGATTTAGATAATCTAAAGCAGTGCAGTCTTGCTTACTCAATTTTAGGTTTCTTACAGCCTCTGACGCAGGTCCCTTTGAGCTCTCAGTAATCCTTTGCTTCTTCTGCGCTTCAGGGTCGTCCCACTCATCCAGAGCCTGCATCGCCTGTTCTACCCATTCTTCGAAGGTTTCTTCTCCCGCCGGAGTTGGTACATTTCCTGTAAAATTTCTCAACCGTCGCTAACCAAAGTTAGTGTGCGGAGGGCTTGTTCTTTGACATTTAGCCAGCAAATCTCCAATAGCCACTATAAATTCAGGCCCGATCATGGCCAGCGGACTGGGCGCGGAAACACTCGCAGGATTGCCACGTAGCGCACTTGGCTGAATCAGTTGAATTTCCACCTCATCGGTCAGCTTCATGCTCGTGCCCTGAAAACACACTGGAACACCCTTTCTCCACTCAAAAAGAACATACGTGTGAGAGGTATCTGGGTTCTCTTTAATGTCCAGGATTAACACCCGATGATCTGGTGTCAGCACGGCCATGGCCTGACGAATCTGATCTTCGGCCCAAGTGTCTGCAGGAATATCCATGACTATATACAATTCTATCTGACTACTGTGCTCCTCACACCATTTGGCAGCAGTGTCTGGATCCATATTTAACCCTTTAAATGCGTTTTTTCCAGAGACTGGATCCCGGAAACGAGCCCCCACGTGTAGCGCTCACTCCCGGAGGAGCCGCTGAATTTAAACCTTGGGTCAGTCTCCCCGCACTAGGGAATAAATATACACCTGCACTGTTGTGGATTTTATAAGTTATATAGTTTACTGTACAAACACAAAAATAAGGACAGCGCTCCCACGAAAAGTTATATCTTTTCAACCAAAAAGAGATTGCGACAAAAAATCTTTCTGCTTTTTAACTGCACAGTCTATTATTTACTACAAAAGTCTTATTTAAAAAAAAAAAAAAAAAAAAAAAAAATCTCAAAGGAAAAGTCACCGGTAGAGAAGAAATCTTCACACGAATATATAAATGGGACCACTCCCTTGAACTTTCAGTTTCTAGGATCGTCTTTTCATCCAATAAAGGGCTCCAAACATTCAATTCGCCCTCCTGGTATGTATCCACAGTGGAAAGAAGCCTCAGCACAAGATCCACACCTCCTCCAGAGATGCACAGGGAACACTGATGAATCCCTGGGTGGGGTTAACCGTTGCGTTGCTGCAGGAATCTCTTCAGAAAATTCCTCAGAGAAAACAAAAGAACAATAGTGCAGCCAGTTTTTACAGGGACAGAGTATAAAACCTTTATATGGTAATAAACTTACCCTGTTCAGAGCCTAGCCTGGCTCGGGGAAAACTCGCATAGGGTTGTAAGAAGTGGCACAGCCCTTAAAAAGCCATCTCAGTTTAGAGTCATCAATGTAGTCAGCAAGTGAAAATAATAAAACATTTATTCCAATAATATGAAATATCAGTGATAAAAAAGACAGGAACCAGACGCGTTTCGCGCTTTACAGCGCTTCTTCAGTGGTAAAACAGACAAACAAGGGTACATTTCAAAACAGGGGTTCATTATATACTCAAGACATTTAGTGAATGAGCCAGCAGCCCAAGTAACCCGCCCACTTCCAAATTGGAATACATACAATTAAACATATAAATGTGTTTATAAAAGTCAATAAACAAAATACATATACAAATCCAAAGCTTCTCCCCAGAACTCAACACCATCTGAACACAAAATTTTAAAAAATAGTGGATATGGCTAATCCATTTTATCGTTGGTCATCCGGTGTATTTAAACAGATCTTTATTGAATGAGCTGGCAACCTAAAAGGCCCGCCCTCTTCAAGTTTTAAAATACACAAACTGGCAGTGTTAATATATAAAACTAACACACTACATATATAGATCGCTGCTCTTCGATCACCTCTTGAGGTCCTACCGCCATAAAGGCAAAGAAATTCAAAAAAATAATAAAATCAGTCCTATAAACAAAAAAAGTGCATCAAAATGATGAAAATGTGAGGAGAAAAAAAAAAAAAAAAAAAGAAGAAAATTACAAAATAATAAGAAAATACAAAATAAAAAATGCAAAACAGAAAAAAAATGTGCCTGCAAAAATGATCACTAATATAGGAAATCCTGAGACAATAATGAAGGCTAAAACCAATGGGCGATGGAGAGCCCAAAAAAAAAAAAAAAAAAAAAAAAAAAAAATACAAAACAGAAAAAATTGTGTCTGTAAAAATGATCACTAATATAGGAAATCCTGAGGCAATAATGAGGGCTAAAACCAATGGGCAATAGAGAGCCCTAAAAAGAAAAACAAGTATAAAAAAAAAAATACAAAATAATAAATGCAAAACAGAAAAAAATGTGTCTGCAAAAATTATCACTAATATAGGAAATCCTGAGGCAATATTGAAGGCTAAAACCAATGGGCAATACAGAGCCCTAAAAAGAAAAAAAGTCTGCAAAAATGATTACTAATATAGGAAATCCTGAGGCAATAAAAGAAGCTAAAACCAATGGGCAATAGAGAGCCCTAAAAAAAGGTAGGTAAATTATAAAAGTATAGGTGGAAGTAAGTTATAAAAAATGGCAAAGTTCAAAATCAGAGTTGAGACCCCTGGGAATCAGGGAATCGAACCTATAGATAAGTTTCATCTCTTCTCGGCCGATTTTACCTATGAAGTCTTCTCCCCGCCAATCCTTTTGAACTTTTTAAGAGCAAAAAAAGTGAGACCTGTAGGGTCTTTATTATGTTTCATTAAAAAATGTGCCGATACAGAGTGTTTTTCGTATCCTTTCCGAATATTGCGCACATGTTCCATGATCCGCACATACAGCTGGCGTGTGGTTCTGCCAACGTATAATAGATGGCAGGGGCAAATAAGTCCATAAATAACATCCTTGGACCGGCAGTCAATAACTTGTTGGATTTAAAACTTTCTTTGAATTCAAACGTACTAAAATATTGCTTTTTCAGGTGCAAGTTTCTACACGCAAGGCAGTAACCACATCTATGGAACCCTACTTTAAGATTGAAAGGATTCTGCAGATTCTTCGTTTTTATATTGTGAACAATTTTTTGTTTAATATTCGAGGCCCCTCGATTAATGATTTGTGGCCGATTGGGCATAAAATCATCCAATGCCGGATCTTCCAATAAAATGTGCCAGTGTTTGCGGATACTTTTATTAATATTCGCGGATTGACTGTTAAAATTATATAAGAAGGGGACCTTAGATTGAAAATCATCGTTCTTAACTTTATATTGAATAAATTCATTTCTATCTTTCTCTCGAGTCTGTATAACAAGATCGTCTAGAATGGCCCCATCGAAACCTTTTTCAATAAAACTCTGTTTCAAAGTTTGGGATTGAATGTCATACTGGGTAACATCGGTACAATTCCTACGAATTCTTACAAGTTGACTGTTAGGAACACTTTTTAGCCACGGCTTAGCATGGCAACTCGAAAAACTGATAAAATTATTAACATCCACCGATTTAAAATATGTTTTCATTCACTAAATGTCTTTGAGTATATAATGAACCCCTGTTTTGAAATGTACCCTTGTTTGTCTGTTTTACCACTGAAGAAGCGCTGTAAAGCGCGAAACGCGTCTGGTTCCTGTCTTTTTTATCACTGATATTTCATATTATTGGAATAAATGTTTTATTATTTTCACTTGCTGACTACATTGATGACTCTAAACTGAGATGGCTTTTTAAGGGCTGTGCCACTTCTTACAACCCTATGCGAGTTTTCCCCGAGCCAGGCTAGGCTCTGAACAGGGTAAGTTTATTACCATATAAAGGTTTTATACTCTGTCCCTGTAAAAACTGGCTGCACTATTGTTCTTTTGTTTTCTCTGAGGAATTTTCTGAAGAGATTCCTGCAGCAACGCAACGGTTAACCCCACCCAGGGATTCATCAGTGTTCCCTGTGCATCTCTGGAGGAGGTGTGGATCTTGTGCTGAGGCTTCTTTCCACTGTGGATACATACCAGGAGGGCGAATTGAATGTTTGGAGCCCTTTATTGGATGAAAAGACGATCCTAGAAACTGAAAGTTCAAGGGAGTGGTCCCATTTATATATTCGTGTGAAGATTTCTTCTCTACCGGTGACTTTTCGTTTGAGATTTTTTTTTTTTTTTTTTTTTTTTTTTTTTTTTTAAATAAGACTTTTGTAGTAAATAATAGACTGTGCAGTTAAAAAGCAGAAAGATTTTTTGTCGCAATCTCTTTTGGTTGAAAAGATATAACTTTCGTGGGAGCGCTGTCCTTATTTTTGTGTTTGTATATTTATCTTTGCTTGTTAGTTGGACAGACTAACCTTATAGGATTCTAGCAGCTCCCTTTTGTATACATATACCCTATCCTTCTCTTAGCGCCACAGTAGTCCTACGTTGTGTTTATATAGTTTACTGGTCTCAAATAAACTGGCATATATAAAGCACCTCGGTATACATATATATTTACAGAAGTTCGTAATGCGAGAAACGCGCAGCGGAAAAGAAAAATGAATATTAAACCCTTCGTTGTTGGAATGTGAGTCCCGTACAGGTTGTGTCCCAAAAAGGTGTACGTGTATGCGTGTGTTGGTACCCGGGTACAAGATTCAACTGGCCAGTGAATAATTTAAATGTGTCTTCGACTAGTCACGTTGGGGCCCTGTAGGTTTAGACAAACTTGCAGCGTGCTTTATTAGTTTACTGTGGCCGGGAAGGCCTCTCACCCATCCGCCAGATACTCTGCGCTCTGCTCGACCCAGGACGTCTCTCCGCTTGACTTGACTGGGACTCTGTGCCACCGGATCCGCTTGTCTTGCTTGTCCGCTTCTTCCACAAGATGCTCAGCTCACCGCCTGCACTCCCATTAGGTCATCTGCGGTCTCCTAACTCGGGGTCCTTCAGCTACTCTGTATCTGTATAAACTTATCAGCGGTGGATCGCTAGGTCTCTGGCAAGTAATGTGAACCGATCTCCAGCTCTGCAAGGCCGCACCTGCACTCCGGCCTGGTCATGATCGTTGTCTGTCTCACGTGCGTCTTGCTCTCTTCACTCCTCGGCGCACTCTGGGCTTCCTTTGCACGAGGCTGCGGATGTAAGTCTCTTCTTCCCACCCACTTCCTGTTCTTGTAGCAATGGTGGCCAAAAATAAGTACTACAGCAACAGTGTTTTAAACCAGCACTACAATTGTAATATGGTTCACCTGCTCTAGGGCAACTATTCCTAACATTAACGCTCACACAGGTGAGTGCTAACGTTTGCGTTATCGGTGTAATAGGGCCCCTACTGTTTCCATCATATGTCCATTTATATGAATCTTGTTCCCTTTTGGTTATTGTAAAGCGCTGGTGAAACTGTTGGCGATATATAAATGATGATGATGATGATGATAATAATAATAAATCTCGACCTTTCTGCTGCATTTGACACTATTGACCACCCTCTCCTGCTCCACACTCTGCATCAACTAGGTGGCACTGCACTCTCCTGGTTCTCTTCCTATCTCTCTGTTCACTCCTTTAATGTATATTTTGCCAGTGCTTCTTCACCCCAGTTCCTCTTACAATTGGGGTACCTCAAGGCTGTGTTCTGGGTCCCCTACTCTTCTCGATCTATTTAATTTCTTCCCCCCCGATCTCTCTCCTGTGTATAAGCGTGTTACTGCCTGCCTATCAGCTGTCTCCGACCGGGTGACCTCTCGTTTCCTAATGCTTAACCTTTCTGGACAGTAATGTCGTTTACCATGACAGATTTCACAGATCGTCAAGTCTCCTTTAACAATTCCAAGTGGTCTTTCAAGGCAGGCAGACATTGAGTAGGGATTGGAGATGGAAAGGCTGGAGGGTCAAACCCATATACCGCCTAAAAAACGGAGAACGACTCGGGTCTCATTTATGGGGTTGTTTCATGCGTATTCTGCCCAGAGCAACAGATCTGACCAATGTAAATATAGCTCAAGACCTTGTTTTGCACTCTCAGCTGCAGCATTAGTTTGGGGGTGATAAGCTGAGAAGGCCAACTTAACCCCCATCTCTTTCAAAGTATCGGAGAGGGTTTTGTAAACTAATTGAGATCCTCTATCTGTGACTATTTCAGTAGGGACTCCATGAACTCAAACTACTTCCTTAATGAATATTATAGCCAATTCTGTAACTCAAAGATGTTTTGGGTAGCGGAACAAAATGACCCATGTTGGAGAATCTATCCACAATCGGAAGGAAAAGAGTGTTTCCCTTAGATCTGGGTAAATCCACAATGAAGTCCATGGCCAGATGGGACCAAGGTCTCAGTAATGGGTAATGTTTGCAAAAAACCAACAGATAATGATTTAGGATTCTTATTTCTAGCACATATCTCACAAGCACATACGTATTCCCTAACATCAACATGTATAGAAGGACACCAGAAATTATGTGAAATATTAGAGTTTTTATTGGTGCCTGGGTGACCAGAGGGTTTAGTGTCGTGATACAGTACTAATAACGGTTCTCTCTCGATTTTCCTGGAGGGTTATCAGGAGAGTGGACCTTAGAAGTCTGGAGAAGCTCCCAGAATGGATAGGAAACAGGCAGAACAGTGGATGCAATGGTACGATCTGGAGGAACAAAGGGATTTTGATCTTGTTCATAACTTTCATATGTACCATATGAGCCATAGTGAAGGCATATTATAAGTCCTCAAATGCCTGTATTGCCTGAGGCACGGGCGGACTGACTCATCGGGTATTCGGGCACTGCCTGAAGGCCCAGATGGGTGAGGGCCCGAATTGGGTCCCATCAGTCTACCTTGCTGCCCCTGCAGTGCTGGAACGTCCGTGGAGTGTGATGGGGATTCCCTCCTATCATGCACAGGCATAGCTTCTGCACGGTGTGTCAGGTTTTAAACGCAGAATTTGTGGGGGGTTTTTCCTGTCTTCTTCCCAAAGGATTAGGCAAGGCCTCTGGTATTTATAACCCCTTACCTGATCTGCTCTCTTGGGCTGAATGGAAACTTGATCAGGGGGCCCATACTCTGAACCAAATGGGTTGGGGGGGTTATCCAGACAAAGAGACAGCACTCACTAGTACAATTGGTATTTCTCCAAGGACTTGGGTTTGATGAACATCTCTAAGAATTTAAAATCTGGAATACCCATGGAAGAGCTAGCTAATGCAAGTTAGGTTTTGTGTGTAAGTCCCATTTTATTGTAAGAACTGTATTTGCACGTTTTCTTGTATTTTGTATGTCTTTTTTTTATGTGATATTGGCACTGTGTAAAGTTTTATTTATGTATTTTTTTCATTAAAACTTTGTAACCCAGTACTGTCTTTGCGCTAGATAATTTGCGTTCTCATAGCTTGGTTTAGCGGTACTGTAGAATATAACATTTGATAGATATATTAGCTGAATATGGTTAGTCTCCTGGATTGGGATTGTATACAGTTAATGGGATTTCGAAAGTGCCCTATTACTTTTGTGGTGGCAGCGTATACTTGGAAGCGTGTGTACGGTTTTGGGGGTTAGGTTGGCATAACTTGGGGCCCTGAGAGAGAGTAGAGTTAGTAAATCCAGAGGCTTGGAGCTGTTAACCCCTTGTACACTCTCCCTCCAAACGTGACGACTGGGTAGGTAGCAGCTGGTCATCACAAACTGGTTGGTAGTGGTGGGATATCGAGAGTTTTTAGTGCCATTTGTATTGCTGGAGGTTAAATTGTTAAATTACATGGTTTTGTGTAATTTACCAAAGACAGAACTCAGTGCCGAATCACAAACATAATGTGCAAAACAGTTCTTTTCTTCCCTTTCTGTTTTCTTTCTCTATCCTTGAAAATCATGGATGCCTACAAAAGCAAGACTAAGGAGGCTCTGGAGATGCTTTGTATATACAGCACAGTCACCGATTCTGATTCCTTCAGACAGGGCCAGCCCGACAATGGTGCAGAGCGGAGCAGCGGCGCCAGGCGGCAGAAATTCGGGGGTGGCAAATTTCAGCCCCCAGCACCGCTGAGGTGCTCTGCACCATTGTCAGGCTGGCCATGTGTGGGGCAATATACCCATGTGTGGGCACTGCTGGGTATGTGATGCTGGGCACTGCTGGGTATGTGTAAGGATATAGAGTCACCCAGCACGCAGACAAAACCCAGAAAGGCAAGAAAAAACCCTAAACTGAGAAGCTGGCCCTTAGAATGGCCAGGTACTAATCTAAAATACATAGAAGTACAGATCAGGGACAGGAGATATATCGTAGTAATAACAAGCCAGAGGTCGGTACACGAGATGGGATAAACACAGAAATCAGTCAAATATACAAACCAGAAGTCAAACCAGAAAAACCATATGCAGAAGCTATAGACACGCGCTGAGGGCTAGAATAAACCATGTCAGGGCTCAGAGCACAGTCAGTGACTGATATTTAAAGGCCTAGATCCCTGATCAGGTGCAGCATTCAAAGTGGCCTGATTCAGAGACTGGCGCCCTCTCTGTTGGGAAGGCCGCACTGCAGGAGCACCAGCAGGCATGACAGTATGTGACACTGGGCACTGCTGGGTATGTGACGCTTGGCACTGCTGGGTATGTGACGCTGGGCTCTGCAGGGTATGTGATGCTGGGCTCTTCTGGGTATGTAACGCTGGGCACTGCTGGGTATGTGACACTGGGCACTGCTGGGTATGTAATGCTGGGCTCTGCTGGGCATGTGAAGCTGGGCACTGCTGGGTATGTGACGCTGGGCACTACTGGGTATGTGACGCTGGGCTCAGTTATATACACCTCATATTACTGTATCACAGAGCTCAACAGCAAGAAAATTCTAATGTACGGTGTGTATGAGTGTTTGAATTTTATTGCTGTGGCGCACTGTGATACGCTCATACACGCTGCATGGTTTTTTTTGGGGGGGGCAGCATTTCATCCTTCGCTCCAGGCAGCACAATGTCTTGGGCCGGCCCTGCCTACAGAGCGTACTGGGATAAGGTGCTTTTGTACTGAGAGAATCTTCCAAGGGAGGAGCAGGACCTATGGGAAGTTTGCAAGCAACTTGTTGTACCTAAACCCTTTCTGAAAAGAGTTGCTTAAGCTGGCCCATGAAACACCTCTTGCAGGACATCTAGGAATGCGCAAAACCAGGTCCCGAATGTCTCGCAACTTTTACTGGCCCTGCAGTGGCTAATTTCTGTTGGTCCTGTCCTGTCGGCCAAAGGGTGGGGAAAACTGGAGATGTAAGCTGTGCTCCCCTGGTGCCCTTGCCCATTGTTGAGGAACCCTTTGAGCGGGTAGCAGTGGATTTGGTGGGGTCCTTATATGTTGCCAGCAGCTCTGGGACCCAGTTTATACTCACAGTAGTGAAGTATGCCACTAGGTACCCAGAAGCTGTGGCTTTGTCATCCATTCAGGTGGAAAAGGTGGCAGATGCCTTGATAAGAATATTTTCCAGAGTTGGGTTTCTCAGGGAGATGCTTACAGACCAGGGTCCACAGTTTATTTCCAATTTAATGCAGAGCTTCTGCAAGAAAGTAAATGTGCAACATTTGGTGGCAAGCCCCTATCATCCTCAAACCTTTTGCATAGACCATTAGTTTAACGGAACCCTCAAACAGATGCTTAGAACCTTTGTGGCTTCACAAGGTCGTGATTGGGAGAAATATCTTCCTCATTTACTGTTTGTGTATCGGGAGGTGCCGGAGGAGTCCACAGGTTTTTCACCAAATTAATTGCTGTATGGGCGCAGGGTGCAGGGACCCCTAGACTTAGAATAGGAGGAATGGGAAGGCAAAGTTCATACCCCAGAAACCTCTGTTGTTGAATATGTTCTAAAGTTTAGGGACAGGATGCAAGCATTGACGGGGCTAGTACACGAGAATCTCAAGGCTGCTCAGGCCCAGCAGAAGCTCTGGTATGACCGCAATGCCAGGTAACGGGCTTATGATGTTACATAGTTACATAGTTACATAGTTATATAGGCTGAAAAAAGACATGCGTCCATCGGGTTCAGCCTCTCCCACATAACCTACTGCTGTTGATCCAAAAGAAGGCAAAAAACCCAGTCTGAATGCTTGCCAATATGCAACATACTGGGAAAAAATTCCTTCTTGACCCCAGAATGGCAGTCAGATTTCTCCTTGGATCAAGAAGCTTTTACCCACATATTAAATATTATAACCTTTAATATTCTGTGTCTGCAGGAAGTCATCCAGTCGTTTTTTAAAAGTCTGTACAGACTCTGACCCAACCACCTCAACAGGCAGAGAATTCCACAGCTTTATTGTTCTCACCGTAAAATAACCCTTCCTATGCTTTAAGCTAAATTTTCTTTCTTCCAGTCTAAATGGATGACCCCTTGTCCTATGTATAGTCCTGTTAATGAATAGGCTATCAGACAATGGTTGATAATGGCCCCGTATATATTTATATAAGGTTATCAGATCCCCTCTAAGGCGCCTTTTCTCTAAACTAAACAGGTTTAAGCTTGTTAGTCTTTCCTCATAACTTAACCCTTCCATCCCCCTTATTAATTTAGTTGCCCGTCTCTGCACTTTTTCTAGCGATATAATATCTTTTTTAAGACAGGTGCCCAAAATTGCACGGCATATTCAAGGTGCGGCCTGACCATTGATTTATACAGAGGCAAAATTATGTTTTCATCCCGTGAGTGAACTCCCCTTTTAGTGCATGCCAGTACTTTGCTGGCCTTGGCGGCTGCTGTTTGACATTGCACATTGTTACTTAGTTTGAAGTCTATGATTATTCCCAAATCCTTCTCCTGCTTGGATTTCCCTAACTCCGTACCATTTAGGGTATACATTGCTTGTGTGTTCTTCACTCCAAAGTGAATAACTTTACATTTATCTAGATTAAATTTCATCTGCCATTTAAGTGCCCAGTCCCCCAATCTATCTAAATCCCTCTGCAGCGAAGTAACATCCTGCTCACATTGTATTACTTTTCCTAGCTTTGTGTCATCTGCAAACACTGATACATGACTTTCAATGCCTATCTCAAGGTCATTTATAAATAAATTGAATAGTATTGGTCCTATAACAGACCCCTGAGGGACACCACTTACCACTGGTGTCCATCTTGAAAAAGTACCATTTATGACCACTCTCTGTACCCTATCTTTTAGCCAGTTTTCTATCCAAGAACAAGTATTTTCATCTAGACCATTTTTTCTTAATTTAAGTAGTAACCTTTTGTGTGGAACTGTGTCGAAAGCTTTGGCAAAATCTAAGTAAATCACATCCACTGCGACCCCCTGATCTATACTTCTACTTACTTCCTCATAGAACGTAATTAGGTTAGTCTGACATGATCTGTGTTTCATGAAACCATGCTGATTTTTGCCAATTACATTACACCTCCCAATAAATTCCTGAATACTATCCCTTAGTAACCCCTCAAATACTTTCCCAGCCACAGATGTTAAGCTCACAGGTCTATAATTCCCAGGCACAAATTTTAAACCTTTCTTAAATATAGGGACCACGTCAGCTTTTCTCCAATCCTCTGGTACTATTCCTGAAAGAAAAGAATCTTGAAAGATTAAGAACAAAGGTTTACATATTTCAACACATAGCTCTCTTAGTACTCGCGGGTGAATTCCATCTGGCCCTGGGGCTTTATTAACATTCACATTGTTTAATTTGTGTAAAACCTTGTCCTGAGTCAACCAGTCACTTTGTATTAGTAAGTTTTTATTAATGAATTTCATGTCTCCTGTTATAGGTTCTCTTTGATAAATACTGAAGAAAAATAATCATTTAAAATTTCTGCCTTATCCTGATCTTCAGTTAACAATAACCCTGACTCAGATTTTAGTGAACCTACATTTTCACTCTTGGGTTTTTTAGAATTTATGTACCTAAAGAATCTTTTAGGGTTGGTCTTGCTCTCTTTGGCTATTTCTTTTTCATTTTCTAGTTTAGCCCATCTAATCGCATTTTTACATGCTTTATTGGCTGCCCTATATGTGGGCCAGAGGGCTATGGTATTGACCCCAACTAAAAAGAATACGTTGCAGGCTGCCTGGGAGGGCCCCTTCTCCATACTTCCATACTCCATAGGCTGGACCCCACCACCTATGTAGTAGTGCTTGATGAGAAGGGGAGTAGGCAGAAACGATATCATGTAAATATGCTGAAGGCCTACTATGATCCCGAGGCTGTGGTCTTGAGTGTGTGCAGCTTACTTGAGGGAGAGCATGTCCCTGATCATCTGGTGGACCTGGTAAGCGAAGCCAAGAGTATGCATTCTTTATGTGACACAGAAATTAACACTCAGCTATCCGGGGGGAAGAAAAGGCAATTGCAGGAGGTTCTGGTACCCTATCAGGCTTTCTTCACAGGGTTACCAGTTTCAACCCACCTGGCTATCCATCATGTGAATACAGGGGAGCAACCTCCATTAAGACAGATGGCTTACCGAGTCTCCCCTGAGGTGCCGGCTCATATCAAAGCGGAAATTGCAGACAAGCTGGAGCTTGGTGTCATTAACCACTTCGATGCTGAGGACGCGCTCAGCGCGTCCTCAGCATTCCCGCTGGTATGCGGAGGACGCGCTGAGCGCGTCCTCCCATTGGGGTCAGCGTTCGGCCGAGTTCCGGCCGATCGCTGGCCCCCCCGGTGCGGGCTGACATCCTGGATGTCAGCCGCGCATCCGGGACCACAGCCGCCCGAATTAGGTGTCATCGCGGCAGCGCGATGACACCTAATTCAGGCGCCCCCCCCCCGCATGTGCGGAGGAGGCGCCTGAAAGGGAGGGGGGAGGTCCTTCGGACCTCTCTCCCTCCCGATCGGCGGCTCTGCGGGGGTTAACCCAGGCATCATTTGGAAGGGCACAGCCTGCCCTTCCAAATGATGCCTGGCATTAACCCCTGGGGAGCTGGATCGCGAATCGGCGCTGAAAAGCGCCGATTCGCGATCCTTTCCCGGAGCTGGCCGACATCTTGGATGTCGGCCAAGCCTCCGGGAACTCCCCCTGAGGACTGGCGTCATCGTGCGTAGCACGATGATGCCAGTCCTGGACTTAACCCTTAACTGCCACCAACGGTGGAGATAGGGAGTTCCAATGAACTCCCTATCTCCCGATCCGTGGCAGTTAGGGGTTAAATTTTGGTATGGTTGGATCGGCCAGAGCATGGCCGTTCCAACGATACCAAACATGAAAGTGAAAAATTTTGTAAAAAAAAAAAAAAATGAAAAATAAAAAAAAAAAAAAAAAAAAAATAAACACTTTTTTTTTTTTGTTTGTTAATGCAGCAATATTGTTCCCATTTCAATTATAATGTGAACAATGATGCTGCACTAACGATTTTTGTATGCGGTGCGTTTGTTAACCACTTGAATGCTAAGGACGCGCTGAGCGCGTCCTCAGCATTCCCGCTGGTGTGCTGAGGACGCGCTGAGCGCGTCCTCACTTTGGGGTCAGCGTTCGGCCGGGTTCCGGCCGATCGCTGGCCCCTCCGGTGCGGGCTGACATCCTGGATGTCAGCCCGGCATCCGGACCAGCAGCCGCCATTATTAGGTGTCATTGCGGGGGCGCGATGACACCTAATTCAGGCGCCCCCCCCATGTGCGGAGGAGGCGCCTGAAAGGGAGGGGGGGGAGGTCCTTCGGACCTCTCTCCCTCCCGATCGGTGGCTCTGCGGGGCTTAACCCAGGCATCATTTGGAAGGGCACAGCCTGCCCTTCCAAATGATGCCTGGCATTAACCCCTGGGGAGCTGGATCGCGAATCGGCGCTGAAAAGCGCCGGTTCGCGATCCTTTCCCGGAGCTGGCCGACATCTTGGATGTCGGCCAAGCTTCCGGGAACTCCCCCAGAGGACTGGCGTCATCGTGCGTAGCACGATGACGCCAGTCCTACAGTTAACCCCTAACTGCCACCAAGTGTGGAGATAGGGAGTTCCAATGAACTCCCTATCTCCCGATCCGTGGCAGTTAGGGGTTAAATTTTATGGTTGGATCGGCCAGAGCATGGCCGTTCCAACGATACCAAACATGAAAGTTAAAAATTTTGTACAAAAAACAAAAAAAAGAAAAAGAAAAATTAAAAAAAATTTAAAAAAAAAAAATAAACACATTTTTTTTATTTTTTTTGGTTTGTTAGTGTAGCAATATTGTTCCCATTTCAATTATAATGTGAACAATGATGCTGCACTAACGATTTTTGTATGCGGTGCGTTTGTTAAAAATAGTGTCATTTTCCCCAAAAAAAAATGTAACGAGACCCCATCTCTAATTTTTTTAACAAGGGCACCCCATACAAAATATAACCGCAATTGCTCGCATGTTAAAATGCGGAAAAAAACACTTTACACATTGTAAATTATTGAAAATACATATTTTATTGCATTTTTTGTTATAATATACAGACATGACATAACGTATACATATAATAATGACATATTATGAATCTACCGAGTCTGACGGAAAGAACGATATATAATATGTCGGTGTCGTATACTAAAATAAGCCTTAAAAACACGTTTAAACATGATGCGCAAAACAGGTAAAAAATGACCTCAGCACAGGGGCGGGAAAAGCCTCAGCAGCGAAAGGGTTAAAAATCGCGTAATTTTCCCCCAAAAAAAATGTAACGAGACCCCATCTCTAATTTTTTTAACAAGTGCACCCCATACAAAATATAACCGCAATTGCTCGCATGTTAAAATGTGAAAAAAAACACTTTACACATTGTAAATTATTGAAAATACATATTTTATTGCATTTTTTGTTATAATATACAGACATGACATAACGTATACATATAATAATGACATATTATGAATCTACCGAGTCTGACGGAGAGAACGATATATAATATGTCTGGGTCATATACTAAAATAAGCCTTCAAAACACGTTTAAACATGATGAGCAAAACCGGTAAAAATGACCTCAGCACAGGGGCGGGAAAAGCCTCAGCAGCGAAAGGGTTAAAAGAGATCCAAAAGTCCCTGGGCCTCCCCTTTTGTTCTGGTACCGAGAAAGGATAAGTCCACCCGGTTCTGTGTGGACTATTGGCATCTTAATGCCGTCACCACCTTTGATGCCTATCCCATGCCCAGAATAGACAAGCTACTGGATCAGCTAACCGGAGCTTGGTACCTCACCATCATGGATCTGAGTAGGGAATACTGGCAAATTCCTATGACCTCCGAGGCCCAGGAGAGGTCAACTGTCATAACTCCCTTTGGGCTATATGAATTCACTGTCCTTTGGGATGAAAAATTGCTGGATGGTCAGGGGGATTAGGCAGTGGCATCCTTAGATGATATTGCAGTGTTCAGCACCACAAGGGACGAACAGTTAAAACATTTGAATAAGGTCCTGGACAGTATTGCCCAGGTGGGGCTTACTGTTAAACCCGAAAAGTGCCAGATAGGAATGACCGAGGTTCAATACCTGGGGCACAGAGTGGGTGGGGGATTCATACGCCTAGAGGCAGACAAGGTAGAAGCAATTACTGCCTGGCCTACCCCTAAGAAACAGATGATGTCATTCCTGGGGACAGCGGGGTAATAACTGAAATTTGTTCCAGAGTACAGTAGAATTCCAAAACACTCATTGACCTAAGAAAAAGCTCCCCAGTAAGGTAGACTGTACCCCATATTGCGAGAAGGCCTTTATGGAGCTTAAGGCAGCATTGGCCAGCTCCCCAGTGCTTCAAGCAACGGATTTTGGTAAACAGTTTGTGGTGCAGACAGATGCCTCAAACTATGGTCTTGGGGCAGTGCTTAGCCAGGTTAATACCAAGGGAGAAGAAGACCCCGTACTTTACCTGAGTCTAACAGGGTTATCCAAAGAGATCCGAATTGCTTGAGAAAGGTAACCGAACGCTGAAAATCAGCGTTCGGTTACCTTTCCTGGCCATTCGGCTATCCAGAGAGCAGGCAATTCGCCAAATCCTGGCGAATTGCCTGCACATACGGTGCCTGTTCGGTGCCTGTTCGAGGGCAGTGAAATCCCCATGAAAAAGCACTGCTTCGGCTATTCAGAGAACACAAACCAGCAGTGAAAGGTTCCCCTAATGCCCTGCCATTCGGTGGTTTAATTCGGCAAATTTATTCAGGAGAATCCCATAGACTTCAATGTTAAAAATATTCCCGTTTTAATTCAACATCTAATAAACCGTTCATTATAAAATTCTGCAGCAAAAAGTCTCTTTATTCATTGATTTTTTAGGATACTTTAAGCATTTTTCATATTTTTTTATTTTTTTTAAAAAGTCCGATTTTTTTTTTGATTTTTTTTCAGTTTACTTATTTTTTTTGTAACAGCCCTCTTTGTTATCATTCCCTGGACCTCCTGTGAAAATTTCAGACATTTTCGCTCAGTAGTTTCTTTGCAAACAGCGTTTCATTTTCCCAGATTCATACAAATGGTTTTTCTAATTTATTCACTGCCTCCTCTACGTCACAGCTGCTTCGGCTGTGTGTGATTCGGCTCCTGTTCGGCTTTTTCGAAGGTTAATCCAGATGTTTTTGCTTGTTTTCAGCGTGCATTCGGTTAGTTTTCGTCAGGTTTGCGGCAGCTTTTCCCTGCAATTCGGGGACCCTGTGGTGCTTGCTGAATACACCGCAGGGTCACCGAAATGCAATCGGCAAAAGGAACCGAATTGAAGAGAACGAAAAGTCACCGAACGTGCGGTGACTTTTCGAATCTCTTTGGATAACCCTGTAAAGCTTTTACCCAGGGAAGTTGCATACGCGGTGGTAGAGAAAGAGTGCCTAGCTGTGGTGTGGAATAGGGATGAGCTGTTCGGTTCGATCAGTTCGGAGTTCGATTCGAACTTTGGCCGTTCGCAAGTTCACGAACTTCGAACTTTTTGGCGTGTTCGGTTCAAGTTAGAAAAAAAAAAATTGTGAAAAAAGTATAAAAAATGCTTAAAAAAAAATCTAGAAATAAAGAGACTCTTTACTGCAGAATATTATAAGCAACGGTTTATTAGATATTGAATTAAAACATAATGTCTACGTGCAAAGATTCTCACCTCTAAATGACCTTTGCTCTCAAACGGCGTAAACAACAGGCGTATGAATCCCCCACCCACTCTGTGCCCCAGGTATTGAACCTCGGTCATTCCTATCTGGCACTTTTCGGGTTTAACAGTAAGTCCCACCTGGGCAATACTGTCCAGGACCTTACTCAAATGTTTTAACTGTTCGTCCCTTGTGGTGCTGAACACTGCAATATCATATCAAAATTAGTGTTTGGAAATAACATGTGCTTCTAATTAGTCCGTCTCATGAATTTGATACATTGTATGCAGACTGGAGGTGCCAGGTGTCGTGTGTGGTCTGTGCTGTGATGGCGATGTTTCCATATATCCTACAAATCCGCCACTTCACAGGCAGGTTATGGGGACCTCCTAGGCACGATATTTGAAGGAATTTTTTGTTTTTATTTTTAACCCTTATTTTATGGAATACATACATACGACCCAGACATATTATATATCGTTCTTTCCGGCAGACTCGGCAGATTCATAATATATCATTTTTATATGTATACGTCATGTTCTGCCTGTATATTATAACGAACAATGCAATAAAACTTGAATTTTTAATCATCTGCAGCGTGTAAAGTGTTTTTTTTTTCACCTTTTATCACATGAACATTTGCGGTTATATTTTCTATGGGGTACTCTTGTACAAAAATTAGAAATGGGGACTTATGTGATTTTTAGCAAACGCACACCATAGAAAAAAATCATTAGTGCAGCATCATTGTTCACATTATAATTGAAATGTGAACAATATTGCTGCATTAATAAAAATAACACACACAAAAAATACATGTTTTTTTTTATTTTATTTTTATACTTTATACCTGGTCATGTTGGGTATCATTTGAAAGGCCATGCTCAGGCCTTTCAATCGACACCCTCCATGACCCCCTAGCTGCCACGGTTCAAATTAACCCCCTATCTCCACCAGGGGATTCCGGGCAGCTAGGGGTTCCCCGGCTATCTGACGTCATCACGCTATGCGTGAGGACGTCAGGCAGTGAGCGGGGACCCGGGGGTGGAGCCGCCATCCAAGATGGCGGCCCCCACCGGAGCTAGGCCGCACTTCGGCGCCGCAAGGCGCTGAAGTGCGACCTGGTGCCTAAGGGGTTAAAGCCAGGCACCGCTTAAAAGGGGAGACTCTCCCCTTTTAAGTGGTGCCTGGCTTTTTTTTGTGGGACCTCCCGATCAAGAGGGAGAGGGATCCGAACGGATCCCCCCTCCCTTCCAGGCGATCTCCCGGCATTGCCGGGGCAGGGCCGGCGCTAGCGTAAGGCGGCACAGGCGGCCGCCTTACTATCTGGCTTCCTGACAGTTTGTGGGGGCGGAATTCCCCAGCCCCGAGCGCCGCCATCTTGGTCATGTAGTTCCTGCCCAGCGAGCGGCAAAGCTGCATCATGTCAGCAGCCGCTCGCCACCATGAGGAACGCCGGCGGAGCCTGGGGGGCCTGGCAGCAGGTGAGAGCTGGGGGCAGATATATCCATATGTGAGCTGGGGGCAAATATCTCCATATCAGCTGGGGCAATATATACTATATGCCCATGTAATCTGGGGGCAAATATATCCATGCGTTGGGGGCAAATATATCCACATGTGATCTAGGGGCAAATATATCCATGAGTTGGGGCAAATATATCCGCATGTGATCTGGGGACAAATATATCCATGAGTTGGGGGCAAATATATATATATCCATGAGCTGGGGGCAAATATATCCACATGTGATCTGGGGGAAAATATATCCATGAGTTGGGGGCAAATATATATATTTCCATGAGCTGGGGGCAAATATATCCATGAGTTGGGGGCAAATATATCCATGAGTTGGGGGCAACTATATTATATCCATGAGCTGGGGGAAATATATCCATGAGCTGGGGGCAAATATATCCATGAGTTGGGGGCAAATATATCCACATGTGATCTGGGGGCAAATATACCCATATGAGCTGGAGGCAAATATTTCCATATGAGCTGGGGCAAATATCTCTATATGAGTTGGGGCAATATATACCCATGTAATCTGGGGGCAAATATACTTATATGAACAACCCTAGTGTGTGTATATATAGAGATTATCATGGCACCTCTATCCTGATTGGCTTGACATGACACGGATGGGGGGGGGACCAAAATGCACCTTCGCCTGACTAGATAAAAATGCTTGCACCGGCCCTGGCCGGGGGTCGCCTGGAAATGACGTCATCGCGCATGGCGTGATGACGTAATTTATGTCGGGAGGAGCTTGACTTCAGCGTCTGAGGACGCTGAAGTCAGAACGCCGCGGGACCCCGGACAGAGAGGTGAGTATCTCCGCCGGGAGTCCCGCAAAGCTGATGACGTGTGGGACACGTCCTCCTCAGCATACAGCGGGAGTAACTGAGGACGTGTCCCACATGTCGTCAGCAGTGAAGGGGTTAAAAACGTCTTTTTTTAAACTTTTTGTCCTGGTTTCCTGTCCCCCAGGGCACTACCCGGACCCGGACATTGTTTTTAAATGTTTCTATACATTCTACAAATCCGCCACTCCACAGGCAGGTTATGGGGACCTCCTATGCACGATATTTGAAGGAATTTTTTGTTTTTATTTTTAACCCTTATTTCATGGAAAACTCACTGTTCCTTTTAAAAACGTTTTTTTTAACTTTTTGTCCTTGTTTCCTGTCCCCCAGGGCACTAACCGGACCCCCATACACCTTTGATGGCAAATATCTAGCATATATGCCCTCTTGGAGGGCACTCTAAAACTCGAACATTGAGTCCCATTGACTTGTATTGAGTTCATGTTCGAGTTCGAATTCAAACTTTTGAAAAGTTTGAGTTCGAATGCGAACCGAACTCAGGGGTGTTCGGCTCATCCCTAGTGTGGAAAAGCTGCAACCGTATCTGTATGGCTGTGATTTTACCATGGTAACGGATCATAAACCTCTACATTGGTTAGACCAAGTGGCCGGTAACAACAGTAAGTTACGCAGATGGAGTCTTCTACTGCCGCAGTATATCTTCACAGTACAGCATAAAAAAGGCAGTCTTCATGGCAATGCTGACGGACTTTCCCGCCAAGGGGAACTGTAACTAGGCCGACATAGGGTTAATCGTATTGCTTGAAGCCTTTGTTGTCCATCTTTAGGTGGGAGGTGTCACACACATGCATCGATTCTGTGCGGTGTGTCAGATTTTGAATGTGTTTTCTTTTTCCTGTCTTCTTCCCAAAGGATTAGGATCTGGTATTTATAACCCCTTATCTGATCTGATCTCTTGTGCTGAATGGAAACTTGATCAGGGGGCCCACATCCTGAACCAAATGGGTTGGGGGGGCTTATCCAGACAAAGAGACAGCACTCACGAGTACAATTGGTATTTCTCCAAGGTCCTCAGACGCTGAAGTCAAGCGCCTCCCGGCGTAAATGACGTCATCGCGCCATGCGCGATGACGTCATTTCCAGGCGACCCCCCGGCAATGCCGGGAGATAGCCTGGAAGGGAGGGGGGGGGATCCGTTCGGATCCCTCTCCCTCCCGATCGGGAAGGAGCAGCGGTAAAAGCCAGGCACCGCTTAAAAGGGGAGAGTCTCCCCTTTTAAGCGATGCCTGGCTTTAACCCCTCAAGTGCTGGGTTGCACTTCAGCGCCTTGCGGCGCCGAAGTGCAGCCTATCTCCGGTGGGGGCCGCCATCTTGGATGGCGGCTCCGCCCCCGGGACTCCCCTCGCTGTCTGACGTCATCACGCATAGCGTGATGACGTCAGATAGCCGGGGAACCCCTAGCTGCCGGGGATTTCCCAAGGAAATCCCCTGGTGGAGATAGGGGGTTCTTGTGAACCCCGATATCTCCAGAACCGTGGCAGCTAGGGGGTCATGGAGGGTGTCATTTGAAAGGCCTGAGCATGGCCTTTCGAATGATACCCAACATGACTAGGTAAAAAGTAAAAGAAAATAATAAAAAAAAAAAAAAAAAATTAAAAAAATAAATAAATAAAAAAAACATGTTTTTTTTTTGTGTGTTGTTTTTATTAATGCAGCAATATTGTTCACATTTCAATTATAATGTGAACAATGATGCTGCACTAATGATTTTTTTCTATGGGGTGCGTTTGCTAAAAATCACGTAATTCCCCCCAAAAAAAGTAACAAGTCCCCATTTCAAATTTTTTGTACAAGCGCACCCCATAGAAAACATAACCGCAAACGCTCATGTGATAAAATGTGAAAAAAAACACTTTACACACTGCAGATGATTAAAAATTCTATTTTTATTGTATTTTTTGTTATAATATACAGGCAGGTCATGACGTATACATATAAAAATGATATATTATGAATCTGCGTAGTCTGCCGGAAAGAACGATATATAATATGTCTGGGTCATTTATTAAACTGTGGCTTCAAATCGCGTTTAAACATGATGAGCGAAAGCGGTAAAAATGAGCTCAGCACACAGGCGTGAAATGCCTCAGCAGTGAAGGGGTTAAAATTATACAGTAGCTGTGCTGTTCATTGGTTTTGATGCTACATCTGCAACATGGTGAATAAAGGTAAAAAAAAATTGCCTGGATGTTTTCTGCTATACACAGTACATACTCCTGTCATTGGCAAAAAAATGGTAATTGAACATAAACTTGAAGTGCTGCATATATAAAAATGAATTACTTGTTCTAATGAAATGTCGTAGGACCTGCACATTGCATCAATGTGCTAGCTTAATTGCAGGCCAATTCATCTGCAGTACTGTATGCAGCTGTATGGTTATGAAAATATGCGGAGATAAAACTGGGTGTAGAGCAAAGCAAATATAATCGTGCGCAGAGGAGGTGAACTGGTCCTGCTTGTCCCCATCTATCATTATTCCATTTTTCTTCTAATGTTTCTTATCTGGTTCATGAGCGTGAAACGTGAAAGTTTGTGATTTTATAATTTTTAAATAATTCATAGAAGTTCTATGTCTGCAAACCCTAATACTAATGTATAGGCTGTACTTGAGAGGGAATTTCCTTTGTCTTTGCTTGTAGACCAAAAGCAACAAAGTAAGAGAAGGAAGATGGAGCACACTAAGGCCTCGTTCACACTGATATGCGCGCCTACGTGCGTATTGTACTATATGTAACATATGCAAATAAATGTCTCCATACAGATAGCCGCATATGGAGCCGTATATTTGCATAGCGTAAACACGCGCAAAGACAGAATGGAACAGAGATGCGTCCCGGCAGCGTTTTTTGCAGTTTTACGTGTGTGCACACGCGTATACGCACGTACATTACTAAGTTTAATCCCCCTGACGGTTTTCTTGAATGTGGCTTGGGGTTAACTTTCATGGCTGAAAGTGGTAACCCGAGCCACACTCGGGCTGCATACATTACCTGTCCCTGCGCGATCACATTCTCCTCCGTGCGATCACGGCGTTTTGCTTCCTGGTTCTCTTAAACATAGAAACATAGAAAAATGTCGGCAGATAAGAACCTCTCGGCCCATCTAGTCTGCCCAATTACATGGATACTTTACCTGGATTTATCTTTTGTTTAGGATAGCCTTATGCCTATTCCATGCTTGCTTAAATTCAATTACTGTTTTGGCCTCTACCACTTCTACTGGAAGGCTGTTCCATGTAACCACCACCCTCTCAGTAAAATAATGCTTCCTGATGTTACTTTTAAACCTTTGCCCCTCTAATCTAAGACTATGTCCTCTTGTTTTGCTACTTTGTTTCCTTTTAAATATACTCCCTTCCTCTACCTTGTGGATTCCCTTTACGTATTTAAATGTTTCTATCATATCTCCTCTGTCTCGTCTTTTTTCCAAGCTGTACATGTTAAGATCATTAAGCCTTTCCTGCTAACATTTCTCCTTCAAGCCGTACACCATTTTAGTAGCCCTTCTCTGAACTCTCTCTAAGATGTCTATATCCTTCTGGAGATACGGTCTCCAGTACTGCACACAGTACTCCAAGTGAGGTCTCACTAGTGCTCTGTACAGTGGCTCTTCTCGCGAGAAGGGAACCAGGAAGTATGATGTTGCGATTGGCCGGAGATGATAGTGGGGGACAGTGAGGGACGCAGGGCCAGGTAATGTATGCAGTCCGAGTGTGGCTTCGGGGTTACCGCTTACAGCACTGAAAGTTAACACCGAGCCACACTCGATTACCACCAGGGGGCCAATGCCAGGGAGGTTAAAAAAAAACAAAAAACTTTTATTTTTTAGAAAATTGCTTATATGCGCGCATATACGCAATATTCAATAAAGTAATTTGTTGTGTGTGAATGAGGCCTAAGAAGAACATTATGTCCTAGATTCCAAGCCTAATATCAGGTTATTAGGAGAACTGGTAAATTTAGCAACTTTATAGACTTTAGTGGTTCTGGTAACTTTCCCAGAGCTCTGGTTACATTTACACCTGGGATCTTATTCCAGTCGAGCCGTTAACCTATAGTAGAGTCATACAGGGTTATTCAGAGAGCAGTGAAAAGCAGGAGAATGACTGGAGAATGGAAAATTCTAGGTTAAATTAGCCAAACCAGAAAAAGTCTCCCATTTATCTCACTTTCCAAATCGGCTATTTTGACCTAGAATTTTCCATTCTCCAGTCATTCTCCTGCTTTTCACCGCTCTCTGAATAATCCTGATAGATTTTGCTTGTGTCTTGGACAGTGGTGTTGCTTAGTGTTAATTAACAGCTCCTATATTTTGAACAACTATTTGAGTCTCCCGCTTTCTTTATTGGCTCAAGCCAATATTCAGTAAAGAACAAAGACTCTTAAATATTGGTGTTAAGTGATTTTGCAAACATGAGTAGACCATAATGACGAGTGTTGGATAGATTCTGTGGGAGAAACAACTATTGGAGTACCTTCACCTCTGTGAAGAGAGTTTAAATAGAGTGCCATGTCTGTGGACACACCCGGGTCCCACCACTCTCTCTGGTTTCCCATATATACCACTCCTGGTGCCACACAGTTACACCCACCTTGCTGGAGGCCCCAGCTGCCACCGTCCTGGGCTCTCCCCTAGCAAGCCCCCTTAGCTTGCAGGACGTCGGCTGTGCATAGGATCCCTGGTGGAGACAAGACCAAATGTGGGTGTAGCGCTGCCTTAGATTAGCTCTGGTGTATTGAACTATTGTTACCACTAGAGGGAGACAGAGCTAGAGACATTGTAGACTGTGCTGGACAAAAAGGACTTCGTCTCCCAGCACCCTTTGCGTGAAGACAGGAAGTGGGGTCAATAAGCCAAGGATATACATCAACAGCCTCTTGTTTGGCGCGGGGAGTGTGAGCGGAGCAACGAAAGGTGTAGGACGCACGTTGGAGCTGTCAAGGATCAAAACCAGCCCGGAGTGCAGACACTGTCTTATTCGTGCTGGAGATCGGGACAGAGATCGTGCTGTGACCTACATACTCAGCGCTGAGAGATTTGGAGGACAAGCTGGTTCCGGCAGGACCTCGAGATAGGAGGCCGCGATGATCGATTGGGAGTGCAGGCGGCGGATCGTTTGTTCCAGTTGCGGAGATTCGGCAAGCGGGAAGCAGATTCGTTGGCACAGAGTCCCAGTTCAATGCGGAGAAAGATCCTTTGGTTGAGGCATCGAGTACAGTTCGTTCGACGGATGGGTGAGAGGCCTCCAGTCCCACGGTTTCGAAACAAAAACGCACACTTGTTATATTGCTTCAATTCACAGAGCCCCAACGGTGACTAGTCGAAGATTGCTCTTTTCGTTCACTGGCCAGTTGAACACAGTAACCGGGTACCCTAGACACTAATATATATATATATATATATATATATGAGCTATTTCACGGGACTTACACTCCAGAACTGAGGGTGTTAACGTTCCTTTTCCCGCCTTTTTTTGGGCGTTACGAATTCCTGCCATTCAAATATCGTATATGTGTATTGTATGCTGCTTCATTGGAATCAGTAAAGTATATAATATAGAAAAATCCACAACAGTGCTGGTGTATAGTGATTTCCTAGTGTGGTGAGACTATCCCGAGGTTTATTCAGTGGTTCCTCCGGGGGTGAGCGCTACACGGGACACGTGGAGGGATAGAGCATGGCCACACGCCGTGCCAGGTGATCGGCCCGACCGCCAAGCCACCTGTCCCAAGGAGCAACAACACAGTTGGCCACTAGACGGATCAAGTACCGACAGTGCCCCAGTAGACAAGGAAGTAAAATATATTTTCCTTTTAGTATAAAAACTCAGTTGCCACCTTCAGGATAGTCAAATTTGTTGGTTTTGAAGATTAGAGGGAAAGAGAGAATAGAAGAGTGAAGTGAAAACAGCCCACAAAGATTAAAATGTATAAATAATTAAACATTACCAATATCTCTGGGATCTGCAACACAAATGCAGCTATGTATACGGTTTTGATTACTGAAAAGACTGTAATCCAATGCATGGAAGAGTTTAGGCTCAACTCAGCAGAAGTGAGACTTCTAGAGATAGTGGGTGTCCGGGCTAGGGGAGAACTGACAGTATTCCATAGCACATTCATGTTGTAACCTGTATATTCTGATGCTGATTTAGATAACTCCTATACTTCAAATCATTATATTCTGATTCGTAAAAATCATGTTGGTTTAGGGCAAACAATAGGCTTTACAGAGATATGCATAGAGATAAATTCAGGCACCAACAATCTTAAAATGTCACCAGTTGCTACTGACTCGAACGATCTCTCCCCTTCTACCCAAAGAAACGAAACCTTTCTTTATAAGTATAATACCAATTATATTATCAGAAAATAGCTGTAGTGTAGAGAAGGGAAAACCAGAAATTGAGGTGGTACCCATGGATTTTTGAAAGCAACACCAGGGGATAACAATTTAGGGCCCAATTTCAACTGGGATATTAAGCGAATGCCTGGAGCATTGAGTGAAATTCACCCCAGACTTTAGCTTAAAAATTGTCCAGTGCTATCACAACCAAGCCCTGCTTGCACATCAGTTGTTGTGCGAGCTTACTGTAAATTCACATATCCTATACTTTCTATTTGAGACATGAATTTGTGCTTCCCTAGAAGAGATCAAGCTATTCCAACCTAGCTCATTTTCCTCTAAAGGTGACGGTATTCAGTGACTGAATACCGTCTTAGAAACCCTGATGTTAAGTGATATATTTTTTTTATTTAACCCCAAAAAATCTCATACACACCTGAGATCCCATGGTTCAAAGGACAATGCGATCCGCTGCTTCCTTTGGCTGCGAGCAGAGTGAGAATGAGAATAAATAGAGTTCCTTCATGGATGCGAAGAGTTCTGGCTGGCTCAGTCAAATGCATGAGTTAGGGAATTGGGTAGTAGGCTTTCCTGGACAGAAATGTCGTTAGGTTAGGGGAGAATCTCATTGCGAACAAATTCATTCTAGAGGGTGGGAGCTGCATGTGATAATCCTGCAGTGTAGCATAGAAAGAGGGTAGTAATTGTGAGGTGCAGGTCACTCTTCGATCTTACGTAATGGGCTGGGGTATAAAGGAAACAGGGAGCCAATGTAGAGACTGGCAAAGGGGCAACGTGTGAGAGGTGTGGGAAGTGAGGTGGATGACCCTGGCATAGGTAAGAGAGGAAGGCCTCAGAGGAGAGGGAAAGGTTGAAAATGTGAGTCAAAGCAAGGACAATACCCGACAGGACAGACCGAATAAGGTGCGAGGGGATGGAGTCAAGCAGACAGGTGGTCGGGCAGGAGGACATGAGAAGTGCCGAGTCATCCTCCTCTGAGATTGGAAAAAAGGAAGACATAGTTGAAGAGGGGGCAGGGAGTGAACGAGTGAGTGACGTAGAATGGAGGAGGGTGGTGAATAGATTTCTAGTTTAAGTTTAGTAATCTTATCGGTGAAGTAGTCAGCAAAGCTGACAGCAGTGAGGTCTGTGGAAGGTTGAGTGGAAGTGGCGGGCATTAACAGATTGAAAGAATATGAAAGAAAAAAAACCCTTAAGAGTACAGATGGTAGGATTTTATCATGCCAAGTAGGTTAGGATGAAAGAAAAAAAATCAGTGACGGACAGACCTACATAACTCAACAAGCTGGTACATTATAAAGTAGTTTTTTTAATTGTAGTTGTTTTGGGTATTTAACTGCTAAAGAATGTAATGAAAAGACTACTCATTCCTAGACAGGTCACAAACTGTAAGGGGTTCTCATACTCTACGTTACTTCTGGACATAGACGAGGACAGTAAGTAATATTATTTTCCATCTCAGAGAAATGTTTGGAGAAATCTGCCCTAGAAAATGGACCTGAAGAATTGATACCTAGCGTAGTGAGGAGTCTAAAAAATTAATTTAAAAAAGCTTTGGTAAACGAGAAAAGAAAAAGGAGGTTAGCTCATTGATAGGTGGGTGAAATGTGCAAGTGAGAACCTGTGCTAGAAGAGTTAGGGTGACCAATTGGGTTTCACAGCATTATTCACCAATCACCGTTTGTTATTGTGCTTGTAAACAACATTGAAAAGCATCGCTGTTGCAACCATGATAAACTTCAGTGGTCCACAATTCAAACAAATACACACATTTTATCGATAAACTTTGCTTGCGGTTTATTGAATTTCCTTCTCGGGATCGCCAAAGTTAATCATGTTTGCAACAACAGTGATTTTCACTATTGTCACAACAGCATTGAACAATGGCGCTTAGGGAAGGTTCAATATAGAGAATTTTCCCTCTTGTGATCTTAGATAAAGAAAAGGTATGGCAAAATAGTTGCAGTTTCGTTTATGTTGTGCACAATTGGCAGAGTTCAAAAAATACTTTATAACCCCTTCACTGCTGAGCCATTTTACCCCCGTGTGCGGAGCTCATTTTTATTATTTTGTGCTCATCTTGTTTAAACGCGCTTTGAAGTCCATGTTTTATTGTGCGACCCAGACAAATTATATATCCTTTTTTCCAGCAGACTCGACGGGTTCATAATATATCATTATTATATGTATACATCATGTCCTGCCACAATGCTATAACAAAAAAAATGTAAAAAAAAAAAAAGTGACTTTCCATTAAAATTTCAATCACCTATAGCATGTAAACTTGTTTTTTCATATTTTATCATCCGAGCCTTTTTGGCTATATATATATATATATATATATATATATATATATGGGGTACGCATGCTAAAAATATTAGAAGTGGGAACTCGTTACTGTATTTTTCTGAGAAAATACACGGTTTTAGTTAAAACTGAAAAAACAACATTTTTCATTAGTGCAGCATCTTTGTTCACATTATAATTTAGAAGTGAACAACAGTGCTGCATTAATAAATTTAAAATACATTTGTTTTTTCTTGTTTTTTTTACGCTTTAGGCTAGGGTCAGACGAGTGCAGTGCGAACGCGCGTGCAGGCGCACTTAATCACGGCCGTAGTAGCAGCAAGTGCCAGGCAATGACGGCCAATATACGAAGTACGGTCGCACAAAAGTCCGGCTGCACAACGCAAGTGGAAAACGAACGCATTTTGTCGAGAACGTAAAACCGCTAGTACGGTTGTACAGAGTGCGCTGCGTCCGCTAGAGGCGTGTGTGCGTGAATTGGAGACGTCAGACACTGCTAATGTCCGGCCAACATAACGTCCAGATGCACAAAGTGTTTTATTGATGATCCGTACAAAATCACGGATGCAAATGCGCATCGTATGACCGCTATCGCGTACTCCGTGAAAAAATGCGTACATTCGTTCGAACGCACTTTTTCACAGACAACGCGAAAATGCGTTCGTCTGACCCTAGTCTAAGCTGGTCATGTTTGGTAATGCCTTTCCAATGATGCCAAACATGACCCTCTAGGTTCCACCGATCGGAAAATACAGGAGTCCAAATGACCCCACTATCTCCACCATAGGGATTTCCATAGGAAATCCCTGGACAGCTAGGGGTTAATTTATGAGGGGAGCCCCCAGAGTTGGGGCTGACATCTAAGAGGTCAGCCCCCGCATTGGAATTCTTTTAATAGGTGTTTAAACCAATAAAAATGCATTAAAAAGGAGCCTGAATAATAAAAAGGTCCTATTCAGAATAATAAAAAGGTCTGTTACAGAATAAAAAAAAATAGAAAAAGTTGTTCAAAAAATAAATAAAAAGACTTTTTGCTGAAAATTAAAAGAATAAGGGCCATATTACAGTCCTCGCGCATCGGTTTTGCGCGCACACAAATGCACATTTGCGTGAGGACAAAACCATTTGCGCAGAACGTCGTATTTCAACGTTCGCGCAAACCATGCGCGTTATCGTTTAACGCGGATGGACTTGCGCGAGCGTGATGAACTGTGCGCGTCCTATACTTAACATTGTGAGCGCAAATGCCTTAAGCGGATGGTATTTCAATAGATGCGCAACTTCCTACGAACGACGTTTGCGCACATAATTTTAACGTCTTTGAAAACCTGGTGTTAACTGCAAATCTGAACGTTCTGGCCGAAACAAAATACACCAGCAGGAAAAAAAAAAAAAAAATACAGCACAGTATAGTTACACATTCTACACATACCCAAACAAAAAAAATTGTGAATTCGTGCATATTTTTTTTTTATTGCTGCAGCATGTATACTCAGATTTATTTTGACAGGCGCAAAAACGTTAGTGTGTCAATTAAGGTGAATTGATGTCAATTAAGGCTCTTAATTCTGATTGGCTGAATCCCGTGAAAAAAAACAGTCCGCGCACTGATTTACATGCGCAACGTTCATTGCGCGCGTATTACATTTCGTTTTGCGCGTTTTTTTTACTAACGTTATTTTTAGACGGATGAGAAAATGCGTTTGGATCCGAATATCACGTTAATTTTTGCGTGATAACGCTGGACAATGCGCGCAAAAAAATTGAGCTGCGCGAGCGCATTTCCGCAGAGAATAATAATAATTATTATTAGTAATATGGCCCTAAACGTTTTAATAATAAAATAAAAACGATACATTGAATCATAGTTACATAGTTACATAGGCTGAAAAAAGACATGGGTCCATCGGGTTCAGCCTCTCCCACATAACCTACTGCTGTTGATCCAAAAGCAGGCAAAAAACCCAGTCTGAAATATGCAACAAACCGGGAAAAAAATTCCTTCTTGACCCCAGAATGGCAGTCAGATTTCTCCTTGGATCAAGAAGCTTTTACCCACATATTAAATATTATAACCCTTAATATTCTGTGTCTGCAGGAAGTCATCCAGTCGTTTTTTAAAAGTCTGTACAGACTCTGACCCAACCACCTCAACAGGGGATCCTGGGGATTGTTCTGTTTAAACCAGTCAAACTGAATCACCGAAAATCAGGAGATTTCAATGCCACATCGGTGCAGTTTGGTGTTTAACCATTACTTCTCTATGGGAAAATTTTGCTGTCGCCATAGATCGCCGATCTGCACCGTATTTGCCAGAAAATTGTTTATATTTGTTATGTTGACACCCCAAGGTATTGCATATGGAGTGCTTTGATGCCATGGATGCAACGGTTTTAGCCCAAAACATTTGAGAAGGTGTGTGGTGTAATTTTTCAATTTTCAGATTTTTACGCCCACAGTAGTTTTGGACTGTGATTTAGGAGACACTGTTGTTTGTTACTGCATGAAAACTCTCCAGGTTGTTTTCTGCAAGATCTCCTGAGTACACCCATGCCCCCCATGCATAGGTGTGCAAAGATTTTGGCAAAATACAGCACCAATTGTAGAACATAAAAATGTACGAATAAAATGTAAAAGTCTGGTGCCTGTCAAACTGGGGATGCTCTCTAGGGGGGCACAGGCTGTTGTCACTGAAGTGCATGAAACGCAAAAGGTTTTCATACCTTCTACGTGACATTGATTGGGGGTAAATGGGGGTAGAGCAGATGGGGCTACTGCTCCAGTAGGAGCGAATTGAGGGCTTCTTTATGATGCCCTCAGCATAGTAAGTGCCCAGAATTTCAGAAATTCTGGCACATCTAGCGGGGTCCATTGCTGCCTTGCCAAGTAGGAGTCTGGCTTCGCAGCACAATGCTGATGGGCATACAGATTTGATTGGGCCACGATGTGGCCCAACAAATCATCCCCCATAAACACCTGCAAAAACTGTGTGGCGGTAAATCCTGCAACATCAATATTGATGCCAGGATTTGCCGTGAAAGGAGGGATATCTGGCCTCTGGCGATGAGGCACTACCCACTCCTCAGCTGGAGCTGTGCGTCTCCTGCTGGCAGGTGGTGACCCAGGATCTGCATCAGAAACATCACTAGATACATCAGCCAGCGTAGATAATGTATCTAGCGACGTCTCTGAGCAATTAGCGGGGTCGAAATGAGGGTCTGAGTCTGACGCAGATGCCTCAGATTCTGACGCCAGGATGGCATATGCCTCCTCGGCGCTGTACACCCTCTCAGACATTATATATAATAGATTATAAAATTTTATAATTATTATATATATATAAGCGGATTGTTGGTTCTTAGAAGAACCGTTGGGTTTCACAAGAAAATACAAATAAACACCTAAATCTCTCTAAATCCCTCTAAACCTGCCTCAATTCTTCTAAATCTCCCTAAAATCTCTCTAAATCTGCCTCAATTTTTCTAATCTCACTAAATCTCACTAAAATCTCTAACCTGTCAAATCTGATCTCTCTCTCTCGCTCACCAAAACACAAGTGAGGAGAGGGAGGGAGAATCACAGAGGTCAGAGCCAATATTTACAAAATATTGACCTGACCTGACAAATTAGAAATTTTATTTAGATTTTTTCTAACTTCTGATTGGATGTTGCTAGCCTGCCTCTCTGATGAGGCAGGCTAGGAACATCCCACTCAGCCCCAAGATGACCCTGCCCTTAGAACCCTAACCCTAACCCTACCCCTAACCCTACCCCTACCCCTAACCCTACCCCTACCCCTAACCCTACCCCTAACCCTACCCCTAACCCTACCCCTAACCCTAACCCTACCCCTAACCCTAACCCTACCCCTAACCCTACCCCTAACCCTAACCCTACCCCTAACCCTAACCCTACCCCTAACCCTACCCCTAACCCTAACCCTAACCCTACCCCTAACCCTACCCCTACCCCTAACCCTACCCCTAACCCTAACCCTAACCCTCAGTTTATTTTATTTATTTTTATTTTTATTTTACTTTTTTTTTCACTTTTTTTTCCCCTTTTTTTTAACTTTTTTTTCACTTTTTTTTACACTTTTTTTTACTCTGCTGGGTGCCTTGATCCCTCGAGGCACCCAGCAGAGCACCTGATCACTGATGTGATCGTTTTTGTACTGAGTGCCACGATACCTCGTGGCACTCAGTACTTCCTGCCGCTACCGGAAGTGATCGCTCGGGGGGAGCGATCACGGACGGACCGGCGGCAGGTAAGCATATTGCAAGGATGCCTCGATGTCGAGGCATCCTTGTAATATACTCAGAGCAGCTGGAAGCGATACCGATCGCTTCCAGCGCTCTCTAGAAGTGCCGGGCACCTCTCCGGTGAAACCGGATGTGATCGCTCCCGGGGAGCGATCACATGGTGCCCCGGCACTTCTAACCGCCATTGCACGGCTGCCTGGACTCCCAGGCAGCCTGCAATGGCGTTTGAGCTGCTGGAAGCGATCCGATCGCTTCCAGCGCTCAAAAAACGGCAGGACGTACCATGTACGTCAGCGGGTCTAAGAGAGAACCGCTGCAATGACGTACATGGTACGTCCTCGGTCCTTAAGGGGTTAAATATGAAAAACATTTTTTCAACGTTTCAACGTTTTCAAGTGTGTCCTGGGCGGCGAGTATGTACCGTTAGGTGTCTTGCCCAAGGACACTTACTGGAGAGATTGCTCGCCGGGATCGAACCCATGACTCCACAGGCTCTCTCCAAGCAGAGCAGTGATGTTACCTCTACTCCACCCAGCCGGTGCAAACTGCCTGCTCTCTGATTAGCCGAATGGCCAGGAAAGGTAACCGTACGCTTAATTTCACTGTTCGGTAACCTTTCAGCCACAATTCGGATCTCTTTGAATAACCCTGTGTGTTTCCTACATATTCATTTTCTGTGTTAATCTGTAGATTTGTGCTAGATTTTTTTAGTAACGTGTATTTTATTACTTTGTATTTCTGTAACGACTGTAAAATTTCAATGTTCTTGAACCCAGGGTGTACTTGAAAACGAGAGAAATCTCAATGTATCCTTCCTGGTAAAATCCTTTATAAATAAATAAATTTTGTCCGTCAAAAATGCTGGCCGCACAAATGCAGTCTGTCTGACCTCGTTCACTCACACACAAAACTATGTGGACGCAGCGCACTCCGCATGTCCGTTCTAGCGGTTTTACGTTCTTGCCTAACTTGTGTCCGTTTGCCATGTGCGTTGTGCGCCTGCAGTTCGGTGCGGAAGCACTTCATGTGGGGGACTCCATTGGCGATTATTCTATGCTGCAACGGACGTTATTATGTGCGCAAAAACGGACGTTCACACTGCGCTCGTCTGACACCAGCCTAAGGGTGAAAAGTCAACCAATGAAAAATTTCTCAATGAAAACTTAATTCCCACTCCGCTCACCAGCAGAAGTGTGCCATAATACCAGTCAGCCATGTATACCAGTGTGCCATGCATACCAGTGTGCCATAATACCAGTCAGCCATGTATACCAGTCAGCCACGCATACCAGTGTGCTGTAATACCAGTGCAACATGCATACCAGCCTGACATGCATACCAGTGTGCCGTAATACCAGTCTGACATGCCATGCATACCAGTGTGCCATAATATATACGCATAATGTAAATATATGCATAATGTATACTCTACAAAAAAAAAAAAATGGCTGCCCAAGTGCAACACTAGAGTGGTCGGTTTTGGCTTGAAGAAAAAGGTGGCAACCCAACCTCCACCCATTCTACCCTGCTACCCCGATTTGGTGTAATTGCTAGGTGAAGTGGAGGACTTTCCTTCTTCCCTCCCAGTGTCACTAGCAGTTGGGATTTTTGAATTTCCCGGTTGACTGTCACCAAATCGGTCACTATTGATGTCAGCACGCTGGGAGCATACCACCACCCTCTCAGAGACCACCTGCTGTATGACTTACGGGTTTAGGAGTCCCTAAGGCTAGGGTCAAACAAAAGCATTTTTACACGCGAACGTAAAAAAGTGCGTCCGAACGCATTGATGTATTTTTTCACGGAATTCACGAAAACGGTCATACGATGCGCATTTTTGTGCGTGATTTTTTAAGTATCCAAACCAGGAAACTTTGGGTGTCTGGACGTTATGTTGGCCGGACATGAGCAGGGTCTGACGTCTCCAAATCACGCACACACGCCGCTAGCGGACGCAGCGCACTCTGTACGTCCGTACTAGCGGTTCTGCGTTCTCGAAAAAATGCGTTCATTATCCACTTGCGTTGCGCAGCCGGACTTTCGTGCGACCGTACTTCGTATATTCATATATGTCATTTGTTGCTAGTGCAGCCGTAATAAAGTGCGCCAGAACGCACGTTAAAAGTGCGCTGGTCTGACCCCAGCCTAAGGGGGGGAGCTGTGTGCGCCGAGGGACGAAAACTGAGTCCCTGGTGACATCAACCACTCTCTCCGACCACCCACAATAGGCAGCATTGTGATGTAAGCATTCTGTGCATACAGCTCCAATCCATTATTAGGCGCAAGCACTATAGAACTTGTGTTCAGAAAGCAGGCATGCTCCTGGCGATTACGTAGGCAGGTCTAGAAATTGCAAAAAATCTATAGGGACTTCTGCATTTAGGAAGCCCTGCACTGATAGGGTACGATCAGAAAAGGTGCTTTCACCCAAATTAAAAGAAATCAATTAGGCACAAACTGTCAGCAGCATCTGTCCATTAATTTAAGGGGAAAAGGTAGTTTCATTCAACAAGTTTGTGGCGTTAAGGGTCCCCCCCCTTGGGAAGTGTCCCCCCTTCCCCCCTTGGGAAGTGTCCCTGAGGAATACACGTACCACAGATTGAGTATCTGAGCCTGAGGAGAGGCAGCCCAGCCCAGCCCAGCCCCGCCCCTGCTCCCACGTAATGCCGACATGCAGAGTCCTTCTTTCGGTTGGGCTTTATGATTAGCATAGCCAGAGCCGTCATAGAGCTGCCCCGCCCGCCTCCTCTGTCTTGTAGGACCCGCCTTTGAAGCTAGCGCCGCTCCAGCCCCAGGCGATGTTTTTCTCTGCACAGACTCTCATTAGCATAGAGGAAACCTCCTTCCAGTCCAGCACCGCTCCCTCCCCAGCCATCGCTTGCTCCCCACATAACCACCATCCCTCCCGTTCTCCCCCAGGTTATCGCTCCGGATTCGGGATTTCCGGTGAGCAGAACGCCACGGATCCTGGCTTGCGGGATTCCCGAAATCCGAACCCCCTCACCCCATCCCTTTGCTCCCTGCTGGGCTGAGACAGACTGCTGACAGGATCGTGCGGATTCGGTACCCGCCCGGGTCTGCTGAGCCTGATGGTGCCGGTAAGAGTCCTTCTCCTGGCTTGTAGTGAGGCGGGTAGGCTGAATGGGATGCGGTGCAGAGGATGGCTGCATGTGCTGCTTAGACAATAGCGAAGGTGTTGGCAGTGGACATGGACAACCCCTGCCTGGCTCTAATGATTAGGTCTGAGCTTTAAAAAGCACCTCCGAGGACTGCGGGGCTGAAATCATTCTAGGAACAGAGGCCATGTTGGCATACACCCTTTCTTGGCGCTCCTGAGGAGGCAGCTCACATTTCACAGCGTCCCCTATAATATCTCTATACACTGCTTGGATCTTATACAGAGCCGCTTATACGTGAAGGAGCCAGGAGCCAGCTGCATGTTGCCCTCTGCATGTTGCCCTGCCTGCATGTTTCTGTGAATGGGCCCGTTGATGGGCTGTGTGGAAGCTGCTGCCTCCATACAGGAGATGTGGGAAACCGTTAAGATTTAAGGACGTTTGTTTGTTTTAATGGGTAAAAAGGAGGTGAGCTGCTGCTTCTCCCTCATCAGATTGATGGAGTTTTCCTCTCCAGAATATCAGTTTTTACCTGTGTCTGTGCCCTGTGTTTAACATTAGTTAATGCCTGCTATATCCCCCCCCCTCGGTGTTTTGGGAGGGGCTAATGTCTTCGCATTGAATACTAATAGGAGAGAGATGGTCAATTTGCACAATTCTTGTGGCGTTTTGCACCAGGAGACCCTGTGTAATGGCTTTTTTTGTGAGGTAGAGAGAGCCTCCTCTTGTCCTCCAGAGCTGGAGTGGTTGTCCTCACCACCCACTGTGGGAGACCATCTGTTGTCACGCAGGGGGGAAGGGTAGCCAAGAAAGAGAATTCAGGAGAGCCCTGCATTCTTCTTCCAAACCAGTGGGAGAGAGGGGAGGAGGACAGAAAGACTTCAAATCTGTCTGCTGTCTTGGAGGCCCCAGCCTGGAGCAAGGAGGACACCTGATCTAGCAGACATACTGCACCCCTCCTGCCTTCTTTAGCCCCAATCACTGCTTGAATGGAAGGAACAAATGCTAGAACTGGTGTAGAAAGGGGCTTTTTGGACTGAGACCACCATTTAGGCGCTATTACAGAATAAATGTACAAATGCCGTTAAAATCTGAGTCATCCCCGCCACGAGTTGGAAGTCGTGTCTACCGCAACCTTCCCATAATTCTAATGGCGGTGTGTGTGGGCATTAAGTACATTGAAATCTGCATTTGTGACTAGAAGGGAGTGATTGCAGGGAGCGCCTCAGTATATCCTGCACTTACAATGCCACTAAATGGATGGAAAAAGCTCAATGAATTCGCCGATTCACTTATTCTTGCTCTTCTGTCTGGAAAGCTAACTTTATTGAATTCTCTGCCTTTATCCCATCCGCGACCCTTAAAATAACTCCTGAGAACTTAAAAAAAAAAATTTTTTTTTTTTTTTTTAACCTACCCTTAATATAGACAAATTAACCTAAAATATTGTAGGTTCTGCAGATACAAACGTGTGTGTGGAGATATCTGTCTCAATGCACAACCATGGTAGCTTTATTCTAGAATCCTAGATATGGGTCATAAAGTCAAATCGTGTTTTCAGATTGACACCTTGGTCTCCCCTTCCATACATGATCAGCTGTCACTCACCCACACAATGTCTTATTTTGTCACTGAGAGTGATGTTACTATGGTTTTACTTCTAAGGCAATGATTAACATTACTAACGAAGGTATTAATTGCCTCAAAGGAGGTGTGATGTTGGCGTCACACTGCTGCCCATGCAAGAATATCTGCAGCTAAAACCGCTCCTATTCCTCATTTACCGGCAATGTTCTGCTTCCCAACCTTGGCAGTGACCAAATTGGAGCATGTCCATGTTATGGGCACACAGGGTAGCATCTCTGGGTCACAGGCATGGAGTTACAGGTCTATATAGTCTCTGGTTTGTGTGTGTATATATATATATAATATTTTTGCAGCGGTCGGCTTTATGGGCACATACAGCCATTGGTCAGGACTGTGGGTGCATACGGTAATGGGCAAGGTTATAGGCACATGTAGTTGCTGACTCGTATTATGAGCAAATACATTTCAAAGGGTCTGGGTTATGGACACACACATGTGAACAGAAGCACTATTGTTGAAGGGGGGGGGATCAAAAAGGATTTCATATGGAGTGGCAGGGTTGTGAGGGCAACTACAAAACCTGTAGATGTAAAAGGAGGTCCAGATGTCATCCATCATTTAAATCTTATTTATTACAACACATAATGGCTAGTTTTAATCAGCGCTTTATGAAAGATCCTCATGGTTTTGGATTGTTTTTTCGTTTGGGTAATTGTACACATGAACCTGTCATAAGCTTTCATCCCTAACGCGAGCCTCTTGACATTTTCATTAAAGGATTTTGTGCACTTGGAAGCTATACAATTCATATAAATGCATGACGTCACCTGGAGAAGAGCTCTCCTTCCTCTCCCCCACCCAGGATTCAGTGAGGGAGAGATTTCTATAGTGAGAGAATTGCAATACATATTCATTCATCTACATAGGATGTTTTGTTTTAAGACAAAAATATACAGGAATGTCAATGCCCCCAGTTATGAGCAATTACCCATTAATTGGCCCTTTTTAATATCTCACCAAGCCATGATTTCCCACAATAAAATCTTGAATGCTCCTTTTTATGTGTAATGCGTTGACATACATTTATCAATTGTAGTTCAAGGCCAATTGATGAATGAAAAACAGGCTCTATAGGACTTCACAAGTTCGAATACAGGGAGTAATTACCTATCGGGTGAATTTTATGTACAGATTAACCTCTTCACTGCTGAGCCATTTCACCCCTGTGAGGTTGAGCTCATTTTGACTGTTTTTGTGCTCTTCATGTATAAACACGATTTGAAGTCATGTTTTATTGTAGGACCCAGACGTATATCCTTATTTTCAGCAGACTTGTCAGATTCAAAATCTATCATCACTATTGCTTGTGTGTATACATCATGTCTTGTTAGAATGCTATAACAAAAAATGTAAATTTCCATTCAGATTTAAATCATTTACAGCATATAAAATTATTTTCCTCACATTTTCTCATCCAAACCGTTTATGGTTATATATTCTATGGGGCAGTCTTTTAAAAAAAATGAATGGGAACCTGTTACTGCATTTGTCTGAGCGCAATTTTAACTAAAGCGGGAAAAAAATAAAAAAACATTTGCTTGTACTTAGGAGGATTGTGTTTTATGAAAAATATGACCTGAATAAAACACCTTGCTCCTGGTGTAGGAAATGAGAGGTTAACGGCAGTGGTATTGCTCATTTTTATACATGACAAATGGACAATGCCATTGCTTTCGATTAGAAAAGATTGCTCTGCCCTTTTTATAACGATAACATGCTTGACGTCTACCTTTTACAGTTCAGGAGATACAGGGATCTATGGGCCCCCATATCTTCTCTATGGGGAGTTCCCTGCCCAGCTGGGGGGGGAGGTCCCAAGGAGTGGGCTGACTTCCAGGAAGTCACACCACTGCGGGATGCTCCCCAGTCTGGTGGCAATCTCCCTTGACGTTGTGGGTAAGTGATGATGCGTGGTAGACGACATCCTCATGTTGCGGGGAAACATTGATGTTCCCCACACGTCCTCAATAGGCAAGGGTTAAAGGGCCACTACCATCAAAAAATGAAATTCTTCATATGTTTAAATCACTTGAGGCTTTGGCAATAGAATGGAGTCTATGGGTTGATCACTGACTCAAACCATTGTATTGTGTGGGATATATTCGAAGGACATCACAGGGGTAGATTAGAAGTCTTAAAAACTCGCTGTCATATCATTCAGCTGCCATCTTTAGCTCAGCCTGAGCTAATTCACCCGGTGCAGCCTTATCTAAACATTCCTTCAAAGCAAAGCTTTTTTTGGTAACTGTTACATAATGGAAAAATTACACCAAGTGGAAACGTTATCAAAGTCTTACTTAATATTTCCTTTTTACTTACAAGTATTTTATTTTTAAAAAGAGCGAGGGAACCCCCCCCAAAAAAAACCCCCAACCCAGCGTGTGGTTTTAGAAGATGGTTTTATTTATGTGCAAAAGCAATCTAGTTACAGCTTATGTGATGGTGTTCCTTTTAAAGTAGACCTGTCATCCATGGATAGCTGGGTGATACGCTAGCCATCAGTTAATTAATGGTTCATAATGTTAATGGAATTCCTATTAAAGCTATAAATGGAATGACATCCTTCCTGTCCTGTAGGTTGCGTGATCCCAGGCATTTCAATTCACAGGTCTCTGTTCTCAACATTGCGGCTTCGTAAGCTTTAATTATCAGTTACAAGGAGTATTCACAAAACTCCAACGTTTTGAATGATGCCAAGTAAATAACTTTTAGACCTGAGGATATAAACTTGAGAAATACCAGACTTACCAGAGAAATGTATTTATTTATCTTACTGTTGGGAATTAGACATTCTCAAGCCTTTTAGTTACACTATGAAGAAGTTGTGTAGTATATGTGGTGTGCGGAACTCTGGTGGCAGGAGGCTAACTGATACGATTTTCCCAGGGCAGTAAGGGGTTAAACCTTCCCTGGCAGCAAGTACAGCTGCATCTCGTTAGGGATCTCATATAGTCTTCTCAGAACAGGGGAAGACAGACAAAGGCTGCATGTGGGAGGCTGAGTGGAGAGCACAGAACTGCAGAGAAAGGTTTGCTGACACGCGTGTGTAAAAGTTTTTTTTCTTTTTTCCTTTTACCGGGGGTCAGAATATCTGCCCCAGTAGCCTGTAGTGAGGGGATCATTTGTTTAGTTGGTCTCTTCCTTCCTTGGGAGGCTAATTTTTTTTTGTTTTGGTAATGCAAGGCTTATTAATTAAGGCTAGGGTCAGACGAAAGCATTTTTCCCCGTGACCGTGAAAAAGTGCGTCCGAACGCATTGACGTATTTTTTCACGGAATGCGCAAAAACGGTCAGATGACGCGCATTTTCGGGTGTGATTTTGTACGGATCGTCAATAAAACTCTTTGCGTCTGGACGTTATGTAGGCTGGACATTAGCAGCGTCTGACATCTCCTAATCACGCAAACACGCCGCTATGCCGCAGCTGCGCACTCAGTACGTCAGTACTAGCGGTTCAGCGTTCTCAGAAAAATGCGTTCAAATTCCACTTGCGTTGCACGGCCGGACTTTTGTGCGGCCGTACATCGTATATTGGCCGTCATTGCCCGTCATCTGCTGCTAGTGCGGCCGTAATTATGTGCGCCAGAACGCATGTTAAAAGTGCGCTGGTCTGACCCCAGCCTAAGTGTTTTTTTGCTGAGTTAAATACTAAAGCGGTACACCCTCCAACTCCTGTGCCTTTCTGAGCAGCCCTACCACCTATTTACGTGTATGTGTATAGTTGTTACCACCACACATTGAATCTGTTTAATTTTGGGAATGCACCGATACTAGTATCGGTGCCGATACTGCCGTTTGCACGAGTACTTGGTACTCGTGCAAATGTCCCGATACATCCCCCGATACCGGATGCCAGCCCTGGGCCGGCTTGCCGGTATTCACGGGGCTGGGGAAGCTGGCTGCATGCATTAAAAGCACTTGGCCAGCGTTCCCCTCCGGCAGGCCGCAATACTCAACCAGCGGAGGGTCCGGTCACAGGGCTGTGACGCGGTCACTGGGTGCCTCTGACGCTGCCTCTCGCGTGGGTGGCGGCCGTTGGGCTGAGCGGATGGCAGAGGAAGCCGAGCGGTAACAGGGAGCGAAGCGGAGACCCAGAGAGCGAGCACCAGCCAGCCATCATGGGGAACCGGAGGATGGAGGACCTCATTCCCCTTGTCAACAAGCTGCAGGACGCCTTCAGCTCCATAGGGCAGTCCTGCAACTTGGACCTGCTGCAGATAGCCGTCGTGGGAGGGCAGAGCGCTGGGAAGAGCTCGGTGCTGGAGAACTTCGTAGGCCGGTAAGGACTTCCCGAGTGTCTAGTCTGCGTTTGCACCAAAACTTCCTTCAGGGGTGCTTCCCAGGCTCCTCCACCGCTGTGCTATTCTCGGAGGTCCTTTTAAGCACTTTGCGTAGTTTGACCCCCGTCTGCTGCTTGTTGTGACGTCACCTCGCTGGTCATTTTTACGCTGAACTTTTCCTGGCGACAGCAGGAGGGGGTTATTCACTAAACGGTGACAGCTGAGCCACAGCAAGCGGATGGGGTTTTTGAAAGAGTGCACGGGGCGGGTGGGGTTAAATATAGCGGAGTTTAGGGTTTTTTTATTGGCTGTTTTCTGTGTTTTTATTATTTTTCCCCATTTATTTCCTTATATTTTTGACTCTTGGCCTGTCCAGCTGTATGAAGGATTCATATGCTTCAACTCGATCAGGAATAGATTTACTTAATCCAGGAGCCCAATGAGTCTTCAATGAGGGAGATCCTCCAGCACTTTTCAGGTGTTGCCCATCTTGTGCTGGGATCTGCCCTGTGTGCAGTAAAGCTGTGCTGCATTTAAAGATTGCAGCATTTAAGAGATTTAAATACTGTGTGTGTTTCTGCAACCTGGGCTTTCCAGATGTTTTAGAACTACATTTCCCATGATGCTCAGCCTGTCACTATGCTGGAGGAAACTCCAGTGATATGTAGTTTTGAAAAAAAATCTTGGCGGGGACAAGGTTTCTGACCACCTACCTAATAATATCTATACAATTTATAGGTCAGGGATCCACAACCTTGGCCCTCAAAATGTTCTGGAACTAAATTTCCCTGGAGTCTCCTTCGGCCTAATGAGTGGCAGAGCATCATGGGGGATGTAGTTCCAAAACAACTGGAGGGCAGAGGTTCCCGACCCTTGTGTAGGGAAATCTGGGGGACCTCTGGTGAAATGAAAAGGCTTTTTAATAAAAGTCCATATTGTAAAATTAAACCAGCAAGTCGACATTTCGGTGTTTGTACAATTTTTGGATTTTTATGAAGAACCCATTTTTACTTAACCTTCAACTGGGGGAATATATATATTTGAGCTGGGCGCAATATGTATGTATGTATGTATAAGCTGGGGGGGAATATATATACTGTATTTGAGCTGGGGGCATTTTATGAGGTCTGTTCTTATTGGAAAGCGGTCACATGACAGAAAATAAAAGTATCGGTACTCGGTATCGGTGAGTACTTTTAAGAAGTATTGGTACTTGGTCTTAAAGTGGTATCAGTGCATTCGTAGTTAAATTCTTTGATTTAATTGTTGGCAAAGGTTTGCCTACTTTTTATATGGTGTCGCTTACAAGGCTGATCTCGCAAAGCTTGGCATTGAACTGAAATTGCCAGTGTTTAGGCTTTGTGTCTAGGTGTGTTTCACCCAAATAAATGTTCTGATGCGTAACCAGGGGGGACAAAATGAAATTGCTCTTCGTAAAGGTACGGTTTCCTTTATTGGTATAATTTATCTGCAGATCTAAGGCAACCAGGGATTAATTGGAATTAAACAAAGCTGATTTCATAGAAACAAAGAGGAGGAGGTGCTGACACTGCACCAGTAGGGAATTTAGGGGTACTTAAGTCTGTTGCTAAAATCTAACGTTGATTAGTGATTTAAAAATTTTTTTTTTTTTTTTTTTAAAAAAATTGACTCGTTAACCCTTTCACCATAAGCCATTTCACCCCCATGTGCTGAGCTCATTGTGACCGTTTTGTGCTCATCATGTTTGAACGCGATTTTGAAGTCATATTATCTCTCCTCTCCTCTCCTCCCATGGGATAGGCATAAAGCTATCCTAAATAAAAGATAAATCCAGGTAAAGTATCCATGTAATTGGGCCGAAAGGTTCTTAACTGCCAACATTTTCTATGTTTCTATCTATAGCGTGTCAATATTTTTTTTCTTTCACATTTTATTATCCAAGCCCTTGCAGTTATATATTCTGTAAAGTAAATTTTTTGAAAAAATTTGAAACGGTAACAAGTTACTGTTGAATTCTCTACCTGTTGCGGTGGTTGGGTCAGAGACTGTAAAGACTTTTAAAAAGCGACTGGATGACTTCCTGCAGACACAGAATATTAAGGGTTGTAATCTTTAATATGTGGGTAAAAGCTTCTTGATCCATGGAGAAATCTGACTGCCATTCTGGGGTCAAGAAGGAATTTTTTCCCAGTATGGGAAAGCATTTCAGACTGGGTTTTTTGCCTTCTTTTGGATCAACAGCAGTAGGTGATGTGGGCGAGGCTGAACCCGATGGACGCATGTCTTTTTTCAGCCTATGTAACTGTAGTATTCTGAGAAAATGCTCAATTTTAGCTAAAACTATTTTTTTTTGTTGGTGCAGCATCATTGTTCACATAAGTGAATAGTGCTGCATTATAAATAAAAAACATTATTTTTATTTTTGTACATTTAACCTGGTCATGTTTTGTACCATTTTCCTTTCCAATGATTTCAAGCCTGACACTCGAGCTGCTACCGATTTGGGAGATACGGCGGTCCAAATGTTTCCCTATGTCCATCGTATGGGTGGTTAATTTCGTAACTGATAGAAACATAGGTTCTTATCTGCCGACATGTTTCTTTCAGCCCATCTAGTCTGCCCAATTACATGGATACTTTACCTGGATTTATCTTGTTTAGGATAGCCTTATGCCTATCCCATGCCTGCTTAAATTCAATTACTGTTTTGGCCTCTACCACTTCAACTGGAAGGCTGTTCCATGTATCCACCACCCTCTCAGTAAAATAATGCTTCCTGATGTTACTTTTAAACCTTTGCCCCTCTAATCTAAGACTATGTCCTCTTGTTTTGCTACTTTGTTTCCGTTTAAATATACTCCCTTCCTCTACCTTGTGGATTCCCTTTACGTATTTAAATGTTTCTATCATATCTCCTCTGTCTCGTCTTTTTTCCAAGCTGTACATGTTAAGATCATTAAGCCTTTCCTGGTAACTTTTCTCCTTCAAGCCGTACACCATTTTAGTAGCCCTTCTCTGAACTCTCTCTAAGATGTCTATATCCTTCTGGAGATACGGTCTCCAGTACTGCACACAGTACTCCAAGTGAGGTCTCACCAGTGCTCTGTACAGTGGCATGAGCACTTCCCTTTTCCTACTGCTAATACCTGATGTCATGCCCATGCGCGAGATCTCACGAGACAGCGTCTAGAGGCCGCTTTTCAACCTTCACAAGCCAACGGTCACTTGCTGGGATGTGGACAGCCGGAGGGGCCTGGCAGAATGCTGTTACTGCATTCTGCCAGCTGCCCCAGCTCCCCAGATGCCAGCAAGCAAACCCAGTGCTAACTTCCGGTGGAGGCATTTGCACGAGTACCAAGTACTCGTACAAATGCCGGTATCCTCATCGAAACCGATACTAGTATTGGTGCATCCCTACTTGTTATCCGTATGATTCCATAAAATATTTATTCACTCAATCACCCAAAAAAATTATAAAGATCAAGCTCAGCATTTACTCCTGTGGGAGATAGATATAGCTCTATCCAATAACCTTTTAATGATGTTTAATGAAAATTGCTCGTTAATTTTATACCCTATATATTCTTGTGTGATAAAAGTTTGTAAGGGATCACAGGAGCTGCTCCAACTAAAAAAACTCCTCATCTAGCGTTTATACACTCCTAGGTATTGTTTTCAATTAGAACTGTAAATAATTTCCCATATGCCATGAATTAGCATAGCTAGGTGCATACTTACTGCATATGGCAGTACCATGAATCTGTAGAAAAACAATCCGTATCAAACCAAGTAATAATGTCCAGCTAATCTGTTTATCTTTCTACTGCTCAGTTTGTGAAAAAAATATATCCCTGCCTAAAAAAAAAAAAATAATACACCCCTTATGTGGAATATTTATATGAAGAGAACTGACATCACAACTTACTAAAATGTATCCCTCCTTAAGAAGATACAGTTTTAAGAATATTGAAAATATCTCTAGTATTTCTGAGGAAAGATGGAGTAGTTTGTGCAAATGGCTGTAAAAATGTGTCCACATAATTACATACATTGCTAGATAAGGATTTTATACTGGAGACGATCAGGTCTATTCACTAAAAGGTGAAACTCTAGAGAATTGGCAGATAACAATCTTCTAGACCAAATAGCCGATTTGGAAAGTGAGGTAAATGGGAGAATTTTTCTGGTTTGGCTATTTTGACCTGGATTTTTCACTTCTTCAAATTCTCCTGAGTTTCACCTTTTTATTGAATAGACCTGTGTTGGTCTCTCGGCAGGTTATTCCTATCCTTTATGTATTTTTGGAAGAATGTAAAATGTGGGCTTAAGTGAATAAAGATCGTTAAGAAAACCATATTCCTAATCTTTACGAGAACTTGTTTCCCTTCATCCAGTAATTTAACTAAGGAAACCTTAATTTCAGGCAATGTGTCCCTATACAATTTTATAGAAGTGGTATTTTTTAGTTGTCTAGAATTCTTCTAAATACTGCATTCATTATCGTTGTAATACACTTTTAAAGCAGCATACTCCTGTCTATTTAGATTCTTTTTAATCTTTATTCCTCCCGTCTTCATATTTTCCATTTCTTTAACAATAGCTGTTTCAAACCCTTCTATAGGCTCATTTTTATACTCCTAAAAAGTAGATCTTTTTTTTCGAAAACCAGAATGTTTACACCCTTTTTCTTGTACTGTCTGACATTCTGATTAAAAAAAAGTGCTAAATTTCTAAAACTTTTCAATAGCTATATATGTTTGAAATTTATTAAGTGACTTGGTAGGGACAAGCTTTAACCCTTTATTAAATACCCAAACTTTATTTTCTTTTAATATATGGTCTGAAATCTTATGTATTCCGATTGGGGAACTCCGTACCTATAGATCTTCTCTTGATAGGGTTGCTACCTCCTGATCTCCAACACCCCCTCCCCTCTCTTCCTAATTTTTTTTTCCCCTTTTGTCCCATGTATGTACTACTGATCTATCCCTCTTATTTTTTCCACCCTCTATTACTTCGTACCTGTCTTAGTGTATCAATAAAACCTTTTCTCTTCCTCATCTATATTATACAGTTGTGTTCAAAATTATTCAACCCCCAATGCTGTAAAGGGTTTTAGGGAATTTAGTGTACATTTGTAATTGTATTCAGAATGAAATCCTACAAGGACTTTTTAAAGAACCATATGCAACTAAAATGACATCAATTGGTTTTGTAATACAGTAGTAAATGTTTATTTTGTGAATTCTTCATTGACACAATTCAACCCCTTAAAGACTACCACTCTGAAGAACAGAGGTTCATTCAAGTGTTTTCAATCAGGTATTGAAAACACCTGTGGATGTCACGGAGCAGCAATAAAGCATAATAAGCACCAATTAGGCAGCTTTAAAATGACTGTGATACTCAGCTCCTTCTAGACATTTACTGGTGTGGTTACAAACATGGTGAAGTCAAGAGAATGGTCCAGGAAGACAAGAGAAGAGGTGATTACTCTGCACAGGAAGGGCAATGGCTAGAAGAAGATTGCAAAGATATTAAACATGCCAAGAGAGACCATAGGAAGCATCATTCGCAAATTCAAGGCAAAGGGCACTGTTGAAACGCTACCTGGTCGTGGCAGAAAGAAGATGCTGACTTCGACTGCTGTGCGCTACCTGAAGCGTAGAGTGGAGAAAAGTCCCCGTGTGACTGCTGAGGAACTGAGAAAAGATTTGTCAGATGTGGATACTGAAGTTTCAGCTCAGACAATACGGCGCACACTGCGTAATGAAGGCCTCCATGGCAGAACTCCCAGGCGCACCCCCTTGCTGTCTCCAAAGAATAAGAAGAGTCGACTGCAGTATGCCAAAAGTCATGTGGACAAACCACAGAAGTTTTGGGATAGTGTTCTGTGGACTGATGAAACAAAATTAGAACTGTTTGGGCCCATGGATCAACGCTATGTTTGGAGGAGGAAGAACAAGGCCTATGAAGAAAAGAACACCTTGCCTACTGTGAAGCATGGCGGGGGGGGGGGTCAATCATGCTTTGGGGCTGTTTTGCTTCTGCAGGTACAGGGAAGCTTCAGCGTGTGCAAGGTACCATGAATTCTCTTCAGTACCAGGAGATATTGGATGACAATGTGATGCAGTCCGTCACAAACCTGAGGCTTGGGAGACGTTGGACCTTTCAACAGGACAATGATCCCAAGCCTACCTCCAAGTCCACTAGAGCATGGTTGCAGATTAAAAGCTGGAACATTTTGGAGTGGCCATCGCAGTCACCTGACTTAAATCCGATTGAGAACCTCTGGTGGGACTTAAAGAAAGCAGTTGCAGTGCGCAAGCCTAAGAATGTGACTGAACTGGAGGCTTTTGCCCATGATGAATGGGCGAAGATACCCGTAGATCGCTGCAAGACACTTGTGTCAAGCTATGCTTCACGTTTAAAAGCTGTTATAACTGTAAAAGGATGTTGTACTAAGATTGAATGTCACTTGGGGGTTGAATAAAACTGATAATGATGTGAGCACAGAAAAGACATTTGTGGTTATTTCATTATAAATGTTATGTTCTATTCGTCTGACCTACACGTGCCTCTTTGATTGAATTGTAAGCAAGATGACTGATCAAAATCCATGTCAAACTGGCCAAAACACTCAATTTCAGTGGGGGTTGAATAATTTTGAACACAACTGTATATATGGTCACACATCCCGTCCTCTCTTTTTTTAGATCTAACAAACGTCTAATTCTTATCTTTTGTTGAAACCTTGCAGTTCTTTCATCTTGATGTGGGGTTGTCGCTTTGCTTTCCGTAGCTTTATTATGATTACAGTAGATAGTTAGATACTCGAGTATACCGCTAGATTTTGGTGACAAAATTTACCATAAAATTTGAGGGGTTGCGTTATATTCGAGACCTCTGCATCGCAAGTAAAAAAAAATAAAAAAATTGCCCTGCTCTGGATCCCAAGACTCCCGGAAGTTCCTGTCGTTACGTTGAATTGAATGCGGGCTCCCTGATGCTTGCAAACACTTCAGGAACTCCCGGATTAAGGAGAGGTCAGATCCATCACGGCCAGAGGGCACACTCGGTTTAAGTCAATCATTCACCTCGCCGGCCATCTAATCGCTAGTAAAGAAGTACCGGCTGGGTGTAGTAGAGGTTACATCACTGCTCTACGTGGAGAGAGCCTGTGGAGACATGGGTTCGATTCCCGCGAGCAACCTCTCCAGTAAGTGTCCTTGGGCAAGACACCTTACGGTACATACTCGCCGCCCAGGACATACATTGAGATTTCGCTCATTTTCAAGTATCTTCCTGGTAAAATCCTTTCTCAAAAAAAAAAAAAAAAAAAAAAAAAAGATGGGTGGCCGTCGGCTTCATACTTAGTAATAACTGCAATCATTCTAGAGCAGAGCACCCTAACCTGAGGGGGAGCCTGACTGTGTTATCAGTACAGTATAATTTTGTTCCTCGCGTTATATTCGAGTCTTGAGTATTCTCTCATTTCCATAATAAATCTCTATCCATCGCGTTATATTTGGGTCGTGCTATACTCGAGTATCTACGGTACTCCTTTTATATTGGGCTTCTTGACTAATATATATTTTTTTATATAGAATACTTTTGCATAACATTCCTTATCCTTTCTCTACTTCTTTCTATAAGTTTCCTTTTCATTCATATTCAACTTTCTCAATGTTTTGCGCTGTTCTTGACAAAAATCTATGCGTTTGGGCACGAGGCTGCACTTGTTCAATTTGCTGTGTATTCATATCAATACCCATCATTCACTTGTACAAGCTATTGCGCTTTCCATTAATTCCACTGTGAACTTATTCAATGGCATTATCCCATCTTTGTATATATTTTTCATCAAACGCATGTTGTTCGTATAATCTTAAACCTCTAGGAGTAATGCCCTTTGCAATGTTTGTCTCAACCAGAAATTTCCCACTTAAGTTTGGTCTCTTTATTCAATAATCCCTCCAACTTCCTATTGATAAAACTCAAATCCTCTGCCCGATTCAACCCAATTGCCCTGTGCATTTACAATGACTGCAATATTGTGCAATAGTGAGGGCCATCGCCCTATACAGAGTAAATGTAAAACTTGTATACAATAGATGGGCACCAAAAAAGGGGAGTGCGCAGCAAAAACAAAGTGCTTGTTCACGCATAATCTAAATAACTTTATTGTTTTTACATTTTTGTGTGGGACACAGTCCTTTTACTGTTTTTTTTTTTTTTTCTGAATCTTTTTGTATTTAAGTTTGCAGGTTGTGTGCGCATGTAACCTCAGCCTATCATGTTGGTTGGTTGGTCATATAATCCAATGGGCTGGGTATATAGCAAATTTACCAAAATGTAGAATCCACATATTTTTATTTTCAATACTTTCATTATACGGTCACGCACATCAACATTTTAATCTGTGTGTGTGTGTCAGTCACACATCACCCTCACATATAGTAATCAGTCACTTGTCTACATTCCTCATCTAGATATCACCAACAACCTTCCTCTCCTCCATGTTTATTTCCTGGCGGGAATTTGTTCTACCGCTTGGCATTGTGGATTACAGCACAACCATACCAGGGAGCCCTGAAAGTGTCTCTGCTACTGCAGCAGGCTGAGCTATCCCTCTGCCTCATTTCTGTGTCACCATGGTAACCTGGAGCTGTGGATGTGTCAAGCATAGTGACATTTGTTTCTTTGTTTCATTCATGCCTGAACACAAAATGCAACGGGCACCTACTTTATGTCTTTAAGGCCGGGGTCAGATGAGCGTTCTTAAGAGTGGAAGGAACGTCGGTGAGTGGATGTTCCTTACACTCTGACGCCTGTCTGGCCACGTCGCAGATCACCTATAGAGGATTGTGCTTCGACGGGAAGGCATTCAAAACGTCTGTGCACTTTGCGCACGCTACACCGTGTGACTGACCCCCCCCCCCCAGTCGAAGCGTCACAGTGCTACGACGGACGCTGGGAGGCACGTCCTTACGGGCGCACATAGTCTTGAATGCTCCGGTCAGACGAGCACACTATGTGTGCCTGTACTGACGTGACGCTTCAGGGTCGTCCACACGCTGTAGCGTGCACGAATTGCGCGTGCTACAGCAGGCGTGCTGCAGACGTTTTGAAAGCCTCCCAGTCAGAACGTGATCCCCATAGGGCTAACTACGCTCTGCGAGGTGACCAGACGGGTGTCCGTCGAAGGAACGTCCACTCTCTCAGACGTTCCTTCTGCTCTTAAAAACGCTTGTCTGACCCCCCCCCACCTAATTCTTCGACCTTTATGGATTATCCTACGCAAAACTTTTCATGGCTTTTCCTAATGAGCAGAGGCCTTACGCAAGCCTTGAAATTAATAAATGTATGTATAAGGTAGACTGCATTATTCTGAGCAACTTATCTAGTTCATATCCATACAGTCAAAGATGCACCTTCATTGAGATGTTTTTTTCCTGGCAAGGATAGCTTTTTGTCTAAATATAGTTCTGTTGCAGCTATTCAGAAATCTCTGAATCGAATCTCTTCCATTAGCTTACTGATGGGCTGCATATTCAAAGATAGCTCTGCTACTATTATGATGTTCAAATAAAAGCCTTTTTGTTGTTGCATGACTGCATCAGATTTTGCGGTTTCAGTGAGTACAAGTGGTGACTATTCTTGACACAGAATGGACCTTTTTGACGCATCTCCACTATCCACTTTGATCAGAGTTTGCATGTGGTATTATGTGCTAAAGTCAGTTCTTGGTGTGTTGTTTTTGTTGTTTTGTTTTTTTTAAACCTGCCCTTTTGTACTGTTTGATTGCTAGAACTATTCTTAAAACGTGGTTGGCATTATCTGGTAGGATAGGAGCCCATATGCCTGGTGACGTAACTAGCCATTTATGTATATATACACATATTTGCTGGTCTGATGTCCTCCATCTTTCTGCTTATCATCTGATATGGCTCCCATTTTATAAGAAAAGATGTATTGGGCGTTCAGCTGCGTCCCTGGTATCTAACGGTCTTGCTGGAGAATTTCTTGGCTTCTGTAGTATTTTCACTTGGCACCTTTTTTGAGCACAGTTATGGGAGGATGCAGCTTTATAGTACGTCCTTCTTGAGATGCGATCGTGTAAGGTGTTTCTACCACGGAGTCTGCTCCTCAGGATCGTTAAATGAAGAACATAAGGGAAGTGCAGATTGGTTTCATAGTGCAGGAGTCGGTTTCTATGGCAACCTGAAAAACTTTGTTTCTTGAACACTGCTTTAACATTGGCAAGAAGCTTTGCCACTGTAGGCACAACTACTACAGATCTCATTGATTCCTAAAGTATAGCATACAGGATGGGTATCCCTTACCTGATTCCAAAATCTGATATTTGAGGCCAACATTACAAGAGGGAAGATTTTCTCACCTGACTTCATAGGAAAAACTTATTGCATAAAATTGCCCTCAGGCTAAGTGTACATTAAACAAAGGAATTTGTTTAAACTTGGGTTCTATCCCTAAGTCCGGGTGCACACGAGCACACTCAGAGTTGAAGGAACGTCCGTAAGAGTGGATGTTCCTTCCACTCGACTCCCGCCTGCCCCCCCTCAGCGCTGCAAAGCGCGATCCTCCTATGGAGGATTGCGCTTTGCAGCCCGTCGACGCGCATTGACGGGGAGGCTTTGTAGGTGGACGCTTGCTGCGCTCGGGTGCCAGTAAGTACGGGCGCACTAGGTGCGCTCGGTCGAATACCTCTCATTAAATGCATAGATTCCAAAATTCAAAACCCTTTACATTTCAGATAAGGGATGCTTTACGTATAGTAACCCAGTGAGGTCGCAGACTCTGTCCAATGGGTTTCTTGATCATTCGGGAGGTAAATGTCGACTTTTATATTTGCTTTTTGGACATTTTAAGGGGTGATTCCCTAAAGCAGGGATGTCAAACTGTGGCCCCCAGAAGTTGCTAAACTACCATGATTCTCCATCCATCTCTTGCATTTCTTAGTACTCTTTGAACGCAAATCAACTAGGGCTGCAACTAACGATTATTTTCATAATCGATTAGTTGGCCGATCAATTTTTTTTTTTTTTTGATCGGACAAAAGAATACAATTTTTCTTTCCTTTTTAAAAGAAACATTGTGAAACAACTAATCGATTAATCAACGACTATTCGATGATTTAAAATAGTTGTCAACGATTTCCAGTCCTGTGTACAACACACACTGATTAGGCTAGGGTCAGACGAGCGTGATTTCTACGGACTGTACGTCAGTGCACACAGACGTACGTCCGTATGGAAGACGCAGTAGTGGCCACAGAGTCCGTTTATTCACTGTGACATATATTTTGACGGATGTAGCAGGGAAAATAAAATTAAAAAGCAAAACCATTTTGTCTGAAAAATGCTGGACGTATAAATGCAGTCTGACTGACCACGTTCCATCACTCACACACAAAGCTATGCAGACGTTGCGGAAGCAGCGCACTTTGTGTGGCCGTCCTAGGGGTTGTACGTTGTGTCCGTGGGCTGCAGCCGTTGTGCGTCCTCAGTTCAGTACAGACGTACTTCATGTAACGGGCAACAATGGGCTTTCTGTCATTCTATCACAGATGTACTTTTAGGCGCAATCACGGACGTGAACACTACGCTCGTCTGACACCAGCCTAAGTTAAACGTAAATAACCTCAGCTTCGGAGCTGATTGGAGGAGATGTGCCCGCTGCTTTACTCCATATGATTTAGTTCTAGGGTTATGTCAGACACAACCAGTTTTTTTGTATTCCGTTTACAAAAGTAGAACTAGAACACACACAATAGGATACTGTGAGAGGAGCGGGTATGGACAAAAGACCAGATCTGAGTGTGGGAGTGAGTTTGGGAAAAGGGACCAAACCAAAGGGAGGGAATGGCAACTCCAGACCAAAGAGGGTGAGGGAGGGTGGGGTGGTGGCACAGGACTCCTGCTTCAAGTAAGGATAAAACACAGGCATACAGCTCCTTCACCCACTTGAGTCACTTGGGCAAAGTCACTCCCTTCCACCTCCAGTCCCTCCTCCCACTCGGTTTGTTCACAAAGTTATTTAAAAGGGACACCTTACACACCCTGACCACTTTAGCTTATTAACCCCTATTTCATGCTGACCTCATAATCTATGACCAAGTGCCTGTAGTCACATTCATTTGAGAAAGCAATCATTGACTTAAGCTGCACATGCAGCATCAACCCATCCCTCTGACCAATCACTCGCATACCTTGTGTGAAAAGTACACAAGATACGCAATTTACATATGTACATACGAAAGTTCCGTACACTACGCAAATTGCTTATGAAAAAAGGGGAGGGGATGTTTTTTTTTGTTTTTACCTTTTTTTTCGCTTAAAAGGAATATTATTTTTTTTATTTTTTATCCGATGAATCGATTTTAATCAAAATAATAATCGGCCAGCTAATCGATTTTGAGAATAATCGTTAGTTGCAGCCCTAGAAAGAAGTATAAAAAAAATAATAAAAAAAAATCCCTGCCTCCTTCCCTCATTTTCATAAGCAATTTGCGTAGTGTTCATAACATTCGTTTGTACATACGCAAATTGCATACTTTTTCGCACACAATGTACACAAGCACCTGGTCACAGTGATGGATTGATGGTGCGTGCGCAGCTTAAGCCCATGTCTTCTTTCTCCACAATCAAATGCTGCTACAAGCGCTCAAACCTGATGTCTGCACAAAAGGATGAGATCGGGGGCACTCCATGCAGCCTGACCACTTTAGCTTATTAGAGTGTCCCTTTACAATAATTTCATTAACAAACTGTGTGGGAGTAGGATCCGGAGGTGGAAGGGAGTGAGTTTGTTAAAGGGAGTTGACCCGAGTATGAGTGTGAGATGGAGTGGGTTTGGGCAAAAGACCGGACCTGAGTGAGTGAGGGAGGGAGTTTGCGGAAAGAGACCAGACCAAAGAGGAGGTGACGGGCAGGTTGAGGTGGTGGCACAGGACTCCAGCTTCAAGTAAGGATAAAACAACCCAAGTACAGTGCTCATACCCAGTGGCAGTATCCCAGGGTTTGTGTTATAATGCTTCTGCAATTGTACAGTAAATAAAAACAAAACTGGTCATGACTGCCACAACCCTAGAATAAAATCCTATTGAGTAAAGCAGCGGCACATCTTCTCCATTTAGCTCTGAAGTAGAATAAGAGGTTATAATGTTTAACTCCGTCTTACTCTAAACAGTGTGTGCTGTACACCAATCAATTAATCGACAGCCGATTAGTTGACAATTATTCTCATTATGCCTTCAGCGCTCAAGAGCTGGCAGACTACTTCCTCAGTAAAACTTTAACTATCAGAAGCAACATCCCAACACAAGATAGTTATCTGCCACCTCCACTCCCACAGGTCCCATCTGCCACCCTCTGCCGCTTCCTCCCAACCACTGAGGAGGAAGTCAATTCCTTATTGTCCTCCTCACATCTCACCACGTGCCCGCTCGACCCCATTCCCTCACATCTAATTCCTCCCCTCTCCTCCTCCCTCACCCTGCTCTCACACACATCTTCAACCTATCTCTCTCCACTGGCTCCTTTCCATCCGCCTTCAAACACGCGCTAGTTACCCCTTTACTAAAGAAACCATCCCTAGATCCCAACTCTCCATCCAACTACCGTCCTGTATCCCTGCTTCCCTTTACCTCTAAGCTCTTAGAAAAACTAGTCTTCAACCGCCTCTCCATCTTCCTGTCCTCCAATTCCCTACTTGACCCCCTGCAATCTGGCTTCCGTCCCCTACACTCAACTGAAACTGCCCTCACCAAAGTCACCAACGACCTCCTAACTGCTAAAAAACACGGCCACTATTCTATTCTCATCCTGCTTGACCTCTCGGCTGCTTTTGACACTGTTGACCACCCCCTCCTTCTACAGACCCTCAACTCTCTGGGTCTCGGTGACACTGCACTTGCTTGGATTGACTCCTATTTATCCAACAGGTCCTTCTGTGTGTCCTTTGCTGGTAACTCCTCCTCCTCATTGCCTCTATCTGTTGGTGTACCTCAAGGCTCTGTCCTTGGTCCTCTGCTCTTTTCCATCTACACCTCCTCCCTGGGCAAAATCATCAACAGCTTTGGCTTTAATTACCACCTCTACGCTGATGACACTCAGATCTACCTCTCTACCCCTGATCTCTCTCCCCCTGTCCTTTCCAAAGTCAGTGACTGTTTATCTGGCATCTCCTCCTGGATGGCCTCCCACCACCTAAAGATCAACATGTCAAAGACTGAGCTCCTACTTATTCCTCCCTCTAATGCCGCCCCACCTCCTGACTTCTCGATCACGGTGGATGGTATCACCATCTCCCCATCAAACCAAGTTCGCTGTCTTGGAGTTACACTTGACTCTGCTCTTTCCTTCATCCCCCACATCAAGTCTCTTTCCTCCTCCTGCCGATACCAACTGCGTAATATTTACAGAATTCGGCCATTTCTTACCGCTGTCGCCACAAAACAACTCATACACGCCCTGGTAATCTCCCGACTCGACTATTGCAATAATCTCTTATCTGGCCTCCCTCTGTCCCACCTCTCCCCCCTACAATCCATCCTGAACGCCTCCGCCAGGCTAATTCACCTCACCCGCCGCTCTGTCTCTGCCGCTCCCCTCTGCGAGTCCCTTCACTGGCTCCCCATCCACTGCAGAATTAAGTTCAAAATCCTTATCCTTACCTACAAAAGCCTCACTAACTCAGCTCCCCACTACCTGTCCTCACTAATCACCAAATACACCCCAGCCCGCTCCCTAAGGTCAAACAGTGACCTGCGCCTAGCTTCTCCCCGCATCACCTCTTCCCATGATAGACTGCAGGATTTCTCACGCGCAGCCCCCACTCTCTGGAACGCTCTCCCTCGTACTGTCAGACTTTCCCCTAACTTCTCTTCCTTCAAACGCTCCCTTGAAAACATTCCTATTTAGGGAGGCCTACCACCCAACTCACTGACGCAACCATCAATCACTCTCACCTTACAGTCCTCTCCTCCTGTTTCCAACCCCAACCCTCCCAGATTGTGAGTTCCTACGGGAATAGGGCCCTCATCTCCTCCTGTACTGTTTGTCAAATGTTGTTCAATGTATTGTAACCCTGTCTATACTGTGCTTATTGTACAGCGCTGCGGAATATGCTGGCGCTTTATAAATAAAGAATAATAATAAAAATAATAATAATTATCGATTGTCGATTTTTTTTTTTTTTTTTTTTTTTTTTTTTTTTTAATTGATTAGTTTCAGCCCTAAAATCAACATCTGGGTGTCTGGAGTTGGACATCCCTATCATAAAGCAAAAGTGGTTATATTTTACCATGAAGAATACTTTGGACCACTTCGACACTTTATAGGTTATTCATTAACCTCCAAATTGCACCGGACCGTGAGTTTCACTATTCGGTGCAATTTCAGGGCAGTTCGTCTATTCACTAGCATTTGGCGAATTGACACTGAAATACGGTGCAGTTTGCCGCAATTCCGCAGCATTGACATTGTCCCATAGAAGACTATTGTTTTCTATTCACAGAACGCTGAACTGCAAGGAAATTCCAGCGACATGCACTGATTTACGGTGTTTGTTTCCGTTAAACCGGTTTAAACAGGCGAATCCCATGGGGTTCAATGTAAAAATGTTGAATTATTATTTTTTCCCCCTTTTGGAATTCGCTGATGCCAATTAGGTGGTTATCAGTGCAAGTCGGCAGTTTTCACTGACATCCGATAACTGCTTTAGCGACTCAAATGTCGGCAAAATATGGTGGCCATTCGCTAAATGAATGCATTTGCAAAATGGGCTTAAATAAATGCATGCAATTTCTCTGCTGGTGACCCTCAGGTTGAAATCAATGTTCAACTGTGGCAGAATTCGTGGTGAAACCAGCACAAGATAACTTCATCAGGATGAACGTGGTGGTGAAGGCTATGGGGAATTCAATGTAGTGTCGCCATGCTTGATTCACCCTTGTTTCCCAGTTCTCATTGAACTAACCCCCCCCCCCATTCTTCTTCAATGAAAGAACAGATTCGTGAATAACCCTTTGTGACATATTTTGCTCTAAATGTGCTGTAATTATTCTTAAATAGAATTAACTTAAAATCTGTTTGCAAGTGCACATTTCCTAATTCATCTTTACAAAAGTGCTTTAACGACATTCACGATTTATGGTAATTTCTACGCCACATGTCCTCTTAATCTTTTGCCATAATCTATATTGTCAATGTGTTGGTAATACATGTGTTTAATCAAATTTGATTGTGTGATCACTCATGCAACATCAATAAGTTCTTAATTGTATACGTAGAAAAGAAGTCCAGCTCATCGGTTTCTCTTATGCGTTGGGTATTTATGAGCCAACATGACTTCCTTAGGAGCCAGATAGACAATATATCTATACAGCTCTATATGAAATGTCAAAGTGATATGAAATGTGTGCTTCCGTTAATAACCTTCATTGTTCCAGTTCTAATTGCCGTACATGTGGGAGCCTAACTCCAGCTTGTACTTTTTCCATATCAAAATCTGCTACATAACCTTCTTAATCTTTGTCAGATTTAATGTCATCGTTGTTGAGCAGCTTAGGTGAGGTGCACGGAGATAAAGGGCAGTTGCTGGATTGAATTAAATTAGGGTTGCACCGATGGTATCGGGGCCGATACTGGGTACTGCAGGAGTACTTGGTACTCGTGTAGTACCCCCGATTATTTTTCCCGATACTGGAAGCCGGCACTGAGCCGGCTTGCCGGCATCCGAGGGGCTGCGGCGGCTGTCCGAATGTTCGATCAGCTTTTGGACAGCCACCCCCGAGCTCTCCGCGACGATACTTGCCTTCCTGAGCGACGCCGGGGATTTCTCCGCGCGTGCGTTCGTTGAAAGGACCCCAGCCGCGATCACATGGGACCATGCGATCGCGGCTGGGGTCCTTCCAACAAGCGCGCGCGGAAACTTTTCCGGCGTCGCTCAGGAAGGTAAGTATCGTCGCGGAGAGCTCGGGGGGGGCAAATCCATGTGTGAGCTGGGGCAGTATGAATATATATCTTGGGGGGGATATATACATGTGAGCTGGGGGCATTTTTATGTGGTCTGTTCTTATTGGAAAGCGTCACATGACTTTGAATAAAAGTATCGGTACTCGGTATCGGCGAGTACTTTTAAACAGTATCGGTACTCGTACTTGGTCTTAACGTGGTATCGGTGCATCCCTAAATTAAATAATTCAAGAAACTTTTGCTTTCCGTTTTTGGCCATGTATATAGCATGAAACGAAGTCTAAATGTAGGAGCCTGGCAACCGTTTGTGTTGTAGAATCCAGAAATTTGGGAGCATGAAGTGAAATTCTGATATTCCTGGTTCATGGATTTGATGAGCCCTGCCTAGAACCTTTTGTCATGACTTCCACATAGCCACTTTGGTCTTTCAAAAAGCAAACATATCGTTCTTGCACGACAAAAGAAGACCTGGGTAATGGGAACGTTATCTGAGTGGGCTTCAATGTTGCACCATACATAATTCATGGAGGGTATGATGGAGCCTAATGTCTTAGGTGTGCCTTGATTACTGTTGGTCACTGTGCCATTAGTCAATTGGGTGCTCCAAGCTGCCAATCCATCTTAGTGACAGCTAAACTTTGGGGAATGACTGTTTTTAACCTGTGTTAGCAAAAAAAAGTTATGTATAATAGTGATTCCCTATCAAATGAGTCCAGCTTCCAGTGGGCACAACAGGTGCCTAACTGACTAATGGATGTTTTAATGATCTTGATAGATGGCAGGCCATACTACCGTAATTAATGGTGGATATGTAGTGCCGAAAATTCCACCTTGACCTGGAGACTGCTTTTTGGACTTCATTATATAAGATCCCCCCCCCCCCCCGATTTAGGAGCCAGGCAGATTTTTTTTTTCTCCTTTTTACTTTCCTTGGACTTTCTAACACCTAAACCAGCACGTATCAATAGAGGAGCTCGGCTTACTGATGACTTGGTCAGTTGATTTGAATAATAATCTATTCTTTTATATAGCAGTGGCATACTCCGTAGCGCTGAACAGTGGGCATAGTGTAGACAGGGTTACAATTAGGGCTGCAACTAACGATTATTCTCATAATTGATTAGTTGGCCTTTTTTTTTTTTTTATTTTTTTTTTTAGATTAATCGATTCATCGAATGAAAAGAAATAGAATTTTATGTAAAAAAAATACAACCCCTCCCTCTTTCCATAAGCAATTTGCGTAGTGTACGTAACTGTCGTACGTACATACGCAAATTGCGTATCTTGCGTACTTTTCACACAAGGTATGCGAGTGCTTGGTCAGAGGGATGGGTTGATGCTGCATGCACAGCTTACGCCCATGTTTGCTTTCTCAAATGAACGCGGCTACAAGCACTTGGTCATAGATGATGTCAGCATGAAAATGGGGTTAATAAGCTAAAGTGGTCAGGGTGCGTAGAGTGTCCCTTTTTTTTAAATAATTTCGAGGAACAAACTGAGTGGGAGGAGGGACTGGAGGTGGAAGGGAGTGACTTTGCTCAAGTGACTAGACCTGAGTGTGAGAGGGAGTGGGTATGGACAAAAGACCGGATCTGAGTGTGGGAGTGAGTTTGGGGAAAGGACCAGACCAAAGAGAGGGAATGGCAGTTCCCGACCAAACAGTGTGGGGTGGTGGCACAGGTCTCCAGCTTCAAGGATAAAACAGACGTACAGCTCCTTCACGCAGTGGCAGTATCCTATTGTTTGTGTTATAGTTCTACTGTTGTAAACGGAATAAAAACAAACTGGTTGTGCCTGACCTAACCCTAGAACTAAATTATACCTAGTAAAGCAGCCGCGCATCCTCTCCAATCCGCTCCGAAGTTGAGGTTATTTACGTTTAACTCCGTCTGACTCTAAACAGTGTGTGCTGTACACAGGACGATTAATCGACAATTAAAATAGTCGTCAACGATTTCCATTATCGATTAGTTGTCGATTTAATTGATTTTAATTGTTTCAGCCCTAGTTACAATACATTGAGCCTGAGCAACATTATATATAGTAGTAGAGGAGGAAACGAGGGCCCTATTCCCTTGGGAACTTAGTCTAGAAGGGTTGGAATTAAAAATGTAATTGAACAAAATGTAAGAAGGTGTTTTTCTTCGAGGCATTCTATAACGCTCTCAAAATTTGTAGTGCAATATTGTGCTTTGGGGTTTTGTGTTTTTTTTTTTTTTTTTTTGTTCCCCAATACTATACCTCAAATAACATTTTTGAAAGATCAGGTGGTTATTTTTCCAAAAATCTGGAGTTTTTAGGCATACAGGTAACAGCACGGGGGATTCTAATTGAACCACAATTTCTGAATACTATTCTGTGATGCATAAATTTTAGATTATGCAGTACGTAATCTCCTCTGCACTTGCTCACCAGGTGGTAAATTAGAACATGAGTGACGGGATTGGCATTGTTTGCTTCATGAGTGAAAAGTGGACAATGATGCTGCATTAAACCCCCCCCCCCCATACTTTACATGGTCCGGTATGACCTCATTATTGAAAAAGCCAGACCCTTACAATGACCCCTCCCTCTACGTTGTGGGATACACAGACCTGGAGATACAGGGGTCTAAAGCAGGGTTTCTCAACTCCGGCCAAGTACCCCTAACAGGCCACATTTTGAGGAAATGCAGACTGAATCCTGTAATCACTGAGCAGCAAATCATTATCACCTGTTCTGTGCTTCAGATATCTGACAAACCCGGACTGTTGGGGGTAATTAAGGACCAGAGTTTAAAAACACTGGTCTCAGGGACCTGTGATTTGCTGCAGAATAAAATTCAGTGGCCCTGTCATCTAATATCGTACTATGTTTTCTGCATCATAGGTACACTTCAACTATGAGAGACAAAATGAGAAAAGAAAATCACATTGTCTGATTTTTAAAGAATTTATTTGCAAATTATGGTGGAAAATAAGTATTTGGTCACCTACAGTACAGTACAAACAAGCAAGATTTCTGGCTTACAGACCTGTAACATCTTCTTTAAGAGGCTCCTCTGTCCTCCACTCGTTACCTGTATGAATGGCACCTGTTTGAACTTGTTATCAGTATAAAAGACACCTGTCCACAACCTCAAACAGACGCACTCCAAACTACACTGTGGTCAAGACCAAAGAGCTGTTGAAGGACACCAGAAACAAAATTGTAGACCTGCTCCAGGCAGGGAAGACTGAATCTGCTATAGGCAAGCAGCTTGGTGTGAAGAAATCAACTGTGGGAGCAATCATTAGAAAATGGAAGACCTACAAGACCACTGATAATCTCCATCTGGGGCTCCATGCAAGATCTCACACTGTGGGGTCAAAATGATCACAAGAACGGTGAGCAAAAATCCCAGAACCACACGGGGGACCTAGTGAATGACCTGCAGAGAGCTGGGACCAAAGTAACAGGCTACCATCAGTAACACACTACGCCGCCAGGGTCTCAAATCCTGCAGTGCCAGACGTGTCCCCCTGCTTAAGCCAGTACATGTCCGGACCCGTCTGAAGTTTGCTAGAGAGCATTTGGATGATCCAGAAGAGGATTGGGAGAATGTCATAGGGTCAGGTGAAACCAAAGAACTTTTTGGTAAAAACTCAACTCGTCGTGTTTGGAGGAGATAGAATGCTGAGTTGCATCCAAAGAACACCATACCTACTGTGCCACATGGTGTCAGAAACGTCATTCTTTGGGGCTGGTTTTCTGCAAAGGGACCAGGACGACTGATCCGTGTAAAGGGAAGAATGAATGGGGCCATGTATCGTGAGATTTTGAGTGAAAACCTCCTTCCATCAGCAAGGGCATTGAAGATGCAACGTGGCTGGGTCTTTCAGCAGGACAATGATCCCAAACACACCGCCCGGGCAACGAAGGAGTGGCTTCGTAAGAAGCATATCAAGGTCCTGGAGTGGCCTAGCCAGTCTCCAGATCTCAACCCCATAGAAAACTTTTTGGAGGGAGTTGAAGGTCCGTTTTGCCCAGCGACAGCCCCAAAACATCACTGCTCTAGAGGAGATCTGCATGGAAGAATCGGCAAAAATACCAGCAACAGTGTGTGTGAACCTTGTGAAGACTTACAGAAAACGTTTGACCTCTGTCATTGCCAACAAAGTATATATAACAAAGTATTGAGATGGACTTTTGATATTGACCAAATACTTATTTTCCACCATAATTTGCAAATTCTTTAAAAATCAGACAATGATTTTTCTGGATTTTTTTTCTCCTTTTGTCTCTCATAGTTGAAGTGTACCTATGATGACAATTACAGGCCTCCCTCATCTTTTTAAGTGGGAGAACCTGCACAATTGGTGGCTGACTAAATACTTTTTTGCCCCTCTCTGTGTATATCTCTATCTTATTTGGGTTGTGGTGGAGTGCAAAAAAATCAGATAAAAAGCATCCACACAATAACCAATAAGGCTTATTGCAGAAGCCATTTGCACCTCACAGGAAATCAAAGAATTGCATCACTGAGCTCTTTTGCTAAATTCCCCATATGCAGCAAGGAACTCTGGGTAAGACATGCAAATGATGTCTGTCTCTCCCTTTTTTTTTGCATCTTGGGTCTGTTTTCACACACAACCCTTCAATCAATGCCATGCCATGCCATACTAGATAGCTTTTTTTAGCGTAAACCTGATCTCTGCTAAATAAAAAGCCATCTAGTATGGCATGGCATTGATTGAAGGGTTGTGTGTGAAAACAGATGCAGGATGCAAAAAAGTGAGACTGAGGTAATTTGTTCAGTGCACCCGCCATATAAAGAATAAATATATTTATACAAATCACCAGATTAAGTCATCAGTAAAACCATTGTTCTTTGAGTGTATCTTTTTAAGAATAAATGACATGGAGATTAAGATGGTAGAAATCTGTTAGTGGTATTTGTGCATCCCTACATATTACCATTTTTTAAGAGTACGTGTTCCGATACTTTTTAAAAGTACTTTCCGATACTTTTATTTTATGTCATGTGAACGCTTTCCAATAAGAACAGACCTCATAAAAATGCCCCCAGCTCACATGTATCCCCCCCCCGAGAATATATATTACACAGAATTGCCCCAGCTCTCATGGATATTGCCCCCAGCTCTGTGTATATATTACAAATACACACACTGGCACACTTTCAGACCCCAGACCAGACTTGGGGCGCTGTCCGAATACTCTATCGGCATTCGGACAGGCCCCTGCAGCTCATTGCGTTCATACTTACCGTCCACGAGTGCCACCGGCAAAGTCTTCTTGCGTGCGCTTGTTGGACAGCCCCCAGCCGCGATCACGTGGGAGTTCGCGAGATCGAGGCTGGGGGCTTTCCAAAGAGCGGACGTGCGGAAACTTTGCTGGCGGCGCTCGTGGAAGGTAAGTATGAATGCCGTGAGCTGCAGGGGCCTGTCCGAATGCCGATAGAGCATTCAGACAGCTGTCCCAGCCCCTCTGATGCCGGCAAGCCAGCTCAATGCTGGTATCGGGGGCACTGCACGAGTACCAAGTACTCCTGCAGTACCCGGTATCGGCACCGATACTAGTATTTGTTTCCGTGCAACCCTAGTAATATGTGGAGAAAATACTGGATAACTTGTAATTATAATGGCCGAGACCAGGATATGTGTGAAATGACATTGATACAGAAACTTACTTGGAGAAATACTGTTTTAGAGGAGATGCATTTTTCTTGCAAGTAGGGCTAGGGAAGAAAGGATTGTAACAATGTCCTGCTATTGTGAGGTTCTTTCATGTGTACTAGAAACAAACCTTAGAGAATGATCACTGACTGGTGTGACTGACCCAGTAAAGATGGCTCCTGAGCACAATGCCATCGTATACAGTCATTGGTGATCCCTTGCAAAGCTTTTCCTAAATTCCTTAGGTACGCTTAAGTACTTAAAGGAACACTCTACTCAAAAATCACCTCCCCCGTTTTTTTATCCTAATCTATCCCTATTCCCTGAATAAAAAGGGAATAGGGGTAGATTTTTTTTTTTTATGTGTAACTGTAATACTTACCCTAAAATCCACTTGTTTCCAGCGGCGTCTTTTTTTAATTTTTTTTTTATACTCCCCTCCCTCTTCTGCTCCCGTCCTTCTTGCTTCTTCTTGCCTTCTGGTTTACGTGAGAAGCGCGCATGCGTGCCTCTCACGTAAGCCAGCCAATCGGCAGGCTTCCTCCCGGCTCCCTCAGAGGATTAGTGTTGCGCGCAAGAGGATGTGCGCAACACTAACCCTCAGCCGCTGCCGCCAGCTACTGCGGTGAGTTGGAGACGTCATTGCGCTTTCAGCGCGATGACGTCTCCTACTCGGCAAAAGTCGGCAGAAGCAGGAAATATGATTCCCGCTCTGCCGACTGGGAGGGCGGAGTAAACTCCTCCGCCTCTCTCAGCTGTTTTCAGCTTTTTCTGCTGGACAGTGGGCGGCATACTCCGGGCATCATGACCACCTAAAATAGCTTAGGCGGTCATGTTGCCTAGAGTATCGCTTTTAAGCTCCTAATATGGATTTTCAATATATCTCTAACTTATTTTGCCTTTCTATATATGAATGGGGATATTGCTGTTGTCGCAAATGTTCTCATTCAGTTCGTTTGCTATTGTATTCCATTTATTCTCTGTACCTCACCGGGAGGAGTAATATTGTAACTTCCTCAACATCAGCAGGGGCACGGCCTGTTTAAAACTAGAATTGTGAAATCCAAACAGGAGCTATCCAAGGCAAACAAGTCATTGTTCCATTTATTAAGCACCATCATATTCCAGTTACCGGTGCAACAAATTGATTGGATAAGTATAGTGACCTTTTTAAACTTTAGATCAGTTTGGCAGGTTAAAACAGGTGCTTTTTTTTTTATTCTTTCTGGTTTGCATCCATCAGTTACTCCTTTTTAAAAATGGGATTCTAGACTTTTCCCTACAGGCCCACACGCAAGCAGACTACTCGTGTTGGGACGTCTATGCAAGTCACAGAAGCTGGAGTCTGTGCAGTACCTTCTTTTTAAATAGAAACAATTTGTGTAGGTAGGAAATTCTGTAAATTGGGAAAATGCCTATTTTTATCAAAGTGAATTGATTTTGGGAAGTGCAAGCGTTCTTTCTAAAGAGCTTAATTTCCATTGTATTTCATGCGAATACTGAAAAAAAGGAAAGGGGGGGGGGGGAGTCCAATATCCAATAAAACCTCCACCATGGAACTTGAATGCCCGACCTCCACTTTGTTTGGTTATGGGACTACTGAAGCATCATAGATATACTGAAAGAGTGCCCTGCCACCCCATTACTGCAATGGGTATAACGGTGAAATGAGACCGGGGGGGGGGGGGGTTCGATGTTCAGTTCGCACTAATACATTCATGCTTTACCATTCGCAAGGATTTGAGCATGTTTAAAGTTCTGTTTTATTGTAGGACCCAGACAAATTTATATATCCTTTTTTACAGCGGACTCGAAAGATTCAAAATTTATACATTCCATCAGGGTTATTCAAAGAGAAATGAAAAGCCACCGCACGTTCGGTGACTTTTCGTTCTCTTCAATTCGGTACGATTTGATGATCCCATTTCGATGACCCTGCGGTGTATTCAGCAAAGCACCACAGGGCTGCCGAAATGCAGGGAAAATGTGCCAAAAACTCCTCGCAAAAACATCTGGATTAACCCTCCAAAAATGCCGGTAAAACCCGAGCAGGAGCCGATCACACGCAGAGCACCCGCCGGAAAAAGCCAACACCGCAGACGAATGGAGTGAATAAATTAAAAAAACGGTTTGCTTGAATGTTTGAAAAGTGAAATGCTGTTTGCAAAGAAACTGAGCGAAAATGTCTGACATTTACATACGAGGTCCAAGGAATGATAATAAAAAGGGCTGTTACAGAAAAAAATAAACTAATTTTTAAAGAAAAATTAAAGAAATCTGCAAAAATAATTTTTGGCAAAACAAATCCCGAAAAATGCTTAAAATATCAAAAAAAAAAAGAAAGAAAAGAAAATTACTAAATTACTGCAGACTATTATAATGAATGGTTGTTTAGATATTGTATTAAAATGGGAATATTTTTAACATTGAAGCCTATGGGATTCGCATGAATAAATCTGCCGCATGAAACCACTGTATGGCAGGGCATTTCGGCACCTTTTCACTGCTGGCTTTTGCTGTCTGAATAGCCGAAGCATTGCTTCTCAATGGGGATTCACTGCCCTCGAACAGGCACCGTATGTGCAGGTAATTCGCCAGGATTTGGCAAATTGCCTGCTCTCTGGATAGCCGAATGGCCAAGAAAGGTAACCGAACGCTGATTTTTCAGCGTTCGGTTCCCTTTCGGGAGCCATTCGGATCTCTTTGAATAGCCCTGTATGTGTATACGTCATGTCCTAACAAAAAATGATAAAGTGAAGCTTTTCATTTGGATTTCAACTGTTTAGAGTGTAAATTTATTTTTCCTAAATTCTATCATCCAAACCTTTTGGTTTTATATTCTGTGGGTTAGTCATTTTTCCTTAAAATATGCAGTTGTAATGAAAAAAAGATGTCTATCTCTCTCAAGCTTGGGCAGAGGTGAGTAATCGGAGCGGTATTGCTAGTTTTAGTCAAGAAAAATGGACAATGTCACAGCCATGTAGGACAGGGGTGAAACCTTTTTTTATTTAGCCTTTCATGGTCATGTTGGTATCATTTGAAAGGCCAAAGTGTGGTGTAAAGGAATGGCGATACAGTGGTCCAAATGACCCCTGACTCTCCTTGCAGCGGATTGTGTTTTAGATGAAACCATTTGAAATGGCTCCTTTTGTATAGCATCATTTTTAACCCTTTCGATGCTGAGCCATTTCACCCCTGTGCGCGGAGCTCATCTTTACCGGTTTCGCGCATCAGGTTTAAACGCGATTTGAAGCCACATTTTATTATATGACCCAGACATATTAAATATCGTTCTTTCCGGCAGACTTGGCAGATTCATAATCTATCATTTATTATATGTATACGTCATGCCCTGCCTGACTATTATAACAAAAAATGCAATAAAATTAGAGTTTTCAATAATCTACAGTGTGTAAAGTGTTTCACATTTTATCATGCGAGCCTTTGCGGATGTATTTTCTATGGGGTGCACTTGTTAAATGTAAAGAGTCCCATTTCTAATTTTATTATTTTTTTTTATGGAGGGAAATTTTTTTTTTTTTTTTTTTAGCAACCCCTCCATAGTAAAAATCATTAGTGCAGCATCATTGTTCACATTATAATTGAAATGGGAACAATATTGCTGCATTATTAAAACAAACCAAAATTATTATTTTTTTTTTTAAAAAATTCTATTTTTATCCTTTTTTTTTCTTTTCATTTAACATGGTCATGTTTGGTTTTTTTCTTCTAAAGACCATGCTCTGGCCGTTCCAACGATCCCACGCATTAACCCCTATCTGCTGTGGATCGGGAGATGGTGGGTTCATTGGAACCCCCTATCTCCACCATAGGTGGCAGCTAGGGGTTCCCTCCCGAACTAACGTCATCGCGCATAGCCAGTCGACAGAGGGAGTTCCCGGAAGCTTGGCCGACATCCAAGATGTCAGCAGCTCCAGGAGGGGACCGCGATCTGGCTCCTATTGGCGCCGAATTGCGATCCAGACCCCAAGTGGTTAAAGGCAGGCTATGCCCTTCCAAACAGTGCCTGCCTTTTTGCTGTGCCCCGTACAGATCAAGAGGTCCAAAGGACCTTCTGCCCCCTCCCCTTTAGGCACCTTCCCCGCACTGGCGGGGTGCCTGGAATAGACGTCATTGCGCCTGGCGCGATGACTCTATTCCTACCTGCCAGGGTCCCTCCTGGAGGCTGGGCTGACATCAAAGATGGGGCTGCAGCGATCTGCCTCCTGTGCTAGGACGGGCTCAGCGCGTCCTTAGCACAGGAGAACCACTTGGCTGGACGCGCTGAGCGCGTCCTTAGCAGCCAAGTGGTGAAACTTGTTCAGTGTGGGAAATGAGAAGGTGAATTAGTGCAGCTATATTGTTTGCTTTGTAAGCAAATAATGCCACTGCCTTTTAGAACAGAGGGGCGAAAAAAAGTTTTTTGCAATATATTTTGGTTTTTATTTTTACATTTTCTATGGCCACTGCTATAATTTCAGAGGCTAGACTTTATCCTATCCAATGACACCTCACTTGACCTTGTGGGGAGTACAGAATGGTTATGCATGAGTCCAAAGGACCCCCTGTGCTCCTTGCAGTGGGTTAAGTTTTTGATGACCTAATGTGTTGGGCCATCACCTCCACACTTGCTGTCACTTTGGGGATATGAGCAGGTGAGTTAATACAGCAATATTATTTGAAAGTTGAACAACACTGCTGCTTTTGAACGAGAGAGAAAAATAAACATTTAAAGTTTTTTTTTATTTTTAGATATTTTCTGATCCTGTTTGGAATTGTTGGGATTCCCCTGCTGAGCGGGGTAAATCCCTCCTAAATGATGACATTGCGCACATGCACAATGACTGCTGCTACCGAGGGGCAGTCCCACAGCAAGGGCTGACATCCAGGATATCCGCCTGCTGTGCCTGAAGATTGGCACTGGATCGGCGCCTAGCTGGGGCAGCACGAAGAAATGCACGGAGCATCTTCTGTGCACAGGAGTGAAAGGGGAGGATACTACACCAGGACTCGACAAATCCGAGGCGCCATGGCGGCTAGAAATTGCGTCCTAGCGCCTGGGCTTTTGTCGGCACAATCACTGTTGGCACAGTGACTGTAGTTCTATGCAGTGTCTGCCCAGCAGCAGCACTGGGGGCTCGGCCTCATGCTGTCACCGATTGCCCCACAAAACTTTTTTCCCTGCACTTTCTGTGGTCCACTTTCCCCACTGCCCCCCCCCCCCAGCATCACACAGACATGAATGCTCAGCACAGCACCTCTTCTCTTATGTTGCTCTGATGTTTATCTTTACAGATGCACAGCACAGGTTTACACACAGTTACGCCTCTCAGCTTCTGCCTAATAATCTTAGGATCCTTGAACGTTTTACATTTCAAACTGTAATAGCCGTGACAGAGGCAGAGACTGGAGACTATCGCTCACTTACTACCATAAAAAATATATGGCCAACTTTTTTTTATCTGGCTCCTAGATTCAAAGCAAATTTGTCAAGCCCTACACGCATGTCCTTTTTGGGTTAATCTGGTTTAAGGGTAGTTTCCATTTTGGAATTTGAGTACCCGGAGTCATTATTCTTCTTTTGGATAGGTGAAGTTTGGTTCCCTGTATGTTTGCTGCCCCCCCTTCTTCTTTTAAAGGGACACGTGTGTATGAAGTCTGTCTTTGCAAATATTCACAAACAGTCGGGCCGTTTATGGCGAACAAAAGCAAGGTATCCTTTCTAACCCCTCCAGGTGGGTTGTGCCCGGCGGGGGTGTTAACACCAGCGGGGCATACTAGAGCTTCTGGCCTGCCTATGCAAGTGCCGTTGACGGAGTTTATGCTGTCTCACAGAAGCCAATGGTGCACGTACTGGTGGGCAAGTCTGTCGCGGCCCATACACACCAGTGGGGCATGCTATGCAGCCCTGCGCCGCAAGGACGGCATAGTACGCCACGCGGTGGCAAGAGTTTAAACCGTCAAGTGGTCTTTGCAATGTGACAATCAAATTGCTACCTACCCAGTCACGTGCTGAGGGTGTGTACAACGGGTTACAGCTCGTAGCCTCTGGACTTACTAACTCAAGCCCCGCTATCAGGGCCCCAATTTATGCCAACCTAAACCGGTCACACGCTGCCACCACGAAAGTAGTGGCGAACTTTCGAAACGCCAATAGCTGTATACCACCCCAATCCAGGAGCCTATCCATATACAGCTAATATATCTACCAAATGTTAAATACTACAGTAACGCTAAACCAAGCTATTCAAGAAGCGCAAAGCATCTAGATCAAATGCAGTACTGGGTTTTAATGGAAAAAGACAAAAATACAAACTTTACACAGTGCCGATATCACAAAAACCAGACATACAAAATATAAGAGAACGTGCAGATAAAGTTCTTGAAATAGAAAAGCTATTTTATCGAAGTCCCAGCTTGCATTAGGTAACTCTTCCATGTGTATTCCAGATTTTAAACGTCCCAGAAGGTTCTTAAAGATGTTCATCAAATCCACGTCCTTGGAGAAATACCCCTTGTACCAGTGAGCGCTGGCTAACACCCTCCCCAACCCATTTGGTTCAGGTATGGCCCCCTGATCAAGTTTCCATTCAGCCTAAGGCCAGGTGCACACGAGCGTTCTCTTCTGCGCACTAGCGTGCGTTAAAAAGGATGCACTTTATGACGGAAGAGATTGGTAGATGCCAGACGATGCGTTAATTTTGACGCACGTCGTAAAAACTGAACGCGGCCATTCAAGTGCGCAGGCCGCTCATTTGACATTCAGCACGTGGCCAACGTCCTCTATACGGCGTCAATCCTAGTACAAAAGCCTTGGTGTTTCCATGACTGACGTCTTCAGCGCGCGTTGTGTTGCACGCGTACTACGTGTGTTCTTCTCCGCGTAATTATATGCTACAATTTACGTCATAAAGAGCGTCATAATGCACTAGGGCTGAAACAACTAATCGATGAGTAAAATAGTTGTCAACTATTTCCATTATCTATTAATCGGTGTCGCTTTAATCGTCTTGTGTACAGCACACACGTTTAATCAGACTGAGTTAAACGTAAATAACCTCAGTTTCGGAGCTGATTGGAGAAGGCGCGCCACTGCTTTACTAGGTATGATTTAGTTCTAGGGTTATGTCAGACACCGCCAGTTTGTTTTTATTCCGTTTACAACAGTAGAACTATAACACAAACAATAGGATACTGCCAGTGGGTGAAGGAGTTGTATGCCTGTGTTCTATCCTTACTTGAAGCCGGAGTCCTGTGCCACCACCCCACCCTCCCTGCCACACCCGCTTTGGTCGGGAACTGCCATTCCCTCCCTTTGGTCTGGTCCCTTTCCACAAACTCACTCCCACACTCGGACGCGGTCTTTTGTCCATACCCACTCCCTCGCACACTCAGGTCAAGTCACTTGAGCAAAGTCACTCCCTTCCACCTCCAGTCCCTCCTCCCATAGTTTGTTCGCAAAATTATTTAAAAGGGAGACTCTACGCACCCTGACCACTTTAGCTTATTAACCCCGATTTCATGCTGACATCATCTATGACCAAGTGCTTGTAGGCACGTTCATTTGAGAAAGCAAACATGGGCTTACGCTTTGCATGCAGCATCAACCCATCCCTCTGACCAAGCAGTCGCATACCTTGTGTGAGAAGGACGCAAGATACGTAATTTGCGTATGTACATACGAAAGTTTCGTACACTACACAAATTGCTTAAGTAAACAATTTAATTTTTTTTTATCCGATGACTCTATTTTTTTTTTTATTTTTTTATATGAGAATAATTGTTAGTTGCAGCCCTATAATGCACGCTAGTGTGCGGAAGAAACCGCTCGTGTGCACCCGGCCTAAGAGAGCAGATCAGATAAGGGGTTGTAAATCCCAGAGGTCTTGCCTTGCAAACTCCTTGCGGAACCCCCCCCCCCCAAATTCTGCGTTTTAATACCTGACACATCGTGCAGAACGATGCCCGTGCGTGACCAGCAATATTATGGTTTAAAGACTAGGCTGGAAGGTATGCTGTTTTGCAGCCCATTTAAACACCTGCACACGTCCATATACAGGATGTCCATAAAGTCTTTTTACAATTTCAAAAATGTATTAGGCAAATGAAAAGCCAGAAGTGAAAATTACAAAATGTGACGTTGTGCTCAGAAGTTTACATACCCCGGCAGAATTTATGATTTCTTGGCCAATATTCAGAGAATATGAATAACACAATCATTTCTTTCACTCATGGTTAGTGTTGGCTGAAGCCATTTATCAATCAAGTGTGTTTACTCTTTTTTAAATCATAATGACAACAGAAAATACCCAAATGACCATGAACAAAAATTTAAATACCCAGGAGATTTTGGCCTCCTAACACGCACACAATTTGACACAAACTGGTTTGAATGGCTATTAAAGGTAACTATCCTCGTGTGTGTGTGTGTTTGTGAGAAAAAGCATGCTAGGTCTTCGGCATTGAGGTCAGTGTGAGGAACAGCCGCAGTAGGACGGAGAAGGGAGTTGAAGGTGGTGAACAGGCGTTTTTGGTTCCAGGAGTGTTTGTGTTTGAGGACTGTGCATGGGTGCACAAAGTGCGTCAGTTGTGACCCCCCCCCGGCTACCTCCCAGCATCTATCGTCGTGTTCTGATTGGCTGGGAGGGTCATATTCTATAACGTGGTTCCTTTTTAATGCACTTTTCAGTGGTCGTGGCTTTTACCTCCCCTTGGAGCTGCTATGATGGAAGCTAGACGGGTCTACAAAGCACGAGCCTCCATAGAAGGCTTGTGCTTTGTAGAGCTGTGTGCGCAAAGAGTTGGACTCAAGGGAGTCTCGTAAAGGAATGTTCGTTCTTTCTGTGACTTTGTGGCCCCCAGCTGTAGACCTCTATAAGAGGCATTGGGGGTGGAAACTCTACACCACCACACACACATCAAAGCTGCTGTTGTAGGCCCAGGCTTAGTTTGCCTTTGCAAGAACGCAGCCCTGTTTGGACATGTGTTGCGTGCTCTGTAATGTTTAAATGTAGTTGATATTCCCAAGTCTTAGGAACTTTGTCACAATTTGAGAAATAATTATTATTTTTGCTCTAAATGTGCATCCAAATGACTTAATATTATCATTAATGACCTTCTAATTGTGACACGCATAAACTGCATCTGTTGTGCCATCCAGGCAAGTAGACAGATGGTAGAGATTTATTATAATGCATGCATTAAAACAGATGTAAAAACACTAGGCAAGCAAGTTTAGAAATGGCATTCCACATCTGGAAGTAAATAAATGATGTAATAAGTATTATCGAGTGTGTACATGTATTGGGATGTGACAAATCTAGTTGCCAGATTGACTCTGGCTCCTAGAATTTCATGTCTGGCTACAATAAGGGATTGGAGTTCACTACCATGGTTTATATTGGATAATATTTATTAAAACGTAATGGTGTATAATTAAGAATTTATTTATAATATTGCCATGTACAGTACATTTGAAAGCATTCATATTTTTTATGTTGCGGCCTTATGCTAAAATGTTTTTTCTTCACACATTGCTTTACATTTAATACCCCCTTAGTAACAAAGCAAAATCACGATTTTTGCTATTGCACATTTTGTGTAAAAGAAAAATGGAAATGTTGACATAGGTATTGGCACGTTTTTTATGGCAATGATTTGAAGGCTGCAGTATTTTTGTGGATGATGCAACAAGCTTTGTAAACCTGTATCTGGGTAGTTACAACCCTCCTGTCTTCATATCCTATCAGGCTCTGACTAGTTGGGTAGGTACTGTTGAAGGACGGCCATTTGTAGATCTTTCTAGAGACGTTCCATTGAGTTCAAGTTTGGTCTCTGGCTGGGCCACTAGGACATTCACAATTGTCCTTCAGCCAGTTTTGTTGTCTTTGCTGGGTACTTGGGGTCATTGTCCTGCTGGAAGGTGAAACTTGAGTGTAGTCGAGGTCTCTAAGCATTCTGGTCCACGTTAATGCCGGAGGGCGTACTATGCTGCCTCCGCGGCAGGTGGGACTGAACACCGCAGGGCAGCATAGCACGCCCCGCTGAGGGGCCTGCCGCAGCAGTCAGGAAGCGGACGTACTAGTACACCCCAACGGCAGTAAGGGGTTAAGGATATCTTATCCCGCCTCATTCAGTTTTCTCTCAACCCTGAGCAGTTTCCCAAAGGGAAAGTGCTACAACCACTACCAAGCTTTTATGTCATGTTTCTTGCCAGGTGGAGAAGCTTTCAACAGGCCAGAGACTGGAGTGATAGTTGTCCTACGAGATTCTCCCATCTCCCCACATGGTTGAAGCTCGCAAAAAGTGATTAGCAGGTTCTTGGTCACCCCCCCCCCCCTTATTTTTTGCTGGCTGAGTGGCCAGCTCTAGGGGAGGTCCGAGTTGTCCTAATCTTATTCCATTTAAGAATTATGGAGGCCTATGTGCTCTTGTGAACAATCTGTGCCTGGACAAAATATGGTCTCTGAGCTCTACATGCAGTTTGACTTGCTGGTCTTGGGTTTTGCTCTGATTCATGTATAGGAGCTGTAAACCTGCAGTGTCGCTGTGCCATGGTTTGTCATTGTGGATTATTCAGCGTAGATTGATTTATGGGGGGGGGGATTATAAACTATTTTGGCAGAAGGCTAAAACTGAGGGATGATAAACCATCCTTCTGAAATGCACTATATCTATAAACATCCTTTTATAATCAACATTTGTGATACTATTGCGTTGTTTGAAAGTTTAACATCGTACACACGTGTGCTGTATTTGTTAACATCTGATCTTCTAATGGAATGGTCTTGCTAGTTCCCCTACTAGATTTTCTTTTAATGGCCTTTGATAAACTGCTTAAAATTTCTAGGGTAGTCATGTCAAAGTAGCTTGTGAAGTTATTTGACCAGTTGTTATCCTGGGTATTGAAAGAATTTCCCAAAGCCACATTATTAATCTTTATTTATAAAGCGCCAGCGTATTCTGCAGCGCTGTACAGTCGGCACAGTATAGACAGGGTTACAATACATTTAACAACATTTGACAAACAGTACAGGAGGAAACGAGTGCCCTATTCCCCGTGGGAACTCACAACCTCGAAGGGTTGGGGGTGGAAACAGGAGGAGAGGACTGCAAGGTGAGAGTGATGGACTGGTTGCGTCATTGAGTTGGGTGGTAAGCTTCCCTAAATTGGAATGTCTTAAAGGAGCGTTTGAAGGAAGAGAAACTAGGGGGAAAGTATGACCGTATGAGGGAAAGCGTTCCAGAGGATGGGGACTGCACAGGAGAAATCCTGTAGTCTATCATGGGGAGAAGCTAGGCATAGGTCACTGTTTGTTTGATCCTAGGGAGCGGGCTGGGGTGTACAGTGGTACCTCGGTTCACGAATGCCCCTGTTCACGAACAATTCGGTTCACGACCAGGAAGTTCGTCAACATTTTACCTCCGTTCACGAACTCCGCCTCAGGTTACGAACACGACCCGGGCCATCTTCCCCACTCTGACACATGGTCGTGGCTTCCTGTGCCCGAGATCGCGGTCGCAGACGGGGCTACTGTGAAGCTTTTTTTTTGTGTGCTTTGTAGCACAGTACTGTTCAGTATTACTGTATTAAATCCTGCATGGCTCCCAAGAAAGTGCAGAACAAGCGTGGTGGGAAAAAGAAAGTGCAGAGAGGTGACAAGAATGTGTAGAGCGTTAATGAAAGTGACGCGGATGTACAGAGCGCTATTGAAGGTGATGAGGATGTGCAGAGCGTTATTGAAGGTGACGCGGATGTGCAGAGCGTTATTGAAGGTGACGAGGATGTGCAGAGCGTTATTGAAGGTGACGTGGATGTGCAGAGCGTTATTGAAGGTGACGAGGATGTGCAGAGCGTTACTGAATTTGTTTCATATTTTTGTGGTTACATTCCCCCCCCCCCCCATATGGTTCAGAACGGATTAACCTGATTTGCATTGAACCCTATGGGAAAATGTGATTCGGTTCGCGACCAGAGACGTGGAACCAATTAAGTTGTGAACCGAGGTACCACTGTATTTGGTGATTTGAGGACAGGTAGTGGGGTGCTGAGGTGAGTTTTGTAGGTCAGGGAAAGGATTTTGAATTCTGCAGTGGATGGGGAGCCAGTGAAGGGACTCGCAGAGGGGAGCAGCAGAGACTGAGTGGCGGGTGAGATGGAGGAGCTTGGCAGAGGCATTCAGAATGGATTGTAAGGGGAGAGAGGGAGGCCAGTTAAAAGCTTAAAATAGTCAAATTGGGAGATTACAAGGGCGTGTATGAGTTGCTTTGTGGTGTCAGCGGTAAGAAATGACCGAATTCTGGAAATATGTAGTTAGTATCGCAGGAGGAGGAAAGAAACTGAATGTGGGGAATGATGGAAAGAGCAGAATTGAGTGTAACTCTGAGACCACAAACCTGGCTTGATTGGGAGATGGTGATGCCATCAACCATGATAGAGAAGTCAGGCTGGGAGGAATTAGTAGGAGCTCAGTCTTGGACATGTTAATCTTTAGGTGGTGAGAGGCCATCCAGGAAGAAATGGCAGATAATCATTTGCGGACTTTGGAAAGGACAGGAGGAGAGAGATCACGGGTGGAGAGGTAGATCTGAGTATCGTCGGCATACGTGTGGTAATTAAAGCCAAAGCTGTTAATGATTTTGCGCAGGGAGGAGGTGTAGATAGAAAAAAGCAGAGCACCTAGGACAGAGCCTTGAGGTACACCAACAGATAGCGGCAATGAAGAGGAGCATTTACCAGAGAAGGACCTTCTTTAACTATAGGGCCCTACAGCCCTGGATTAAAGGGGCATGGTGGCTACAGTCACCAGCGACTACTTTGTTTGCAGTCTGGTTATGCCACCGTGGTGCTCTCTAAATATAGTCTACGAAATGACGATCCGATTCCCAGGTCTTTCCAGTAACTCCTCATCGTGCAGGATCCCCACATGGCACGGCTCCTAAATCTGTTCACCTTCTCACAAGTAAAGCTCTTGGAGAGTACCGAGCTGATCCCTATTGCAGATGCAGAGGAGTCCCTGCCCCCCCCCCCCCGACAGGAAACCATGGCAAAGCATGCAAGGGATCTCATTAAAGCTGCAGTAATCTAGGGAGGAGCAGTGTGTGCCCTGTCATTTGCCACAAGAACTAGCACTCAGTGTAGTGTAACACACACATAACATTCACTGGTTGCAGCGGGTGCTGGAACTTAAATTTTACGAAATGTCACTTTAAATAACAGGTCACATTTTCAAAGTTTCAGCCATGAAACTGTTACGTTGACGCCTGCAACCAGTGAGTGCAATGTGTGTGATCTATAATTAGAGTTACAGCACTGAGTGTTAAGTGTTAACTTGTTGTGCGCATGTGAGCGTGCAATGCAAACATATTTGGGGCTGGCTCCTAGGTGTGTGTGTGTTAAGGCCCCCTTCACACTGTGTGATTTATGGCACGGATATTGCCGCTCTATGTAGCATCTCCAATGCATTGCAATGGAGCTGTTCACATCTTGCTGCGTGATGTCGCTGGTACATGACCCTTTGTTTTTGCGATTTTTGCATTGGTGCTTTGCAAAATCGCAACGTCACAAATATGAAAATCGCACAATGTGAACGGGGCTATATATAATATGCAAAGGAGAATATATATATATATATCTATCACAGCAATTCATAGAACTGCATCCCAGAGCCCTTGTGTCACATTCCCCACATGCAGCAAGGAATTCCGGGTAAGATATGCAAATGACATCTGTCTCAATTTTTGCATCCTGGGTCTGTTTTTTTATACAGAACCCTTAAATCAATGCCATGCTGTAGTGGAAATAGACTGGAAGATGGCCGCCATTATAAGGCAGGCGACCATCTTGTTCAGAATATTGGTTCACTTGTATATAACTAGGCAGGTTTTTAGCTGAAACAAGAATGAAGCCTACGTAGAAATTTAGGAATGTGCTGAGATTAGTAGAAAAGCAATTAAAGCCCTATGAAAGATCTCTGCTGTTCCCGGCACAGAAGATACTCCAAGGTCGTTGGGGCCCGCAGAAATGTAAAGGAGTATAGAGATCAGACCAGGTGCCATCTGTAACAAATAATTGAGGAAGCTAGGGAACGGGCGCAGCCCGGAACAGTAAGAGCAACTAATTATGATTTACTGTTACTAACACAAAGTTTGCCAATTTACGGCCAATTAATGAAAGGTCTTTTGTATTAGACTAAGGGAGGTACTAACCCACGTGGGGTGGGAGAGTGTCACCGGGAGGTGGGCTAATTGGGATGTACCTAGTTATGTATTTGGGATATAAAATCTAATGTCACAAGGGACTCGGGGCTCATTCTTTGCGATTGAATCCTGTTTGAGCATCTGTTGTGATATCACAATAAAGTTTGCCTTTCCTGAAGAGACTCGTGTTCAGACAATCCTTGCTCGTGTCTGGTCCGGCCTCGTCCTGAGTGAACCAGTCTGATTCCGGTTACAATGCCATACTAGATGGCTTTTTTTTTTTTTTGGTAGCAGAGCTCAGGTTTATGCAACTGGTCAAAGCCACGCTAATTATGTTTAAATAAGGATTCTATGGATCTTCTTAGATAGATGGCTATACTTTGATAGATAGATATCTATCTTTCGATCTGTAGTGATACTTTTTTTTATTGGACTAACGCTACATTTAAAAGACAAGCTTTCGAGAGTATTCCTCTCTTCAGGTCTGGAAGCTTACTGACCAAAATCGTAATCAAGACGTTATTGGGCACAAGGGGGAAAAAAAAAATCGTTGAAGTCTGAAAAAGACACAGAAGAAGAAAACAAAAAAGAGGTTTGGTTTTCGGTTGTGTTTTTCCCCCGGTCTTTTTCAGACTTCACTTATTTATTTTTTCCTTTCAAGTGGTCATGATCGTATCACTTTTTTATGGGCCTAAGATACGTTTTTGACCATACCATTTGGATATTTACAACATCTAACATCTAACATCTAACATCCCCCACCCGTGTGCCCAATAATGTCTTAGACTGGGGTCAGACGAACGCATTTTTAACGTGCGTTTAGGCGCACTTAATCATGGCCGCAGTGGCAGCAAATGACGGGCAATGACTGACAATATACGAAGTACGGCCACACGAAAGTCCGGTCGCGCAACGCAAGTGGAAAATGAATGCATTTATAGAGAACGCAGAACCGCTAGTACTGACGTACAGAGTGCGCTGCGGCGGCATAGCAGCAGGTGTGCGTGATTAGGAGATGTCAGACACTGCTAATGTCCAGCCTACATAACGTCCAGATGCAAAAAGTATTTTATCGACGATCCGTAAAAAATCACACACGAAAATGCGCATCGTATGACCGTTTTCACACATTCCGTGAAAAAATACGTCAATGCGTTCACTCGCACTTTTTGATGGTCGCTGAGAATAATACTTTTGTTTGACCCTAGCCTTAATGTTTAATTCTATGATTTTGGTCAGTAAGCTTCCAGACCTGAATAAGAGCGGTAAAAGCGTGTCTTTTAAATGTAGTGTTAGTCCAATAAAAAAAAGGTATCACTACTGCTATACTCGTGATTTTTATAAGATAGATATATATATAGATCTCATGTATAAGAAGATCCATAGACTCCATATTTATACATAATTAGCCACTCGCCTATCTATCCACACATGCATACAGAAGTAGTTAAACCATGTAGACTTCAATTTATTCACAAATAATGCAAATATATCTGTAAATAACTCTAATGTGCAAGAATGTGTCTAAGCACACAGACTAATCTTTATTTTTTTCTTTTATTGGGTAATTCATAATATGGTTGTTGGGTTAATTAAAATAAGTGTCTTTTTAGTTGTGTACACAAATGAACAGCACATTTTATTTACGGGGGGGGGGGGGGGGGGGGGGTTCCCTTCCCCCGAAAGTAAACACAAAAAACGTATATACTTAATACAGTTGGTAAGAATATGGCTCATACATTAGGAATGTTGTACACATTATTTTTCCTTTTTGGAGGGACTCTCTAGTCTGTCTCCTGTCTTTGTCAATGACAATCTTTGGCTCCTCCTAGATATTTTTAGTATTTAGTAAGGACACCCCCCCCCCCCGTGACATTTGTGGTCCTAACGTGGAGCTGCAGAAGACCGTTGTTCCTAGGCACATTCTTATGCAATTGTCTACAAATCTTGTAGGATGAAAATACACGACTCCTGGTAGGCATTAGAATCAAGGAATCTAGTATACCTAAACATTGTTTCCTCCTGCTGTGGTCAAACTGCTTATACAGTAGGAAATGGACAGAATGTCTATATAGCTCCTCAAATCCTTCTGTCAGTACTGTAAGGAATTTTTTTTTTCTTGTATCACTTTGGGGAAATGGTCTAAACTAGTTGTGGAGTGTCCTTCTAAAAAAAAAAGTCTATTATTCCATTCACAACATTGAGGCTACCTTTGCAGCCCATGACCTGGCTTTCGTTGGCTGCATGGTGTAGGGACACTCCTGTAGAGGAAAGCTGTGGAACTGCCCTGCCCTTTGTATACCCAGTAATGACCGCATTCTGGTGGGTCCAGCTAAATGAGCCTGCAACTCTTTATTAAGGCAGCTTAGAAGACCGGAGAAGCAAAACTGCAGTGTTGCAGGGGAATCTGGTCATTTTCAGTATGTATTAAAGCAGAATTTATATTCCTTTAGTGGAAATTATGTATTTTTTTTTTTTTTTAAAAGTAATATATATTTTCATAATTTATTAGTTAAAAATACTGGATTAAAGGTTGATTCCAATATGGTACTCAAACATGTATGTCTGCTGTCTGGATATATTTTCTAATGTTGCGTGAGCATATTACAAATATAGACGGCACACACTGTTACCAGACACCACTTTGGAGTTTTAGAGCCATAAATGTTGTTTGGTTTACCTGCTTGTCATACACAAAAAACATTCTCAGCAACAGGTTCCTTTCTGTGTGTCTATGGTGATGTGGCATTGTGTTAATTTTTTAGCACCATGTTGGCACATAACCAGTCAGTTCTTGAATTTTATGCATGGGATGAAAGAATCATGGGCAAGTGAAAATATCTGAGTGACTCTGAGATGGGCCAAATAATGATGGCTAGACAACTGTGTCGGAGCATCTCCAAAATGGCAATTCTTGTGGGGTGCTCCAGAGTATGAAGTGTCTAGTACCAACCAAAAGTGGAGCAAGGAAAGACCACCATTGAACCACTGTCATGGGAACCCAAAGCTCATTGAACAAGGAGTGGAAGCTAGCCCGTCTGGTCCGACCGCACAGAAGGGCTAATGCACCTGAAATTGCTGTAAAAAAACGGAATGCTGGAAAAGTGTCAGAACACACTTGTATCACCTGCAGAAAGATTGTAGCAGACCATGCACATCTCTTCAATGGACAGGGGAAGTCCTACAGCAAGGGTTGGCGTCCAAGATGCCAGCCTGCTATGGGAGAAGTGCCGGATTGGTAGTTTTGAGACTTGGCATGTCTCGGCTGCAAAGGGCCAATTATTGGCAAATTAAAGGCTGGTGCTGATTATTGCAATTTACTGAATATCGGCTCCCAATAGTCAGCAAAGTTAATAATCTGTCTATCCCTAATTTGCGGAACATGACACAGATTTCAAGGCTTTACCTTTTCACATATCTAAATCTGGTTAAGCATTTGTGGGATGTGCTGGGCTTGATCCATGGTGGCCCCACCATTTATTTATTTATTTATTTGCAAAGTATTTTACCAGGAATGCAGGATCTGCTGCTAATGTCTTTGTAATAGACATGTGCACAGCACAAAATTTCATTTTGAACTAATGGATTAGTCCTAAAATGCTATTTATTTAGTTGCTAAAGAAATTCGTTTTCAATTCTTTAGTATGAAAACTAATTTCATTCATCCAAAAACCAATGGATACAATTACTATTGTAGTGGCTCCTCAGAGTGCTGAGATCGCTGCTTGTTACAGTATCTCTCACTCTCAGCACAATGTGTCAGGCAAAGCTGTTACAGTAACTGACTGCTGCTCATCACGCTGCTCATGGTTAGAACAATATTATTTCCTTGTTTTACTGAAACTCTGAGCGCTGTTACAGTCAGTTACATTGTACTGAGAGCTAATATAACAAGCAGGCGATCTCAGCGCTCACAGCCACTGGATTTAAAGGGCTAAAAAAAAGGCTCCTCTCTGTATAATGTATAGAACATCCTCCTGCATTAATTAATGCCCCTCTCTGTATAGAACATCCTACTGCATTGGCATGTGGAGGGTGCAGAACTTTGGAATGCAATGCTTATCCAGCACAGGAGAGGGAACTTTTACTTAAACTTTATCTCTGTGCGGGAGACACAGGAATATAAAAGCAGGGGAGAGGGAAAATATGAACGTAAATCGGACTGAAAGCTCAGAGAAGAGATGACTGGTGCAAATTTATTTTTATAATAAAATAAAGCACTTTAAATCCAGGGAAAACATTCAAATAAATCGCACTGAAGGCTCATAATGACAGAGTAACTGTGAGAGCTGGATACTAAATGTATCAGACGTAAAAAACCCTTTTATAACAAGCAGCACTGGGAGAGGAGAGGGACTTTATATAAAACGTGTATTATAGATGAGGAATGGGGGATAGTGCTCCTGGATAATATAAAATGTATCAGACCTAAGCCCCTATTATGCAGAGCGGGGGGGGGGAGATAACACACGTTTTATAAAGTCCCTCTCTTCTCCCAGCGCTGCTTGTTATAAAGGGGTTTTTACTATCCAGCCCTCCTCTGTCATTAGCTTTCAGTGTGATTTATTTGAATGTTTTCCTTCTCCAGCTGCTTTTATCATCTTGTCTGCCTCCATAGACATGCAATGGTTAAGTAAAGGTTTCCTCTCCTGTGCTGGCTGTCTGTGCTGCGAGTGAGTATTCTGGAGCTCTATCACTGTCAGATTTTCGGGTTGGGGTCGGGAAGGATTACGCATACAAACCTTTTCTGTAGCTTTGTGATGTTGCTCTCTTCATTACTGGTCTCTTTCACTCATGTAATATCACAAAAACGACTGAAACTAAAATGTAGTGATTTTTATTTTAGTTTCTTTCGTTTTTTTGTACTGAGCAGTTTCGTATCTCTTGAGTCCTACGAAAACTAAATTATCCCAAAATTCGGACTAAATCGTTTTAGCACTAAAATGCACATGTCTACTTTGTAACGGATATCACAGAACATTCAGAGGTCTTGTGAAGTCCATGTCTGATGCATCAGAACTGTTTTGGCAGCACAAGGGGGAGCGACACAATATTAGGCAGATGGTTAGTCTTGTGGCTGATCAATCTGTTTTGCAGTGTTTTAATCTTCGTTTCAATTCCATCATGCATTTCTAACCATACCATAAATTCTAGGGCTTTAGTCACATGGTTTGCATTTATTAGTGTTTTGGGGAAATAATAATTAACATAACCGTAACAATAGGTTATCCACCAAGTTAATAACATGGCCACATAATAATTTATAATCCTAATAATGTGAACAGTTACAATAGGTTTTCCTGCAATTTGTTGCTTGGCAACCTAGGACTAAATATACTATTGTAAAGACAAGGGTTATATGACTGGGAAAGGAAAATTCCATATGTACTGAACATTGGCACTCAATACCCATTGTACATTGACAATCCAGTTAGAATAAAAAAAATATCTGTTTTTAGACAGAAACAAAGTTCTTATTTTACGTCACATAGAAAAGCAAGCCTGTTCCCCTTAAAATATGAAGAGAACTGTTCTGTTAAAATCGAATAAACTGTACATGAAATCATCTTTTAAGGGGTTATTCAAAGTGTTCTTTCATTCGACGCACTTCGGCGAACTCAATTCGCGAACCCTGCAGTAAATTCAGCATGCATGGCCCTGAACGCAGCCGTAAAAATCACTGAATCGATCCGATTAAGGCTAGGGTCAGACTGAGGCAGTGCGAACGCGCGTGCAGCCGCACTTAATCACGGCCGCACTAGCAGCAGATGACGGGCAATGACGGCCAATATACGAAGTACGGTCGCACAAAAGTCCAGCCGCGCAACGCAAGTGGAAAATGAACGCATTTTTTCGAGAACGTGAAACCGCAGGTACTGACGTACAGAGTGCGCTGCGTCCGCTAGCGGCGTGTGTGTGTGATTTGGAGACGTCAGACGCTGCTAATGTCCGGCCAACATAACGTCCAGACGCAAAAAGTGTTTTAGTGATGATCCGTACAAAATCACGGACGAAAATGCGCATAGTATGACCGCTATCGCGTATTCCGTGAAAAAATACGTCCATTCGTTCGAACGCACTTTTTCACAGACAACATAAAAATGCGTTCGTCTGACCCTAGCCTATACCGCTGAACAGGGGTAAACCCCCCCCCCCCTCCAACTTTTAAAAGGAGTTTATAAACATAAGGTACTATGAATAACCATAAAAAGGTCTGTTACAGAATTAAAAAAGACATTTAAAAAAAATCGCTCCAAAATTTTGCCCAAAAAATGGAAAGAATAAACTGTTGGATAAAAAAAGTAATAAAAAGGGGGAATTTTCTTTACATTGAAACCTATTGGATTTGCCTGTTTTTAAACCTGTCGATCAAAACCACTGAAAATGTGGGCTTTTTGCTACTGTTTGGCATTCTCTGAATAGATTAACCCAGGGCTTGACAAATTTGCTTTGAATCTAGGAGCCAACGTTTCGGCGAGGATTCGCCTTTTATCAAGGTATACCTTGATAAGTGCGAATCCTCGCCAAAACGTTGGGAACCTTGCCTCTGCATCTGGGAGTTGGTTTGTACTGGCCTAAATTATGATTTTAGAGGCTTCTATTTATTTATCATTTCGTTACCTGGTGCTTTTTGCTGTTCGGTGTTTTTTGTGCATGTGGTCTTTTGGCTACTTTTTTTGAGCCTAGAAGTGTAGACCGTTGCTTCTAATATCAGTTTGTCCGCTCTGAATGAAAATATATATATTTGTGTTAACATCTGTACATTGTGATAGTTTTATTTATTTTCTTAGGGTGTCCAATGAAAACAGAGCTATTTACCCACTGCAGACACGCAGACACACACAAACACCAGACCTCCTATATAAAAACATACACCGGGGCTGGATATATTTACATTAAATGTAGGAGACAGGAAGAAACCATTGAAGCCAACTAGATGTTTTTAGATGCCAAAAACTGCTTTTAGATTAGGGTAAATAAACTGGAAATTTAGGCGCCAGGAGTAAAATTCTAGGAGCCAGTGGCTACCAGGCTCCTGGCTTTATCAAGCCCTGGATTAACCATTACTTCTCTATGGGAATTTCACTGCTGCCGAATTGCACTGTATTTTGTGACAATTTGGCGAATTGCCACGAAATTCACCATTCCGTGCAAGTCAGTGGCTAATTCGGCTCTTTGAATAACCCCCATAGTGTAATATTTTGTTAGGCATCGTTTCCTTTTAAGTGCCTTTTTGGTGGTAGCAGTCAACTTTATAAAGATCAATTCTGATCGGGTTTTGGAGGTTTTTTTTTGGATCAACAGCAGCCATAAGGATATGTGTAAAGTGTTAACCCATCCCGAACATGGCGTGCCTTACAAGAAATAAACGCATGTGAGAGCGTCGGTTCTGGTGTTTATTTCGGGGGGGGGGTGCTGCTCATTGGCAGATTTTCTTTCTTTCTTTTTTTCTTTTTGTTTTAGGTTACTATGCAAACATAAAAAGTGGGTGGCCTCGCAGGACCACAGCATGTCAGCTATGGAATGGCCTAGAATAAGAAATATAACACCTAAAACATGGCAGTGGAAACAGACCTATCAAAAGGCCTGCAAAAAATTTGACCAGTAGGCAAATAAGTGGCCCTAGCCGGGGAACACCATCAGTCAGCAGAGACCAGCAAGAACGGCAGATAGTGCCTTTAAACATAGTCACAAAACCCAAAAATAAAGAACAAAAAAACCCCACGACAACAAAGTGTCCTCGAAGCCATCATAAAAAGAAAATAAACCCCTTAGTGACCAGGCGGTTTTTACAAAAGTCCGTCCTTTAGTGCCCGCTGCTGTTTTTAAGTTTCTGCGTTGTTTGTGTTTAGGTCAAATTTTCCTTACTAGTTTATGCAACCCACACATATTATATAGTCTTTTCCCGCCATTAAATGGACTTTCTAAAGATACCATTATTTCCATAATATCATATAATTTACTATAAAAAAAAATGGGAAAAAAAGACACTTTTTCGAAATTTAATCACAAAATATACAATCGCCAAAAAAGACCCCGGCTAAATAGCTTCAAAATCTTGTCCCGAGATTAGAAATACCCAATTTTTACATGTTTTTGCTCTTTAACACCATCACTGCTGAGCCATTTCACCTCTGTGCGCTGAGCTCATTAGGTCCGTTTTATGCTCATTATTTTTTAAATGCCAGCCTAGGTCTTTTTTTTTTAGTACCCCCCCCCCAGACAATTTTTATTTTTTGAAAACCCAATTTTTTTTTTTTTTTTATACCAAACCTGGTCATGTTTGGTATCGTTGGAATGGCCATGATCAGGCCTTTACAATGATCTAAAACATGACCCTCTGGATCATCTCCCGATCCGTGGCAGCTAAAGGATTCCCCCGTATCTCCACTTGGCAGCTAGGGGGGTAACTGGCCCACTGACATCCTCACACATATGGTGAGGATGTCAGTGGGTGGGGGGTGACCCGGAAGCTTGGCTGACAAAGACATCAGCCACCTCCCAGGTTTGAATCGCGATTCGGAAGCAAAATAGTTAATGTTGTACACTGCTGAAAAGGGGAGACTCTCCCCTTTCCAGCGGTGCGTTTGTTTTTGTTTGGTCTTTCTCCAAAAAAGCCCCCCTCCCCTTCCTGAGTTTTAGTGCAGGCACCGGTGGGCGCCTGCTGATGTCATCACACAGTGTGACGTCATTGTGCCCACTGGCCCCCCTAAAAAGGCGTGGCAGCTTCCAGCCTGCCAGTCCACCGTGGGAGCTGGCGAGGGAGGTAAGTATCAGGAGGGAGGTTATGAGACCCCTGACGTACCATGTACATCTGCGGGTCTAATTGAGACTTCCCGATCGGACGTACGTGGTACGTCAGCGGTCGGGAAGGGGTTGAAAGTCACAGAAAAAGTACACTGGGGAATCCCTCTAAAATAAGAGTAAAAAGCACACTGGAGGCCAGGTTCAGTGGGACAGTTCTCTTCAGCCAGTGTCCAACGAATAAGCAGGGTGGACTGTCTGGCCGAGCGCTGTCAGTGCATTGCGGGCTCTCAACCCATCAGCTGGAAGCCTGTACAAGCGCAGCTCCTTCGTTATCTCTGGCAGCACGAGGGGGCACTCAGCCGCCAGCGCAGCAGGCTGCACTGCCTCCCCGATAGGTCTGTCCCAGTGCCGGCTGCTAACATAGAGAGCAGACTCTACACCCAGAGGCACGTGGTCCACCGGCCGCCCAGCACTCCGATCACCTCCATTACTGTGCACCACGTCATCTCTGTTTCACAGACCCTGCGCAGCATCATGGGGAAAAAGTCCTCATCTGAAGCCTCTGACTCCCTGCAGCCCTCGTCGACGGCCACAGAGGCTGATCGGCATTCCACAGGTTCTTACAATGAAGAGATCTCCTGAACCTATCTGCCCTCGGTCGATGCTACTCGCAGCTCCGCAATATCGCCATCACCCGGAACCATACACCTCTGTTGAGCGGGGCTTCATCATCCTCCCCCTCCAGCATCTGCAGGCAGGCCTCCTGGCCCAAAGCCATAATCCCCTCACTGCCAGTGGGGAGAGGGGATCCGTCCCCCCACCTCCCCGCCGGTCCATCCACCTTTCCCGAATGATGGTCATCTGGGGCGACCGGGAGATGTGGGCACTCCATCTCCTCGGATCTCAGCAGGAACTTGGTCCGGAAAGAGGTAGCAAGGCCAGGAGTCATCTGAAGTAGGGAAGTAGGTCGCAAGATGGCCGCCAATGTCGTGCTCCAGCCCGAGTCAGCAGCCACTAACAAGGTCTCTGGTCTGGAGTGGGGACTGAACGGGCTCCGGACAGCTCAGTACTGGTGGGCCTGCTGCACTAAGACCCCGAAGGGGAAAAACTGCGTAAATAAGGTCGTCTGGGGTCCTTTAGTGAGGAAGACGTGCGGAGCTCCACCAAGACCCATCCGCTCCTGCTTGCAGCTGGCCATGCCACTCTTGGCCGAGGGTTTTTGAGAGCGCTGTTCCTTGCTATGCAGTTTGTCATTTTTGGAGCGGTTTCCCCTGTTTGTGGGGGGGGCAGAGTTGTGAGGGGTTTTGTTTGTTTCGGATAATACTGCAGTCGTGGCCGTTAATTTGCTCATGGTGATTATCGAACCTGTGGTGATGTTGATACAGCACTATGTGCTGCGGTGTCTGCAATGGAATGTTTTTGTAGGTCACGCCATGTTCTGGGTAGTCTTGACACTGTGGCTGACTCTCCATCTCACATTCAGTGGGATTGGTTCCCAGTGGTGCTAGACACTGTCCCAAATTGCCACAGAAAATCCAGACAACGAAACCATTCAGAGTTTGGCCACTGGGTGAGGTTGTCCCTTTCTGTTTCTACTTGATGAGTGTGTGTGTACGTGTACTGGGAGGAAATGCTGCGTTGGTATGGTGGTGTGGTATCTGGGTCAGAGCTACATGACGAGGTGCATTGGTTTGTGTTGTGGTTGCTGGAGTCGGGTTTCGCCATGGCTGCTTGAGCAGTCTTTCTGCTCTGGCAATTTTAAGTGGCAGGGTTTGGAGGATGTGACCTAAAGATTTTGTTGTGTGGCAGGTGGTTAAGTGTTTACGGAGGGGTCGTTCTCAGGTGGATGGGAGGTGCCTGGTGTTGGTCCAGGTGCTGGGGGAGATTTGCCAGGATAGTTAAGAGGTGGCTTTTTCGTACAGAAGCCCAGAAAGGCCATGCATTTTTTAAAAAAAATAATTTGGTTTGTTTCAACTTTTTTTTTTTTTTTTTTTCATACACTGTTAGTAAGGAAGCCCAGAGAGGCCATTTTCAGTTGGGAAGCAGCTACTTTGATCCTGATTCACAATACTGATCCAGGTAGATCTTGAATAGATTTCCTTGCCTTGATTACTCTTAATTCTCTCCCTTCACTGGCTGTCTGTCCTCTAAAGTCTGGGATCCGTGATCTGTCTTTTTGTATTGCGTTTCTCTACTCCTTCCTCTACATATATGGAAGTACAAATAGTCAAAGATCGAAGACTTCATAGGTACTTTAGTGAAGTGAGAGAATTGAGAGTGATCAAGGCAAGGAAATCTATTCCTCAAGATCTACCTGGATCAGTATTGTGAATCAGGATCAAAGTAGCGGCTTTCAGTGTGTGCTTCCTCTCTGACACTTCCCAACTGAAAATAGCCTCTCTGGGCTTCCTTACTAACAGTGTATGAAAAACAAAAGTCACTCTTTTTTTTTAAAAAAAAAAATTCAGTGTATAAAAAAAAAAAAGTTAATGAAACAAACCAAAATATTTTTTTAAATGCATGGCCTTTCTGGGCTTCCGTAGTTTCGGGCTGCTTTCATGCATTATTTTTTTTTCTGTGGTGATGCGCATAGGGTAGTTGGTTAGCCAGAGTAAATCTGTGCTGGGGGATTTGGGCGGGATGATCTGTCAGTGGGGGTTGATTTGAGTGTCCTTTTGGCTGCGTCACTCGAAGATGGATCAGTTGGGGAGGGAGCTGCTGTAACTTTTCCAATAAAGAAAATCTAAATGACTTTGTGTGTGCGTAAAAAGAGTTAAAGTTATCTGACTTCAATCATATCCTGCATGTGACCTTCACTTCTTGCATGTGACCCTGGGGTTCCAAAACACACATCTCCAGAGCAAGAATTTTAAAAAATATTTCACGATTTTTGGAACACTTTATTGGGGCGGGCGGCACTCCAGATATTTGTGCCTACAGGCTCCTGAGATGTGAGTCCAGCCCTGGCTGCATGCAGACTTTCTCCTTTTCTCTCTGAACTTGCCTGCGCCCTCAGGCACCGGAGTGGAGCTGGAGCTGTATGAAGGTCAGGCAGGCTTAACTTGTGGTTTACTCAGTTCTTCTGGAAGAGCAGTGTCTTGATTCGTGATACATCTATCAAAGATGTAAACTGATTTGGATTGGTCCATGTTTTTTTTTTTTTTTTAAAAGAAAATGCTTCCTTACAAATGCTGAATACCGTTTCAAGAAATAATGAGCAAGCAAATGGCAAAAGAACACTTGACATTAGGCAAAATTATATATTGTTGTTTTAAACATTGACACTTTGTAGATAATGTTTTATTATGGACCATGAGAGGATGGACATTCCATCCTGGATGAGCTACGTCCTTTTTTTACTGAGAGGGTGGTGGATACATGGAACAGTCTTCCAGTTGAAGTGGTAGAGGCCAAAACAGTAATTGAATTTAAGCAAGCATGGGATAGGCATAAGGCTATCCTAAACAAAAGATAAATCCAGGTAAAGTGTCCATGTAATTGGGCAGACTAGATGGGCCGAAAGGTTCTTATCTGCTGACATTTTTCTATGTTTCAATGTCTTTGGAACTATTACATATCCTGTCATTGTCATCATATAGCTCCAACAGTTTCCGCAGCGCTTTACAATAACCAAAGGGAACGAGATACAGATAAACGAACATAGGATGGAAAAGAGGTGTAGAGGGCTCTGCTCATAGGCGCTTACAATCTGTCTTTGCTTACTTTGTGTTTTTTCTTATCTATTCAAATATTCTGTCAACATTTTAAACATTTTGTGGGGCAATGCAATTTTTAACACTTTCGAATAACCAACACAGAAAACCATATGTATGTGGGTTTGAGACATGTATATGACGCTTGACATATTCACACAATTGGATCATCATGCTTTTTTTTCCTTCTTATTTATGCGCACACTTCTTTTGCTTGGTCCTTTAAATCGGGGATGAGCAAGCTGATAAACGAATTTAACAAACAGACATTCTGAAAAAAATGCTTTTTGCTCACTTTATATCCCCCACTTTATCACATGGTGTAGGCTGGTGTAATGCCTTCAGTTTGTATCTCACCTAACTGTGTGAAAGAGGTGTGCACACCAGAAATATCCACCTCCTCCCCATCTGCCACATTGCCAAGGAAACCTGATTTCCCTCGCCATTGCAGGCCCGTTACATCCTTTGCTTGCTTAGACAGGCTGAGGAGGAGGCACAGTATTCTTATTGACGCACGAGACTGAAGAGGCAGACTCTGTGCAGACCCTCGTGTGTGGGGCCCGGTGCAAGATAAAATACAGGGGATACTTTATATAGAAAACTATTTTAGTATGAATTGAAGGAAATCCATTTTAAATTAATTGGTATACATGTTTGTGTTTAATAATGTATTGAAGAAAGAAAAAATCTGCAGGTACTCTCTTCAGTAAGATCTGTTTACATCTTTGTTCAATATTTCCTAGCATATAATCAACGTTTTAGCTTGCCAGAGCATTTCTAAAGAAAAGGGAGCATCATTCTAGCATGTAGTAGAAAAACTACAATGAATTAACGCAATAGAAGATGTATTTTATTTGCTGAGCTGCTGAGCTAATTTTGACCATTTCCTTTTTTTCATGTTTAAATGCTATTGGAGCTCAGGTCTTGTAACAGATCCCAGAGAAGTTGATTTTTTTCCAGAGAACCCTGCAGATTCAGAATATTGTTACTATGTATATGTAATGTCAGGAAGGTGCATCTGGAAATATAAGGTTCACATTTTTTTCCCCAACTTCAATAATTTTCAGCATGTATACTTAGTTTTTCTACATTTTATCATCCAAACTTCTGTGGTGTTATATTCTATTAGGTACACTAAAAAAAAAAGCAAAATATGTTACTGCATTTGTCAAAGGAAGCAATTTTTAATGTGTATGTATATATATTTACTCTTTAATTATTTTTTTAAGTACATAAAATTCCAAAAATCATAGCGGTGGTAATAATTGCAGTCTGCATTGTTTTTTGCTTTGTATCCTTTATCAAACCTAGCATTTATAAGGCTGAGGGAATTGCTTGCACAGATTTATTTACTTGCCAGTATATCTGTTGGGGTTTTTGAAAGTAAAAAAAAAAAAAATACATACAGTGGATGGATAAGTCTACTCATCCCTGTTAAAATGTCAGGTTTCTGTGATGTAAAAAAGACCAAGATTAATCCTGTCAGACCTTCCATCTTTTAATGTGAGCTATAAACTGTACTACTCAATTGAAAAACAAATTGAAATCTTTTAGGTGGAGGGAGGAAAAATAAACTAAAATAATATGGTTGCATAATTGTTAGGGATGCACCGATACCACTTTAAGTACGAGTACCGATACTTTCGTTCAAGTACTCACCGATACCGAGTACCGATACTTTTATTTTATGTCATGTGACCACTTTCCAATAAGAACAGACCTCATATAAAAATGCCCCCAGGTCTCATGGATATACCCCCCCCCCAGCTCATGGATATACCCCCCCCAGCTTATGGCTAATGCCCCCCAGCTTATGGCTAATGCCCCCCAGCTCATGGATATGCCCCCAACTCATGGATATGCCCCCAGCTCTCACAGATATTCATGGCTAATGCCCCCCAGTTTATGGATATGCCCCCAGCTCATGGATATGCCCCCAACTCATGGATATGCCCCCAGCTCTCACAGATATTCATGGCTAATGCCCCCCAGTTTATGGCTAATGCCCCCCAGCTCATGGATATGCCCCCAGCTCTCATAAATATTCATGGATTTGCCCCCCAGCTCATGGATTTGCCCCCCAGCTCATGGATTTGCCCCCCAGCTCATGGATTTGCCCCCCCCACTCATGGATATACCCCCCCAGCTTATGGCTAATGCCCCCAGCTCATGGATATGCCCCCAACTCATGGATATGCCCCCAGCTCTCACAGATATTCATGGCTAATGCCCCCCAGTTTATGGCTAATGCCCCCAGCTCATGGATATGCCCCCAGCTCATGGATATGCCCCCAGCTCTCATAGATATTCATGGATTTGCCCCCCCAGCTCATGGATTTGCCCCCCCAGCTCATGGATTTGCCCCCCCAGCTCATGGATTTGCCCCCCCAGCTCATGGATTTGCCCCCCCAGCTCATGGATTTGCCCCCCCAGCTCATGGATTTGCCCCCCCGCTCATCGATATACCCCCCCAGCTTATGGCTAATGCCCCCCAGCTCATGGATATGCCCCCAGCTCTCATAGATATTCATGGATATGCCCCCAGCTCTCATAGATATTCATGGATATGCCCCCCCAGCTCGTGGATATGTCCCCCCCCCCCAGCTCGTGGATATGCCCCCCCCAGCTCACCTGGCACTCTCCGCGATCATACTTGCCTTCCTAAGCGACACCGGGAAAGTCTTTTGCGCGTGCGCTCGTTGGAAGGCCCCCAGCCACGATCACGTGGTCGCGGCTGGGGGCCTTCCAACGAGCGCACGTGCAGAAACTTTCCTGGCGTCGCTCAGGAAGGTAAGTATGAACGCGGTGCGTGCCAGGTGCCTGTCCGAATGCTCTATCGGCATTCGGACAGGCTCCTGCAGCTGCTAGCAAATACTACTATCGGTATCGGTGCAACCCTAATAATTGTGCACAACCTCTTATAACTGGGGATGTAGCGGTGTTCAGAATTAAGCAATCACATAGAAAATCATGTTAAATAGAAGTCAGTACACACCTACCATCATTTAAAGGGCATCTGATTAACCCCAAATAAAGGTCAGCTGTTCTAGTAGGTCTTTCCTGACATTTTCTTAGTCTCCTCTTACAGCAAAAGCCATGGTCCGCAGAGAACTTCCAAAGCATCAGAGGTATCAGTCAGGAGAAAGGTACAAAAGAAGAATTTCCAAGCTTTAGATATACAATGAAACACAGTGAAGACAGTCCTCATCAAATGGGGAAAATATGGCGCAATAGTGACTTTGTCAAGAACTGGACACCCCTCCAAATGTGATGAAGAAAGTTGGTCAGGGAGGCTGCCAAGAGGCCTACAGCAACATTAAATGAGCTGCAGGAATATCTGTCAAGTACTGGCTGTGTGTTACATGTGACAATAATCTCGCCTATTCTTCATAGGTATGGGGTAGAGTGGCAAGACGGAAGACTTCAGATGTGTTTTTGCAAAATTTAGCCAGGCTTGGATGTTTTTCTTCTAAACGCATGTGGGAAAATGTGTTCTGGTCTGATGAAACCAAGGATGAACTTTTTTGCCATTCCAAAAGATATGCACACTGCACATCACCAAAAGAACACCATACCCACAGTGAAGCATGGTGGTGGCAGCATCATGCTTTGGGGCAGTTTTTTCGTCAGCTGGAACTGGGGCCTTAGTCAAGGTAGAGGGAATTATGAACAGTTCCAAATACCAGTCAATATTGGCACAAAACCTACAGGCTTCTGCTAGAAAGCGGAACATGAACATGAAAAGGAATTTCATCTTTCAGCATGACAACGACACGAAGCATACATCGAAATTAACAAAGAAATGGCTTCACCAGAAGATTAAAGTTTTGGAATGGCCCAGCCAGAGCCCAGACTTGAATCCGATTGAAAATCTGTGGGGTGTTTTGAAGAGGGCTGTGCACAGGAGATGCCTCACAATCTGTACAGGTCACATTAAAAGGTGGAAAAAGTTCCGACATGATTAAGCTTGGTTTTTTCCATCATTTTGCTATCCACTGTAGGTCTTTATGACCTGCAAAAAGTAAACTTGTGTAATTTGACAAAGACTTCCTAGATAGGGACAAGGGCCCTAATGTACATCAGGCATATCCTCTATTGACATTTTTCTGTTTTTTTTTTATCCTTTTTTTTTTCTTGTCTTAAAGCAGACATGTCTGTATTTAAAAAGCAGTAGCTACCCAGATTGCTGTATTTATTTCAAACCTTGCCAGTGTCTCTTCTATATGACCAATATCCACCAGTTACAGCCATTTTTATATATGAATATTTTTGGACCAGGCATAGGGTGGCCTGATCCAATTTATGTAGTCCTAGGTAGGCTGGAGGCCTTGGCTTCCCTTGCCTTTAATCACACTTTTACACGGCCCAGCATGCACAGGTGGTGGCTTGTCAATCACCTCTAGGAATCCCCCATGGGTGGACTTGGAGACCATGATTGATAATGTTGCCAGACTCTCCCAAAATTTGGATATGGTTGTTCAAACACACCAGCCTCTTCTTTGGACTTGAGCTCTTCAACTGCCTAGGATCTATTCCGTCTCCCTCTACTCCCAAAGGAACCTTTTGCACAACCCTTCCTTATTTGTTTCATAAATCTGGGCTAAGTTTACAAAACAGATAAAGGGGAGCAACCCAGTCTACTCTTGCACCTTTTGTGAAACATTGCTTGGATGTGAAATACCCCAAGAGCTTGAACTCCATGCTCTGTTTCTTTAACAACCTTGTTAGACTGGAAAACCCTTTTGTATGTTACAGCCTCGAAGGGGAAGCTGGAGGAATCCCTGTGAGCATTGAGAACACACACGAGTGGCTTCCTGGAAAATATCCATGTGCACTACCCTATAAATGCAAGTCTTTAAAACTTCTCTTGGGTGGTACTTTACCTTGGTTCAACTAGTGGAAATTAACTTTATCACTCAATACTTTCTGGAGACTGCTTGACAAATCTTAACACCTTTCCGGACCGCTTTTCAAAGACTATGGTCTGCGTGTATCCCAGAACACTGAATTTGATTGGGGGGGGGGGGTGTATCTTTTCTAATGACAGCTGATCTGGGGTTCTATCAGTTTTGAAAGCGGAGACACTGGGGTCTTATACTGGATTTCCTTATCGACTCTGCTGGGGTTTGGGGTTTTGGTGGTGATCCCAATCATCTACAGGGTTATCCAAAGAGATCCGAATTGCTTGAGAAAGGTAAGAGAACGCTGAAAATCAGCGTTCGGTTACCTTTCCTGGCCATTCGGCTATCCAGAGAGCAGGCAATTCGCCAAATCCTGGCGAATTGCCTGCACATACGGTGCCTGCTCGAGGGCAGTGAAATCCCATAAAAAAGCACTGCTTCGTCTATTCAGAGAACACAAACTAGCAGTGAAAGGTTCCCCTAATGCCCTGCCATTCGGTGGTTTAATTCGGCAAGTTAATGCAGGAGAATCCCATAGGCTTCAATGTTAAAAATATTCCAGTTTTAATTCAATATCTAATAAACCGTTCATTATAAAATTCTGCAGTAAAGAGTTTCTTTATTTATAGATTTTTTAGGATACTTTAAGCATTTTTCTTAATTTTTTTTAAGTTTTCTTTTTTCTGTAACAGCCCTTTTTATTATCATTCCCTGGACCTCATATGTAAATTTCAGGCATTTTCACTCAGTAGTTTCTTTGCAAATGGCTTTTCACTTTCACATTCATACAAACTATTTTGCTAATTTATTCACCTCCCACTGTCTGCGGTCTCGTTTTTTTCTCGGCTTTTTCCGGCGGCTTCGCTGCGGGCGATCGGCTGCTGCTCGGGTTTTTACGGCGGCTTCGACAGGTTAATCCAGATGTTTTTGCGGGTTTTCGGCGTGCATTCAGGTTTTGCGGTTAGTTTTCGTCAGGTTTGCGGTAGCTTTTCCCTGCAATTCGGGGACCCTGTGGTGTTTGCTTAATACACCGCAGGGTCACCGAAATGGGATCGGCAACACCAACCGAATTGAAAAGAACGAAAAGTCACCGAACGTGCGGTGACTTTTCGAATCTCTTTGGATAACCCTACTAGTGTTTTGTTTGAGGCTGACAGTCTACAGACTACTTTGCCAGGGGAAAATGCCGCTGATCATGGGAATTGGAGGGAAAATAAATGTGGCGGAGGATGTATGGGAAACGTAACCCTCATTAGAGTGATTGCGTGTGTTTCCCCGGCTTCCTCTACTGTCAGGTGGTTAATTATACCGCCAAATAATAATTTTTGAAAGGGGTCTAAACGGGCTTTCCATGACAAAGCATCATCTTACAACTCGACCATCGGAATTTTCATGAAATTTGGTAGGATGGTAGACAGTTACGGTCAAAAGTGTTTTTATAAAGTGCTATCCTTCTCTCTCGCCCCACAATCCATTCTGAATACCTCTGCCAGGCTCATCCACCTCACCCGCTGCTCTGTCTCTGCCACTTCTCTCGGAGTCCCTTCACTGTCTCCCCATCTGCTGTAGAATTAAATTCAAAATCCTTACCCTGGCATACAAAACTCTCCCTAACTACGCTTCCCACTACCTGTCCTCATTAATGGCCAACTACACGCCAGCCTGCTTCATAAGATCAATGACCTGCGCCTAGCTTCTCCCCACATCACCTCTTGATAGATTGCAAGATTTCACACGTGCAACCCCCACCCTCTGGAGTGCTCTTCCTCGTACTGTCAGACTTTCCCCTAAAGACATTCCAATGCGGGCAAGCCTACCACCCAACTCCCTAATACACCCCACTGCCAGACCAGTCCATCACTCTCGCCTTGCAGTCCTCTCCTCCTGTGTCCACCCCAACCCTGCTGGAGTGTATTCCCACAGGAATAGGGCCGTCATTTCCTCCTATACTGGTTTATCAAAATGTTGTTCAGTCTCCGATTGCCCAGGTCTGGGGGAGGCATGGGCGCACCTCATTTTCATACTTACTATATGGCAGCCCAGCTGGCTATGTTGAGCCTTGTTAACCACTCAACGACAGGGGCAAGATGGGTTCATTTGGACACTGTCATGGAGGGCGATATTACGTTGAACTCTGTCATATGGCTCCCTGACTTTCTGTGTCGTGCGGACCACCCTTCGGCACTTTTTGGGTCAGTGGTGGAGGACTCTCTACACCACTGCACTCTCTGCTCCTCATTCGGGTCTGACTCCCCTCTCCTGGAACCCTGAGTTCCTGGAGGGCTTGTCTCCCGGTGGCTTTAAATGGTGGCAGGAGAAAGGGTGTTACCGGTGTTACACTACAGGGTGTTCCTCACCATTATGTACCTGTGACAAAACCGCCCCTAGACCAACATCAGATGCATCAGTTTGGACTACAAAGTCCTTGGAAAAATCAGGGAAGTAGAGGATTGGCTGTGCACAAAGAGCCCTCTTCAGGACCTGGAAAGATTCCTCCGCTTCTGGGGACCATTTGACCATTAAATTCTTCCCTTTGGTAAGGTCTGTCAACGGGGCTGCAAGAGTTGCAAAGTTTGGGATAAACCTCCTGTAGTATCCCGTTATCCCAAGGAAAGCTCTGACTTGTTTTTTACTGGTAGGACGTGGCCACTCCTGAATGGCTTCTACTTTGTTTGGGCGTGGAGTCATAAAACCCAAGCTAAAGTATTTGGCTTCCTCTAACCCCAGGGCACATTTTTTTTGGATTAGCAGTGATACCTGCTCTATGGAGAGTTTCCAAGACAGGTTGGACTCGAGGCAAATGAGATTCCCAGTCAGTGCTATGTACTACGATGTCATCCAAGTATGCTGCTGCATACTGTTGGGGTCTCAAAAGTTTGTCCATAGCTCTCTGAAATGTAGCAGGTGCATTTTGTAATCCAAAAGGCATCTTTTTATATTGAAACGAACCCTCAGGGGTTACGAAGGCCGTCTTCTCCTTGGCACCTTCTGTCAGGAGAATCTGCCAATATCCTTTGGTGAAGTCCAAAGTTGTCAAATAACGAGCTGTGCCCAGTCGGTCTATAAGTTCGTCTACCCGGGGCATAGGATAAGTGTCAAACTTGGTCACTGAATTGAGCTTCCTAAAATCATTGCAAAACCTCCAACTCCCATCTGGCTTTGGGACTAGGACAAAGGGACTGGACCAGTCACTACTGGACTCTTCAATGATGTCTAGCTCAAACATTTTCTTCACCTCCCTACTGATGTCTTTCCTCCTTGCCTCAGGAATACGGTAAGGTTTAAGTTTAACCCGTGCCCCTGGTTCAGTAACAATGTCATGTTGTGTTACCGACGTCTGACCAGGCAGCTCTGAAAATTTTTCTGTTTTTTATTAAAAACTCTGACTTCCTGCTTTTGTGACTTAGACAGCGACTCAGCAATTTTTACTTCAGGGACCTGAGGGTGTTCAGTATCCAGCTAGTGGGTTATTGGGATGAACCCAGCAGCTAGCGATACTCTATCTTTCCAGGGCTTTAGCAAGTTCACATGGTATATTTGCTCTGGTTTTCTTTTCCCTGGTTGGTGAATTTTATAATTTACTTCCCCAACTCTTTCTATCACTTCAAAGGGACCCTGCCACTTAGCAAGGAACTTGCTCTCAACTGTGGGAACTAATACCAGCACCCTGTTGCCAGGTGAAAAAATGCAGACTCGAGCATCCCTGTTATATATTCTCTGCTGAGCTGCCTGCGATTGAGCTAAATGCTCTTTTACAATTGGCATTACTACTGTAATTCTGTCCTGCATCTGCGAAATATGCTCAATAATGCTTTTGTGGGGTGTCTTCTCCCCCTCCCAGGTCTCTTTGGCTATGTCCAGAAGTCCCCGAGGGTGTCTCCCATAGAGTAATTCAAATGGAGAGTACCCTGTAGAGGACTGAGGAACTTCTATGATGGAAAACCTCAGATATGGAAGCAAATAGTCCCAGTTTTTCCCATCCTTGTCAACAACCTTTTTCAGCATGCTTTTTAAGGTTTTATTAAATCGCTCTACTAGTCCATCGGTTTGAGGATGGTATACCGAGGTTCGCAAATGCGTCACCTTAAACAACTTGCACAATTCTTTTGTCACTCGTGACATAAATGGGGTACCTTGGTCCGTCAGAAGGTCCTTAGGGATCCCGACCCGGCTAAACACCTGTAATAACTCCTTAGCTATATTCTTGGCTGATGTCTGGCGTAGGGGAATTGCTTCAGGGTAACGGGTAGCGTAATCCATAATGACCAGGATATACTGATGCCCTCGGGCAGACTTCGGAAGCGGGCCCACAAGGTCCATAGCAATTCTCTCAAATGGCACCTCGATTATTGGCAAGGGTACTAAGGGACTCCGAAAATGAGGTAGGGGTGCAGACATGTGACAAACCGGACAAGATTTGCAATAGTTTTCAATATCTTTTTGTACGCCAGGCCAGTAAAACCTCTGTAAAACCCTTTCAGTGGTTTTCTCAGTACCTAAATGACCCCCCAATAAGTGTCCATGGGCAAGCTCCAATACCACCTTTTTTGTACGGTTTGGGGACCACTAATTGCTCAATAATTTCATTGTTCTTTTTATACACACGATATAGCATGTCATCATTACTAATGAAGTAAGGAAAAGAGAGCCTATTCCCTGGGTCAACAGGTTCCCCATTGATCATCATAACATTTTCCCAGGCCCTCACAAGAGTAGGATCCTTCCTCTTCTCACTACCAAAGTTCTCTCTATGAGTGTTAAGATCTGCAAACTCTACAGTAGCTTCAGTTTCAACAGAGGGCGGTCTATCCTCATTGGCTATAGGGCCTTCAGACTCTTCCAATTCTCCTGCCAAAACCGAGAAGGGAAAGTCTGGGGACCCCCAAGAGGGATCCTCTGAATACAACTGCTCTGCAGCATCCATGTATTCAGATTCAGTCTCTGGTTTAGAAACTGTGGCACAGTCTGGGTGTTCCCAGAGTTCCCAAAATTCAGGAAAGTCTCTCCCTATAATTACATCATGCACCAAATGAGGCACAACCCCAACCAAGTGCCTCAGATCACCCCGTGCGGTTCCAAACTTCACAGCTACTATAGGATACTCCCGAGTATCACCATGTACACACACTACAGCAACCTTTTTAGCCCGGAAGTTCACAGTCTATCAATTCAGCCTTAATAAGGGTTACTAAACTTCCAGAGTCCAGCAAAGCTGTAACATGCTCATCATTCACAGTTATTGCACACATGTGTTTTCCCTTTACTGGCACCGCGGTGCATGAAACAGTGGAAAACAAAGACTGCCGTCTTTCCTTGAAAGACCAGTCACACTGCATAGGCTCATCAGTTAATGGACAGTTCGCAGCTAAATGCCCAAGTTCCTGGCACCGAAAACATCTTACATTCCTCAGGTTAGGTCTGCTGACGGGCACTGGTGTTCCCGCTTTGGAATGCAAACCTCCCCGGTTTAAATCCGCAGTTTTTCCCTCTGCCTCCTTGCCACGCTCACCACCCACTTTCCCTGGAACAGTCTTACCGATTGCCAAGGGAGGCCTTGGTTTTGGGCGGAAAGTCCATGGGCTCACCGGGGAGGCGTTCAAATCCTCAGCTGCAAAGTACCTCTCAACAATCTCCACAAGCTGATCCACCGACTTGGGGTCCCCTTGGGTTACCCACTTTTGCAAGACGATCGGTAAGGATCTTAGGAAGCGATCCATGACTACCCGCTCAATGATCTGTGGCCCCGAGAGGGACTCCGGTTGCAGCCATTTTCGGACCAGGTGGATGAGGTCAAACATCTGTGACCGCGGTGACTTCCCAGCTTGGTAGGACCAGTTGTTAACACGCTGTGCTCGCACTGCCAAAGTAACACCTCGCCGTGCTAGTATCTCCAGCTTGACCTTGTCATAATCCATGGCATCCACAGACTCCAAATCATAATATGCTTTCTGTGATTCACCGGTTAGCAAGGGCGCCACCAATCCTGCCCACCGTGTCTTAGGCCATGCTTCCCTCTCAGCGGTTCTTTCAAATGTTAACAGGAAGGCCTCTGGATCATCCTCTGCTGTCATCTTGGAAAGGAAGCGACTGACATGGATGGGTGAGGAGTTGTCAGAAGAATCTGCAGCTTGCAGGGGAGACCTCTGTGCCAGTCTGTACCACCTCCGTCAGAGTCTTGTGATCGCCTTCAGCAGCAACTGCAAGCTTTTCAAATAACATTTGTGTCTGTTCCTGTACAGCACTGATCTGCTGCTGCGTGTGCGTGTGCAGCACCTGAGTTTTCTTCTGCAGAGCATTTAACATGTCCCGCTGTGTAGCATTAGCCTGTTGCTGTGCTGCATTAGCCAACACCAACTGTTTTATAACATCCTCCATTTTTTTTTTTCTTTTTCACTTCAGTAACTGGCCTTTTAAATAGCAGGTTCTTGCTATCACTTACCCAAAGTTCTCCACCATATGTGAGCTGGGAAACAGGTAGCGGGTGCAATTGCTCTCTGGGGTGAGCACTCTTGAAAGGTTCAGAGACCAGACCAGTGACTTTTCTTCAAACGGGGGTACATTTATTGCAGCAACCCACAGGTTATACACCACACTGTATATTGCTCAAAATAAACCGTTCAAAAGCAAAGAAAATTCCTAGCCTTGTCCTGGCACTAACTAAACATACAGTAGCCCTAACAACCTTTGCAAACCTAGTGTTTGTCAGGCTTCAGCAAACTAGCATGACCAACCTTGTGCTCCAGCAGATAGAGACCATCTGCTCCCCAGACTCCAGAGCGATGTCTGTTTGCCTCACCTGCACTAAATTGCCACTGAGGCAAAGTGCAAAACCAGGTGCTTAGAGGTTCCGGAAGGTGTAAGAGAAATCTGGGTGACACCTAAACCCCGGACAGGACCTTTCCTTGCTCTCTACATGATGCCCTGTTAGATAGATATATATATATATATATATATATCAGACCTGTGTGTGTGTATACATGAATGTATATCTGGTGTCTGTGTGTGTGCACGCAGTGGGTAAATGGGGTGTCTGGCCATACATTGCAATATTATCGGTGCATCCCTAATAAAGTTCAAAGGTCATATCATGTGACCCTGAAATGAAAGAGTTTTATATTAAAAAGACTATCTCAGATGCAAAATTATGACTTTGTGTTGCAGACCTCCTAAACCTGCGGTTCCTAACCCTGGTCCTAAAGTACCCCTGAAAGGCCAGATTTTAAGGATTACCTTAATCCTTAAAATCATATCAGCAAATCATATCACCTGTGCTGGCCTTTTAGGGAGACTTGAGGACCGGTTTGGGAACCACTGTCATAAGTAAACAACTTTCACTTTTTTTTTTAACCACTTAGCTGCTAAGGACGCACGTCAGCGTTCCTAGCACAGGAGACAGCAATTGGCTGGGATTCCTGCCGATTGCTGAGCCACCCCCAGGGACCATAGATGTCATCTATTACAGGAACCCCCGACGCGTGAGTGTGGGGGAAGGTGCCTGAAAGGGAGGGGGGGACCCTCTCTCCCCTTCCGTAAGGGGCAGCGGTAAAAGTCAGGCACCGTTTGAAAGGGCACAGCCTGCCCTTCCAAACAGTGGCTGGCTTTAACCCCTTGGAGGCCAGATCGCGATCCTCTCTCAGAGCTCGCCGACTTCTTGGATGTCGGCCAAGCTTCCAGGGTCTCCCCCTGACGACTGGCGTCATCGTGCATAGCGCAATGACGTCAGTTCTGGAGTTAACCCCTAGCTGCCACCAATGGTGGAGATGGGGGTTTCCAATGAACCCCTTTTCTCCCGATCCGTGACAGCCATGGATTAATGTTTGGAATCATTGGATCGGCCAGAGCATGGCCTTCCAATGATATTAAACATGACCATGTTAAAAGGTTAAGGAAAAAAAATATTAAATAAATTTAAAAAAAAATAAAATTGTTTTGTTAATGCAGTCTTATTGTTTCCATTTCAATGTGAACAATGATGCTGTACTAATGATTTTTCTATGGGTTGCGTTTGTTAAAAATTGTGTAATTTACCCCCAAAAAAATTTAACCAGTCACCCATTTCTAATTTTATTTTAACAAGCGCAACGCATAGAAAATATAACCACAAACGCTCTGTTGTTAAAATGTGAAAAAAAAAACCCTTTACACGTTGTAAATTATTGAAAATTCTAATTTTTTTAAATTTTTTTTAACATTGTTTATTGGTTTTCTTTTAGCCTTTTGTACGGAGCAGAAACGGTTACAGAAAAGAAACAAGGAACTTCAAAAACTTTTCAGTTTTTTATAAACTTTTTTTTATACTGATGAGGCTGTCCCATTATTTTTATGTGTATGTCGACAAAATACCTTTCTCTAGGTACAACGCAAGCGGCAAACTAACGCGTTTTTTTTTTTTAATAACATAGAACCGCTAGTACTGAGGCACAGAGTGCGCTACGTCGGCATAACGGCGTGTGTGCGTGATTAGGAGACGTCAGACTCTGCACATGTCCGGCCAACATCACGTCCATTTGTTTTTTATAGCTCCATCAAATATCACGGCTGTAATTGCGCACAGTGTGCCCACTGTCGCGTCTTCCGTCAAAAAGTGTGTCCATGCGTCCGGACGCACTTTTTGACAGAAGACGCGAAAAATGCTTTAGTCTGACCCTAGCCTTAGATTGTAAGCTCTGGAGCAGGGTCCTCATCCCCACTGCCCAGGAAAGACCCTGCCTAGAGTGCCTGTATACTGACAATATTTCCCTGGCCTGTACCTCATGCAAGTTCTGTGAGCTTAACACCGGCCCCTACCAGATTGCTAGTAATCATTTTGTGTCCCTCTTCCCCAGATGGACAAACTAGACCTCAGATCAGGGGCCGCTCATTAATAAAGACAGTGGCATCATGCTTAATAAAAACGTATTTATTTGAAAATAATCACCTTTTTCCTGTGGCCCATAGCAGCAGCTGCACCTGCATCTCAGCCCTGCCTCTCCCAGCCTGCAAAGTGACAATCGGTGGATTGGAGGTGGAGTGGGGATGTGACACTCTTGCAGCCTAGTGGAGAGCCAAGGAACTGCAGCAGTGCAGTGAATAAATTATCAAAATTTAGGCCTGTTGATCGGAGTGCCCCCTTGCCCCATCCTGCGGACGCCCATGCTGATAACCACATTGCTGCTGAAACCTTTCACCCCTGTGTGCGAAGCTCCTTTTTTTCTCCAAATAACATTTAAACATTTAAACGTGATAAGCAAAAATGAAGTCCCCATTATGTTGCATAACCCAGACAAATTGTAGGGTGTTTTGTTTAAACTTTTGTGTGTGTGTGTGTGTCAGTCAAAACCTAAAAATTTATGCTTTTGTCTGGGTGGGGAAGAGGCATAGGGTGGGTCAGGCCAGCCTGTATAGGCCCAGGTCGCTGGGTGGTCTGGGTCTCCCGAGCCTCTCTTATTACGCCACACAACTTGCTCAGGTTGTGGCTGGCATGCGGGGGTCACAGCTGGATGGTGGGTGGAGCTGGAAAGAGCTTTTATGGCCCCTAACTTACCGCATCACTGGATCTGGCTAGCCCATGAACATAGACCAATCCGGTCAACAGACTGTCCAGCGATTGTGATTGCTATCAGATTCTGGGACAAATTGGCAGTGAAAACCGAACTCCCCGCCCTACCGTCACCTTTGACACCAATCTTAAGCAACCAGGAGTTCCCAGCCGGGATGATTTCTCTCCCTTTTCAACTGCTTCTTGAGGTGGGAATCCACCGCCTGTGTCCTCTCTACCGTGAAAACCGTCTTGTGCCCTTGACCATGCTCGGCCCGACGGTCCTTGGAAAGAAAGGCCGGCAATGCAACTACGGGCATTGGCATCGAGCCGACACATTAAAGCTGCCTCACAATCTGCACTGTCCTTCGAATCTATATGCCTGAGTGGCAAATACCCAAAGGGACTGATCTCTACCCTATACTATAAACTTTGCTGATAGATTGGAGGGAGCTCCATTACGTAAAATGGACTGGCTGGACATTTGCGAGGCCTCCTGGAGTGTCTCCATCTGCACGACCATGCAAGAGCAGCCTCTGAAAATGCTAATGCGCTGGTATGTGACACCAGCACAGCTCACATGTCACCGGACCAGCCGGATCTCTGTTGGTGATCTTGTGGCTCTAAGGGTACTTTTCTACATATGTGGTGGGAGTGCCCAAAGATTAAAATCTTCTGGATGGAAATTGTGACAATGCTGGCCGACTCACTAGGAGGGGAAGTTTTTTGTGGTCCTTGGAACTTACTACACTCCCAACCATTGAACGGCTTTACGAGACATGAAAATAAGCTGATCTCGAAAATTTCAATGGCGGCTAGGCAGGCGGTGGTGGAGACATGGAGGCACCAGGATCTCCCCGTCTTGGCTAAAATATCCACGAAAATTCAGGATACACTGGTAATGGACAAACTCACGGCTGTGGTAAAACATACACTGCCGGTCTTCCACAAAGTGTGGGATCCCTGGATTGAAGCAGGACTTTGAGCATACCAACCCGTATTGTGATTCGAAAACATTTATTGACCCCCACCCCCCCACTCTGATGTGGGAATTCATGGTCTCGTTTCTGGTGACCCCCAGTACTATACTTTCTTGCTTCTCTTCTCTCTTTCCCTCCTGCTTTCCTGTCTCTCCTTCCCCTTCCCCCCGATATATATGAAAGTTTCTGTGGCTTTTACGCTTTCGGACAGTGTATCTTTCTGTTTCTTGTACAATATCTTGTGTGTAGAAGTAATATCGCTTCGCCTAATAAATTACATTAAAAAAACACAACTAAAAACCACCTGCCTAATATCGTGTGGGTCCTACTTGTGCTGCCAAATCAGCTTTGATGTGTCAAGTCATGGATTCCATAAGACCTCTAAATGTGTTCTGTGGTATCTGGTACTAAGTCCTTACCAGCAGATCTTGGTTACGAGTTGATTGGGTTTACTGTTCCAGTACACCCAGGAGATGCTCACTAGAATCGTAGCTCTTCCTTGTGATGGGTTATCCTTTGCTCCACACTTGCATCAAAATGCCATGGGTGGCAATGACCCTGGTGCTGGATCACTGTTTGTCCTTCCTTCCGCCACCTTTGGTAGGTTCTAACCACTGCATACCAGGAACACTGTACAAGACTTGTGGTTTTGGAGATGCTCTGAGCCAATTGGCTAGCCATCACCATTTGGCCCTTGTCACTCTTTTTGCTTGCCCATCATGGTTCTTAAATTTCATGCATTGGATGTAGAACAGACTGTTCACTTCCTGCCAAATATATCCCACCCTTTGACAGGTGCCATTGTAACAATAGAATTAATGTTCCTAATTTCAGCAGTCAGTGGTTTTAACACCTTTTAATGCCGCCAGGCATGCTCTGCCGTCCCGGCAGTGGGTGGGCCTGAAAGCCGCATTGGCAGCATAGCACGCCCTGCAGCTCTCTGGTAACTCTTACAAATCAGGAAATGGCACTATGATTGTATTCAGCCACCAGGTAATTATTTCGCAATAATGTGCACGAGTGGTTCTCTATTCCAACCTTGGTGCAAACTTATCCACAGCTGATGTAAACTTACCAACTCCATAAACTTCAATGTTTAAACTTCGTTGCCGATACCGGGTACTGCAGGAGTACTTGGTACTCGTGCAGTACCCCCGATATTTTCCCCCGATACCAGAAGCCGGCATTCGAGGGGCTGGGGCGGCTGTTCGAATGCTCCATCGGCATTCGGACAGGCCCTGCAGCTGCTCTCTGCGTTCATACTTACCTTCCTGAGCAACGTTGGGAAAGTCTTCGCGAGTGCGCTCGTTGGAAGGCCCCCAGCCGCGATCACGTGGGACCACGTGATTGCGGCTGGGGGCCTTCCAACGAGTGCACGCGCAGAAACTTTCCTGGCGTCGCTCAGGAAGGCAAGTATGATCGCGGAGAGCTCCAGGTGCCTGTCCGAATGCTCCAAATGCTCTGCGTCGCTCAGGAAGGTAAGTATGATCGTGGAGAGTGCCAGGTGAGCTGGGGGGCAGTATCCACGAGCTGGGGGGGCATATCTGTATGAGGTCTGTTCTTATTGGAAAGCGTTCACATGACATAAAGTATCGGTACTCGGTCTTAAAAAAGTGGTATCAGTGGATCCCTAAACCAGGGGTTAAAATTTGCACTCGCCCCCTCGCAATTTGCAAGTTGAAATTGGGGGAGGGCGAGTAGAAATTGGGCTGTAATTGGAATGCCAGCGTCGGCATGGAGCCGTCACTGACATTCCCTTTCATGTGATCCTGTCTGCTCCTGTGCGTAGCGAGGAAGGAGGGGGGCAGCGCCGCAAGCAGGGACGGACCGAACGTTGGGAGAGATGTGCTTTCACATCTTCCCAGCGTCTGCACTCAGCCAGCTTCCGGGTGGTCTGTGTCACGTGTGCTGACACAGAGCCTGGAAGCGTTTGTGCATGAGCCGAGTGAGGAGTGATCTGATTCCCTCCCTCTGAGCGGAGGGGAACTGCTGCCTGGGAGGTAGGTAATTACAAGGCTGCAGGGGTTGCAGGGTATAAAAAAAGACTGAGAATGGAAGAGAGGGGATGAAAAAAAATGAGAGGATAAAAAAACAAATAAGAGGGGATGAAAAAAAAGAAAGAGGGAGAGAGGTGAGAATGGGAGAGGGGGGTTGAAAAAAAGAACGAGAGGGAGGGGGTAAAAAGAGAGAGGGGGGGTATATGAAAGGCTTTGGAGCTCTGATACGCTCCTACACACCACACATTATTGTGAGTTTTATTGCTGTGGAGCTCTGATACAGTAATGCGTAGTGTGTATGAGCATATCACAGAGCTGCACAGCAATAAAAGTCACGCTCGTACACACTGCACATTACTATGAGGTTTATTGCTGTGGAGCTCTGTGATCCACTCATACACACCACACATTTTGATGTTTACAATGCTTCGTTATATTATTAATAATTAAACAATAATTTAAGAGTGTGTGTTTAGGGGCAGAGATAACGGTAAGGGTTGGGTGGCGAGTAACTCTTAAGGCCTGGCTAGTAGCTTGGGACCTGAAATTTTGAGCCCTGCCTAAACCATATAAAAGTTTTAAAACTTTTAAGTGGTCCTCTCCCTGAAAATCTGCTGTTCAAAGGCCCATATATTATTGGGAACAAAGGGAGGAAAATAATCCTAGGTGTGAGTAATTACTGGACGATCGCGTTAAATGGAAGTGAACATATCTCGTACAGCAGGGAGCTAACTGCAGTGGATGTGACTCATGCATGGAGCTTCCAACCTTTATTTCTGTGCCAACAGCATGAGAAAACTAACCGTATAAATAATAAAACCTTTATGATATATGGGTTGTTAATGTTACATTTAATTGATCTGAATGTGAAACTATTCTCATATTACATTAATGTGGTATGTGCTTGTTTTGTGTTAGGATATATATATATATATATATATATATATATACACACACACACACGGTAGGGCTGTGCAATTAATCGCAATCGCGATTTCCGCCCCAGCGATTTCTAAATCGCATAAGGCTGCGATTTTGCGATTTTCGGCTGTAACTTCCGGCGGCATGGTGCTTTGGGCGCTCGCAGGGGGAACCACGTGACGAGCCGCGTTCTTGCGGCTCATCACATGGTTCCCCCAGGCGAGCGCCCAAGCTCCATGTGCCGGCAGAAGTTAACAGGGAGCCGAACACGTGGCGCACAGAACACAGCGGCGCTACAGAGGTGAGCTGGGGCATTATCCATGTGCTGGGGCAATATCCATGTGCTGGGGCAATATCCATGTGCTGGGGCAATATCCATGTGCTGGGGCAATATCCATGTGCTGGGGCAATATCCATGTGCTGGGGCAATATCCATGTGCTGGGGCAGTATCCATGTGCTGGGGGCTGGCAGTATTTCCATGTGCTGGGGGCTGGCAGTATTTCCATGTGCTGAATACATTTAGAATGTATGTAGCATGTTTGAAAAAGCAAAAACAATTGGCTAAATCGCAATATTCATTCAAGAAATCGCAATATGATTATTTTGTCAATATTGCACAGCCCTAATACACGGTTTGCATTTACACATACTGGGAATTGATTGTGATATGTCAGTTTTTATCAGTGTTAGTTGCATTATTGTAATAGGTTTTTTTTCTTTTGTTTTTTTTGGATAAAAATCTATAATGTATACATTGTCGGGTGCAAATGAGTAGCATGTTTCTTATTTTAATGAGTAAAGTGGCAGGTGAAATTCCATGTAGATAAAAGTAAATGTATGCTTTTTGGAAGGGTGAAGAATGCGCAAGGAACTAGTTCTCGAAAGGGGTTGTTCAAAGAGCACCTAAATATCGGCGCACCTTGGTGTGTGCGACTCAAGTCCTCCGACCCTGCGGTGAATTCACTATTTAACACAGGGTCCCCAAAGTACGCTGAAGGGATCTGCTGAACACAGCTGTTCGGCCGTCGAATAGGACTAAAAAAAATATTTTTTAAAAGGCATTTAAAACAAATACATGGAATTAATAAGAACTGTTAGCTAAGAAGCCATTTAAAAAACCTTTCGCCAAAAAATTCTATTTTTTTTCCTACAAATGAAAAGAATAAACCATTTGAATAAAAAATTAGTAAGTGGGGTTGTTTTTTTTCTTCATGGAAACCTATGGGATTCACCTGTTTAACCCCTTCACTGCTGAAGACATGTGGGGAACTGCGGTATGCTGTCCCGCTATATGCTGAGGACGTTCCCCACACGTCTTCAGTTTAGCATGAGCTGATCGCAATACTCGCCTCTCTGGGGTCCCGCGACATTCTGTCTTCCTCGAAGTCAGACGCTGCATTTAAAACCACTCTCGGCGTAATGACATTTTCATGTGGCCACCCGGCAAGGTGGGGAGATCACCTGAAGGGAGGGGAGGTCCTTTCAGATCCCTCTCCCTCCTGATTGGGAGGTGAGGGGTAGAGTCTCCCCTTTCAAGCGATGCCTGAGGTGCTGGTTTGGCGCCGGATCGTGGCCTAGATCCGGTGGGGGCCACCATCTTGGATGGCAGCTCCACCTGCGGGTCTCCCCATGTCATCTGATTTCGTCAGGCATGGCACGATGATGTCAGTTAGCCGGGGAACACCTAGCTCCCATGGTGGAAATAGGGGGTTCCTTTGAACCCCCATATCACCCAAACGGTGGCAGCTAGATGGGGCATGTCTGGCATCATTGGAAAGGCCAAGAGCATGGCTTTTCCAAAGTAATACAAAAATTATAAAAATAATAAAAAATAATCCTGTTTACTATTACAATTGAGCAGATTAAGGCAAATATTGCTGTGTTTTCTCATTTTGGCCCGTGTCAGACGAGCGCAGTGTTCACGTCTGTGTTGCCGCACATTTGTACGTCTGTGGCAGCATAGCATTCTGACCAATGGAGCCCCACATATGAAGTGCAGATGCATGACGGACACGGCAAACGGATGCAGGTTAGGCAAGAACGTAAAACCGCTAGAACGGACATGCGTAGTGCGCCACGTCCGCATAGCTTTGTGTGAGAGTGATGGAACGAAGTCAGACGGACTGCATTTATGCGTCCAGCATTTTTGACGGACAAAATGTTTTTTCATTTCCCATCTACATCCGTCAAAAATAACCGTCGCAAAACGGACCGTGTGGCCACTACTGCGTCTTCCGTCAGAACGTGCGCCCGTACTGCACGGATGCACAGTCCGTAGAAAATGCGCTCGTCTGACCCTAGCCTAAGGGGTTTAGGCAGGCACCTGGTGTGTGTGAAGCAGATAAACTCTACATTCAATCCTCAGACAAGCATGCTTTTGTTGGGTTTGTTTGACGCCCATGAAAGTGCAAATAGTAGCAGGGGACTTGATATTGGACCCTTTACTCTATTTGTTCTAATTCATTCCCCACCATAGTAATCTGTACTGCACTGACCCACAACCCCGGGATTTTTCTCTTACTGAATTTTCCCTGTTTATTATACAGGTTTATTTTACTTTTATTGAGCACTAGCTTTTGCCCGCGGCTTTGCTTGCGTGGATTTTAGGATTTGTTAAAACTGTTTTTTAAAAGAAACTTGATGTTTTTTTGGTAGAACCCCCCCCCCTTTCCCTCCCACTTGGGATTTTTGTAAAATTGTAAAACACGTAAGTGCCAAATTTCACACCTGTAACATCTTTTGGTTTTTTAAATATAGGTATACTGATAAAAGTATTCAACCCCCCTTTTTGCCCCCTCCCACTGAATTTTGGAAAAGGGTAACATTGGTGTTTTTTTGTTTCACCAAGACAAATCTAAATACCAATTTTCACGTATGTAACATCTTCTGTTTTTGAGATATAGGTATCCTGTTTAAAAGTATTCAGCCCCCCTTTTTTTTTCCACCCCCCCCCCAACTTGGAGTTTTTGGAAAATGGTAAAACACCTGTTTTTATTTTTCAAGAAGATTGTAAATACCAAATTTCACGTCTGTAACATCTTTGGTTTTTGAAATCTAGGTATAATGATAAAAATATTCTGACCCCTTTCCCCCAACCCCCCCCCCCCCAAATTGGATTTGTGGAAAATGACAAAAAAAATTTTGGTTTTTTTAAACGAAGATTGCAAATACCAAATTTCACACCCGTATCTTCGGTTTCTGAAATATAGGTATACTGATAAAAGTATTTTTGCCCCCCCCCAAGGAATTTTCAGAACATGGTAAAATACGGGTTTTATTTTTCAAGACGAATCTAAATACCAATTTTCAGGTCTGTAACATCTTCTGTTTTGGAGATACAGGTATCCTATTTAAAATATTCAACCCCCTTTTTTCGCTCCCCCACTTGGATTTTTGAAAAACTGTAAAATACGTGTTTTTTTATTAAAGACGAATCTAAATACCGATTTTTCACATCTGTAGCATATTCTGTTTTTGAGCTATAGGTATCGTGTTTAAAATATTCAACCCCCTTTTTCATCCCCTTATGGGTGGATTTTCCAAAAATCCTTCCTTAGCGGGCGACTACATCATAAAACCAGTGCACCTTCAAAATTTCACGTTCCTAGGTTAAACGGTTTAAGCTGGATGTTGAGTCAGTCAGTAGTGAGGACTTTCGCGTTTATGATAAAAGTATTCAACCCCCCTTTTTGCCCCCCCCCAAGGAATTTTCAGAAAATGGTAAAATACGTGTTTTTTTTATTGTTCAAGACAAATCGAAATACCGATTTTCACGTCTGTAACATCTTCTGTTTTTAAGATATAGGTATCCTGTTTAAAATATTCAACCCCCTTTTTTCGCCCCCCAGTTGAATTTTTGAAACGGTAAATTAGGTGTTTTTTTTTTTATATTTATTTTTCAAGACCAATCTAAATACCGATTTTCACGTCTGTAACAACTTCTGTTTTTGAGCTATAGGTATTGTGTTTAAAATATTCAACTTCCTTAGGGGCGGAGTTTCCAAAAATCCTTCCTTAGTGGGTGCCTACATCATAAAAACAGTGCACCTTCAAAATTTCACGTTCCTAGGTTAAGGCTAGGGTCAGACGAGCGTGATTTCTACGGACTGTACGTCCGTGCACACGGACGTACGTCAGTACGGAAGACACAGTAGTGGCCACACAGTCCGTTTTTTTTTCACTGACGTATTTTTTGACTGATGTAGCAGGGAAAATAAATTACAATGAAAAAACATTCTGTCCGTCAAAAATGCTGGACGTATAAATGCAGTCCGTCTGACCATGCTCCATCACTCACACACAAAGCTATGCAGACGTTGTGGACGTGGCGCACTCCGCACGTCCGTTCTAGCAGTATTACGTTCTTGCCTAACCTGCGTCCGTTTGCAGCGTCCGTCATGCGTCCGCAGTTCAGTACAGACGTACTTCATGTGTCAGGCTCCAATGGACTTTCTTTCATGCTATCACGGACGTACTTTTCGGCGCAATCACGGACGTGAACACTACGCTCGTCTGACAGCAGCCTAAACGGTTTCAGCTGGGCGTTGATCAGTCAGTCAGGACTTTTGCATTTATATATATATATATATCTATCCAAATGTTTATGGTTATAGTATCTTTCCATAGACAACTCCTGAGAACTGACAGCCTTGCTGTTCTGTGTAATATTAATTGACCATGGTATCAATCCGTTTGTCAGTAATTTGTCACTTGTAGTAAAAAAAAACACACGTTTTTAGTTGGGTACCAAATTTTTAGCAGTCAAAAATGCCTGTATCATGCATAAAAAGGATGTGTGGATGGTTACTGCAACTTTATGATTGGGAAACTAGTGTGGACATTTTCATTAACGTCTGCTTGATTAAGCTAACTTAAGATGGTTTCCAGGTTTTCTTCCTAATGACAACTTTGTTTAATTTCTTAAATGCTTTGTAATCTTTACTAAACTGCAAAATGAATTGCAATTGTTTTTTTCTTTTTTGTATTTCTTTTTAGTAAATGATAGGATGGTTGTATAATGGTTTATTGCATTGCATGTGCGTTCTCTATATGGGGGGGGGGTCATGAGGAAAGCTCTCATGGAGAGGTGGAACATTTTTCTTTTTAATCTACTGTAATACACTGGAGTGCAGGCTCTTCATTACTACGTGGTCTCGTGGAGCCAAGTAATTAGGATTTACATTCAGCAAGTGCAGGAGTTTTGTGTATATATATCAACTGGTCATCATGCCTAGCTGATGAGGGTCCAACAGACCCGAAACAGCGCAGTCCTAGTACCTTTGAACAGTTGCATAAACCTTATCTCTGCTAGATGGCATAGCATTGATTTTAGGGTCCTGTGTAATAACAGCCCCAGGATGCATAAAAGTGAGACAGAGGTCATTTGCATATCCTACCCTTGAGTTCCTTGCTGCATATGGGGAATGTGACACAGGAGCTCTGGGATGCAACTTTGAATTGCTGTGATGTGCAGGTGGCTTATGCAAATATATCTATCACAAAACACCAAGAAAGAGCACTCCATGTTGTTGACCACCTTCTTCCATCATTTTCTGTGGAAAAAAAAAACGGTTTTAAAAATGCTCAAAAAACCTGACTGAGGTAAAATGGGGATTCAGTTCACAAACTTATGATCATAATTTGCTTAAGCTTGTCACAGTCGTCAATGTACCCCATCATTTGACAAGACCTATATAACTTGACCGAGTCCACACTTACAGGATCAACTCATCCTGCAGCTTGAGGCCTTTATAGGCTGCCATGGTGGGGCATCTGAACAGGGAGGGGTGCTTACCAAATGAGTTGTCAACCTCAGGAAGGGGTTTGAATGAATAGATATTTGGTCTTTTTCCAGGTTCTTGTTACGGTGGCCCCCCTCAGGAGCCAAAGGGGGGGGGCCTTGCTGCTGAGTGTTTTAAGCCCTTTAGGCTGGTATGTGTCCTGCATATTGCAGGACCCTGTACACAGGATTAAACAGAACCAGACAAGACACACGAGGAAAGCCCTGCACTGGGAAAAAGGTCCTTTGGATGGCCTTATATTATACAGAGTCCAGGGTAGGGGTGAACACGAGAAAACGTACACAAAGAAATAACAGGGTTAAACCAGACTTGAAAAGGAATATCTAGCAGCAAATGGAACAAGAAAGAGATCCTTGAGGTGGTCTCTATAAACAGAACTATGAACTGCTGCACTAGATAAACACACATAAACTAGAAAAGCAGACTGGACAGAAATGAATTCAGCAGGAAGCAGGGCAGGACTTAACTAGAACTCGAGGTTATGCTGCAACCAGCAAAACCAACAGGATACCTAGCAATTAGGTCTCACACCAGAATAACAGACAACAGACTGTAATGTGGTACAAACATAAACCAGAAACTTGAATACCACACAAACAAAACACGAATTGGATCAAGCGAGAGAATAGTCATATTGGTTCATGACTCCTGGTTTGGTATTCTATCACATACACGGTACCAGGGGTAAATCACAAGAATCGTCAGAATAAGAGCCAGGAATCATAAACCAAGATATCAGGATGCAAAATACAGAAAACAGGAACTCCGCAATGGAGATCTATACTGGATCAGGGACCCATTTCACTGATTGCCATTTTATAGGGTAGTGCAGGTCATGTAACCACAGGTCTGGACAGACGCTGAGACTCCAGGGGCGGAGAGCCAGACAGATTAACCCTATAAACCATGAAGGCTGAGAAGAGCTCACAGCACCAGGGGACTTGGCTGGGGGAACGTAACAGTTCTTCTCAGCTGATCAGGGCAGTAAATAGGTCCTGCCTGGGAGACGCACTCTGAGGGCTGGGAGCAGTTTGTTAAATTGCAGCAGATATACAGAGGGAGAGAACCAGACGTCGGTAAAGCATATACATGTTTGTTTTCCTGAAGTAGGTAGGGCCATTTTACTATAGTTCAAATGAGATGTGCTTTATATATATATATATATATATATATAATATATATATATATATATATATATATATTATATATATATATATATATATATATATATAATTTTAGTTATTCTTTGCCTCTGTTGAAAATAAGCTCAGTTTCACAAAGGCACTAGGTGAATTTTAATGCCCCTGAATTTTTTTTTTATAACCCCGTGTGTGTGTGTGTGTGTTTGTTTAATCAGTTTGAATTGATTACATTTAAAATACCTGTAATCCTATCAATTACTCATCAAAAAAATAATTTTTTTTGATTTAAGTATTTGCAAAACGAGAAATTATCCCTCCATGGTTAACAAATGGTGCATTTTTGTGTTTCAGAAAAGGTCGAAGTTATGTCACTCTGTATCTATACACAGTATCTCACGGTGGCCAAACAAAATATTGACAATTCGTGCCCAATTTGGACATTTTCACTTAGTGGTGTACTCTTTGTTGCCAGCGGTTTACACATTAGTGGCTGTGTGTTATTTTGACGGGGACAGCAAATTTACTCTTTTACAAGTTATACACTCACTACTTTACATTGTAGCAAAGTGTTGTTACATGAAAAGAGATAATAAAATATTTACAAAAATGCATCTCTCGCACCTAACCCCTTTGTCAAGCTCTACACTGGCTCCCTGTTTCCTTTTTAGAATCAAATTCAAAATTCAATTGGTGCTCACATACGGAGCTCTCCTTTTTATTAGCAGGTACACACCCTGTCCCGACCACTTCGCTCTGCTAATGCTCTGATATTCTTATCTCCCCGTACCTTCACCCCCAGCTCTCGCCTTCAGGACTTCTTCCAAGCTGCCCCCTTTCTATGGAACTCCCTCCCCTGTAACATTAGACTCTCCCCATCTCTCCAGTTCTTCAAGAAGTCTCTGAAAACCCACTACTTTATAGAAGCCTTATCGGCTCATTCCATGATTCCCCCACTTTTAATTTCTTACACCATCTTCCCACCCAGCCCATATGCACCCTGTTACTACTTGTACTCTATTTACCCTCACCTAGTGTGCCACCCCTCTTAGATTGTAAGCTCTTGTGCAGGGTCATCTCTCCTACTGTTCTGTGTGTTTAACTTGTATATTTGTTATTCTGTCTCACCTATTGTACAGCCCTACAGAACTTGTTAGTGCTTTACAAATACTAGTAACTGTACAGTTTCTGGCAGATACTGTCAAGATAAGGAGCTATAGACTTTAATAAATATTTTCTTGATTATAGTCCTCCTTGTGAGGGGTACTGAGGAAGTTCTGTGGATCCTCCTATTTCTTCACACACATTTCTGTTTGTCTTTCAGGTGCAGCTGCCAGATTAGGCCCAGGTTCTAGCTGCACGGAACCCTGGTGTCAGATGTTGAAGGATCATGTGCAGCCACAGAATGGTGTTCCTGGTATCTGTCATTACTCACCTTCTGCTCCTTCTTGGTTGCACTGTTGGGGGTAAGTTTCTTCTTTTTATTTTATGAGGTCATTCTTGGGAGAGTTTTCTTAACCTCCGTGGCTGTCTAATTTTTTCAAAATTTCGTGTCTAAAAGCATCTCAATTTTCTTTATATTTTTTTAAAGGATACGTGTTTTTGTACATAGTTAGCCTGTAATAATTAGGAATCACACACTGAAATCCGTGCAATCAAGAGTCCTTACTGGTTAAATCCTTTATTTAGAAATAAATAGTAAATACACCGAGTCCGATAAAGTTTGAAACACGACATAATAATTTATTATCCCAAAAATAATTATCCAAAATAATGCAAATAAATTATATTCAATAAAATACAACAAAAATGCTGAAATCTGTCTGCAAGCAAGGGTGAGACTATGTATGGAAGACGACGCAAATGTGCTGGGTGGAAAGATGGTGTAAGAAAAAAATGACAAGCTCAGAGTCGTGTCTATAAATGCTCGCAGTTTAGTCAATAAAATCAATGAACTGGAGGCAATGATGGCAGCTGAAAAAGTAGATTTAGTTGCGGTTACTGAGACATGGTTCAGTGAGAAAAATAACTGGGACATAACAATACCGGGGTACTCTTTATATAGAAAAGACAGAGAAGGTAGGAAAGGAGGAGGAGTGGCCCTGTATGTGAAAAACAACATAAAAACGAACCAAATAAAAGTGAGCGAGGCGAACATAGTCAGTTTGGGTTACGCTAACATTTGGCAATCCTACAGTAGCTCGTGTAGGTGTGATCTATAGACCCCCTGGACAAGTAGAAGAGCTAGATAATCTGCTGTTTGAGGAAATAGCCAAAATGGCAATGAAGGGGGAAGTTATTATCATGGGGGACTTTAATCTTCCTGATGTGAACTGGAAAACCAAAACAGCTGGGTGCACCAGGAGTACAAATATTCTAAACTCCCTACTGGGATTATCTCTAACACAAGTAGTTGAGGAGCCGACCCGTAAAGAGGCCATATTGGATTTAATACTCACAAATGGAGGTTTGGTATCAGACGTTGTTGTAGGTGAAAATTTAGGATCTAGTGATCACCAGTCAGTATGGTTTAATATAAGAACAGGAATGGAGCCGCACCACCCAAAAACAAAAGTTTTAGACTTTAAAAAAACTGATTTTTCTAAAATGAGATTTTGTGTGAAGGAGTCCTTATCAGACTGGAGGAGTTTAAAGGGAGTCCAGGAGAAATGGGATTATTTAAAAGGAGGCATTATTGAAGGCCACAGGCAATTGCATTCGGCTTGTTAGCAAAAACAAAAAAGGGAAGAAACCACTGTGGTACTCTGCAGAAGTGGCCAAAATATTGAAGAACAAAAAGATAGCATTCAATAACTATAAAAAAATTTAGAGTGAAGAAGATAGGCAAACCTATAGGATTAGGCAGAAAGAGGCAAAGCAATTTATAAGAGCTTCCAAAGCACACGCAGAAGAGAAAATAGCTCAGTCAGTAAAAAAGGGGGACAAAACATTTTTTAGATACATAAATGAGAAAAGTAAAACATGGATTAGTTAGATTAAAAACGAAGGAAGGTATGTAGAAGAGGATAAAAGTCTCGCTGACTGCCTCAATGAATATTTTTGTTCAGTCTTTGCAGAAGAAAAGGAAGGAAAGGGACCTCAGTTAGGAGGAAACACTAAAGAGACATTTACATATGAAACAAGCAAAGTGGTAGGCGCCCCTGCCTGTACCGCCACCAACTATCCAAAGCCAGCCAGCAATCAGTGGTTTCCCCCAAACCAGTGAAAAGGAATTATGGAATACGTAACTGGCGGCGCGATGGCAGTCGCTTACGGATCGTATGATGGTTCTCTTACACGATCTAGAAGTGGAAGAGAACCATCATACGATCCATAAGCGACTGCCATCGCGCCGCCAGTTACGTTTTCCACATTTACATATGAGTTTACAGAGGAGGAGGTTCTACAGCAGCTGTCTAAAGTAAAGACAAATAAGTCAATGGGGCCTGATGGGATCCACCCTAAATTATTAAAAGCGCTCAGTGGTGTAATAGCAAAACCGTTAACAAGGATTGGTTAAATAAATCTGTTAACGGGAGTTGTCCCAGAAGACTGGAAATTAGCAAATGTGCCCATTTACAAGAAGGGTAGTAGGGAGGAATTGGGGAACTATAGGCCAGTTAGTCTTACGTCAGTAGTGGGGAAATTAATGGAAACCATGTTAAAGGAAAGGATTGTTGACCATCTAAAAACACATAGATTACAGGATCAGAAACAACATGGGTTTACCTCGGGGAGATCATGCCAAACTAATCTTATAGATTTTTTTGATTGGGTAACAAAAATAATAGACACAGGTGGTGCAGTAGACATTGCTTATTTAGATTTCAGTAAGGCTTTTGATACTGTTCCGCATAGAAGGCTTAATCAATAAATTGCAATCTTTGAGCTTGGATTCCAATATTGTTGAATGGATTAGGCAGTGGCTGAGTGACAGGCAACAGAGGGTTGTGGTAAATGGCGTTTATTCGACGCAAGGTCTTGTTACCAGTGGGGTACCTCAGGGGTCAGTACTTGGACCCATTCTCTTTAATATTTTTATTAGTGATATTGCAGAAGGTATTAATGGAAAAGTATGTCTTTTTGCTGATGACACAAAGATTTGCAACAGGGTTGACGTTCCTGGAGGGATCAGCCAAATGACAAATGATTTAGGTAAACTAAAAAAATGGTCGGAGCTGTGGCAATTGAGGTTTAATGTGGATAAGTGTAAGATAATGCACCCAAAAAAAATAAAAACCCAAGGGAATATTTGATACAGTCCTAACCTCAACATCTGAGGAAAGGGATTTAGGGGTTATTATTTCAGAGGATCTAAGTCAATGTAATAGAGCAGCAGGAAATGCTAGCAGAATGCTTGGTTGTGTAGGGAGAGGTATTAGCAGTAGGAAAAGGGAAGTCCTCATGCCACTGTACAGAGCACTGGTGAGACCTCACTTGGAGTACTGTGTGCAGTACTGGAGACCGTATCTCCAGAAGGATATAGACATCTTAGAGAGAGTTCAGAGAAGGGCTACTAAAATGGTGTACGGCTTGAAGGAGAAAAGTTACCAGGAAAGGCTTAATGATCTTAACATGTACAGCTTGGAAAAAAGACGAGACAGAGGAGATATGATAGAAACATTTAAATACGTAAAGGGAATCCACAAGGTAGAGGAAGGAGTATATTTAAATGGAAACAAAGTAGCAAAACAAGAGGACATAGTCTTAGATTAGAGGGGCAAAGGTTTAAAAGTAACATCAGGAAGCATTATTTTACTGAGAGGGTGGTGGATACATGGAACAGCTTTCCAGTTGAAGTGGTAGAGGCCAAAACAGTTATTGAATTTAAGCAAGCATGGGATAGGCATAAGGCTATCCTAAACAAAAGAGAAATCCAGGTAAAGTATCCATGTAATTGGGCAGACTAGATGGGCCGAAAGGTTCTTATCTGCCGACTGTTTCTATGGTCTATTTCTTATCCTGTAATGCCACCTAGTGGCCATTCATAAACATTACACTGTATAATCCAAAATGTAAACTGTAAAAAAAATTTTATGCTGGCCCCGCCCCCCTGCATCGTTTGACTCGCAGGGAGCCTTCCAGGAAGCCGCTCGCCGCGATCACACTGCGGGGGACAGCGGAGCCATGAGTAGGTGAGTAAACATCCAGCCCGAGTGTGGCTCGGGGGTTACCGTTCGCGCTAGCGAAATTTAACCCCGAGTCACACTCGGGAATACCGCCAGGGAGGTTAATTTCTTTTAACACTGGAGTTAAACTGGTCACTACAGCCAAGTCATCTAGTTAGATATTTATTCCCATGTTTTTTCCCTTTAATTGAATACTTTCTGTGCATGGCTTTACTACAATGTATATGTGAGTCTAACCTTAATTAGTTTTCACGTTATTCATTGGGGGTCATACTGGATTAAACCAAAGTGCTGCATGATTTTGTAGATGATGGTGGGTTTTGTTTTCTTTGCATTCCAATGTCATAAAATTAATGCATTTTGTGTTTTAATATTTGACAGTTTATCAGTGCTTTAAATTGCATCAAAATTACCTGTTGCATTGTCATGCTGGAGTCACGTTTCCATTAATATGACATTAATGTATCATTTCCATAATATAGCGCTGCATTCCTCCCATCCTGCATGGCCAGGTAGGTGCCACCATGTTCTATGGATTGGCCACAGAACAAAAAAGCTGGACCGGTCATTCAACTTTATTTTATTTTCAGACAAGTTTATTAGACAACACAACTTTAACATAACTATGCTATAGTTGTGTTGTCTAATAAACCTCTCTGGAAAAGGAGTTTTTTTCCAGACTGCATAGCGTGGTGGCCAGACGGGCTACAGAGTGGGAGGAACCTCCACTCTCATGGACGTTCCTTCCGCTCGTAAAAACGTTCATCTGACACCAACCTTAAACTGGCTTTGCCATTGTTTTTTTTTTTCTTTTTCAAGTAAAAAAGGGGCCATGGTACCAAATACATATTCCCTGGGCCAGACAGTTTCTGGTGCTTGCCATTCAAGCTGCCGCCTCTCCTGTGCTCCGTTTTTTTTTTAATCCGCGTTGCTTCAACAATCTGTTATATGTGCAGGAATATCCTGTTCCTACACGTCTAACAGATCAGGAGCTGATGGGCCAGCAGAAGAGGCAGATTTGGAGCTAAATTGGCGTGATCATAGAAAATATGCAAGCTTTGCAGCCCTGGAACGAAGAACATTAGGGAAGTATCAAGGTTAAGGGCAAAAAATTAGGCAAATGCACTTTGGACAGAAGAGATTATACAGAGACAAAATCACTTATCAGGATCTCAGAGCTGGTATTCTTGTATTCAATTCCAAGCCAAGACTAGTGACCTACCAGGGAATGCCTTGTTGCTCTAGCACTGACTTGATAACGACTGCTACACAAAGAAAAACTTCCAGTAAGGAGCCTCAAGCAAAGCTTTGCCAGACAATCAGGGCCGTGTAGAGGGACCTTGTTCCCATGGGCTCCTGTGCGGTGTACAGACCAACAAATCGATAATGAGAATCAATTGCCTCTATTATCTCTAATTATTATCCGCTCTCGTTCTAGTGAAAGTGATACCCTCACTATGTCATTGTCAAAGCTGCAGCGTTTTTGGTTTTCAGTGGTGTTGCACTGTAACATCCCCCACACATCTTACTACTTTTTACCTGATCATCCTTGGTTTGGGAAACACACTGGTCTGCATCTCCAGACAAGACTCACCTCTTATATCTGGTCAATGTACTGGTTTACTACACAACATTTGTATAAGCCAATTTTGTGTGAACTATGGAATATTGCGTTGTAGGCTTCATGGTTTAACTCCTTAAGGACGCAGGACGTTCCATGCCGTCCTGCATTTGGCGGGCTTTAATGCCGCAGGACATTATGGAACGTCCTCGACGTCCGGAGCCCAGCCGGCAGTGATACTCACCTCCCCGGCAGCTCCCGTGCAGATCTGGCTTCCATGAAGCCTGATCTGTGTTTTTTTTTTTTTTTATAGCCTCCCGGTGCATTGGCGTCATTGCGCTGGGCGCTATTATGTCTGTTTCAGGCGCACCCCCCACCGGAGCAGGGGAAGTGCCTGAAGGAGAGGGGGGGCATCCTTTGGATCCCTCTATCTCCCCATCGCTGGGGGCTAGGAGGCTGTGGTCAGCATCGCTGGAAAGGTAACAGCCTGACCCTTCCAACGATGTATGGGGTTAACCCCTTAGTTGCCAGGTCGTGATCTGACACCAATTGGTACAGGATCGCGGCTTATTTCTGGTGGGGGCCGCCATCTTGGATGGCAGCCCCACCGCGTTAACTGGCGCGATGATGTCAGTAAACCGGGAACCCATAGCTGCAAAGGTATTTCCTAAGGAAATCCCATGGAGGAGATAGGGGGGTTCAAACCCCCTATCGCCTGATCGGTGGCAGCTAGGGGGGGGTCATGTCTGATATTGTTGGAAAGGCCAGAGCATGGCCTTTCCAATGATATCAAACATGACCATGTTACAAGTAAAATTAAAGTGTAGAAAAATAATAAATTAAAATATTTGTGCTTTTTTTTTTTTTTAAATGCAGCACTATTGTTCACATTTCAATTATAATGTGAACAATGATGCTTCACTAATGTTTTATTTGGGGGGGGGGGTTAGCTAAAATCATGTTATTTCTCCAACAAAAAATGGGTACCCCGTTCTATTTTTTTTTTAACAAGTCTACCCCATTGAAATTGAAATTTTATTAAATTCACATTTTTCTTCATTTTTTTTATAGCCTTCTGGCAGAGCATGACATATACATATAATAATGATATCTTATTAATCTGCCGAGTCTGCCGGAAAGAACGATATATAAAATATAATTTGTCTGAGTGGTATAATACGTGACTTAAAACCGCGTTTAAACATGCTGAGGAAAAACAGTCAAAATGAGCCCAGCAATCTTTTCCCAAAGAGTGCCGAAGTTGTAAAATTGCTCCCGTCCTTAAGGGGTTTATGGTATTCTATTTTGGTTAATAGTATAGAGGTCAAGCTTGGTTCTGGTCAGACGATAAGTAAATAAATCCAGTATTAGTGGATTTTATTCCTTGACAAAGACCCGTCAGGGTCGAAATGTTTTTTGTTTTTTTTCCCATGCTGAGGAATAAAATCCACTAAATAATATTTAAGAGTGCTGGACTTATTTACTTATTGTTTGATGTTACTGGGAGTGGATCCATTCTGGCAGAAACCAGCACTATTCAGAACTATTGCTTTACTATTTGGTTCTGGTCAGAGGCGTACTTGGGGTATTTGGCACCCGGGGCAGAAGCTCCCTTTCCCCCCGCCCCCCCCCCCTCTGCAAAAAAAGGCAAAAATGCAGTTCATTGATCCACTTAAACATGGTGAAAGAACTTTGATTTAATACAAAGAATGAAATGCTCCCCCCCCAAAAAAAATCACACCCGCCAACCTGACTACCAAGTGTTGCTGAACTGCAGAAACCCCCCCCCCCCAAAAAAAAGAAAGCTGCTATTCGAATATCTGTTTAAACCAATAAAGATGCATTAAGGATTAGGGATGAAAATTCAGGATCGGTTCGGCCAAAAATCAGACCGGAGAACCTGGGCCTGGAGGTCAGGACGAACCGGGGACTCGCCTGATCCCGAAGGCCGGCCGTGCAAGCTGCTTGGCCAGCCTCCAGGCTCGCCTGATCCCGAAGGTCGGCTGGGCCTCCAGGCTCTCCTGAGCCTGGAGGACGGCCGAGCAGCTTGCTCAGCCGGGCCTCCGGGCCCAGGTTCGCATGGCTGATTGGTTGCACCTACATACTCGCCTACATCCTCCTACTTCGGCCCTGAGCTCCAGCAGTGACAGTCCAGGCTCAGGCGAGCACCTGGCTCGGCCGGGCCTCCAGGCCCTATTTTGAAAGGGAAATTTTCAGCTTTTTTTTGGCCGGAATTTCCATTTCGGCGAAACCGAAAATACCATTTTCGGCCGATACTTTTCGGTGGCCGAAATTTCAGTGCATCCCTAATTAAGATATATGTACATGATAAAAAAGGGCTGTTACAGAATAAAATATAAACACCTTTTTGCAAATCTTTAGTTTGCCTTCTCCAAATCCCCACTAAAGGATTTATATTATATACCCCTTGGAGGAAACAAAAGGGGTTTGGCCACAGAATTGCACCGAATAGTGAATTTCCCCGTACGTTGCAATTTCGTAGCCATCCTGCTATTCAAAAAGCAGGCAGTTGCCAAATATTGGCGAATTGCCAGCGAAATATAGTGTAATTTGGCAGGCGGTGATATCCCCGTAGAGAAGTAATGGTTAATCTATTCAGACAACGAACCGCATCGAAATGTCAGTGAAATGCCCTGATGTTCGGTGTTTTCATTCGACAGGTTTAATCAGGCAAATCCCATAGGTCTCCATGTTAAAAAATCTTTTCTGTTTTTATTCAAGATCTATTAAACTGTTTTTATTTTGCAGCAAAAAGTCTTTTTTTTTTTTTTTTTTAAAGAAGTTTTTAGGGATTTTTTTCCATAGTTTTTTTTTATTCCGATCTATATTTTTTTAATTCTGTAACAGACTTTTTTACTCATAGGACCTTATATATTATTTCCTTGCATTTTTTTTTTGTTTGTTTTAAAAGCCTTTTAAAACCTGTGGGGTGTGTGTGTGTGTGTGTTTTATTTTCTTTTTAATTTTTTTATTTTACCCCTGGGCAGATAGTTGGCGGCGTTTGGCGGATCGTTGACTGCGTTAGGCGGTTTGTGTCTGTGTTAGGCGGTTTATCACATGCATTTGGTGGATCCCTTTGGGGAGTCTGGGGGAGGGGGAGAAAATTAACCATTTTTTTTCCTTCGGTGGGGGAGGGTTCTATGAGCAGCTGAACCTGGAATCACCTTACCTGCTGACAGGTGGACCTGCCTGACATTGCAAACACAACTCACACTACACATGTATCACCCTCCTTACACTGCACCTACACATGTATCACCCCCCCTTACACTGCACCTACATATGTATCACCCCCCCTTACACTGCACCTACACATGTATCACCCCCCCCTTACACTGCTCACTGCACACACTCACATGTGCAGTGGGAGCGTTTCGTGTTAGTGTGTGCCTGTGTAAGGGGGGTGATACATGTTTAGGTGCAGTGTCGGTGATGCACAAAACACTCCCACTGCACCTACACATGTATCCCCCAACACTGCACACACTCACATGTGTAGGTGCAGTGTCAGGGGGTGATACATGTGTAGGTGCAGTGTGAGTGTTTTGCTTATCACACTTAAGTGCAGTGTCGGCGGGGGTATCTCCCCCCTTACACTGCACACACACCCTCCACTTACCCATTTATGTCTCCTCCAGCAGCAGCTCTACTCACCTCAGTCACTCCTCACCTCAGTCACTCCTCACCTCAGTCACTCCTCACCTCAGTCACTCCTCACCTCAGTCACTCCTCACGTCAGTCACTCCTCACGTCAGTCACTCCTCACGTCAGTCACTCCTCACGTCAGTCACTCCTCACGTCAGTCACTCCTCACGTCAGTCACTCCTCACGTCAGTCACTCCTCACGTCAGTCACTCCTCACGTCAGTCACTCCTCACGTCAGTCACTCCTCACGTCAGTCACTCCTCACGTCAGTCACTCCTCACGTCAGTCACTCCTCACGTCAGTCACTCCTCACGTCAGTCACTCCTCACGTCAGTCACTCCTCACGTCAGTCACTCCTCACGTCAGTCACTCCTCACGTCAGTCACTCCTCACGTCAGTCACTCCTCACGTCAGTCACTCCTCACGTCAGTCACTCCTCACGTCAGTCACTCCTCACGTCAGTCACTCCTCACGTCAGTCACTCCTCACGTCAGTCACTCCTCACGTCAGTCACTCCTCACGTCAGTCACTCCTCACGTCAGTCACTCCTCACGTCAGTCACTCCTCACGTCAGTCACTCCTCACGTCAGTCACTCCTCACGTCAGTCACTCCTCACGTCAGTCACTCCTCACGTCAGTCACTCCTCACGTCAGTCACTCCTCACGTCAGTCACTCCTCACGTCAGTCACCCCTCACGTCAGTCACCCCTCACGTCAGTCACCCCTCACGTCAGTCACCCCTCACGTCAGTCACCCCTCACGTCAGTCACCCCTCACGTCAGTCACCCCTCACGTCAGTCACCCCTCACGTCAGTCACCCCTCACGTCAGTCACCCCTCACGTCAGTCACCCCTCACGTCAGTCACCCCTCACGTCAGTCACCCCTCACGTCAGTCACCCCTCACGTCAGTCACCCCTCACGTCAGTCACCCCTCACGTCAGTCACCCCTCACGTCAGTCACCCCTCACGTCAGTCACCCCTCACGTCAGTCACCCCTCACGTCAGTCACCCCTCACGTCAGTCACCCCTCACGTCAGTCACCCCTCACGTCAGTCACCCCTCACGTCAGTCACCCCTCACGTCAGTCACCCCTCACGTCAGTCACCCCTCACGTCAGTCACCCCTCACGTCAGTCACCCCTCACGTCAGTCACCCCTCACGTCAGTCACCCCTCACGTCAGTCACCCCTCACGTCAGTCACCCCTCACGTCAGTCACCCCTCACGTCAGTCACCCCTCACGTCAGTCACCCCTCACGTCAGTCACCCCTCACGTCAGTCACCCTCACGTCAGTCACCCCTCACGTCAGTCACCCCTCACGTCAGTCACCCCTCACGTCAGTCACCCCTCACGTCAGTCACCCCTCACGTCAGTCACCCCTCACGTCAGTCACCCCTCACGTCAGTCACCCCTCACGTCAGTCACCCCTCACGTCAGTCACCCCTCACGTCAGTCACCCCTCACGTCAGTCACCCCTCACGTCAGTCACCCCTCACGTCAGTCACCCCTCACGTCAGTCACCCCTCACGTCAGTCACCCCTCACGTCAGTCACCCCTCACGTCAGTCACCCCTCACGTCAGTCACCCTCACGTCAGTCACCCCTCACGTCAGTCACCCCTCACGTCAGTCACCCCTCACGTCAGTCACCCCTCACGTCAGTCACCCCTCACGTCAGTCACCCCTCACGTCAGTCACCCCTCACGTCAGTCACCCCTCACGTCAGTCACCCCTCACGTCAGTCACCCCTCACGTCAGTCACCCCTCACGTCAGTCACCCCTCACGTCAGTCACCCCTCACGTCAGTCACCCCTCACGTCAGTCACCCCTCACGTCAGTCACCCCTCACGTCAGTCACCCCTCACGTCAGTCACCCCTCACGTCAGTCACCCCTCACGTCAGTCACCCCTCACGTCAGTCACCCCTCACGTCAGTCACCCCTCACGTCAGTCACCCCTCACGTCAGTCACCCCTCACGTCAGTCACCCCTCACGTCAGTCACCCCTCACGTCAGTCACCCCTCACGTCAGTCACCCCTCACGTCAGTCACCCCTCACGTCAGTCACCCCTCACGTCAGTCACCCCTCACGTCAGTCACCCCTCACGTCAGTCACCCCTCACGTCAGTCACCCCTCACGTCAGTCACCCCTCACGTCAGTCACCCCTCACGTCAGTCACCCCTCACGTCAGTCACCCCTCACGTCAGTCACCCCTCACGTCAGTCACCCCTCACGTCAGTCACCCCTCACGTCAGTCACCCTCACGTCAGTCACCCCTCACGTCAGTCACCCCTCACGTCAGTCACCCCTCACGTCAGTCACCCCTCACGTCAGTCACCCCTCACGTCAGTCACCCCTCACGTCAGTCACCCCTCACGTCAGTCACCCCTCACGTCAGTCACCCCTCACGTCAGTCACCCCTCACGTCAGTCACCCCTCACGTCAGTCACCCCTCACGTCAGTCACCCCTCACGTCAGTCACCCCTCACGTCAGTCACCCCTCACGTCAGTCACCCCTCACGTCAGTCACCCCTCACGTCAGTCACCCCTCACCTCTCTTCCTCCAGCGCGGGGACAGGAAGTACAGACTGTCTGCCTGGCAGCCGTAGGCATATGCTTTAGCATGGACAGGCCAGCCCTAAAGGGTGACAGCCAGCTAGATGACACCCCTGCCTCCATGCTGCATCCGGGTTGCCCCCCACTTAGTGCGCCACTGGTTCTGGTGATCTTTTCACAACATGAATTAAAGGTCTTCTGATGAAAATGAGCCACCAATGCACAGATAAAGGCATTCACTTTGCTAGATAGTTCTGTATTGCTAAAATAAAACCTACGAAGGTAAATTAATGACTTGCCGGTAAGCACAGGAAACCATACAAACCACTGAGAGGTTTACATAAGTATTTGAACTATAGTAGATATGATGGATAGAAATATGACATACTCTCAAATGTTTAATCATCTTCTTAATCTACACATTTCCTGGAAAAATATTACTGACGAATGTTCAGAACACATGCCTGCGCAAGGAAACTTTCCTTACAGGGTCATTCCAGTGGTTTTTAAAGGTATCCTTAATTAAATCCAGTCTGTTTTAAATTGCTAAAGAAATCCATATTTTAAGAACTTTCTCTTCCTAGAAAGAGTTAATCCTGTTTCTTCCGCCATTTTCATATCCTGCAAAGTACAGTTCTGTGATCTATATATGTTGCTGCTTCACAGAAGGGCGGAGGGAGTTTTTGCCTTGCTGAGGAGGGGGGACATGGAGATCAGTTGACAAGGATAGGGGAAGTCTAAGGCTAGGGTCAGACTAACGCATCGGAATACACGATAGCGGTCATACGATGCGCATTTTCGTCTGTGATTTTGTACGGATCATCAATAAAAACCCTTTTTGCGTCTGGACGTTATGTTGGCCGGACATTTAGCAGCGTCTGACATCTCCTAATCACGCACACATGCCGCTAGCGGATGCAGCGCACTCTGTACGTCAGTACTAGCGGTTTGACGTTCTCGAAAAAATGCGTTCGTTTGCCGCTTGCATTGCGCAGCCGCACTTTTGTGCGGCCGTTCTTCTTATGCTGCCCGGCATTGGACGTAATTTGCTGCTAGCATGGCCGTGATTTAGTGCTGCTAAACGCACGTTAATACTGCGCTCGTCTGACCGTAGCCTAAGATCTGATCTAAAATTGAGAAGGTGCACCAGTTATACTTTATTTGACTAAAAAGATCACATTAATTGCTAGGAAAGCCTTAAGGATTTTAAGCTAATCATTGAGTTTGTGGTAAAATATTTTAAGGGTTAAATTCAACCAACGTAAATATGGAGGGAATAAAGGTGGAAAACTTGATTTTTGTCATTTAGTAAGGCTCATCAGCCTATGAATTTAATACTTCCACCCCGGCTTCTAGTGATCTGTGCTTGTTTTCCTTTTTTACTCACTGGACCCATTGTTGTATGTGATCCATTTATTAATTGAAGTGGTTTCAGCTAATGATCCTATACTATGTACACTACAGTCTGAACTTTTTTTTATTTTGGATATTTCTCTATTTTTGCATTGGGGATGCACAGACACATTTGTACTTTGCCCGGCTGGAAAAATCTACCACAGAAATAAATCGAACCATCGCCATGCGTGTTATTTTATTGACTATCAAAGTTAGAACTCCCCTTCCCTGCCATCTGTTATAAACACTATTATAAATTCCATAATTTATTTAAAACTGAATAAATTGAGGTAAATGATAAAGATAATTTGAAAGTGAGCACTCGTGACATCCAATAGCAGCTAAACCTAACGTAAGTTGTATATTGCTGACATGTGTGAAATAGGTAGATGTGAATTGTCTTTTTCCAAGAGACAGTCAAAAATAACGGTAATAACTGACAGCCACAACAGACATATGAAGGAGTCATGTTCATTCTGGTTCTTTAAATAGCAGAGCATACGTATTTCTCAGTTGTATATCTTGATAACAGGCACGGCACACCATACATGATGCACGCATCATAGATTTCACCTTTTTATAAGCGTTCTCAGACGAAGAGAGATACAATTCTAACTGACCCTAGCCGTGTCTAGTTTTGTGCCATCGCAAACCTCCGGAGACCTATCTCTCGTCTTCCTGTCCTTCAGAGCATCCTGCTAGTGATGCCATGAGCTTTCAACAGAGAGGACAGGCAGCAGGTCACCTTGCCGGAGTGCCTGATTGAATTAGGCTCTGCAGTGATGTCATTTCATCTGGAATGTAAACTTTTCAATCAGAATAAGAGCAGGGAAATTAATTGTAAAACCATAGGCAGCCTGAAAAAAGCAATTTGTAATGGGGGTGCTGGACCTACTGGGGAGAAGCCTAGCAATTTATTTAGCTGCTCTTTAAAGAAACATGTCTTTTTATATCTTTTGTTCTTGTTATTTTAATAATTTCACACCATTTTGATATTCCAAATCGAATATTTTTTTTTTTCGATCAAAATAATTTTAAGACAATACATTCTGTGGACAGCGAGCCCGCTGTCCATTATAATAGTGATCTTACAGTGCACTTCAACAAATACAATTTCACATAGTGTATGTCAACTTCCACCATTTTTCTTTAAAAGGGAAAAAACGATAACAATGAGGGAAGGAGGGAAAGGGTAGGGGAGAGAGGGAAAAGTCAGGAAATTACATTATATCAGTATCTTAACTATCACAGTGGTACTCTCTGCTTTTGTAAGTAAATGTCATCGATTAGGTCAAGGAAAACCTTATGTTGTGGATGGTTTATCAGAGACCGCAGGCCTTATAGATTTTGTGAATGTCCCACAATGTCCAGGGATCTGTTCGCGGTGGTGTACCCTCTCCTCTGAACACTGCTCTCGAGTCAAAAGATCTGTATTGGTTTAGTGTTGTCACTATCTGTTTTATTGTCGGAACGACATCTGATTTCCAGTGTCGCGCAATCAGGAGCATAGTTGACGAAACCATTCTGAAAAGCATTTTTAGGTGTTGCCTTGGAAGGCGCATCATTCCCAACAGCAGAACCTCTGGGGAGCAAGGGATACTGCAGCTTAGGACCTCCGTGGCTAGCTTGGAGAGACTGGACCACACGGGGGCTATCCCAGAACAGTGCCACCATATGTGGCCCATATCCCCCACCGCTGACTAGCATCTCCAGCAGACGTCCGAGGATTGGTGGTCTATTCGTTTTTAAACGATGTGGTGTGTAGTACCAGCAATACATTCCTTTCCTTTGTGTTTCGATCAGTGTGGCACACCTAATGGCACCAGCAGCAAACATGTGAGCCATTGCCCATTGTGTAGGGGTAAAGGACTTGGAAAGGTCCCTCTCTCATGTAGCTTGGTAGGACCATCTGTGCGGTTTTGATGGGGGTCGTGAGTAATTGATAAAACAGTGAAATAGGTTTAGTTGCTGAGATAGGGTCTAGCCAGAATAGTTCGAACTCTGTTAAGAGTGGGAGGGTGGCACGTAGATTTTCCAGTATATTGCACTTGCGCATATATGAGTATAGTTGCGAGTACGATATAAATAAATTGGGTGGTGCCTTGTATTTCATTTGCATGGATTGGAATGGCAAGATGGCTGGCGGCGTGAAAAAATGATGAAGATGTGTGACTCCCAAACGAATCCATGGAGGTGCTCGAAAATGTGGCAGGATGTATGTTAATGAGGGGAGTGGGGTGGCCAATGACAGTGGTCTATGTTGTGTAAAGAGGGAGGAATGCTGATCCCAAATCCGAAGCAACAAGGTTGCAGGTGTTAAAAGGAATGGGAGTCTCGGCCTGGACTTTTGTGGTATCCATATCAGATTGGAGAGATCGTGACGGTTTGTAAAGGTTGAGAGTATGACCAACCATTTGAGGTGAAGGGTGAATATGTACTATTTCCGATAAGGTTGCAAGACAAGACGCCCAATAGTATCTATGAACGTGGGCCACTTTGAGACCTCCATCCCTGTGTCTATAATATAGTAGGCTTCGTGGTATTCTGTTTCTTGTTTTGCCAGATATAGGTCATGATAATGGACTGCAATTGGTCTAGGTAGGATTTTGACAGAGTAATTGGTAAGGATCTGAAAAAGTATAGGATTTTTGGTATTACCATCATTTTCACCGTCGCCATCCTGCCCAACCATGACACGTCTTTCAAACGCCATTGAAACAATTGAGTTTTCACGTTTCGAAGTAGTGTGTCATAGTTGTGCTTATGTAGGCCCTCTGCAGTTTTTGCTATGCGAAGACCGGGGTATGTTATGTATTCGGATCACCAGTCAAAGTTGTGTTGAGAGCGTAGGGCTGTCAATTGGGCTTTTGTAAAATTTCATGGTAAGGCTTGGGTTTTCTGCGCATTGACCAGATGGTATGAAACTTTACCATAGGATTCTAACTCTGTGTTCAGTGCCGGTAATGAAGTGTCTGGGTCTGTCAGGGTCAGTAAAATATCATCTGCGTATAAATTTAATTTGTAAGTCGTGGGACCAATCGAGACACCCCGGATCGAGTCATTCTGCCGAAATGGCCTGTGCCAGGGGCTCTAGTATGAGGGCATATAGTAGAGGGGAGAGCGGGCAACCTTGTCTCGTGCCATTGGTTATACGAAATTCGTCCGAGAGAAAACCCGAGTTAAACACTCTGGCCGATGGGGAATCATATAGTGCTTGATCAGCTCTTAGAAATGAATCTGGAAAACCAAATTTAAGTAGAACCCGTGAGCGGAAGAGCCAGCTGACCCTGTCGAACGCCTTTTCAGCGTCTAGTGACAGGATCAATGCCGGGGTCCCCCCACGGCTCATAGTGTCCATTAAGGTAAGGAGTTTTTTAGTGCTATCTGGGCCTTAACGTTTGCCGATGAATCCCACCTGATCTTGTCCTGTTAGGGATGCAGAAGGTACTGTAGGCGGGTAGCCAGGATTTTACCATACAGTTTTACGTCAACATTGATTAAAGAGATGGGGCGCAAATTAGGGCATCGGTTAGGTGGTTTCCCTGGTTTGGGTAGAGTGATTATATGTGCCCGCAGCATGTCTACTGGGAAGGAGCCATCCTCTCTCGCCTCAGCAAACGCGTTATGAAGGTGTGGGATCAAGTGAGAGGAAAACGTGTAATATAAACCGGAGAGGCCGTCTGGTCCCGGCGCCTTTCCCGTCGGTAGGGCCTTAATGGCTATAGTAATATCTTCTACTGTGATTGGGGAAGAGAGGCTCGCTATGTGCGTTTGTGAGAGAGCGGGAAGGTGTACGTTTTTCAGGTAAGTGTCCACTATGGCCTCAGATGGTTGAGAAATCTCATCGTCTGTGCCAGGTTATACAATTTTTCATAGTAGTGTGCAAATCCATTTGCTAGATCTCGGGGGTTGTGGATATCCCCATCTTTAGTGTGGAGTGTGTTTATCTTCCGTGGCGCTCTGAGGGGCTGGAGCCTTCTAGCTAAAAATCGCCCTGATTTATTGTGAAGAGAGTAATATGTTGCCTTTATGCGGGTCATAGTGTGGAAGTATCCGTCTGTGTCTAAGTCTCTGAGTGAGGCAAGTGTGGCTTCTATGAGGTCTGCTGTGGCTTGAGACGGGGTCAATTTGTTGCGTACGTCTAAATCTTGTAAGGTGGTAAGTAATTGTAACCTGTTGGACGTGTATGATTTACGTTGCTGCGCGGACCACTGCATACGCACTCCCCTAATAACTGCCTTGTGGGCTTGCCAAACCGTAAGGGGGCTCATGTCCTGTGTTGCATTTTCGTCAAAGTAGTGTGTCAGAGCGGATTGTATGGTTTGGATCGCCAGGTCTTGTTTCAGCAGTGTGTCACGTAATTTCCACGGCGGTCTGGTATAATACTGGTACGCATCTCCCAGTACCAGTAGGATCGGAGAGTGGTCCGACCAGGTGAACGGTAAAATTTGACTGTCACCATGAAATGATCTATTCTAGTGTAACTATTATGTGCCCTGGAACGGAATGTGTAGTCACGTTCTCGTGGGTGTTGTAGTCGCCATGTGTCATATAGGTCATGTTGCTGGAGTAATAAGTGAAGTTTGCGTATTGAGGACTTGGATAGAGTGGGCGTTGATTGGCTGGACCTGTCTTTTAGAGGGTCGAGACCTATGTTAAAATCCCCACATAGTATAAGGGTCCCCGTTTGAACATCCTTCGTCTTCTTCAATATCTGGGCAAGGAATTGGATTTGTGAGACGTTAGGGGCGTATATTGAAACCAACGTGTACGAGACTGTATTAATGGTGCATACTAGAATGATATATCCACCTTTTGTATCCTTTAGAATCCTATAAGCTTGGAATGCTAAACGGTTGTGAATTAAAAGGGATACTCCTCGGGATTTCGAGGTAAACGTAGAGTGGTATTGAGTCTGGTAGAATGGGACATTGAGCTTGGGATGATCTAATCGTCTGAAATGTGTCTCTTGGATGCATACTATGTCTGCGTCGTGAAATTTTAGGGTCTTATTTAGGGAGTGCCGTTTCATTGGCACATTCAGACCTTTTACATTATAGGATAATAATTTCATTACAGCATAAGGAAAAGCAACATTGTCGAGACCTCATCAAAGCATATGGAGTAAGCACATCCCTGACGCGGGGTCTTCTGTGAAAGTAAAAGGATATAGGATTTTTTGGCAGTTCCTGACTTGGGTGGGTGAGGGAAAGGGTGAGGGTACAAAACAGAAGTAAAACTTAACCATAGTACCTCAGGATTGTAACGAGAATGAAACCTATCTTGGTGTAGAGTTGTACTATGTACATAAAACGTCAACAATTTCTCCATAGGGGAGTCCCACTTCCCCAGTAATGTGGGGAGGGGAGATACCCCAAACTCTTCCGGCAAAGAGGGAGACAAGGGTTTCGTGGTAGCCCGCGTGCCAGCGGACAACGTGAACTATCAGAGCAGTTGGAATGAAATAAAGTTAACCTGGAATAAGGCGTCTTTATAGCTTGTCTTCTAAAGCACGGGTGTCAACCACAAGGCCCGCGGGCCAAATCCGGCCCGCCAGACCTCGTCATGTGGCCCACGCAGCCGCCAGCCTGCGCAGCATTCGCGCCCCTAAAACTGACCCGGGGGTTGAGGCATGGTCCTGAACAGTCCGTCCTGTTAAAGGGGAGGCGGCTGCGTGCAGGCGCAGCCGGTCACGTGGTCCGGCTAATCAGGTGGTACTGAGTCTCTGTACCACCTGACTGGCCAGACCGCGTGACCTGCGCACGCACGCAGCCGCATCCCCTTCAACAGGACGGACTGTTCAGGACCGGGCAGGCACTCCTGCTGCCTCTGGGGCATATCCAGGTGAGAGTTGGGGCAAATCCATGAGTTGGGGCAAATCCATGAGTTGGGGCAAATCCATGAGTTGGGGGCAAATCCATGAGCTGGGGCAAGTATCCATGTGAGAGCTGGCTGCCTCTGGGGCATATCCAGGTGAGAGCTGGGGCAAATCCATGTGTAAGTTGGGGCAAATCCATGTGTAAGTTGGGGCAAATCCATGTGTAAGTTGGGGCAAATCCATGAGTTGGGGCAAATCCATGAGCTGGGGGCAAGTATCCATGTGAGAGCTGGCTGCCTCTGGGGCATATCCATGTGTGAGCTGGGGCATATCCATGTGTGAGCTGGGGCAAATCCATGTGTGAGCTGGGGCAAATCCATGTGTGAGCTGGGGCAAGTATCCATGTGAAAGCTGGCTGCCTCTGGGGCATATCCAGGTGAGAGCTGGGGCATATCCAGGTGAGAGCTGGGGCATATCCAGGTGAGAGCTGGGGCATATCCAGGTGAGAGCTGGGGCATATCCAGGTGAGAGCTGGGGCAAGTATCCATGTGAGAGCTGGCTGCCTCTGGGGCATATCCAGGTGAGAGCTGGGGGCAAATCCATGAGCTGGGGGCAAATCCATGAGTGAGCTGGGGACAAATCCATGTGTGAGCTGGGGACAAATCCATGTGTGAGCTGGGGACAAATCCATGTGTGAGCTGGGGACAATCCATGTGTGAGCTGGGGACAATCCATGTGTGAGCTGGGGCAAATCCGTGTGTGAGCTGGGGCAAATCCATGTGAGAGCTGGCTGCCTCTGGGGCATATCCAGGTGAGAGCTGGGGCATATCCAGGTGAGAGCTGGGGCAAATCCATGAGCTGGGGCAAGTATCCATGTGAGAGCTGGCTGCCTCTGGGGCATATCCAGGTGAGAGCTGGGGGCAAATCCATGAGCTGGGGACAAATCCATGAGCTGGGGACAAATCCATGAGCTGGGGACAAATCCATGTGTGAGCTGGGGCAAATCCGTGTGTGAGCTGGGGCAAATCCGTGTGTGAGCTGGGGCAAATCCGTGTGTGAGCTGGGGCAAATCCGTGTGTGAGCTGGGGCAAATCCGTGTGTGAGCTGGGGCAAATCCGTGTGTGAGCTGGGGCAAATCCGTGTGTGAGCTGGGGCAAATCCGTGTGTGAGCTGGGGCAAATCCGTGTGTGAGCTGGGGCAAATCCGTGTGGGAGCTGGGGCAAATCCGTGTGGGAGCTGGGGGGCAAATCCATGAGCTGGGGGCAAATCCATGAGCTGGGGGGCAAATCCATGAGCTGGGGGGCAAATCCATGAGCTGGGGCAAATCCATGAGCTGGGGGGCAAATCCATGAGCTGGGGGCAAATCCATGAGTGAGCTGGGGGCAAATCCATGAGTGAGCTGGGGGCAAATCCATGAGTGAGCTGGGGCAAATCCATGAGTGAGCTGGGGGCAAATCCATGAGTGAGCTGGGGCAAATCCATGAGTGAGCTGGGGGCAAATCCATGAGTGAGCTGGGGGCAAATCCAATGAGTGAGCTGGGGCAAATCCATGAGTGAGCTGGGGGCAAATCCATGTGAGTGAGCTGGGGGCAAATCCATGAGTGAGCTGGGGGCAAATCCATGTGTGAACAAAAAACAGTAATAATTGAATGCAGTGACAATAATTTATGATAATAAAGAGTGGACACATAGTCCTACAGATACAACTGGCCCTTTGAGGGTGACCAAACTGCTGAAGCGGCCCCGATGACATTTGAGTTTGACACCCCTGTTCTAAAGGATCTGCGGTCTGGAAGCGGTCAGCGGGAGTGCCATTCCCGGGACACCTTGCCTGAGGAGGGCAAGCTCTGATCTCGGCGGTCTTGAACCTTTATGCCCCACTCTTCCAGAATGCGGCGACCGTCGTCTGGTGCCATGACAATCGTAGGTGTCCCCTCCCGGATAATAATTAGTTTGGTCGGGTACCCCCAGCGATACGAAATCTTTTCTGACCGTAGAGCGTCAGTCACAGGACGAAATCGGCGACGCTGCTGCAATGTGGCCTGGGATAGATCCGGAAAGACTGAGAGAGATGTTGGTAGTCGGGGCTGAGTATTTCTTGGTCCCGCAGAGCTCGGAGTATTGCTTCTCGTGGTCTGAAGTAGTGGATGCGCAGGATTACGTCTCTTGGGGCTTTAGCAGGAGCAGAAGGTGGTTTAGGGACTTGTGGATCCGATCGAATAACAGGGAATCTTCTGTGGATTCCGGTAAGATGTGTTTAAAGAATTCCGTGGTGTATGTTTGCAAGTCCTTCGGGTGGATGGATTCCGGGATACCCCTTATTTTTAAGTTATGGCGTCTAGACCTATCTTCCAGGTCCGCTAATTTCCGGGCATACCTCTCTAAGGAGTCTTCTAGTTCCTCCACTTTTGCCGCCATGCTGTTATGGGCCTCTGTCGTTTCGGCCATTTTATCCTCCAGTTTGGAGGTCCGCTCACCTATGTCACGGATGTCCCGGCGGATGTCTGCCGCCACCGTGTCCAGCCGAGAGGTTAGAGTTGCAGAAAGGTCCTTCAGCAGCCCCTCCATCCGTGCTGAGAAGCGCTCCAGGTCAGTCGTCATCGATGCTGCAGGCGCTGGGGAGGAAGGGGAAAGCTGGAGCCGCCATCTTGGCGAGCCGCTCCGTCCCTGCGCTTCCCAGGTTTTGGGGTAAAGAAGTCCAGTTTCTCTGAGGGCTTCCTCGCCCTTGCTGCCTCCATTATGTCTCCCGAACTTGGGGGTCCCGGAGGGTCTCCAACTGGATCCGAGCGCTGTTTTAAGCCGCTTTTTCACGCCGGCGGTCGCAGGAGCAGGTCTAGCACACGTCCACCATGTGCAGCTGCCGGCCACGCCCCCTCCCAAATCGAATTTTTCACAATTTATTCCAGTTTTGGTTCAGTGTAATCGTACATCAGAATCTTTTCACTTGGTAAATGTTTTCTGAACAAAGAAAAGTATTGTAGAAGTTGAAGGAAAAAGAAGGTAATGATTGATTTAGAGAAATAATCCCAGGCTTGGAATCACACGTACTGTGTCAGAGGGCAAGGAATAAAAATCAGTTTTGGGCCCCAGCTTAAGTTTGCTTTCAAATATGGGAAATGGCAATGACAGCACTGCATGTCGGCTGCCAAAGTGCCTGAGGGGGCCATATGATCAAATACCCTTGATAACTGAACGAGTGATAACCACCAGGGAGTTGTAAAGAATTAAGTAGTACTTAATAAACTTCCAATGCCAATCCTGGGATACTCCCAGGCACTTATGAAAGGGTTTGACAAAGGAGGCTTTAGAGCAGTGTTTCCCAAACCTGTCCTCGGGACCCGCTGACAGGCCATGTTTGCAGGATATCAGTGTACTGGTGATATAATTTGCTCCTCAATGAGGCAGTATCTAGGAGAGTCAAACTAAATCCTAATAGGTGACGTGTTCCATCAGTGAGATCTGGTTATCTAGCTGTGCCAATTCCGAGCTGTCCTGTAGAGAGAACACCGTAATTCCAACAGTCGACTAGGGAGAGTCCTACACACTCCTGGAGAAAAACTTGAGTTGACAGGAGGCCGATGAAAGTTCATAGCGTATGCAAATAATAAGAGAAAATCTTTATAAAATGGGTGATACAAGGATGCACAACTACTTCCTAACTTTAATGCATGGGGGAAAAAAACTGTTCATAAAGGCGGCACTGTGGCTTCCTTTCGATGACCAGTCCAATGTTTTTAAACATTCATTCGATTTGGGCCGTACTTTTGGTCAAACCATTGGCTGGCATATTTGGAGGTCCTCTCAACCCTACCTGCCAAGATCCTTCTGGCTGCAAGGAGCTTTGACCTTGATCTGCCTTTTGTTGTACCTCGATCTGCCTTTGAAATGCCTACACATAGAAAATGTCGGCAGATAAGAACCTTTCGGCCCATCTAGTCTGCCCAATTACATGGATACTTTACCTGGATTTATCTTTTGTTTAGGATAGCCTTATGCCTATCCCATGCTTGCTTAAATTCAATTACTGTTTTGGCCTCGACCACTTCTGCTGGAAGGCTGTTCCATGTATCCACCACCCTCTCAGTAAAATAATGCTTCTTGATGTTACTTTTAAACCTTTGCCCCTCTAATCTAAGACTATGTCCTCTTGTTTTGCTACTTTGTTTCCTTTTAAATATACTCCCTTCCTCTACCTTGTGGATTCCCTTTACGTATTTAAATGTTTCTATCATATCTCCTCTGTCTCGTCTTTTTTCCAAGCTGTACATGTTAAGATCATTAAGCCTTTCCTGTTAACTTTTCTCCTTCAAGCCGTACACCATTTTAGTAGCCCTTCTCTGAACTCTCTCTAAGATATCTATATCCTTCTGGAGATACGGTCTCCAGTACTGCACACAGTACTCCAAGTGAGTGTTACTAAAAGCTGCTTAAACCTTTCCACAATTTGCTGAAAATATGAAGCGAAGATGAACCTATGATGCAAAGATCATTGTAAGTATTGATTTAGAGAGGAAAAAAAGATGCACACATAAGTCAACATTAAATATTAAATGACAAAGTCCTGTGATGGTGGTCATTAGACTTCAAGTGAGCATTGGAGGAAATAGAAACAAATGGCAGGTGGGTCACAGTTGGTAGAAACCACCTAGGAGGACAAATAATTTCCATGCTTCTATAGGGGCAGACTGTTGTTTAAGGGTTGGTAGGGAGTTGAACGGATCCGGACCCTTCTTTGCACAATTTGGCTGGATGCAGTGAAACCTTGAGAGGTTGAGCATTACTGGAAATAGAAGAGGCAGGAGGTCCGCTCCATCCACTCTTTTCCAATCGCACCTTGGTACAGTATTTACCTCTAGCTTTGCCACAGATGGACATTTACACATAACGTCTGAAATTCTTGTGTGTTTTATGCTTTATATACTTCTAGAAAGCTACACTACACCTACATGTTATGTTGTGATTTTTACCCAAACTGCCCAAAAGAGTATGTAGTTTTAATATTCTTTTGGAGAGGGAGACCAAAGCCCTGTATTCCACTGGTAACACAGGGCATGTTATTTTTCCAGATAGGACACGCATTCTTCTTGATAGAATGACCTCTATCGTTTAAATAAAACCGATGCCAGAAAGCATGTCAGTACAGGTGCACATAGCGCGCTCGTCTGATGCCAGCCTTCTTCTTCTTGACCACCCTGTCCTGCTCCTCACGCTTCGTCAATTTGGCCTCAGTGGCACCGCTCTGTCCTGTTTCTCTTCTATCTTTCTCTTCGCTTCTTCGCTAGTGCCTCTTCACCCCCAGTTCCTTTTTCAGTTGGGATACCTCAAGGTCTGTCCTGGGTCCCCTACTTGTTTTGATCTATACTGCCTCTCTGGGCAACCTCATTTCTTCCTATGGACTCCAATATCTCCTCTATGCTGACGACCCCCAAATCTAGCTTTCCTCCTCCGATCTCTCTCCTCCTGTGTTGGGCCATATTACAGCCTGCCTGTCGGCTGTCTCCAACTGGATGACATCCTGTTTCCTAAAGCTTAACCTCTCCAAAACTGAACTTCTTGTCTTCCCTCCCTCCCAACACAAACATTCCTGTAACTATTTTCCTTAAAGTGATTTGTGTCACCATTACTTCCTCAGGCTCGTTGCCTTGGGGCCATCTTTGACTCTGATCTCTCCTTCTCTCCTCACATTTGGTCACTAACCAAATCTTGCCACTTGCACCAAAAAAAAACATAGCACATGTTCGTCACCGTCTTAATCAGGACTCTGCTAAAATGCTCATCCAAGCTCTTATCTCCTGCCTTGTCAACTGTAACCTCCTTCTCTCTGGCCTTAAGAGGTCCCAGATTCTCACTCTGCAGTCCGTTATGAATGCCTGTGCTAGGCTCATCCACCTCACCTCACGCATGTCTCGCAACTCACCCCTTTGTCAATCTCTACAGTGGCTTCCTGTTTCCTTTAGAATCTAATTTAAAATACCGGTGCTCAAGTACAAAGCTCTCCGTAACTGGGCCCTGCCTACATCTCCTCTCTTATTAGCAGGTACATCCCATCCTGGCCACTTCGCTCTGCCAATGATCTGATGCAATCAGCTCCACGTACCCGCACCCCCAACTCCCGCCTTCAAGACTTCTCTGGAACTGCCCCTTTTCTATGGAACTCCAGTCCTTCAAGAAGTCTCTGAAAACACAGGCTTCTCTAATATCGGCTCACTCCATGATTCCCCAACTGTACATTTCTTGCCCCATCTTCCCTAACCCAGCCCACGTGCATCCTGCTACTTCTCTATTTACCCTCACCTAATGTGTCACCCCTGTCCTCTTAGATTGTAAACTCTCGCGCAGGGTCCTCCTATTCTGTGTTTAACTTTTATGTATATTTGTTATTCTGTCTCACCCACTCTACAGCGCTACAGAACTTGTTAGCGCTTTATAAATACCTGTAACTGTATTCTTGACCACAGCTATTCAAACACGCATTTACAGATCTGTACTAAAAACAAAAGCCAGAAAGCACTGTTGAATGTTTGTAATTAGAATGAAAACAGCTGTTGACTCTAAGGCAATCTGACATATGACAGGGATATGTGTGATCAGCTCCGAAGTGAAATAAACTTCCCAGCTGTTCCTAAGTCATTGCAGTAACTGGAAGAGGCTCATTTTGTGAATTGTTGTTGGGAGGTCCCCCTCCCCCCAGCAGTGATGTAACTGGCATACCACATTATTATCGCTTTTGGGTTAAATGACAGATTTTGCTTTTGGGATTAGTAGTAGTAGTAGTTTAGTCTTCTAGTCAGTGGTAAAAACTCTGCTGTAGCTGGCTTTTGGTCCTAGTTCCATTTTCCTGCACATCTTGCCAGATTTGTGTGAATAATAGAAAAATGGCTTCTGTGAACAAAACCCATTACTCAGGGGCAGCACAGTAAAACTAGCAGACAGCCACATAGTGTACAACAATAGTGATGGGCCGAACCCCCGTGTTCGGTTCGCATTCGAACTCTTAAACATTTGAAAAAGTTCGCATTCGAACGCAATGCAAGTCGATGGGTCTCAAAAGTTCGAAAATTAAGGTCCCCTCCAGAGGGCATATATACAAGATATTGGTCATAAAAGGTGTATGGGAGTCCGGGTACTGCCCTGGGGGACAGGAAACCATGAAAAACAAATTTTAAGTTTTTAACCATTTCACTGCTGAGTGCTGAGCCATTTCACCGCTGTGCGCTGAGCTCCTTTTTACCGCTTTTGCTCATGTTTAAACGCGATTTGAAGCCATGGGGAAAAATTACGATTTTCATGCTGACTTGCGTGAGCATTAACGTTTGCTGCCGTGTTCACCGCATATTACAATCCAAACGCAAACCGGTTAAGTAACCAAATTTGTAAGAAGAATAATTAATGCAGCATATGAATCCTCACACTGCCGGGCAGCACCTTTACAGTATAATTAATGCAGCATATGATTCCGCACACTGCCGGGCAGCACCTCTACAGTCTGACGCTAGCTTTAACCGGCGCGTTGTGTGCATCTTCTGAGAAGATACGCTATTAGTGTAGCGAGGAAGCCGGCTGCGCATTTTGCATTGCTCCCTCTACACTAATAGCGTATCTTCTCAGAAGCTGCACACAGCGTGCCGGTGTATGCAGCTTCTAACAGCGTGGGAGACAGGAGGTTGCGCTTGTTGGTGGATCCAGGAATCAGGTGAGTATTAGAAAGAAAAAAAAAGGTTTTATTTTATATTCCCGGGGACATTTAAAAATGTCCTGATTTTTTTTTTTTTTTTAAACGTGTCACCTTACCTTAGCCTGGTGGTCAGTGGGGGCTCCCTAGATCCTGGTTGGGGGGGGGGGTCTGCCGTGGCCACAGGTGCAGTTGTTCCCTCTACCGCATGCACCCGGCCGGCCAGCCCGCACAGTCGCAGCTCTGTCATCGCTCCTCAAGGGGGTCCTTGAGGCCCCGGCGGGCAGCCCTCTACAGTGCCTGATTAGAGGGCCACGTCTGCCTGATGTTTTAGCAACAAGGTGTGGGAAATGTTGAATCCCATAGGCTTCAATGTTAAAAAAAAATCCCTTTTTTAATTTAATATCTAATAAACTGTGGCTTATTTTCTGCAGTAAAGAGTCTCCTTTTATTTTTAGATTTTTTTTGCAAAAAATTTTGAGGGGGGGGGGGGAATTATATTTTTTGCGAACATTGAACCGGCAGCCCATCCCTATACAACAAGCAGAAGATGCATAAACTACGGTCAAAATCCTATAAACCTACAAAAACGGATATTTGGTCTACGTAAATGGCCACTGAAGTAATATGCCCAATGCCAAATCAAGGCAATCTCTAAGGTGTATCCTTCCTAACCTAGTGAAACACAGTGGGAAACAAAACCAATGTTAACCTCATAGTGACCGGGTGGTTTTACGACAATCTGTCTGAAATTGCCCACTGCTGTTTTTATTTTTCTGCGTTGTTTGTGTTTAGGTCAAATTTTCCTCTTACTAGTTTATGTAACACACACATATTATCCCACCATTAAATGGACTTTCTAAAGATACCATTATTTCCATTCTATCTTCGAATTTACTTTTAAAAAAATATGACATATGAGAAAATGGGAAAAAAAACTTTTTCAAAATTCAATCCCCAAAATCTACAATCTAATCTACAACTGCCAAAAAGACTCAGGCTAAATAGTTTAAAAATTTTGTCCTGCGATTAGAAATGCCCAATTTTTACATGTTTTTGCTTTTTAACCCCTTCATTGCTGAGCCAGTTCACCTCTGTGCACTGAGCTCATTTTGACCATTTTAATGCTCATCATTTTTAGATGCCAGATTAAGTCCTATTTAATTAAACCCCCCCCCCCCAGACAAAAAAAAATCATTCTTACAAGAAACCTGGTCATGTTTGGTATCATTGGAAAGGCCATGAGCAGACCTCTCCAATGATCTAAAACCTGATCGGCAGCTGATGGATCGACAGCTATGACGTTAAATGGCCCACTGACGTCCTCACACATGGTGGTCTAAGATGTCAGCCACCCCCGTGTTTGAAATGCGATTTGGCACCAAATTGCGATCCGGCAGCGAAATGGTTAATGCTATGCAACGCTGAAAAGGGGGACTCTCCCCTTTCCAGCAATGCAATTTTTGTTTTACTATCTTGAACCGTTGGCGATCAAGGGCTCCAAAGGAGCCCCCCCTCCCCTTCCTAATTTGATGACATCATTGCGCCTGCTGGGCCCCCTGAAAAGGCAGGGCAGGCTTTTAGTCAGTTGCTGACGCACGTCATTGGCTGCAGGGGGGCGGCCTGAGTTCAGGCAAAGGGTTAAGCTTCCCTGTCCTAAAGAACAATGACCTCCTGCTGCCTTAACTGTTAAAGGGACACTGCTACTTTCTTAAATGGTAACTAGTTTACTTGTGCATTAAAAGTAAAACCACAATATAAAACACATGCTGCTGTTTTTTTCTTTTTTTTTACATGCAATTAGTTCAAAACTAAGAATTTTATATCTTGTTTACATTTTGTGTATTTCAACGATAATTCAACATTTACCAAAAATTTTTGCTGTGTGGCGCTTGTTTAAACAGTTAATGTGGTGGAAGAGAGAAAGTTTAGATAAGGCGGCTGGAGTGTATTGTTCTTCAGGCTGAGATGAAAGATGGCAGCTGTATGAGATACGACAGGGAGTTTAAGACTTTTAATCTACCCCCTAGTGATATCCTTTGAATACATCCCACACAATACAATGATGTGAGTCTGTGATTGACCCACAGACCCTATTCTATGGCCAAACCCACCCAGTGAAGAGCAATTGATGTAAAGATACTGTGGGGAGGGGGGTACAGTTTTCAACACATCACAAAATGGATGCACCCAGCGACACACAGAGTAAAATATTTTAAGTGAACGTACAAGAGAAAAACAAAGTACACGCAACCTAAAATAAACAAAATCAGATTTTATTTTTTGGTGGTAGTGGCCCTTTTAAATACTGTAGATTAAATAAACAGCCACAAAGTAAAACTTTTGCAGATATTTTGATAAATGTTGCTTCATGGGAAAAATCCACAAAATGGAAAGATATATAAAACTAAATTTGTTTTTCCTTTTTACATGTTATTCCTTCAAAGAAGAAAAAAAAACTACCCAGCAGTATGTTATATAATGTGGTTCTATTTGTAATGCGCAAGTTCTATCGTGTTGCAATCTAGTTTATGTAAGCTGAAGTGTTCCTTTAATTGGACCAAAAATCTCTCTGCAGGTTATAAATCTGTTTTTATATTTTGTGACATCCTAATATATTTCGAGAGGAATTCACTTTGATCGGAGCCAAATTATGTTTTGTTTTTGCGTTATTTTTTTGGTTGTGGTGTGTGTGTGTGTGTTTTGTTTTTTTTTCTCTTTTGCTCATACATAATAGTGCTGTAAATGCATCTCTCTAGGACCAAACCTTTTGATGCAAAGCATGTTGTGAAACTCTACCACCTCTCGCATGGTCTAAAGCAAGGGTCAGCAACCTTGGCTCTCCAGGTGTTTTGGAACTACACCTATGCGTTAGGTCTCAGCAGTGGTGTATTTAGGTTTTGTGCTGCCCTAGGCCTGACTAAACTCGTGCCCCCCTAATTTAAATTTGACGCACCCCTTCCTGTCAAAGGCACACCTCTTCCTGGTTAATCCCCACCCTTCCTCTTTAAGCTCCACCTTTTCCTCTTAGAGCTCCGCCTTTTCCTCTCTTTATATTAAAAGTGGATACCAAGTGCCTACTTGTATATTTTGTATACCATTTCAAATGTATCTATTGAGATAAAGAAAATTATGAAATGTTTAAATTCAAGTATTTTTACAAAGAACAGCCACGCATGTCAAGTAAACGGGATCACAGCCGCTCTAATTGGTGGAACAATAAAATCCACAGAAACGTGCACTGCATATGAGCATATCACAGAGCTGCATAGCAATAAAACCCACAGAAATGGCACTGTGTATGAGCATATCAGAGCTGCAAAGCAATAAAACCCACAGAAATGTGCAGTGTGTATGAGCATATCACAGAACTGCACAGCAATAAAACTCACAGTAATGTGCAGTGTGTATCACAGAATCCACAGCAATAAAACTCCCAGCAATGCAATGTGCGGTGTGTGTCAGCGTATCAGAATCCACAGCAATAAAACTCCCAGCAATGCAATGTGCGGTGTGTATGAGTGCATCAGAATCCACTGCAATAAAACTCCCAGCAATGCAATGTGTGGTGTGTGTCAGCGTATCAGAATCCACAGCAATAAAACTCCCAGCAATGCAATGTGCGGTGTGTATGAGTGCATCAGAATCCACTGCAATAAAACTCCCAGCAATGCAATGTGTGGTGTGTGTCAGCGTATCAGAATCCACAGCAATAAAACTCCCAGCAATGCAATGTGTGGTGTGTATGAGTGCAACAGAATCCACTGCAATAAAACTCCCAGCAATGCAATGTGTGGTGTGTATGAGTGCATCAGAATCCACTGCAATAAAACTCCCAGCAATGCAATGTGTGGTGTGTGTCAGCGTATCAGAATCCACAGCAATAAAACTCCCAGCAATGCAATGTGTGGTGTGTATGAGTGCAACAGAATCCACTGCAATAAAACTCCCAGCAATGCAATGTGTGGTGTGTATGAGTGCATCAGAATCCACTGCAATAAAACTCCCAGCAAACCGAGTGTGTATGAGCACACAGCAATTATTTATTCTACATTTACCGGCCTCTGTCTGCGGTAGGGCTATGTGCAGAGTCAGCAGGGACTGTGTACAGACTCGGCAGGAGGTCCCTCCAGGCCAAGTTAGGATCACGGCTGTGCCTGTGCGTGGAGCCATCTTGTCAACAGTGGGGTGCCACTGCCAGAGGGTGCACCGTGGCTTTGATTCCCTTCCCGGTGGGTGTTCAGTCCAGAATAGAGTGACAGTCCATGTTAACGAAAGGGCGGGCAGCTGCGTGCATGCGTGTCACGTGGTTCAGCCAGTCAGGTGGTACTGAGACTCAGTACCACCTGACTGGCCGGACCGAGTGTGACCTGCACGCAAGCAGCCTCACCAGGAGCCAGGCAGCTCAATGACAAATTTCTATCACTGCAGTGCTGGTTAAGGAAAGGTCCACTTTAAACAGCAGTAAGCAGACAGGGCTTCATATTCTGCTGAACCCCCCCCCTTTACCTGCCGTTTACTGTCATCTTCTCTCTCTGGCACAAATCACATCCCCCTCCCTTCTCCTAGAGCTGCTGCGGGGCAGGGGAGGAGCTATGGAGGGAGGAGAGGGGGATTTTTATTCTATTCGATTTTATTCCGTATGCAAGCGCCATGCTCCGCTGCTCATTGTTTGAGAACACAGCTCAAAGCTGACACACAGTGACTGTGGCACCTCCTAGTACCGCCTAATGACACCCCAATAATCACTGGTACCTGGGGCGGCCCGCCCTCCGCCACTCCTCTAAGTACACCACTGCTCTGGTGATATGCTCACACACAAGTTTGGCGAACTGCCAGCAAGTACGGTGCTGTTTGAAGGCAGTGCAAATCCCCATAGAGAAGTAATGGTTAATCTATTCAGAGAACACCAAACAGCAGAGAAATGTCAGTGAAATGCCCTGATGTTCGGTGGTTTCAATCAGCAGGTTTATTCAGGCGAACCCCATAGGTTTCAATGTTAAAAATATTCCCGTTTTTTATGCAATATCTAATAAACCATTTATTATTTTAATCTGCAGTAAAAAGTGTTTATTTATTGGTTTTTTTTTTGTACCTTTTTAGTGATTTTTCTGAATTTTTTTGGGCTAAATTCCCCCCCCCCTTTTTTTTTAATAGCAGTTTTTCTTTTTTCTGTAACAGAACTTTTTATTATCAATCATAGGATCTTATATGTAAATTCTAGACATTTTCGTTCAGTAGTTCTTTTGAAAACAGCAGGCCATAGGTTTGCGGTGGCAGCATACAGCGGCCGACTCCATGCACTTTGGGGACCCTGCGGTGAATGGTGAATTCACTGCAGGGTTGGGAAATTTTATTCCCCGAAGTGCAGGGAACTACAGAACACCAAAATGTTGGCGTCATTTCGGTGCTCTGTGAGTAACCCAATTAGTGGTGAGGTTTTTTGTTGCCCCCTGGAAAGTGAAAGCCTAGGCCTGGGCCTTGTTGGCCTAGGCCAAAATACACTAGTGGGTCTCAGCCAACATAATGCGTGGCTGAGCATCATGGGAGATACAACTCCACAAAATCTAGAGGGCCGCTGCCCCCCTGGTCTAAGGCTTTGAATATTTAAGATTAGTCTTAAGAAGAAATACATAAGTATATATTGGATTTCAGTGGAATTCCAAATATTTTTTCCCCCTCTCACATAGATTCTGTCTTTATGAAACGCTCTGGTGTGACAGGCTGATTTTTTTACTATTCCCGGTCTTGAGCCACCTTAGATACAGATAGTTGCATGGATTGTGCTCAGGTGTTGGCTGTGATGTCAAACTGTTTACATCAATTCACGTGGGGATTTCTGCTTACATGATGTCACCGTTGCCAATAAGATGTTCTGGACTTGATGCTGGGTTTGCGTTTTTTCTTTTTGCATCATGTAATTTATTTTAATAAGCAGTTGGACAGACAATTGTTGTGCCATGCTGCAACCCTCTCACATGTCATGTCTGATTTTATATATATATCTCACAGGTCTGATAGAAAATTGTCATACACAATGTAGATCTCTAGTTGATCGCTGTTTTTTAGGTCTGATGAATATTTTTCTTTTTCTCTTTGATTCCCCCTCCCCCCATTTGGTCCTGTACTAGTAAATCTGTAATAAGCATTCCAAGTAATTCCTATGGATCCCTGATGTCTGGCTAAGCGATCCTTGTGATTTGCATTATAAGGAGACCTAAGAGAAGGGATCTCTAAGCTACCTGCTAGCTTATTGTTCCCTCTGTCAGGGATGCTACAAAGTATTTTTATCTCTAGCAGCGCAGGTCCCGATGACACGGCTCCAGCTTGAATTGCGAGTTTGTAACCATAGCGACCTTGCAGACCTTACAAGGTATCATGCAAAAAGGAGCTGTAGGTCTTGGCTAGGGTTCTGCCCTTGGAATATCAACGCAGCTTTAAGATGTACTATAGTGATCTCCAATTCAGCCCCATCCTCAGACCTGTACGTGGCAGGAGCTCCAAGAATCTAAAAGAAAGGGACAAGTCCACTTCCATGACATGTGCTCGTGGATCTTCCTTAATATATAAAGGAAGGAAATGGTATCCTAAGGCGGTGTTGAGATTATGGTGTTTTAATGGTGCGGGTGTGCTGCCGATTTAGGGGGGTTGCAGAGCCTTGTTGCTGCTACAGGTTGATTGGGAGGAAAGTGTGGGGTACCCCTTAGTCAGTCGCTACTCGCTAGTCGTGTCTGTTAAAGTAGCGGTGTAATCGCTCTTAAGGAATTTCAACAATATAATGAGGTATAGCAATGCTAATTTAACAGCTTTGTGTACCATAAAAAAATTAAACAGAGTATAGAAAAAAGTGTAAATATTCATATTAAGAACATACGCCCCCTGGCTTCGGGGGTGATGAATCAGTCTTTAAAAATCACAATAAATCAGTCTTTTATATTGATACAAACATACGCACCCTGGCTTCGGGGGTGATGAATCTCAGTCTCTAAAAAGCACAATAAATCAGTCTTTGTGTTGCATAAAAAGAGAAAAGAAAAATAATTAAAAGTAATTAAAAAATAATAATAATTTTCCTCTTAACCCTTTCGCTGCTGAGGCTTTTCCCGCCCCTGTGCTGAGGTAATTTTTACCGGTTTTGCTCATCATGTTTAAACGTGTTTTTAAGGCTTATTTTAGTATATGACCCAGACATATTATATATCGTTCTTTCCGTCAGACTCAGCAGATTCATAATGTGTCATTATTATATGTATACGTCATGACCTGTCTGTATATTATAACAAAAAATGCAATAAAATATGTATTTTCAATAATTTACAATGTGTAAAGTGTTTTTTTTTCACATTTTAACATGTGAGCAATTGCGGTTATATTTTGTGTGGGGTGCGCTTGTTAAAAAAATTAGAGATGGGGTCTGGTTACATTTTTTGGGGGGGAAATTACACGATTTTTAACAAACTCAACATATACAAAAATCGTTAGTGCAGCATCATTGTTCACATTATAATTGAAATGGGAACAATATTGCTGCATTAACAAACCAAAAAAAAGAAGAAAATTATTTTTTTAATTTTTTTAAATTTTTATTTGTAATTTTTTTTAAAAAATTTACAAACTTTTTCACAGTCGTGTTTGGTATCGTTGGAATGGCCATGCTCTGGCCGATCCAACAGTACCAAACTTTAACCCCTAGCTGCCACGGATCGGGAGATAAGGGGGTTCATTGGAACCCCCCATCTCCACCATTGGTGGCAGCTAGGGGTCAACTCCAGGACTGGCGTCATCGTGCTATGCACGATGACGCCAGTCCTTAGGGGGAGTTCCCGGAGGCTTGGCCGACATCCAAGATGTCATCGAGGATGTCAGCCCGCACCGGGGGGGGGGGGCCAGAGATCGTCCGGAACCCGGCCGAACGCTGGCCCCAAAGTGAGGACGCGTCCACCGCATGGAACGTGACATGCGGTTGGACGCGCTGAGCGCATCCACCGCATGGAAGGGGTTAATGATTGCGTGTGTCCTTTTGGTCTTGACTGCTTCCGCTCCTCTCGTCCCTTCAAAATTCCTCCAAGAAAGAGAGGGGATTAAGGATACGTCCGCGTCTGTCCGATAAACCAGAGAGTAAGGATTGGTACACTTACGCTAGTGCGGTGATGGATGCTGCTCTGTCTGTTGCGCTCTGCCCAGAATTCCTCTTTGTATCTGCTCCTTCGTGCCTTGTCTTTTGAATTTCCTCGTCCAGGATACTGCAGAAGGCTTCCCTTTATACGGTTCCTTCTGGTTGCTGGCGATGTTAAAAGATGGCAACTGGATGCAGCAGGAGGTTGGCTTGTGCAAAAATTTATTAAGACAGCTCACATCAAATAATAACGCAATCAAAGATAAAATAAAAATAAAAATATTTTTAAAAAGTTAGAAAGTAAAAAAACCCATAAGTCCATAGGAGGTAAAAAAAGTCTTTAAAAGTGGGCATAGGGGTCTCCAAGACGCGTTTCGCAGGCTCCCTGGCCAGCTTCATCAATTGGATGCTTCCTATGCTTCAGTGCAGCGTTTTTAAACAGTTTTTTTTTTTCGGCGGGAAATGTTTTGGCGGGAAATGTTTGGTTTTTGGCTGCAGCTGATGATGTCATCCTGATTTTGCTCTCTCTGGCTGAAAGGGGGCTGGAACCTCTGGATCTATGTTAGCCTGGTGTTTCAATATTGTGAAATCTTGCAGCAGGGGATAAGTCCAGGGATGCTTTATGTACTCAGAGTAGTATATACACAGTCTTTCATAAAACCATTACTGTTAATATATACATATAGATTGCAGAAACAGGTTTCATTAATACGGGGAAGAAAATCATAAAAACTTGGTGGTTTGGGTACAAATGTGAGGAGTCATGTTATTGTATATATTACTGAATATACCCGTGTTGCTCAAACGGGATAGTGGTCTCAAATTTAATACTATTAACACCAGGCCAACAAAAAATAATAGTATTAAATTTGAGACCACTATCCCGTTTGAGCAACACGGGTATATTCAGTAATATATATAATAACATGACTCCTCACATTTGTACCCAAACCACCAAGTTTTTATTATTTTCTTGCTGGACCTGGGGTGGTTGTATGTTACTTATGATTCTCCAAAAAATTCTAGGGTTTGATAGGTTATTGTCAAAAATTTAAAGGAATAGGGGACCCAGTACAACGGGGACCCACAAATAATCACCTGTCTCACCATCAAGTGAGAGCAGCACACCCTCTCACTCAGGATTAAACCTGACCTATGTATCAATGCACATCAAAAAACCGCTTGGCTGCTCTAAAAGAACTGACAATTGGTACTAGAGGAGTGGCTACAGAAAAAATTATCTTTATTGCTGCAGAAATTAGACCCTCTCAGATGCAAAGAAAAAATTAAAAACATATACATAGACAACAGGCATCGCAGGGTGTAATGGAAATGAAGCCAGTGTATAGTGGCTGTGCACAAAATAGTGTGAAAAAGGATTGCAATCAACGTTTTTGCACTGAAATAGTCCCACAATTAACCAGAGGGATTAACATCAGAATTGCAAACCATAGATAGCCTTCACAATTGGCACGCCAGCACTGACCCTAAACTAATAGAGCTCATGCTCAAGGATTCTGTCCTCACCCTACGAATGCAAGACACACAACTTACAACTTAAAATCAAAGTTGGTACATGAGCTCATGTACCAACTTTGATTTTAAGTTGTGTCTTGCAAACATTTTTGTTTTGTGCATGCAGTCCGGCATTTTCGGTATTCACAGTGATCATTCATGGAACCAGTACCCTTGAAATTTGACCACAGTGAATCTCTAATCTGGTACAATTGTGTAAAATCAGCTGTAACCCAGGGGAGATGAGCCCCTTTTACTCGCACTTTAGGCAGCGGGGCATGGGCATTCCAGACTTGCAGGAGCTCGGACTGAAAGAATTCAATTGCACAGTCCAAGTCTGGGATAAGGTTTAGTCTGTACCATGGGAGCTGTTTGAGATCACTTAGGAAGGGTTCAAGAATAAATTTCTTGAAAGACCTGTTGATTATTACCTTTTTGGAGGAGATTTTGTGGCTTTTATTTTGCGCACACAGTACACTAGACAGTGGTCACTGAAGCTGTTAGCGAGAATACAGGAGGCAGGCATTCTCGCTATCAGGACATGAAGAGAGAATCCAGTCCAGCAGGGTATGGTTAGGGCTGTTCATATTAATGCGAGTGGGGGAGGAGATTGAGTTAGCTGCAAGGCCTTAAATAGTGAGCAGTGTTTATTGGCTTTAGGATTCAGCCAATCAATATTGAAATCGCCGAGGACCAGCAGTTCACTTTTTTGTTTTTCAAGTAAGTTCTGAAGGATTTCAGTTATGTCAGAGAGGGATTGCATTGGAGAGTTCGGTGGGCGATAAAATCCAACAATGATTGATTTACTGAATGGGATCTCAATTATACCGGAGAAGAAATCAAAGGTGGCAAGGGAGCTAGAATTCTGTAAGAGGGTGAACTTAATGGACTCCTCAACATAAATAGCTATACCTCCTCCTCTTTTTGCTCTGTCCTTTCTATAACGTGACTACAGGGCCGGATTAAGGGTATCATGGGCCTGGTGCTGAGGATTTCGGTGGGCCTATTTTTAGATACTTAGGCAACCATCGATCCGCGTTGCTTTGCTTATCTGAAAGGATATTTACACCTTTTTTAAAAATTACTTATAGCACTACAACGGAACATGACTTAGGCTGACCGTCCACTGGGTCCATATTCTGACGTCCAACGTGGTCGTCAGACTACGGACAACCTAGGTCGTACGATGGCAGACTTCCTGGGTTGTCTACTGCAAGTGACTATGGACAACCCAGGGTCCCAGCCAAATGCTGCCGGACTGACAGCCGAACGCCACTGAAGCCCGCTGGACTGCAGACAAAAACAATAAATGGAACTACACTATTCTTGTATTTAAACCAATAAAAATGCATTAAAATGTGTTTAAATGATAAAAAAGGTCCCATAAATAATAAAAATATCTGCTGCAGAAAAAAAAAATCATTCATAGGAGTGAAAGTGACCGAATGTGATGTGAATGGGGGCTATGCGTCATAGAGATTGATGAATGTGTGTGGCTGGAGTGAACTAGGAGTGGATTTGTGGCTGGGCGACTGACGTAGGAGTGCGTTAACAGAAGGGGTTATTCACTAAGCCCCGAACTTGCCACCGAACTGCACCGAACGGTGAATTTCACCCTATGGTGCAATTTCGTGTCAGTTCGTCTATTTACTAAACTGTCAGTTCGCCAAATACTGGCTCATTGACAGCGAAATACGGTGCAATTCGTCAAAATTCAACAATCTTCAGTGGCAGTGAAATTGTCCTATAGAGAAGTCATGAATAATATATTCACAGATGAGCGTATCGGAGCTCCACAGCAAAAAAAACTCACAGTAATGTGCAGTGTATGAGCGTATCACAGAGCTCCACAGCAATAAAACTCACAGTAATGTGCAGTGTATGAGCGTATCACAGAGCTCCACAGCAATAAAACTCACAGTAATGTGTGCTGTATGTATAAGTAGTATCTCTCATTTCTGTGTACTCTTTCCCACCCCTGTCACACATCTTTGAGTCCTTTCCTCCGTCCGTCTCTCTCTCTGACTCCTCTCTCATTCATCCCTCTATGTGACTCCTCTCACCCCTCTTTCTGTACTCCTCTCTCATCCCTCGCTCTCTCTGTACTCCTCTCTCATCCCTCGCTCTCTCTGTACTCCTCTCTCATCCCTCGCTCTCTGTACTCCTCTCATCGCTCTCTCTGTACTCCTCTCATCCCTCGCTCTCTCTGTACTCCTCTCATCCCTCGCTCTCTCTGTACTCCTCTCATCCCTCGCTCTCTCTGTACTCCTCTCATCCCTCTCTGTACTCCTCTCATCCCTCGCTCTCTCTGTACTCTCTCTCTACTCTCTCTCATCCCTCGCTCTCTCTGTACTCCTCTCTCATCCCTCGCTCTATCTGTACTCCTCTCATCCCTCGCTCTCTCTGTACTCCTCTCATCCCTCGCTCTCTCTGTACTCCTCTCTCATCCCTCGCTCTATCTGTACTCCTCTCATCCCTCGCTCGCTCTGTACTCCTCCTCTCATCTGTACTCCTCTCATCCCTCGCTCTATCTGTATCTCAATCCCTCGCTCTCTCTGTACTCTCATCCATCTCTTCTGTACTCCTCTCATCTCTCATCCTACGCTCCCTAATCCCTTGCTCTCTGTACGCATCCCATCCCTCACTCTTTCTGTACTCCTCTCTCATCCCTCACTCTCTCTGTACGCCTCTCTCATCTCTCGCTCTGTACTCCTCAATCATACCTCGCTCTCTCTCTGTACGCCTCTCATCCCTCGCTCTTTTTGTACGCCTCTCTCATCCCTCTCTCTGTACTCCTCTCTCCTCTCTGTACTCCTCTCATCCCTCTCTGTACTCCTCTCATCCCTCTCTGTACTCCTCTCATCCCTCACTCTCTTTGTACTCCTCATCCCTGTGACTCCTGTCTCTCTGTGACTCCTCTTCCATTCCCCCTCTTTCATCCCCCTTTCAATCCCCCTCTTTCATTCCACCCCTCTCTTTCATCCCCTCTCTCCTCTCTTTCATTCCTTCTCTTTCATTCCCCCTCTCATTCATCCCCTCTCTCATTCATCCCCCTCTCATTCATCCCCTCTCTCATTCATCCCCTCTCTCATTCATCCCCTCTCTCATTCATCCCCCTCTCTCTCTTTCATCCCCTCTCTCTCTTTCATCCCCTCTCTTTCATCCCCTCTCATTCATCCCCTCTCATTCATCCCCTCTCTCATTCATCCCCTCTCTCATTCATCCCCTCTCTCATTCATCCCCTCTCTCATTCATCCCCTCTCTCATTCATCCCCTCTCTCTCATTCATCCCCTCTCTCTCATTCATCCCCTCCTCTCTTTCATCCCCTCTCTCTCTTTCATCCCCTCTCTCTCTTTCATCCCCTCTCTCTTTCATCCCCTCTCTCTCTTTCATCCCCTCTCTCTCTTTCATCCCCTCTCTCATTCATCCCCTCTCTCTCTTTCATCCCCTCTTTCATCCCCTCTCTCTCTTTCATCCCCTCTCTTTCATCCCCTCTCTCTCTTTCATCCCCTCTCTTTCATCCCCTCTCTCTCTTTCATCCCCTCTCTCTCTTTCATCCCCTCTCTCTTTCATCCCCTCTCTCTCTTTCATCCCCTCTTTCATCCCCTCTCATTCATCCCCCTCTCTCATTCATCCCCCTCTCTCATTCATCCCCTCTCTCTCATTCACCCCCCTCTTTCATCCCCCTCTCTCTCATCCCCTCTCTTTCATCCCCCCTCTCTTTCTTTCATCACCTCCTCTCTCTTTCTTTCATCACCTCCTCTTTCTTTCATCACCTCCTCTCTTTCTTTCATCACCTCCTCTCTCTTTCTTTCATCACCTCCTCTCTCTTTCTTTCATCACCTCCTCTCTTTCTTTCATCACCTCCTCTCTTTCTTTCATCACCTCCTCTCTTTCTTTCATCACCTCCTCTCTTTCTTTCATCACCTCCTCTCTCTTTCATCACCTCCTCTCTTTCATCACCTCCTCTCTCTTTCATCACCTCCTCTCTCTTTCATCACCTCCTCTCTCTTTCATCACCTCCTCTCTCTTTCATCACCTCCTCTCTCTTTCATCACCTCCTCTCTCTTTCATCCCCCCTCTCTCTCTGTGTCTGTGATCCCTCTTCCTGTCTGTGTCTTTACTGTCCCCCCTGCATGCTGCCCCCCCCTCCTTCCGAATGAGTTCAGAGGGAGAGCTGCGGGGGTGGGGGGATAAGGGGTGAAGGTAAATTACAAAAAAAAAGCTGCCCGGGTGAATCATCAGCTGGGGAAGCTTACCTTTCCCCCTGGCTGCTGCTCAGCTGCTCTCCTTACCAGTCGCCTTCCTTCCACATGGCTGGAAACAGGAAGAGGTGCTGGAGGATGGGGAGGAGCAGCCGTGTCTCACTGAGCAGCTGATGAGTGACACCTAGTGGCTGCTCTGCCCCAAAATACTCCTGCACATTTTACAACACGGTGGGGCCGCTTGAGAGGATCGGCTTCATCACGGTGTGTGTGCGCGCGTGTGGCAGATCTGTCGGACGGCCGATGGCTCCTCTATTCTTGGGGCAGCTGTGGGCCTATTTAATGGAAGGGGCCTGGAGCTGCCGCTCCATCCGCCCCTACGTTAATCCGGCCCTGCGTGACTACCCCTGTATTGATATGGCAGAGTCTGGTACTTTTGGGGTTAACCATGATTCTGTGAGCACAATGACTTTGGGTTTGTAATAGCAACACCAAGCTTGAAGCTCGTCCAGTTTAGGGAGCAAGCTGTGGATGTTGCAGTACACAAAGGAGAGGCCTTTTTTAGTGGGGAGACTAAAGGTTGTGTCAGCTATAGGACCAGGGTTAGATTCCACATCGTTTGCCAGGGAAAGTAGCAGAATGAATAGGAATTTGGATAGCGTTTTCTTTTGGTAATAATGTAATTGCACAGTTTTAAATCTCTGTGTGGGGGTAGGAGGGCTGGACTTTAGCACTCTCCACCAGCACTCAGCTGACAGGTTAGAAGAACCAAGTAGGCTGGGGTGTATTGGGACTTGATTTCCATCATGGGTCAAATGGAAAGGTGTATAGAGGGAGAGGGTAGCTTTGGAGAGAAGTGAGGAGAGAGAGAAAAGAGAAGCAGTAGTGGGATATACATTAGAGAAAGGTGGGGGTGAGAGTAGTTGGGTGGGCGAGAGTAAGTGTGGGAGAGTAGCGGAAGCAGGGTTTTAATGAGGGAATTGAGTGCAGCTGCGTAAGGAGTGAGATAGTAGGGTATAAATTAGGGATGCACCGATACTAGTATCGGTATCGGGGCCGACATTGCCGTTTGCACGAGTACTTGTTACTCGTGCAAACGGCCCGATACACCGCGCCGATACCGGAAGCCGGCGCTGGGCCGGCTTGCCGGTATCCGCGGGGCTGGGGAAGCTGGCCGCGTGCATGAAAAGCACGTGGCCAGCGTTCCCCTGCGGCGCGCCGCATACTCACCCATCCTGAAGGTCCGGTCGCTTGGCAATGATGCGTTCCCGCGGCCACTGGGCACTCCTGTGATGCTGCCTCTCGGCTGGCGGCAGCATCACAGATGCGCCTGGCGGCCACGTGATCGCATCACTGCCAAGCGACCGGACCTTCAGGACGGGTGAGTATGCGGCGCGCCGGAGGGGAACGCTGGTTGCGTGCTTTTCATGCACGCGGCCAGCTTCCCCAGCCCCGCGGATACTGGCAAGCCGGCCCAGTGCCGGCTTCCGGTATCGGCGGGATGTATCGGGCCGTTTGCACGAGTAACAAGTAACATGTGAGCTGGGGGCAAGCTACATGTGAGCTGGGGATATTCTGTATATATCTATCTCAGGGGGAAATATACATGTGAGCTGGGGGCATTTTTTATATGAGGTCTGTTCTTATTGGAAAGCGTCACATGACACTTATTTAATATCGGTACTCGGTATCGGTGAGTACTTTTAAAAAGTATCGGTACTCGGTCTTAAAAAAGTGGTATCGGTGCATCCCTAGTATAAATTAAATGAAAACCGTGGGGTGGGTGGGAACAAAGTCCAGGAGAAGCCAGAATGAGTTGCTGCCTGGGTCTGATGGCTGAGGAAGCAATGAAAGATTGCTTGCTGAGAAAAAAAGTACACATAAGATCAGAGGGGTTTGGGGTGCAATAAAATTTGTAAACTCAGTGGTTCACACCGGGGGGGGGGGATAGGTAAGAACAAATTGTTCTAAGGGAAATTGAACAATGGCAAATGTGCCTAGCTACACATAAACTGAATACATAGAGAAAAATATGCATACATATATACAGAGTAGCAATTAGGTCTACCAGCACAGGACTGAATACATATGGAGAGAAACACACACACACACACACACACACACTTAATACATGTATCCTATAAATATATACAAAAACAACTAAATATATATACACACGCTGACAAATTACAGTGCAGTCATATTAAACATTCAAAAGCATAGGAGGCCAAGTATGGGTGATAGAAATTAGTCTGAGAAATCGCCTTGCACTGTACGGTGCAATTTTGTGGCAGTTCGGCTATTCAGAGAGCTGTCAATTTGCCAAATTGCAGCGATCTTCACTGTATGTCGCTGGCAATTCTCCAATTTTTGGCGATCTTTGGCAAAACAGCAAAATTGTTCCATAGAGTATTGGTTAATCTATTCAGAGACCGCCGAACTGCACTGAAACGTTGGTGGAATGCCCTGATTTTCGGTGGTTTAGTTACACAGGTTTAAATAGGTGAATCCCATAGGATCCCGTATATTCTTTTCATTTCCAGCAAAAAATCTTTTTTTTTTTTTTTTTGAGATTTTCCATTCCTGTTTTGCCTTTTGTAACTGGTCTATTTTTTTACCTTATTTATTTCCACACCTTTTCATGCATTTTTATTGGGCACCTTTTCAAGAATAGTAGAGTTCTGTCCGTCCCCTGCAGTTAGGCGGGGTCTTCAGCGGCTTCAAGTACAGCGTACTTCTGGGGGACCCTGTGGTGAATAGCGAATTCACTGCAGGGTTGGCGTACTTGAAGCGCTCCGAAAGAGAAAGTTCGGTAATTTTGGTACTTCCTGAATTTGTGTGTTTTTAATGTTCTTGAATCAGGTTTAAATCTTTATGAAGCTATAAGATGATCATTTGCATTCAGTGATACAAGTGCCGGCAGCTGAAGCAGTGACTGTCATCTTTTTGACAGATTTTTTTTTTTATTATCCTGCTTACAGAAGCACAGAAATCTCATGACTTCCATTGTCTCAGTGTACAGTGACCCATGCTTGTAAAACAGCCCTTTATATTTTCTCATGGTGGCCAATCAGACTTCGATCATGCTGTTGTGCTCTTGGTGTTCTCAGCGGACCTAGCAAAATTGCATTTCTTTGCCTTTTCCGCTTAAATGACTTCCCTTCTGCCCTGGTTATGCAAGTACTCCCATGTATATATATTAAGATGGCTTTGATTCAGAAATGGCTTTGTGCACCTTTTTAGGGGACTGGATGCTACTTTCTTGAGCTTGGAAAAAATAATATAATTATCAGTATGACAGAAAGAAATGCATGGATCCGTTTTCCTGGGGCGTAGGATTTATCTGTACTGATGCAATTCATGGGAAAAATCAGACTCTGCTTAACATCTTTATGTAATTATGTATTTTACCAGCAATAAAAGTTGGAAACCTCATTCATTCTGTAACATGTTACATAATCTTTTATCTGGATTCTATGCCGATGCAAGTGTGGGGTCAGTGTTTGTGAAAGTTACTCTTGAAAGCCTATAAGAAACATGGATTTCTTTACAATTTGTACATGTCTTCTGCACAGTACCTCTCCCAACATATTAAATGGAGGAAGCCTCAGATATGAGATAATGGCATTTTTTATGCATATTAACTTGTAATTTTGAACACGGCCAAAGTGTTTTTTATTTATACCAAGAGATTAGTAAAACATTTATTGACCTCCCTTCCACACCAAATATATGGAACCCTTAAAAAGATGACTAGGCTAGGAAAGAGGGTGAAAGGGAATTGGACGGGACCAAAATAGAGACTGTACCATGTAAATATAGACACTTCCACTAGGATAGTGTATATGTTGTTCTACTGATGCACATAAGCTTTATGTTTTTGTTTCTTTTTCCGTCTGCATTTAGGTTATTTGGAATTTATCAAAAAGCCCACTGATGAAATTGGTGTCTCTGGTGGCGTAGCCTCCTTTGTGTGCCAAGCAGCCGGTGACCCCAAACCTCGTGTCACATGGAACAAGAGGGGCAAGAAAGTAAACTCCCAAAGGTTTGAGGTGAGGTTCTAATACTTAAATCAGATTGTTACATCTGGTGTCTGGACTTGTGCATGTTTTTAATATTGTAATGTTAAAAAAAAAATAAAAAAAAAATAAAAGCATGCTAAATATTGAGTATGAGTGCAGTCTTGCACAGAAGTGAAAAATATGTATTTTATGCCAAAAAAATACACTTTGTTTCCTCCATGCAATCCTAACTGTATGAACGCCAACTATCTGTTTTCATTTTCTCAGTTGTCCTTCTAACTGGACGACTGAATGAAAAATGAACCTGTTTGAAAACGAGGTAGCATGGATGCTGTAGATGCCAGTCATTCAGGTGCTCCTCTCCTCAGATGAGCTCAGCTTGTTCCAGTTAATCTTTTGCATATACAGTCAGGGGTGTGGGAATTGTATCGCCCGACGCCCGGGACATGAAGATGAAGATTTTTTTTTTTTAGATGCAGTCCGGCGGGCTGCGGACTAATTACAGGGACGCCCCCGATACCGGAAGCCGGCATTGAGTCGGCTTGCCGGCATCCGAGGGGCTTGGGCGGCTGTTTGAATGCTCTGACAGCCACCCCTGGAGCTCTCAGCCGCATACTTACCTTCCCGAGTGGCGCCGACAAAGTCTCCGTGCTTCCGCACGTTGAAGGACCCAGCCGCGATCACGTGGGAGTCCCACGTGATCGCGGCTGGGGGTCCTTCAAAGAGTGCAGGCGCGAAGACTTTGTCGGTGCCGCTCGGGAAGGTAAGTATGCGGCTGAGAGCTCCCGGGGCGGCTGTCTGAATGCCGATAGAGCATTCAAACAGCCGCCCCATGTCTGAGCTGGGGGGGCAATATCCATGAGCTGGGGCAAATCCATGTGTGAGCTGGGGCAGCATCCATGAGCTGGGGCATATATCCATGAGCTGGGGCATATATCCATGAGCTGGGGCATATATCCATGAGCTGGGGCATATATCCATGAGCTGGGGCATATATCCATGAGCTGGGGGCAGTATCCATGCGAGCGTGGGGGCAAATATCCATGAGAGCGTGGGGGCAGTATACCATGAGCTGGGGCATATATCCACGTGCTGGGGCATATATCCACGTGCTGGGGCATATATCCACGTGCTGGGGCATATATCCACGTGCTGGGGCAATATCCACGAGCTGGGGGCAATATCCACAAGCTGGGGCAATATCCATATATCTCGGGGGGGATATATAAATGTGAGCGGGGAGCATTTTTATGAGGTCTTTTCTTATTGGAAAGTGGTCACATGACATAAAAGTATCGGTACTCGGTATCGTGAGTACTTGAAAAAAAGTATCGGTACTCGGTCTTAAAAAAAAAAAAAATGGTATCGGTGCATCCCTAATATATAGGTCATGAAAAGAAAAAACACCTCCACAGGGAAGGTAGACAATCACCCCACCCCAGAGTAACAATTTACTCCGGGCATGGACACTCCTAAATAGGACTAAACCTGATATATAATGAAAGAAAAAGTGAGAGATAAACCCTCAACGAATAGGAATGCTAATTTAAAACATAAACCCTAAATTATACTTAGAAAAAGTGAGAGAGAACTTTTATTTTCATCCCTAATATATACATACACACAACAAAATAGTGTTTTAAATAAAGGTTCATCACATGTATCGGACGCTGCCTCTATAGGCTGTTATGAATAAAGACCTCTATTTAAACACTATTTTGTTGAGCTTATCAGGACAAGTTGATCGTCCTGAGGGACAAGTAGATTGGACTACTACTTAGTCTGTTGGACAAGTAGATTTTTTTAAAATTCCACACCCCTATACAGTAGAATTTTCCAGTTGTATAATGAAACTGCATAAATCATATGGTTTTTCTACTAGTCTTTTAATACCATTTTCCTAATCTTATTATAAAGTATTTTACCATGAAGGATACATTGAGATTTCTCTTGTTTTCTCTTGTCCTGGGTTCAAGAACATTGATTTTTTTACAGTTGTTGCAGAAATACAAAGTAATAAAATGCAAGATATTAAAAAAACAACACAAATATACAGATCAACAGAAAATAAATACGTAAGCGATTTACTCCTTGTATGTTTACAGATGCATTCTGTATCAAGGTTTTAATAACAGATATCTCTTGAGTGGCTTTAGACTGGGGGAAGATTTGATGGCGTCTGGGAGGTTATTCCATAATTGCGGTGCTCTGTAGGAAAATGAGGATTGAGACACTTTCTTTTTGTATTGGTATTGCAAGTAAGGTGCTGGTCCTGGATCGGAGGTTATAGGATAAGGGAACTGCTAGGGGAAGCAGCCTATTCAGGTAGGGCGGTAACTTTCCAGAAAAGTTCTTAAACACCAGGTTGGAAAGGTGAAGGGGGCGCCTAGATTCCAGTGACGGCCAGTTTAGCTCTTTTAACACATCACAATGGTGGGTCACGTAGTTATATTGTAGCACAAAGCGGCAGAATGAGTTCTTCAGAAACGTTCTATGTTGAATGTGTCTTTGCGGAGCACCTGCATAGACTACATCTCCGTATTTAATAGCCAGCATAAGCATTTGTTGTACAATCTGCTTTCTTACCGCGGGGCTCAGGCAGGATTTGTTTCTGTACAGGGCACCTAGTTTGGGGTAAAGTTTAGATGAGAGTTTTTCGATGTGGGGGCCAAAGGATAGATTTGGGTCTAACCACATACCTCGCTATTTGAGAGAACGGAGGTCAGTGTGCTCTTTGATTTTTGTCCTGACACAAAGATGGGAAGGTTGTAATTTATGTAGTTATTGGCTGCCTTTTTAACCCCCCCCCCAGTCCCCTATATTGTCCTTGATCTTTTTCAATACCAAGAACATGGAATATCAATTTTTGCATTTTAATATTTTGAAATACAGAAATTGGTATTTAACAATCCTTCATACATGGAATTCGTCAACTGCCCATTATACCTCACTAAATCACATCCTGTAATTCACATGGATTTGCGTTCTATTCTTCGACAAAGAAATGTGTCAAAGCATGGCAATGTTGTACCTCAATCGTTGACCCCTGTTCTGTAATATGATGTGCTCATCGCCCCAATACATGCCACATTCCCTGAAAGCCCACCCTAAGGAGGTGAGCCATGACTCGACCCTCCCCAGAATCCTGACGCCTCCCTCCCCTTACATCAGTCTCCAAAGTCATTCAGGCAACACCAGCACTTGCCATCTGCGTTCGCAGAGAACCTGGCTAGCAAGGCTGGGGTGTAGTACCAAAAGGTGAGCAAATTATGCGCATTTTCAGCTTATTGTACAGCTCTTGAACCCTGATGGCAGAGGAAATATGACCCTGTCATGGAATCATACTACCCCTCGTCTGAAGCAAGTTGCATAATGTTGAAATACTCCTGGTGAGTTGGAGTCCCATGCAATCGTACAGTTGTGTTCAAAATTATTCAACCCCCAATGCTGTAAAGGGTTTTAGGGAATTTAGTGTACATTTGTAATTGTATTCAGAATGAAATCCTACAAGGACTTTTTAAAGAACCATATGCAACTAAAATGACATCAATTGGTTTTGTAATACAGTAGTAAATGTTTCTTTTGTGAATTCTTCATTGACACAATTATTCAACCCCTTAAAGACTACCACTCTGAAGAACATAGGTTCATTCAAGTGTTTTCAATCAGGTATTGAAAACACCTGTGGATGTCACGGAGCAGCAATAAAGCATAATAAGCAGCAATTAGGCAGCTTTAAAATGACTGATACTCAGCTCCTTCTAGACATTTACTGGTGTGGTTACAAACATGGTGAAGTCAAGAGAATGGTCCAGGAAGACAAGAGAAGAGGTGATTACTCTTCACAGGAAGGGCAATGGCTAGAAGAAGATTGCAAAGATGTTAAACCTACCAAGAGAGACCATAGGAAGCATCTTTCGCAAATTCAAGGCAAAGTGCACTGTTGAAACGCTACCTGGTCGTGGCAGAAAGAAGATGCTGACTTCGACTGCTGTGCGCTACCTGAAGCGTAGAGTGGAGAAAAGTCCCCGTGTGACTGCTGAGGAACTGAGAAAAGATTTGTCAGATGTGGGTACTGAAGTTTCAGCTCAGACAATACGGCACACACTGCGTAATGAAGGCCTCCATGGCAGAACTCCCAGGCGCACCCCCTTGCTGTCTCCAAAGAATAAGAGTCGACTGCAGTATGCCAAAAGTCATGTGGACAAACCACAGAAGTTTTGGGATAGTGTTCTGTGGACTGATGAAACAAAATTAGAACTGTTTGGGCCCATGGATCAACGCTATGTTTTGGAGGAGGAAGAACAAAGCCTATGAAGAAAAGAACACCTTGCCTATTGTGAAGCATGGCGGGGGGTCAATCATGCTTTGGGGCTGTTTTGCTTCTGCAGGTACAGGGAAGCTTCAGCGTGTGCAAGGTACCATGAATTCTCTTCAGTACCAGGAGACATTGGATGACAATGTGATGCAGTCCGTCACAAACCTGAGGCTTGGGAGACGTTGGACCTTTCAACAGGACAATGATCCCAAGCATACCTCCAAGTCCACTAGAGCATGGTTGCAGATTAAAGGCTGGAACATTTTGCAGTGGCCATCGCAGTCACCTGACTTAAATCCGATTGAGAACCTCTGGTGGAACTTAACCCCTTCACTGCTGAGCCATTTCACGTCTTTAAAAAAAAAACTCATTTGTCTTTTTTTATTATTTTTATTATTTTTTTCTTTACTTTAAACATGGTCATGTTTGAACTCATTGGAAAGGCCATGCTCTGGCCTTTCTAATTATACCAAACATGTCCCTGCTAGCTTCCAACAGTCGGGAGATATCGGGGTTCAAAGGAACCCCCTATCTACACCTCTCTTTCCTTAGGAGTCAATGAGGACGTTCCCCACACGTCCTCAGCAGTGAAAGGTTAAAGAAAGCAGTGCAGTGCGCAAGCCTAAGAATGTGACTGAACTGGAGGCTTTTTTGCCATGACGAATGGGCGAAGATTACCCGTAGATCGCTGCAAGACACTTGTGTCAAGCTATGCTTCACGTTTTTTAAAAGCTGTTATAACTGTAAAAGGATTTGTACTAAGTACTAAGATTGAATGTCACTTGGGGTTGAATAAAACTGATAATGATGTGAGCACAGAAAAGACATTTGTGGTTATTTCATTATAAATGTTATGTTCTATTTGTCTGACCTACACGTGTCTCTTTGATTTTATTGTAAGCAAGATGACTGAATGATCAAAATCAATGTCAAACTGGCCAAAACACTCAATTTCAGTGGGGGTTGAATAATTTTGAACACAATTGTACCTCTCAAAGGGCATAATTGGCATAAAAGGAACTGAGGTCTTCATCTGGTGAAAGTTAAAGCGCTCCATGACAGTGAGAGGGCATCCCGGTTTAATCTCTTCCCAATTGAGGGAGGATGCCATCCTTCAAAATCGCAATAACCTGGCTCTTATCAGGTACCTCCTAATCGTGTCTACCAGCCTTTTAACTCTGATACCATTATTTTAATTTTCTTTAATGTAGGTGTATAATAAGTAGTTATTGAATTGGAGAATGCTATTTCCTATTCTTTTGCACTGCATGTACTCTGTGCTGTCTCCTGCTGAATCTGTGTCATGTCACAATGTCAGATTCTATCTTACTGTATTTATTTAGGAGTCCGATAAACATTGTCCTTTTAAAAAGGCATATAAAACCCCATTTGCATACCTTTTTCATGCAACATTAGAGAGCACCCCAGGAAAACAACGCTGATCTCCTGTCACCCCCTTGGACTGTAAATAAGCTACAAGGAGCAGCCCCCACCCTCTATGTAATTCAAGAATCTTAACTGCATTACAACAGCTAGGGAGAGGGCAGAATACAGGGAGAGCTCTGGGGTCACTCACTACTGTACAGGGGTAAGATTCAGGTGGTCGTAATTGCTGAACATCCATGCACGGTACATATACAAAGTATTATCATAATTTACATATACAGACTTTATACCCAAATACAGATCTTCGTTTTATATTCTATTGGTATTTTGTGAACGCTCCATTGCCAATAAATGTCATGATCGCTACAAATACCCATAAGCAGTGTATCGGACATTTTTATTGATCTTTATTACATTCATTGTATTTTACACAAACATGTTTTCTGCCTGTATTTTAATAATATCCCATGTGCAAGACACCATCTAGAGTTCAGAACCTTTATTTCCAGTATCATTCCTGCACAGGATAAATAAAGACCAAAAATTTTTAAATAAGCAAATTTACATCATTTTAATATTCTGTTGCAATAACTATCTTTATGCAAAATTATTTTGGCATCTATTTAACTGTTGCATTCAAAGTTTCAAATAAATGTAATGAGAATACCCCCTCCAAAAAAAGTGTAAGGGTTAAAGGAGTTTAGGTGACCATAATCATAATAATTAAAATAGGCATATCCTGATATGTATCTATAATTTATTTCCTTTTATACCAATTTATTTCCTATTTAAAGGAAGTCCTCTCACTTCTGTTTTGTCCTCCCTTTTCTTATCGGCCACTCTTTCACTCGGGCAGGCTTCCTGCTGAAAACGGATTCTGTCACTGGGCTGAACGCTCACTCTAATGCTCAGGCAGTCTGATGCCTCTGAATGCAAACCCATTGAGAGAAATTAGCCAAGCAATATTGCAGTACCAGTCTGAACCCCATAATGTTGTCTCACATGATGTGACCATTAGCCTCATAAGCAGATTGAAGCTCTCCACTTTGACAAACTATTACAGGCATCTGTGAAGCATGAGTTGGGGACACTTGGTGCACCATGACCAATTAAGTTAGCTTGGTCATGGTAGCTAGAGTGTCCCTTTTTATGAACTCTAATCTACATATTGTATTCAAAAGTGCTTCTGTTTTCAATAATTTGTCCCCAATCCTTTTATTTTTTTTATTTTTGTGGGGTGGGGGTTATACCATGTTTGAAAAACAGTTTAACATTTTATATGTAGTAAATACTTAAGTGTAGATTAAACTAAGCAATCTGTGCTCAAAATTACTATTTTGAGATAAAGATTATAGTAACGTAAATTTGGATTTTCCCCTTATTTGTTTATCCTTTACAGAAACCTGGCCAGGATGAAAGGTTCTTAACAATAGATGGTCGTGCACAATTTCAATTATGGTCTGCAGTATTGGCATAAGGACAAAAATGTAATTTACGTCTGATGTAGTTAATGTGATTTTTAAAAAGTCAGCTTTTCAGCACCTGTAACACCTGTATTTTAACCCTGTAAAATTGTGAAACCTTCTTCTGCTGTTGTAATGCAAGAATGTTTTTACTATGGCAAAAATAATAAAATGTGGAATAGGACACGTGTGCCCTATACTCGGTAATGTTCAGTTCTTCAGGTTTGCCTAATATGAATGGAGTGCTTTTGGTTTTATATTTTTAATGTGTATATGTGATGCAGTCGTTATACAAGTAATAAAAGGATGCACCAGTAAATAAATGTTTGAATTTATGGTGTCCTCTGTACTTTTTTTTTTTTTTTTTTTTTTTTAAGTGACGTGTGGGTCGATTTTACTGATTAAAGGTGCACTTTAGATGCAGAAGTCACCAAATTGTAAATCAAAGTCACTTTTCATTACTTTCATAGTTTGTTGTAGCTCTCTCGCCCAGTTTGCCTCCTGCTGAAATCCTTCTTTTTATGACCCCACATAACCCTGGTGGTGTTATACCTGTTACGAACCCATAAAGCAAAGAAATGATCATTGACCAATAAAAGCACTTTTATAAACTAAAGCATTGCCCTGAATGCTGGGTAAAAGCTATATTTCCCCTGTACATTCATCAGAGGAACAGGTTTAACACTTGCATTTCCTTGTGCTGCATGAAGCCTTGACAGATGGTTGGTATAGGCTGGACATAGTTTTATTTTATTATAAATTTTAATAAAACTTTTACTAGCCAGATAAAAGTGTATAACCAAAGGGAAGCGGTGACATGCAAACAATAAAAACTTGATCGGTGCTCTCCAGAGCAATAAAAGTAGAAGGATGCAGTCCATCGAACTGTGCCCGGGAGTGGATATTGAGATCCTCTTGTTGCCGGTAAAGGGAGATACCAAGAACTGGGGCTGCGTAGAGCGAGCCGTTACCAGGAGGTTTTTGAATAGATTTGCAAGATTGCCAAATCATAAAAGATATTGGCAAAGCAAGAAACATTGTGCAATTTTATGCTTGGCACCACAATTCTTGCTTTAAACGGTTTTACACTATATATTTTTTGCATCTTTTATATAGGTGTTCTGTGATTCGGGCTGCTGTATTGTTCCTGTTGGAAATTGTTGTCCCAGTGACATGACATTTATATCATTCACATTTGGGTGTTTGTGGGTTACAATATACATGCCAGCCCTCTGTATCTGACTTTTTTATTAGGCACTGGTGCAAACTGGGGATTAAGTGTTCATTGTCTGTTGATTTTAACAATTCGAAGTGTAGTAAACAGGAAAGTAAAGAGATAAAGGAGGAAGGGGAGAGAGAATGAAAAGGAGGGGGTACAGAAGGGGAGCGAGAATGAAAAGGAGGGGGTACAGAAGGGGAGAGAGAATGAAAAGGAGGGGGTACAGAAGGAGAGAGAATGAAAAGGAGGGGGTACAGAAGGGGCAGATGCAATGGGGACAAAGTAATTGGGGATCAGGCCAGGCCTCCATGACACATTCATCAAAGAGGGTGGATGAAAGCTTCTAGGTTAAATGAGCAAGGAAAAGGCCTAGGTATGGAGAGAACAGGTTGACGGCATCATCTTGAGGGACAAGGAAGATGATCACCCTTTCGTGTCAACAGGTGAGCTTGAGCAGACTCGAGCTGGTAGGGGGTCTAACTCTTCCGGCCATGGAGATCACACCCATTTCTAGTGGGCCACACTGTCATAAATATATTGCTGGGAGCCATCCCATTGTTAGAATGTACCAGATCTCCGCCACGGGGCGTGTTCTGCCATTCCTCAGCATTCATGCCTACCGGCTGCCAGGGTGGCATAGCACGCCCGGCAGCGTTAAATGGATACTCAAGGCGCTGTGCCTGTACAGCACAAATGTAATGGTTAGCGGCCTGAGTGTCCGATTTCCTCAGCAGGGCTAATTCAGGTTTAAACCCAGTGTAGGAATTTGTGCCCAATGCTGCTGATCTGGCCTTCTGAAAAGCTTAGGAATCAAACCCCCCCCCTTCTCGCAGCTATACCAAACAGCTCTCATGTACACCCTCCCATCCTTCCAAGTCAATCCTGTCCCAATATATTGTGCCACCATTCAGTACTGGCCAGTGACCATTTTTCAAAGTTTAATTATTATTTTATAGTCTAAGATTGGTCTTTCATGCTTACACATCTATCCTGGACACAACTTATTCTTGCGAAATATGCTACTGTAACCTCCTTAATCATGTAATAAAAACACATAAATCCTTGCTTATGCTTACTTTGTGATGGAAACATGTCCTCAATTAGTATCCAGGCTTTTATGTCGCACAGTATTTATACTTTCAAGGATTTTAGTTGTTACAACCACTTTATCGTGCTCCCTCTCTTCCTATTATGCTCACCTTTCTCACTCCTTGCCTCTCTCAATGTGTTAATAGTAATGTAGTTAGCCTTTTTTGTTGCTAGATTACGAGAGGATTTTGTAATACTTTGTTATTCAAAGAGAGCCGAAATTGCACTGACCGGTCAATTTCCCCATACGGTGCAATTTCATGGCCATTCGGTCCGGTTCAAAACCTGCCAACTCACCAAATATTGGCAAATAGTCAGCGAAATACGGGTGATCGGCAGCCGTGAATCCCCATAAAGAAGCAACGGTTAATCTATTCAGAGAACACTAAACGGCAGCGAAATGCCCTGATGTTCGGCAGGTTTAATCAAGCGTATCCCATAGGTTTCAATGTAAAAATAATTCCCGTTTTTTTTATTTATTAAATATCAAACCATTCTTCTGAATTTGAAGCAAAAAGTCTTTTTATCGGCAAAATTTTTATTTCTGTAACAGGCCTTTTAATTATTCATTGGCCCTTATATGTTAATTCCAGACCCTTTTGTCCAGTAGTTTTTTGCATATGCAAACAGTGTTTAAAATTGTAAAAGTTGCAGACTGTTGCTTTTGGAGTTGTTTTTTTTCCCCATTCGATGGCTTGTCAGCTTTTTCTGGCGGCTGTTCGGCACTGTGTTCAGCGGATCTTTGGCTTTTTTCAGACGCGGTCAGCACTGTGTTAGACCGTTTTTATTTTTCATTTGGCGCATCGTTGGAGGCTTTTCCCTGCACTTTTGGTGGGGGGGGGGACACGACCCTGCGGCAAATGCTGAATTCACAGAAGGGTCGGGAATTTGATTCCCCAAGTGCGGGGAATGAAAGGGCACCAAATTTCCAGTGGAATTTTAGTACTCTTTGAATAACCCTGCAAGAAAATCACATTCTGGACACATAAAATAGTGTAGGAGTCTGAGTCTTCATTTATTCTTTGAAGAGCTTGTTTAGGAGGGGTAAAGGAGATGTGTGTTTATACAAATATAGCCACAGATTACGAAACATGAAGTAATACATTAATACTTATTGAAATGATCTGCGACTGTGATAATTGGCATTAGGAGGGATTAGAACACTGTCTCATTAGCACATATACGGTAGTACCTAGTAATTAACCAAGCGTTGACACACTTTGAGGATTAGAAACCAGTTTTAGGCATGCATAATAAATACCCAACAGGTAATACAGTTTGTTTATAAACCACAATTTGGAGTTTACATTTTAGAAGACCCTATATTTCTTTGTAGATACGAGTGTGGTTCAAATATACCCACACAATATCCTATAACCGAGTATAAACCTTTTCATTAGACACACTTCTGAAATTTTCTGATGCATTTTTATATATTATATATACAGGGTGTCCATACAGTCTCTTTACAATTTCAAAAATTTATTACAAAGGCAAATGAAAAAGACAGATAAGTGAAAATTATTACAAAATGAGACGTGTATATATTTAAGTTTTGTTTTTTTGCCTCATTTAATACACCTCTATATGAGCAACATTAGTTGCACGAAGCCCATCAAGACTGTACTCTATTTTCTTGCCATGTTCGCCATAGCATACCCTCATCAATGGTGGCAATGGCATCAGTTTTAGATGAATGTGTGGTCTGGGATCATGTGCAATCTAATCATTGGTCTGCTTTTCTTCGAGACATCAATTACTGCAAATGTTTACCCTCATCCTTTTGACTGAATCTGTGGCACCACAACTACATGACCTTCCACCAGCCATCATTTTCCAGCAAGATGGCGCACCACCACATTGGGGACTGCATGTTCGTCAGTTCCTAAATGAAACCTTTCCAGACCGGTGGATTGGAAGGGGTGGCTCCATTCCCTGACCACATCGTTCACCAGATATCACTCCCCTCAACTTCTTTCTATGGGGTTATGGTAAAGATATTGTGTATCGAACAAAGGTACGGGACATCACTAATCTAAAGCCGAGGATCACTGATGCCATTGCCACCATTGATGAGGGTATGCTACAGCGAACATGGCAAGAAATCGAGTTCCATCTTGAGGTGCTTCATGCAACTAATGGTGCCCATATAGAGGTGTATTAAATGAGGCAAAAAAAACCTTATATATTTGTCTCATTTTGTAATAATTTTCACTTATGTCTTTTCATTTGCCTTTGTAATTAATTATTGAAATTGTAAAGAGCCTTTATTGTGTGTATACTTATTTTTTTCTTTTTTTATTTTTTTTTGCACACCCTCCATATACATTTGTAAGTACTGTAGGCCAATTTTCTGTTTCGTATTGATTTTAGTTTACAAACAATTTTGTTGTATTGACTGGCGCATTCTTTCAATCAAGCGTTTCATGTTGAATCAATCTCATAGACCACAGGGGGTTCATGTGCCGTCAATCAAGAGGTATGACTTAAGGTGAAACTAGTATGAGTAGGTATATTTTTCTCTTAAAAATGTGTAAAGATTCCATTTCCTGGATGCAAATTATCAATCGGAGATGCCATTGGAGTACTGATAACACTTTATCTGCCTTCAAGATGGCAATCTATCCTAAATGTCTGCGGTTAGGGGCATGATACACTGTGACAGTAAGTTGTTGCTAAAAATAAAAACCATGCAGGGACCTGGCACTCCAATGCTGGTTAGTTTTATTTTGACATTTGGCTTCTTTCATAGCCTTTATCAAGCTTGATAAAGGCTGGAAATGCAGTTGAAATGTTGCTGTTCACCTAATCAAGATACCCAAGCATTTGGAGTGCCAGGTCCCTGCATTCCATTTTGGATTTCGCATTGGATGGACAGCTCTGGAGGTGTTAGCACCATTAACTTTGTATTTTGCCACACTTGCAATTATGGACTGAATGTACCACTACTTCCTTTCCTTTTTTTGTTACTTTTAGCTGGTGATCAGTGTCGCGCAACTAGCATTCGTTATCAAAGCCTCCCTGTCGATATGCTAGGACGCGTGTTGACGGGGCTGCAATGCGTGATCCTCCACTCTGTGTGCTCAGCGAGGTGGCCAGACGGGCAACGAGCGGAAGGAATGTCCACTCACGGACGTTCCTTCCGCTCTCCAATGACGCTCGTCTGACCCTAGCCTAAATATACAACTCAACCAAAGCAAAAAAATGAATGTAATACAGAGTCTGGCCATTAGCCTTTTCAGTGCTGAGCCATTTCAACCCTGTGGGAAAAAAGCTTTTATTTTATGATTTTCCACTGACTATGGCCATGCTGGGTATCATTGGAAGGCCAGACTCTGCCCTTTCCAATGTCATCTCTAACGATAACATTCTATGCAGGATGGAGATACAGCAGCCCGAAGAAGTGGGGGAAGCTGGATACTGATCCCTGATGGGGGGGGGAGTAACCTAGGGGGCAATTACATCCCCCCTGGCCCCCCTCTAGAGATGCCTTTGCTGGTGATATCTCTGTGCAAGAAACACTTTTGAGAAGAACAGAAAGAACCCTACATGCCGAAATGTATGATTTTAGTGACTGGGAAGATGATGCATGGATTTCAAGTGATGGAATAAATTGTGTTCTGGTCTATCTTCTTCACATAGGAAAGTAGAATGAAAAGAACAGGGTTGTGTGGAAATAAAATCTATGGTGTATAATGGAGAAGATGGCTATAGTATTAGAAATACTGACATGGTATTGAAATGGATTGCTAAGGGATAGAACAAGGCCCATATGGACAATGGGAAATTATTAATAGTAGTATAGAATTATATAGGAGTGATGGGAAATGAATATTGACAAGATGTGGAAGTGAAGGACAAAGAGAGTGGGAATAAAGGCATGTGGAGTAAGATCAGAGTCAAAAATAGGCTTGTATTGAATGGTGTTCTATTGATTCAGTGAAGTGAATAGATTTCAAGTTGAGAGGAGAATGTTTTATGGAGAGCAAAACCATGATGGAAGAGCTGTGAAACCCGACATATACTAAAGGACAGGGGACCAGATGGATGATGCGGGAATAGTAGTGGCACATGCTGTAAGTAAAATAACCTGTAGGCTAGAGAATGGATATACTAAAAAGGGGTCTGATACTTCGTTGTTTCTGGATTTGAAAAATAAACCGCTCATTTATTTAGTCTGGAGATTAGTTTATTTTTGTCAATTAGACTAATGTCCTACCAGATGTCAGGCAGCACAGATATACAGCAGAGAGCAATCCAGAAAATATTTTAGTGTTTTTATATGAAAGCAAAACAATAACCCTTTTAAAACATTAACTTAAAACATTTGATCATAATTAAGACATTAAATTAATATTTTATTTCTTTTTGGAGTGTTTAAACGTTACATACTTTCAAAGAAAAAAATGTTACAGGTTGAGTCGGTTCAGTCTCTGAGAATGTGGTAAGATTTGTTTTACTTGGCCATTAGAGTATACAATAACTAATTTAACTGAGGATGTCAGAGGAATGGTTTTGCTACCAGTAAATTAATCCAAGAAACTAGAGTGAAATATTCAAAAGTTGGTGCTAACTTAACCAGAGCTGTTGTTAAATTACCATTCTAGTCTATGGAGTTAACACTAACTTTGGAATAAGGCCCTTTGTATTTGGGATAGTGACTGAGAGCAGCATGGGAACATATACCATTTGATTTTGCCATTTCAAAAGATTTGGAGTAGTAATGATCATGGAATCTCCAGTACAATAAGTGGATTCAGTGGCCAATCAAATGGCATTTTTTTAATATTATTGTTTTAAAGGGGACATAAAACTACTACAATAATAAAACCTTCCTTGCACTTTCAGTAGGGGAAGGCCAATATCCCAGGAACTTCAGAGCTTTCTGCAAAGTTATATACATGGCATAGTTGCAGTACTGGTGCAAGTCATTTAACTACTGTAGGCAAAACCCATTGTGCTTGTCAGTTAGAGCTGATCAGACAGTGAAACACCAGAAGAGATCCTGAAAGGCACGCGCAAACAAATATTGATGAAGACCTATACTGTACACAGTACACCTACAGGGTTATTCAGAGAAAGGTGAAAACCAGGAGAACTGGCAGGAGAAGAGAACAATCTAGACCAAATAGCCGATTTGGAAAGTGAGATAAATGGGAGCATTTCTGTTTTTGCTATTTTGAAATAGATTTTCAATTCAGTCATTCTACTGAGTTTCACCTTTCTTTGAATAGACCTGATAGAAAAAACCCTCACACTGAAACATACACAGATCATACATATAGGGCTGAAACAACTAATCAATAATGAAAAGAGTTGTCAACTATACTCATTATTGGTTGGTCGATTAAACTGTGTGCTGTACACAGACCGATTAGTCAGACTGAGTTACTTCAGACTCTACTTTGAGACTATTTGGAGAAGACGTGTCACTGCTTTACTTTGTATGATTCAGTTCCAGGGTTATGTCAGGAATAATCAGTTTTTTAGTCTACAGCACTAGCAGAACTATATCACAGACCCTGGGGTACTGCCACTGGGTAGAGCTTTACCACTGTTAAGTTCTTGGAACTGGAGTCCTATGCCACCATCCCACCCTCTCAGCCTCGGAGGCAAGTCTCTATAGAAGCAGGTATTCAGGGAGTATCCAGGAGACAGGTCTGCTTAGGTTCACAGTCAGGACTTCAATGAGGAAGCCTGGAATGAAGAGCGTAGCGTCCTCATATACAGTTCTCATTAATCAGGATGAGGTTCACCTGGGGCCTCAGTGGTTGCAGACATTCAGGCAGGGAGTACAGGATCCTGCATAACTAAATCTGAACAATAACATGTGCAGGGCTTTAAATGGGCTGCCAGGGGTCAGAGCGTCCAGGTCCAGACATTCAGTCCCTCCCCCATTCAGTTTGTTCATGAAATTATTTTAAAACGGTCTGTGCACCCTGACCACTTTTGGCTTATTAAAGTGGTCAGGCTGCGTGGAGTGCCCTCCCTATTCCCCCGCTTTCGGGCTGACCTCATGTCTATCCGAGTGCAAACAGCTGCGTTCGTTCGGGAGAAAGCAGAAATCGGCTCAAGCTGCGCATGGAGCATCAATCCATCATTCTAACTAGCCGCTCATGTACTTACGTGCGAAAAGTACAGGAGTTACTTTCATCCATACATGTGGAAATTGTGTAACCGACAATACGCGTAGTGTGTATGGAAAAAAGGAGGGAGGGGTTGATTTTTACAGAGTGTTCGTTAAAGTTTAAGCTTTCTGGATGATCTGGAAGAGATCTTTGTGTGATTTAAGTGTAGTTAGGCACTTCTATGCACTTATTTATATATCCTTTGTGAGTGCATTTTACTGATCTATTAGAAGGTTCTATACAGAAATCTACAGACCAATGGATACATACACACTAATGTGCAGACCAATACAGACACTTGGAAACTAGCAGCCGATATCCTGAAAACCATTTCCTCACACTTTAAAATTCAGATTTAAAAAATGTTGCATGTCAAAAAAGACACGTAGAACATGTCAATACAGAGTTTGACTATCACAAATAGAAATTTTTTGGATATGTAACTTTTTAACGTTGATACTGTATTTTTGCTGCATATGGCAGAAATATACACTACTAATGATGCAGCTTCATAGAATTGGTATCTGTATACATGTCAAAAATTCAGGTACGTTTGGGTTAGAATCTCCAGTCACCTTCTTAATAAGTTTTATGAAACTCAAGTCACTTTTATGACACTTGGCTTATTTGTATAAATTTTCTGATGCTAGTGATATTGGATTTCTAACGCATAGGTTTTAGAGGCACATTTTTTTTTATTTATTTTTTATGTGCATTCGGATTCCATATTAACAAGCATCCTTCGAATAGAACAGAGACCAGCGAAAGACGAGATTGGACCGTTAAGCTGATCGACCTCAAGTGAAGAGAAAGAGAGCTGGGAATACAGATTGGGAGGATGGAGAGGTCAGACAATAGCAACAACATAATGAACGGGAGAGCAGTGAACAGTATTGGAGTGGGTTAGAATAACCGAGTGTTGACTAAAGACTGCAAATAAAATTAAACGTGAATGCAGATGTAAAAGGAGCGGATGAAAACCATTCAATAAGGGAATGATTACAGGGGAAGGAGTTGTCTTTGAGAAGAAGTCAACACTATTTGAAGATGTCCTAAACTAGGCGAGGAAATGATATAAAAGATTGTTGAAGGAAATTGAAAAGGGGAAATGAATGCATGGAGAAAAGACTAGGGGTCATCCTCTAAATGCTTGCATTTAACAAAATTAGAATCTGAAGAGTGACAGAAGCTGCTGCTCCTCTTTGGATTAGCTTTGTGAAATGCCGACGTGTTGGCACTGCAATACTGGCAAACACTGGCACTTTTTGCAAAACCGGTTATGGGTGAATAAACCCTTAGGTGATGGTCAGAAAACTGTTGGTGGAGAAAGCCAGACCTTGAAACCATGTAGCCTTCCCACCCCCTGGCTAATACTGTAGCGTTGCCTTTCTTTTGTTTCCTTGTGGCACTTGACATATTGTTCCAGCTAATACAGTCATTGTGTCCTGCACTGCACATTACACGGACTATGCATAACCGTTAATTATTCAAAGACCATAACACCAGTCTTACGTGACATTATGTCGTGTGATCTGCCTCTCGTGCACCTGACACTGATTATACAAAGACATAATACACAAAATAGGAGAAACTGCCTTAAAATACAAAACGGGGGATGTGCTTGAGATTCACAGAATAATTCCTACAGGCTTGTGGTTGCATTAAACAGGCTGGCCCTGGTTTGATGGTTGTACAGGCTCCCCACTACCTGTCCTCACTAATCACCAAATACACCCCAGCCCGCTCCGTGACCTGCGCCTAGCTTCTCCCCGCATCACCTCTTCCCATGATAGACTGCAGGATTTCTCACGCGCAGCCCCCACTCTCTGGAACGCTCTCCCTCGTACTGTCAGACTTTCCCCTAACTTCTCTTCCTTCAAACGCTCCCTTAAAACATTCCTATTTAGGGAAGCCGACCACCCAACTCACTGACGCAACCATCAATCACTCTCACCTTACAGTCCTCTCCTCCTGTTTCCAACCCCAACCCTCCCAGATTGTGAGTTCCTACGGGAATAGGGCCTCATCTCCTCCTGTACTGTTTGTCAAATGTTGTTCAATGTATTGTAACCCTGTCTATACTGTGTTTATTGTACAGCGCTGCGGAATATGCTGGCGCTTTATAAATAAAGAATAATAATAATAATAATTAATAAAAGACCGAATATCTATATGAAGCCTGTGACTGCTTTCATACCAACAAAATCTCACTGGCCAGAAGAACTGAAAGCAAATGCTGTGAAGATGTAATGTACAAAAGTCCAGCTTTAGAAGAACTGGTCCCAGATACTTTGTTGGCCTTCAGTTTGACAGCTGTCTTTATAACAATGCCTCTCGAGAATTCATTCAGATGTGAGTAAGGTGGACCAGGGGCAGACTGACACTAATGGGGCCCCTGGGCAATAGGAGGTCATGGGGCCCCCATTGTTCTGCACCCACTGGAGGGCACACCCATAAAAACCCCCACCCCTACAACACAACACTCACATGTACATTATTGTGCTAAAGCATTTCTGAACTCCTAAAAATAACCTTTTTGAAAATCCACTTGGACACAGCAGCGAATTGTGTCCCCCTCCATACTTAGATGGCCACCGCACTGCTGCAGCAGCCATCACCCACTCATTGCAGCTAAGGCTGCACCCCGGCACAGAAAGTCCCTGTGGAAAATGTGGGAAACTGCTGATCACTTTAAAAGATACTGTACAATCCTGACACACTGCACGTTACACAGCTCCACAGCAATACAACTCCCAGTAATGTGCAGAGTGCATGAGCGTTTTATAGAGCTGCACAGCAAAAAACCTCACAGTAATGTGCAGTGTGTATGCGCGTATCACAGAGCTCCACAGCAATAAAACCACAGTAATGTGCAGCTCACACATGGATATATATTGCCCCCAGCAGCTCACACATGGATATATATTGCCCCAGCAGCTCAAACATGGATATATATTACCCCAGTAGCTCACACATTGATATATATTGCCCCCAGTAGCTCACACATTGATATATATTGCCCCCAGTAGCTCACACATTGATATGTATTGCCCCCAGTAGCTCACACATTGATATGTATTGCCCCAGTAGCTCACACATTGATATGTATTGCCCCCAGTAGCTCACACATGGATATATAGTGCCCCAGCTCACACATGGATGTATATTGCCCCTGTTCACACATGGATGTATAGTGCCCAGCCTACACATGGATATATACTCACCCCAGCAGCTCGGTTTTGTAAGGGGCATTGCGTTCCGACCAAGGCGGCGCACTAACAAACCGCCTCGGCGGCGGCGCTCCAGCGTGCCTTCCTGGGCCCCACGTGCACCCTGCATTGACGCCACCCACGTGATGCACTTGCATCACATGGGGGGCGACGTCAATGCAGGGTGCATGTGGGGCCCAGGAAGGCACGCTGGCGCACCGCCGATGAGGCGGTTTGTTAGTGCCGCCGTAGTCCCTTACAAAACCGGGCCCCCACTGACCCGCGGGGCCCTCGGGCAGCGCCAGAGTGCCCGATGGGTCAGTCCGTCCCTGAGGTGGACACAAATACACAGGCAATTCTGCTCTGGGAGTTCTTATTACGTTAGATAGTCCAGTTGGTTGTTATTACATTCTGTTGAAACAGAATGTAATAAGCTAAAATAAATAAAGGCGTAAAGTTCTAGGCAAGCTGTATTTTTATCTGTAAAATAAAAGGTAAATTGTTTCATTTATTTGAATATACAATGTGTGGATTTGGTAAGCCGTGTTACTCCAGATGCCAAAATCAGAGTATAGCAGTGCGTAGTGATACCTTTTTTTTATTGGACTAACGTTACATTTTAAAAGACAAGCTTTCGAAAGTTATACCTCTCTTCTTCAGGTCTGACACTAAACTGACCAAAACCATAGAATTGAACAATAAAGAGCAAAGCAGAAGGGGGAGGGGGTGTTGTTGTAAATGCATGGCTCTTTATTGTTCAATTCTATGAAGAAGAGCGGTACTCTCGAAAGCTTGTCTTTTAAATGTAGTGTTAGTCCAATAAAAAAGGTAAACCTTGTGAGACCTGAGCGGGCACCCACCCTAGATCAGGCCACTACTGCTGTTGTTGGGTTCTCAGGACACTCACAAACCCCCCCTTTTCCTCACAATAAAAAAGGTATCTCAACGCACTACTGTGTGTGTGTGTGTGTATTTTCAATGATTTTTTATTTTAATCATTTGAACCTGTCATCATTTCGGTTGTCCTCCAGTAGCCTATATCTATCATGTTATATCAAGCATTTCCTTGTGCATAGAGTAACTTCAAAGAATGCTTCAGGATGGATAAACAATGATTTTTCAATTGAATATACATTATGCATTAAAATCTTCATCTCCTCGACTTTTCAATTTCAAACTGGTAACTGGCCATGGTTTCTCATAAAACCATACATCTTCCTTCATAAGAATTACTGGGCATTGCATCACACAAATAATGGGTATTTTGTCCAAATCATTTCAATACCGATTACTCTTGGTGCTGCTCTAAGTTACTTCTTGGAAAGTTTTCACTGGAGTGTACGACTTGGCAAAGACTGGACTACCTCTGCAATTTCGTTAAAGGGATTGTAACAGATCAGCTACCCTGCAGGGGTAGCTCCGCCTGCGGCGCCGAGTCTTGCTGGAGAGCTTAGCCGGGTAGCGAGCTAGCAAGGTGGGAGAGAGATTGGCAGCGGTCCTTGGATGATCTGGAAGCGAAGGATTCAGTAAAGCTGACTTCTTCAGTGATTATGCCCTCCCCAAATTCTAGTCGTGACTCAGTACAGGTTTGAAGGTAAATCAGAATGTTTAATGAAAAGCAGAACATACACGGTCCTTTTATATGGTACAGTCCCATTGTTCTCTCCCATGCCCGCCCCCAGACCCCTGGAGTGAATTCTGCACAGTGGCTATCCATAGCCCAGGTTCTGATTGGTTGGTTCCAAGACCATTGAGAGGACCTGAAAGAAGCCTGCAGTCTTCGCTTGGGTCCACTGGTTGTATGCAGATGCAGTCTTGACCCCACAGTGACCACATACAGTGATTTACATAACCCATTGTAAAGGGAATCAGGTAGTGGGTGGCTGAGACAATGTGACTCCCAGCCTTTCAGAACAGGTAAACAGATAACAGATAAACAAAGAGAAAGCACCTTTGCATAATCCACAAATTACACAAACCTATTGTACATTCTATATGAAGGAAAGCATTTGACTCTAGTGGCGGGTAGTGTTTTTAAAAACCACATTTAACAAAAGAAATATGTCTATTTAAAACTAAAAATTAGCAATTGACAATACATTTAAAACCACACAATATAACTGAGCATAAACTAGCAGGATCGGTGCAGGGGAAAAACATGATTAATTAGAAGTCTAGCAACAGTTTTACATTAAATCTAACAAAGGAAATTAGTTTCCATGAAATAAAGGGTAAACGAAATATAACAAAATAAGAATGAAATTAAACTAAATAAATCCTTTGGCGGCCGTTCCGTCACAGGGATCATTCATGATTCTTGCCTTGCCATCTCCATTTCATAGCTTTCCTCTGACAGGATGGTGTAATTCCCCACATCTTTCTGTTGACATTGTGTTATTTCATCAGCCATATGGACATGGATCATTTGTTGCCCTCAGTTTTTATTGCAATCCAGCTACTCACACACCCTCAGTTTTTATAGCAATCCATTTACACACACACATTTTTTTTGTTCCCCCCGCCCCAAAAAAACAAAAAGTAAGCATTTCAAAAAGCTGAAACCGTTTCTCACTGAACTCGCATCAAAAGGACAGAATATGTTGCCTTAAAATAGATCAGAATGTTTAGGCTCGGGTTAACCCTAAAACAAGCACAGTACATTTATCTAACCCTTACCTAAATTTCTAAGCCTAACCCTAGCTAAGCCTAGACCTAGAGTAACCAAAATTCTGAGCATCAAATTACGTTTGCGGCCAAGGATCTTTTTCAAGATATTACTTTTTTACCACTTTTTTGATGCAGCTTTATCTTCATCAATTTTCCAATAGGATTTCAGAACTTCCATTTTGGAACAAAAAAGGGAGGGGGGGTATAGATTTTACGTGGTCATGTTTAGTATCCTTAGAAAGACCAAACTCTGACCTGCCCCGTGACGCCTCACTTGTGCATCACTGTTAGGCTAGGGTCAGACAAGCACATTCTGTGTGTCCTACACAACGGACGTACTTTCTGACTGACGACAAGTTAGTGGCCACACGGTCCGTTTTTGTGACTTTTTTTAACTGATGTAGATGGGAAATAAAATTAATATGAAAAACCATTTTGTCCGTCAAAAATGCAGTCCGTCTGACTACATTCCATCACTCTCACACAAAGCTATGCGGACATGGCGCACTCCGCACGTCCGTTCTAGCGGTTTTACATTCTTGCCTAACTTGCTTCCGTTTGCCGCATCCGTTGTACGTCCGCACTTCATGTGTGGGTCTCTATTGATCATAATTGTATGCTGCCACGGACGTGAACACTGCGCTCATCTGACCCGAGCCTGAATTGTAAAGTTAACAATATGCTGCTTAAGAGAAAGAAAGGAAATCGTTTAATTTTATATCAACCTGATCATGTTTGGTATGACTGGAAAGGCCATGCTATGGCTTTTCCCATAATATATATGTCCTTGTCTTTAGAACTTCAGGGATACAGGCGTCTACATGTTTGTAATTTTTTTTTAAAGATATTTAAGATTTTTTTTTTCTTTCACAAGAAAATAAGGTCACATATCCACCGGCAGATTTGGCCTCGCAGGGCCAAGCAGCATATTCACATTTGAAACATAACATAGTAGGGAAGGGGTGTCCTAAAGAGACAGGAAAAATATTAAAAGGGGGGGGGTAAAGGGGAGAAGAAAAAAATCAAGTCAGCTGTAAGCCCTCAAAAAAGTGTCTCCTAAAGAAACAAAAGTGTCTCCAAATGGTAAACAATGGCGTAAATACAGCAGGAAGGTCCCAGAAAATAATCTCAGTATGAGGGAGGGAGGAGGACAAAAACAAAAGGCCACTCAGAAGTCCCCATACTATTGAAAGTGGACGGGTCCCTTCATTCAGCATCTCGGAAGGGCAGCAGATGTAGGGCAATGCAGTGTAAGTCAGGCCAGTCTGCAAACAGAGGCCCGGTGCGAAGAAACGCAGCCAGCTTGGCAATCAAGCCCCCACCCACAATGCAGCTCCAGCTGCCCGAGTGTAAGGCCGCAACAGAGGAGGGGACTGATCCAGCTTCATATTCAGCATGGGGGATCCAGTTTTTCTGTCCTGGCGAACTTGGCTGTCCCGCAACCAGGGCTTTTTTTCCGGGGGTACTCAGGGGTACACAGTACCGGCACCTCACCACCAGTCAGAACTAGCAGAGAGCATGATGCTCCTCACTCCTCCTGCAGTGGCAGGCAGAGAAACACAAGCGCTCAGCAGCTCATGTTGCTCCTGAGTGCTTCCGATAAACACTGCTCATTACTGTGAGTTTCATTGCTGTGGAGCTCATACACACTGTGCATTACTGTGAGTGTCATTGCTGTGGAGTTCATACATACTCAGTAAAACTGAGTTTCATTGCTGTGGTGCTCACAAATGCTAGGGGATTATCCACTCAGTGCCATTGTTGCAAAAAAACAAAAAGAAAACGGCAAACAGCCCTGCAATACAGATTTTTCTTGCAACAGAGGCACTTAGTGGATAACCCCCATAGGGTTACAACAATAGCTGTAGTTCATTTAAATGAACACAGTATTAAAAAATATGGTTCCCTTTTATTATTATTATTATTCTTTATTTATAAAGCGCCAGCATATTCCGCAGCGCTGTACAATAAGCACAGTATAGACAGGGTTACAATACATTGAACAACATTTGACAAACAGTACAGGAGGAGATGAGGGCCCTATTCCCGTAGGAACTCACAATCTGGGAGGGTTGGGGTTGGAAACAGGAGGAGAGGACTGTAAGGTGAGAGTGATTGATGGTTGCGTCAGTGAGTTGGGTGGTAGGCCTCCCTAAATAGGAATGTTTTCAGGGAGCGTTTGAAGGAAGAGAAGTTAGGGGAAAGTCTGACAGCACGAGGGAGAGCGTTCCAGAGAGTGGGGGCTGCGCGTGAGAAATCCTGCAGTCTATCATGGGAAGAGGTGATGCGGGGAGAAGCTAGGCGCAGGTCACTGTTTGACCTTAGGGAGCGGGCTGGGGTGTATTTGGTGATTAGTGAGGACAGGTAGTGGGGAGCTGAGTTAGTGAGGGTTTTGTAGGTAAGGATAAGGATTTTGAACTTAATTCTGCAGTGGATGGGGAGCCAGTGAAGGGACTCGCAGAGGGAGCGGCAGAGACAGAGCGGCGGGTGAGGTGAATTAGCCTGGCGGAGGCGTTCAGGATGGATTGTAGGGGGGAGAGGTGGGACAGAGGGAGGCCAGATAAGAGATTATTGCAGATTATAGTGTCTTCCTTTAAGTCAGTGTTTCCCAAACCTGCCCTCAGGACCCTCCGCCTCTCCCGGTTTGCCAGATATCTGAAGCACAGCACAGGTGATATGATTTGCTGCTCAGTGATTGCAGGATTCAGTCTGCATTTCCCCAAGGTGATCTTCAAAATCTGGCTTGGTTGCGGGTCCCGAGGAGAGGTTTGGGAAACACTGCTTTAAGTGAACTACAACTATTGTTTATGAGGACATGAAAATAGTCATAATAATCAGTTTTTCCCTGGGCGTGAGAGTACCCCCACCTATTTTTCCATTAAAAAAGCACTGCCCGCAACCATTCTCGACCAGCGCACCACCCGCAACCATTCTCGACCAGCGCACCACCCGCATCCACGCCCTGGGGTCTCGGGACACATCTTCTGCGGCTCCTCCAGGTCGATCTCCGTGGTAAGGCACTCCTCTCTGGCGACTTCAGGCCTGTAGCAGGGACCGGGGTAGCCACAGTCACGCGCTTCCACGCCTCCCGGCCCACCCGAAACACTTCCATCAGGAGGCGCCAATCACCTCTTGTGAGCACCCTGCCATCGTCATCCGAAATCCGCGCCAAACAGGAATCCAGAGCCGTCAGCATAGCATCAACAGTCATGAGGGGAAGGACCGGTTCCTGAGTCCCGCGACCACCTCCACAGCAGCTACCCCCCGAACCGCCGAGAGATGGGGGCCCTCTGACATCTCAACTCGCATCAGGGACTCAGACAGGGGCGACAGGCTCCAAAAGACCCACAAGGCCGCTGGATTAGGCTCCATGCTTCGAGGTAGGCTGCAAAATGACTGCCAGTAAAACGTTCCCACCAGGAATCAACGGCTGGATCCTTAGTTTCTAGTATGGAGATGATTGTAAATTATTTTAACCAAGCAAGTTGCCCCCTTGTGCCTGGCACCTGTAGACACATGCCTAATTATATTATTTGGGTGCAAAGGGATGACTTTATCCATTGGACTACACTCGCAGATTCCTTAAAGGGCCACTCTATTATAAAATGTACCACCCTCCGATTAAATAATTGGGCAGATGCTGCTTCTTTAGTTGTAAATGCTCACTTTTTCTCCCTCAGCACTTCGCTGCTTTTCTCCTTCAGTTAAGGTCTTCCAAAATGTAAAGGTCCCTGCAGCTTCTTAAGCGGTTTTGCGTAGTGTACGTAACTTGTGTACTTTCACATGCAAGTTATGCAGGGACTGCATAGAACGATGGCTGCAGGCTTCCAAAACACTCGCTGGGATACACCAGTTGGTGGGCTATTCAAATCCCATCTGGTGAGTGACCGCTATGTGAACAGAAGAAACTCCTCAGCTTCATACAGCCAAACGGAGCTCCACACAGCTGTCCACTTTAATTGGCTATAGTTATCAGGGTTCGTAAACTTAGTTCTGCCCGAGGTTCATTGCCCTGTCGTTTCTCATTACCACTCGGGTGCATACTCTTATCCTGTATAATTTATCAGTGTATGGACCTTGGCTTATCCTGACTTCCCTTATGTCTCTTGACCTTGACCAGTGTTTATGTATCTTGAGTCTATGTACCTCTGGTTTTTTGACTTGGCCTGTTTCCGGACTCTTTCTTGGTCTATTTCCTTGCCAATCTAAGGACAAGTCTTTAGTTCAGGGTGTCTATCCTGTTTTGTGTCCCTGTCTGCATGTTTGACCAATACCATATCCTGTCATAGCCTCCAAGTGTCATAGCTGCAGTACAGCCTTGTTATAGGATTATTTTGAAGTTTTGTGTTTTGTAGAAATAAGTATCTTACCAATCACTAAAGGCAGTATATGAATGGGAAAGTCTCCTTTGATGTAACTATGGGGAATCGATACAAAACCTCACGATTATCATTTCTTTTGTGTTGGACTTCATTTTTTACTGTACAAAACGTAAAACCTCACTTTTGGGAATGAACAACAATCTTGTCAGTTTGCGTATCCGTATTTATTTTTATATTGTGTCTGTAACTCCCTTCTAGCGCGTAGGGCTATCTAAGACATTTATGTGTAGTGAAGCTTGAAATTAAATACAACCTAACACAGGGTTAAATATTTAATGAAACACAGGGTTATCAATCTGGGAAAAGTGCAATTTACAGTCATAATGTAGGTTTTAATCTTTATAACATGTCTTTTTGTTGGCAAACTATATTCTGTTACACAGGTTATATATATCTTGACTTTCGTCCTCTCTCCTCTGATTGTCGTTGTCCTGACATGTGGTCTCATTAGCCACAAGATGAGTCACTTTATCTTTAAATATTAATAAACCTGTAACACAACCTGTTCAAGAGAAGACCGTTTTCAACGGTGAAGCTCCCATCGAAGGATTACTTAAAGATTTTGATTCCAGCTGGAAATGCAAAATCATTTCTGGCAATTTTGTTGAGTCTTTGGTTTGGATTTAAAAGCAAAATCAGGAAAACCATTCAGGGTAAGAAACCCTGACCACGAATGTCTCTGGAATTTACTCCTAAAATAGCTATAAAAAGGTAACATGCAGTGCCTTGCATAACTACAGCTTAACGTTTTTCAATGGAAATAAATAGATTTGGGCATTATTACAACTAATTTAAGTTACCTATATTTTTTGTTTACACTTTGAAGGTGTCAAAGATTAACAGGTCAGGAAGTGAACATGAAGCAAAATGTAAATACAGGTCCAAGCTTCTAGGGTTCAAATAGGAAGTTTAAGGGGCAGGAGAAGGTTTCATAAGAAAGGGGTCTATGGATGCCTATAGCATATTCAATGGTAAGCGGTTCAAAGACTGATGAGTAGGTTAAAGAGCTGGGGCATCAGAGGCTTAGAACAAAGAGTTCAAGGATGACCGGAGCAGGATTAGACACGTGTTCAGGATGCTTTGTCTAAGGATACGGAGTAACCAACCATCGATTGGAGTTCTAGGGTCTTTATAACTGATCTTCAGGCCCAGCAAACTCACAGAGCTGGTGTGTGTGCCATTCCAATTTATGCAGGATGTCAGCATCATTACACTGAATTACATCAGTAGCCCAGCGTTTAGCAATTTTGTCTTTTTTAAATGTAACAAATATCCTTTTTTTTTTTTATAGGGTGTGCCACATAGCCATGGATGTGTATTTCAGTTTAAACCTTAACAACCACAGCCAGCTTGATCTACATATGTGATTGTGCTGACATGCGTTTTGTCAGTAAGGAATTAATCAACAGCATATACCCAGCCTGCTGGTTGATAGGACTGTGTATGCGTAAAACGGCAGAAACATGCTATTATGCGGAGGTTGCAAGGATTGAATACAGCTTTTTTTTTTCTCGTCTTTCAAACAAAGCTGTGTGCAGTGCTGTCATGTTTATGCAGTGAGGCACGCCAATGGCGTTTCAACAAACGGGACTAGTTTAAAAAGGAGCACTCTTTTGCAAATTTACACTCCCACCCCCGTTTTTCCTCCCAAATAATTGGGCAGATGCTGCTGACAGCATATGCCCAATTATTTTCATCTGTTTTAGTTTAGGTGGAAATACTCGGTCAGTGCTGGGCTGCTCCTGTTCAGCTCGGGGCTTCCAAAATGCAGAAGTCCTTGGAGCCTCTTATGCAGTCTGTGTAGCGTACGTAATTTATGTGCGCAAATTGCACAGCGCCTGCAAAGAACAATGGATTGGTTCTGTCCTTGCAGAGACTGCAGTCTCCCAGAGTGCTCGCTGGGTTCGGATACAGGATGACATCATCGGTCCTTGAGTTGGTTCCCAGCAGGTGGGATATTCAGAATCTAGTCTGCTGACTGACAGCTGTGTGGGTGGAGGAAACTCCTGCTTCACACAACACTACTAGTGAAAAGAGTGGGGTGTTGTAAAAACATTAGTGTTTTAAAGATTATTCTGTGTGTCATTGTCTATAAAATACCACTCAATCTAGCAGCGATTTTATAATCTACTTAATTACACTAATAACCTAAAACATAGAGGGCACTATTACAATTAAGTGACTTTAACGCATGCCCCCCAATATTACACCCTAATGCTAACGAGTTAAAACTCCATTCCCGCATCAGTGTTTGCGCTAGCTAGAGCGAGCTTACGATACTTTGCGCTCCCCATGTTAGATATAGGGAGCGCAATCAGTAATTAGCGTAAGGGTTACAAAGTCCTAATGCTAATTACCGCACCGATGTGGTAACGAAAAAGTTAAGTGTACCGGCTGGGTGGAGTAGAGGTAACATCACTGCTCTGCATGGAGAGAGCCTGTGGAGTCATGGGTTCGACTCCAGCGAGCACCTCTCCAGTAAGTGTCCTTGGGCAAGACACCTAACGGTACATACTCGCCGCCCAGGACATACTTGAAAACGAGAGAAATCTCAATGTTGGTGCTGATTTCACTTCTGCAGAATCAGTTAGCGCCAGCTAAAAAAAAAAAAAAAAATTAGATACTTCTCATCCCGTGGTGGAAACAGTGGCCCGATCTGCCACTTCTGGCTGCCGGTAGCAGAGTGAGACTGGCGACAAATAGTCCCCTATCTCCCTCTGCAGGCCTGCACAACCCTCCATGGAGTATTGTGGACTCTATGAGGTGATACTTGTGGCAGGCACTTATTCAGTAGCCTGCCCTGCAATGGAGCGGCGCGGAAACACTGCCGAGAGTATCAGGGAGGGTTAGCCCTGCGGTATGGGGCAGGCTGCTGAATTGGCACCTGTCCCGTAATATGGTGCTAAAAAGAGGGCTATGGGAACACCTGCAGGCGTAGGTTTTCCCCCATTTAGCGTCCCCGTTTTAGAGCATTTCAAGTAATATGGCCCAGAGTATAAAATTACATTTCTTGCTTTATACAAAAATATTTTAGACGCTCAACAATACATTTACAGTTGTTGCAATGGAATCTAACTCCATCTAATCTAATGGATACAGCACATGCTATATGTATACCCAGTTGCTTTGATGTTGCCAATCCTTTCATGTTGGTGGCCTGCAGGGTGTGTGTTCAGGAACCAGGAGCAGAGAAAGACCGTCAAATGCAGTTGGTTAAATGGACCCATACAGGGTTATCCAAAGAGATTCGAAAAGTCACCGCACGTTCGGTGACTTTTCGTTCTCTTCAATGCGGTTCCTTTTGCCGATCCCATCACCATCGGTGACCCTGCGGTGTATTCAGCAAGCACCACAGGGTCCCCGAATTGCAGGGAAAAGCTACCGCAAACCTGACGAAAACGAACTTCAAAACCCCTTCGCTAGGATTTGGCGAATTGCCTGCTCTCTGGATAGCCAAATGGCCAGGTAAGGTAACCGAACGCTGATTTTCAGCGTTCGGTTACCTTTCACAAGCAATTCGGATCGCTTTGGATAACCCTGATAGTCTCCTCCTTATTTACTCAGTCCATTCCAACTGGTTTGGTTTTATTTAGCACATTTGCTTTCCTCCAGAGGAAAATACACACCCCTTTCTGGGGATAGAGAAGGGGTTGGATGTTTCCCAGGTGGGCTTGACTACTGGATTCAGCAGTTTTTCTCTCAATATCCGTTCAGCCCTCAGGACAACAAGCCATTTTAGACCATATTAACGGAGTAGCCATGTATAAGGCTATTCTATGGCGAACCCTCTTTGGCATGGCACAATCAAGTGCTCTGAACAGGGCCCTAGTTTGCCCTGGTTTTGGTTTCTCTTTTTACCTCCATGCAGCCGGATCACTTTAATAAGCTAAATTTGTGAGTGTGCGTAAGGTTGTCCTTTTTAATAACACAAAAACAGCTTGACATTTGACACTTTACCGCCAGGTAGGCTGTGCCCAGCAGGAGGGCTTTAACGCCAGCTGCTGTGATTGGACCCTTCCCCAGTCCACCTATGCCGCTGACAAGCAGCATGGCATTGGCTGCAGGGGGACAGCCTGAGTTCAGGCTATCCTGCCGCAGCCAATGGCACTTGCAGCATGCTAACGGGTGGGTGGGGCTATCACAGGCCATAGACTCCAGCGGGGTGTGATATTAAGGCCCACACACCACGGGGAAGGCATAGTACCTCCCATGACGGGAAAGAGTTAAGCAACCTTTTGTGAAGCTGCAGCAACTGAATTGACACTTTCGCCTTATCAACCACTTGGCTGTAGGTCACGTGCTGTGCATTTTTCCACTAGGTTGCGGAATACCCACTCAGCATTTGTTCGAAATCCCGTGGGTCTGCACTGATCGTGGACTTCTCCCGCAACAGGCTGTCATCCTGGGTGTCAATTCTGCCTGCAGAACCTCACTCTGCTCAATGACGTCATCGTACATGGGTGCGATGACATCAGCGGCGGGACATTATATGGCCATTTCAATGATCCCAAATGTGAAGAGGTTATATGTAAAAAATATATATATATATATATATTGTGATCCTAACACTAGTTACTCTGTGCTTGCACTTTGCGGTCCCTATACTTGACATGGAGAGCGCAAAGTACAGAAAACTCGTGGTATAAACCGCTAATACCGATTCGCTAACGGGTGTTTTAACCCTTTAGCGCTCCACACAGATCACCTCTGATTCACTATCACTATCTTTAAGGTAGCGCTAGCGTTAGCTTGAAGGAGGTGATAGTTTAAACCCTTTGGGCTCTATCTCCCTTTTCTTAACACTATTGGTGTGCAGGACTTTCATCTGTTCTCAGGTTGGCTGTCCTGGGGGCAGAGCTCCCATATAATTATGTGTTTTTTTTCTCCCTGTGCTCTCTGCAGCTAGATACATTGTAGTCATATTTTTTTGTGACTTTTCACAGTGAGTCTTCCCACATTTCTAAAGATAAAATGTGAAAGTTGGTCTGTAATATTGGGAGTATGAGCTAATAAAGTTACTTTTCTATGTTTCACTTGAACGCTTCACTTTCATTTTTCAGACTATTGAATTTGATGAAGGAGCTGGGGCAGTTCTACGCATTCAGCCTCTGCGCACACCACGAGACGAAAACGTGTATGAATGTGTCGCGCAGAATGCACATGGAGAAGCCACAGTTAGTGCCAAGCTCACAGTTTTGAGAGGTAACAACCTTGCTCTGTATTTGAATCTTTGATTTTTGTTTGTAAACAGACACCAAATTAATAAATTTTCAGCCAATCCTTAGCCAATCTAAACACTGCTTTTATTATGTAGATCAACTTTTCTTTGGACAAGTGTTTTTGTTCACACACGCAACCCAAGACACACAATTTGAGTCTTAGTATTATTTTTGAGTCAAACAGATGTAGAGCATGGGGCAGGTACAAAGACAAAGAAGACAAAATGTTTATTTTACTTTATGTACGATAGAAGAAAAAAAAAAAAAAACTTCCGGGAGGGGGGAGAGAAATAATAACAGTAATAATCATGTCCAAGCAACCACCAGGGTCTCCGACAATAGAACAATTAATGAGTATGCAGGTATTCGTACCATATTTCCCATTCTTACTGGAAGAAGTGGATGATGTTGTGAACCCTAGAAGTGAAGTCGTCCATCAGTTTATGATCAATCGCTTTTCTAACGTGTGTAGGTGAAATATTGTCAAAGTATTCCAGTATAATCATTTTAGATACTGGCAGTCAAAGTTCTCCAGGTGATGTGAGAGGTATGAAAACCCATAGGTCTGGGCGAATGTAACCCCAAAAAAATGACTGCTTATTAGATAATGTTAATTTTCTTTTTGCAGAGGATCAGCTGCCGCATGGTTTTCCTAATATTGATATGGGTCCCCAGTTGAAGGTGGTAGAACGCACAAGGACAGCCACTATGCTATGTGCTGCCAGTGGAAATCCAGACCCCGAAATCACTTGGTTTAAAGACTTCCTCCCTGTTGATCCTGCTGCAAGTAATGGGAGAATCAGACAACTCAAATCAGGTAAGCTCCGTTCAACACCGGAAAAGGCCTTGCTCCACAGCAAATAATTTAATGTCATCATTGTTTTCATGTAATCATGAAAAAAGGAAATTTTAATGTTCTCGTATTTGTGTTTATTGCATGAAAATAAGGCTAAGTAGTAATATTTATTAACACACACCTTGACACATTGATAAATGAATACATACACAATTTTACATGTAGCTGTTGCTACTCCTCCAGTCTGCACCAACTATACTTGTGAAATCAACTATATCTTTGATTTCACAGATATGCACAGAGTGCTGTGATAAATCAGACACAGTTTATCCCATAGGAGTAATGGGAAAGAATAGTGTTGGCAGCCACAGCCAAGCAGGAATTGAAGCCCAAGAGCAGGGACTGTTCTTCCCTAAGGTGAACAGACCCAATATGTGACACTACAGCCTTTTTCACATTCACCTATGACCATTCACTGCACTGGCACGTTTTAGGCCAAAATAGCTGGATTATAAATACTAGAGGTGTGCATTCATTTTGTAACAAATCTCAATTGGTTTGACAGTTCGTTAATTCAGATTTCGGAAATACTTCCGAAATAACAAATTGGTTTCATCCAAATTGAAACGAAACTGTATATAACGAAATTGATTCATTATACTGTTACACAAGAGAACCATTGACTGAATGATCTATTTTTTTTTTTAAAAAAATCATTTTTTTTAGTGATTCAAATCGATTTTTGAATCAATCCCAGATTACAAACAAAATTTATGAAAACAAATCAGTTTAGTTTTACTGTTTCACAAAGCACCCTGTCCCTGTCTATTGGATGTGGTGCTGAATCTGTTGAATTCAGCACCACAGGCCAATAGAGAGCTCAATATTTAACCCTAATTGCCTTTTAACCCTCATGTTTAACCCCAATGTAACAGTAATTGAGCAGGATTTGATTTGTTAGTGATCCGAATCGATTATGAATTGATACCAAATTACAAACAAAATTACGAAACTAATCAATATTCAAGCGAATTCTGTTTCAGACTAAATTATTTTCAAAGGAAACTAAACAAATTTTTCAGCTGTGCACACCTCTAATAAATACTGTGGAGCTCAAGCTCAGCTAATTTGACCTAAAATTTATAATTTTTTTGTTCGTTCATAAACAGCCTATTACAAAGGTCATTACACAGACAGAAATAGGTAGGAATTGACCAAGGATTTGCATATTTGCCTACAATGTCCCTGGTTATTGTGAATATGAATGGATCAATTTTTTTTTTCCCCTTTCCTTCCTCCTTTTTTCTTTTCTCTCTATATAAGGTATTGAATGGGATTATACACTAAGCTTGACAAGGCAGCTGCAAATCTTAGGGCAAAATAGCTGAGCTTAAATTTTCCTTTTCTTCCACAAAGACTATTTTGGGATAAAATTTGCAATTCCCTTGTCGCTCCTTCATTTTCTTTTTCAACAAGTGACCCTGTCAGTCAGTGTTTTCATTCATGACGTGTGGAATATTGATGTTTTGGGCATTTTCACACAATTCCCCCTTTTCTCTAGAGCATTATTTTCTCTGTTAATCAGTTCCAGGTGTAATACAACCCTCATTATAACAAGCATCTCATTTTTATAAAACAAAGTGTTCAGTTTGCTGTGTCTCTAGAGGAGTCGTGTGGTCTTATTATTGATGTATGCTTATTGGATTTCTCTGCCTAACCATGTAGCTTAACCCATTTCAGGGCCAATGTATTCTACACCCTGATAATAAAAGCAAAAAATGACTTACGGCTAGTGTATGATTCATTCTAAAATGTCACCAGCGCCTGTTCTAATATTTTGAATTTTCTTCAGAAGTTTTGTCAATTTCTGTCATTACTGTTTCTCTATCGACCGGCTTAATACAATATTAAGGTAAATATTGCAGATATTTGCTGATTGTGGCCCCTTATAATGGCTGCTAACCTTCTAAATACCATATGGTGATAGAGAAATACCAGTTTAGGTCATTTATTTGTCCTTTCTCTCGATTTCCATCCGCATCTGACAGCAGGGGCAAAGTTGAAATGAAAACACAGGCTGTATTAAAGCCATTTTTCTGCAAAAACAAATCCTTCTCAATGTCTGATTTAAAATAGAAAGCTGCAGGGATTGTGCTTAGATGTTGCTAGCATTACATCAAAGCAGTCAGTCTACTGAAACAACAGCAAATATTTTTTCAGCGTCAAATTTGTGCAATAGCTTTGTCAATCTCCCTGTGATCGCCTGTCTTTGCTATATATCTGTCTCTCGCGCTGCCTGGTTTCCTGCCCGAGCAATCATTGTTCGGCTCACTACCTCCTGGAAATAATTCCAGTGCTTTCCTCCCTTAATTATACTTGATTTGTGTATCACATTTACATTTTTCTTCCCAGAGCAAGTTGACATGTCTTGTCATGGTTCTCAATCAATGCGTTTAAATGTGGAAAGCACACAATCTGATTAGTGCACAAATGGATATTGCACGCACGCACACACATACACTCTTTTCCGTAGACGTCTGTCTCCCATGTTAAGCCTGACATTTCTGCTCTAAATACAATAACTCTCTTAATCCCTTTGTAGTCCTAACATCCACAGAACAAGCTGCAAAAATCTGTTCAGGCGTCTTCAGTTTAACAAAGCTGTTCTTTCAGCCTCCCTTTGGTTTGGTACGGGTGGGGTGGGGACATTTCGATGTCTTCCAGAAGTGTGCCTCAAGCTGGAACCAGCCTTTGCTTTGTGCTAGTACAATGCGGGTATTCTTAAGGCTTGTGTTACATTCACTATGCATACCAATACACTTGTTTTTCGACTGGAATAAACAAGGGGCACAAGTTCACGATGGAGAGAAGGGGATCATTTCTGTCTATAACTAAATTCATATCAAGAAACCTACTTTGTGCAGTAGAGTTGTCAAAAACAGAACTGGTAGGTTATCGTGTCATGGCAAAACACGCAGCGGACAAGGGTAAAGATGAACGGAGTTTCAGTAGGATGGTACTGACCATCCTGGATTGGGCATCACTGAGAAGAGTGCTCAGTAACACAGGGTATACAACAGGTTCTTTATAGATGTGCATCTACTAACCGTTTAACACCAGGAACAGGGTATATGTCTGGTAATATGTACTTTTTAATTCTTCTTAATGTCAAAAATTGTGTTTACACTGGCTGTCCTTTTCCACCACTTTATCCTAAAAAGCAACCGTTAGACTCCTGGTCGCCATGCAGTATTGGTTCCAAAATATGTTAATGCTGCTTCGTTTGGCAAGAAGTTGTTTTGTAAGAGTGTGCCTCTCTGAAACAGAAAGGAAAAATAGTTACTACCCCAGTCCCAGGTTTTTTTTTTTTTTTTTTGTTTGTATGAATGTGATTTCTGTTTTGTCTTTGTGTGTTTTAACCTTTTCCTTTTGCCTTACAATGGAAGTGGTTAACAGCTTTTTCTTTTCCTTTTGTTTCTTTTTAAACTCTCAGAGACCTTTGGTAAGTTAAGCGAATGAAACCAGAGTCAGCTGAAGCGAACACATCCTTGACTAATTCTAACATTTTTTCGTTCTTACGGGGAACGCATGCATTGCATATACTACTAACACCCCTCTACTAGTCCACCTCTAGTCAAAACCTAATTATAGCCAAAAATATTACTAGACCTGAGACCTGAATGGATAATTCAAACATCTACTATAGTCAACATGCCCATATACCTGTGAATTATTGATAGAATTGTCTGCTCTCAGGAACATTGATTACAATGTTCTATAACTTGTAGGCGTTTTTTCCAGATGGCAGCAGGGGATGTGAGAGGTGTGCAGAGAACATGATATTTGCCGTCACTTCTCCCTAGCCTACATGTCCTGTTAGTGAAATATATCAGTAACAAAGTCGTCCTTTTTCTGTGGTGCTCTCTCGGGAGCTGGATGGTACCATGAGACGGCTGCCTTATAAGTTAAATCTGTCTCCTTAGGGACACAGCTAGGCGCATCTCATACTCCCCAGCAGTTGCCATGACAACCTGTCCTGCGCTTAGCGGAGAGCTGTAATGGGTCTGAGACAACCCTCGCTCTCTCGCGTAGCCTGTGGAAAAAACATTCTGATAATGCTTGATGATGAGGGGTTTCTTTTGGGCTTCTCGCTATGTTGGAGGGTGGAGAAGGGAAAGGTGGGGCTGAGCCAGCTGGGGTAGTACAAGCCTTTAATGAATCCTGTTCCTTCCCATGCTAAATTATGACATGGTTTGCTGAGCTTCTCACGCCTAACTGTATCGGCGAGAGAACCTTTTGCTGAAACCGTCCTCGAAATCTACATCGGTTCTATTAGGTGTAGAGCTCTGAACATCTGCCAGCTGGCTCCTGTAATCGCGCTTCCTCCTTCTGCGATTATTTTCTATTCTCCTCCTCCTTCTTTGAATCTCCTTCCCTCCTGCCCCTTGTCTTCCAGCATTGTTTGATCTTTTTCTCCCATTCTTTTCTCTAACGGGTTTATTTCATGTTTTAGACTGCAGCCTAGTGCAGATGTCCTGGATATTTTTTCCCTCCTTTGTTACCCAGCGAGATTATTTGTTTTATGTGTTGTGGTATTATTTCTAAGCTCCTTCTTCCTTTTTGTAACATTGTTCCGTTAGGTCCTAAACTCCTTTGCTGGAAAACCTATTATCTGACTCTTTGCACCTAGTAGAAGGCTTTCTGGGTGGAGGAGGGTAGAGCTGGGTCTTGTGCCGTTCTACAGCCGGCTATGGAGACAGGCTTCCAAATTTTGGAAAATTAGTATTTATTTGCATTTTAAAGATGCATATAAAGATGTATATAAAATATACATCTTTGCTAATTAATTGATGCAACTTTTCCCACAGACGCAAACCTGTGGCTTTTATTCACCCTCCTTCAGCCAGGCCTTTATTTTCTAACATTTTCCTTTTCTAAACCTGAGCTCTAATTAACATGTAATCTGTCAATCTTCCTTTTATTTGTCCCTGTGAAGAAGACATTAGCACATATTCCCCTCTCCCTACCTCCAGTCTTTGCTTGTTCTCCTAGCTTCCTACCAGATGGCAGATCTTCCGCCAAAAAGCGGATGGGCAATAGCTAACATGCATATTTATATACGCACTCGTGGATCTAATCTTAACCCCGTGTTGCTCAGTATTAAACCCCTCCAACAGAAGCAGTCTCCTTCTCTACTCACTGACTTTGACAACTAATCTTCCTGCTTTTATTAACTAATTCTTTCCTTTAACGAGATGCTAATATTAACAATAACAACTGATTAGCGCTTTCTAATCTAACGTGTAACCAATCCTCTCCCTGTCTGTCTGTGTTGGAAAATTGATAATTTCGCTTTTGGACTATTTTACCCCACGTCTTGAAAATGGTGACATCTACAATTTCGCTGCCATATAAAAGAGGGTTCAATGGATAAGGAAATGTTCAATATTCTAGAAGAAAGAATGTGGACTGGCCAGGGAAAGCCTAAATTATTGCGAATAAACCAGTATATAAGAATTGTGCTTAAAGGACTGGGGTAAAATACTCACCAAGTCTGCCAGCAACTAAAAAGAACACCAGGATCCAGAAGGATATGCCTGAGTAATATGTATTGTAATAATGCATGCATTGGGCCAATGGTTTTAGGGTGGATACGTCTGATGTTTTAGAAGAAATTAAATAGCATATATATCTGTTACACAGATTAAAACTTATTCAGGAGTTTGCCTGCTCGGATGCCTTTTGTCTTCCTTGTAATGTGTTGTATGTATATTCATATTTGGACCAAAATTACTACAGGTATTTTATTCAAAGAAAGCAAATACAAGCAGAAACTGCTGATGGTAAATGATCAGCATGTAATCAAAGCTCCTTATTATACTAAAGCTATATTAAGTTCTTTAGCGAAGCAAAGGTGACTCCTGTTAAAAAAAGGATATATGTTGCCATGTCATGCTTCACGTGTTACTACCTGAGTAACATTAATTTCTTGCCCAAAAGTTGATTTATGGAACAGATCTTTTACTGTTCTTGAAGCCAAGATCTCGTGCAAGAACAAGCCCTGCACCTAGATCAGACGCCTAGCGCCGTATAAGCTCATTGGCTTAGTAGCATCTGTCATTTCTCTAGTTCTAGAACTAGTTGTGAAGACCTGATCACCTAGAAGTGATGCTGTTTTGCCCCAACAATGAATTTCATAGGGTAGTAATACTATATATCTGCTAGTAATATCACCAATGCAATGTAATGTTAAAGTCCTAGAAGAGAGAATGGTTAAATGACTAAATGCACTGTTATTTATCAAATATATAGAATATATGAACTATTCTACAAAAACTTGCAATGTGATTAGCACACAGTTAATCAGTGTGGGCGTTGAACATAGCCTGGTGCTTGGACTGCGACAGTCATAATTTGTTTTCATTTGTGAGAGCTAAAATATAATTCCTTGACGCGGTCTAGTGAAATAAAGAATACAACGAATGACCCTTTTAAAATGTGTTTTTTTAGAATTCTGAATTCCCTCAAACATAGTCAACATTTTTCATTGTTGGTCCATTTTTTCCCATTTAGATTTTTTTTATACTTTTAGTAGAAGCATCCAATCACGCAAACTGTATTTAGAAACGATCAGCTGAAATGTGTACAAACAAATATATTTTATACGTAGGTGTGTACAGAGCCTTTTACAAAAATTAAGATCTAACTATTGCTGTCCTTCTATTGTTTATAATGAAGACTGAGCGCCCAACACATTTCGAGGCTCTGTACATCTAATAGGTGCATTGACATAGTGGAATTATAAATAGAAACAGAAGCAGAGTACAATACCAGCCCGTTGTATTGTCTCTAGGAGAGTAGATGATGTAAACATCTCCAGAGACCAATACAACAGGGAGACCACCACTTGAGGATCTCGAATGCACGTTTGGTAGAGAAAGGGTTTTGTTGATGCATAATATATTGATGGGGGAAGAAAAGATTAAAAGGACGCCATGTAGATTCACGCAGATTTCTCCAGCTATGAAGGACAAAACGTGACAGTACAGATGTATTTCTACAATGTGCACCTGTCTTGCAAACATGGCATTGGTGAAACCAGACGACTGAAAGACGTGAGGCTGTATTCCAACCCGGTTGTAAACTTAACTAGAGCTGTTGTAAGGGTAGCTCCGCCATAGGGCACTATCCGCTGTCCTGAGCTAAAACCGGGATGCTAAGGGGAAAAATTGGCGTTCACTAACTTCCCCTTAGTGTCCCGGTTTCTTCAGCAGATCGCGGGGCAGGCACGGAGTCCGGCAGCCTGCCCCTTTGCGATCGCTAAGCTTGCGGATGCTGGGGTAGCACAGTCCCCAGCATCCCCTCATTGGCGTCCATAGGACTCCATGGGGGATCGTGCTGCTGGGTCACATGGCCAGCAGCATCTCGCTTCTTGCGAGATCATGCTGGTTGTGGAGGGAGACACGGGACTTTCTTCTCCCAGCTCTTAGGATCACTTGGTCCTAACACTACTTCCTAACGCTAGTTAATCTGTGCTTGCACTTTGCGCTCCCCATGTTAGGTATAGGTTGCGCAAACTACAGCACACTCGCGCGACGAAACGCTGATTAACGAGCGTTAACGGGTTCTTTTAACCCGTTAGCGTTTCGAAGGCGCAGTGCTAAGCTACTGCTGACGCTAGTGTTAGCCTGAAGGAGGTGATAGAGCCCTTAGAGTCTAGACTTTATTGGAAATTTACACCAGGGCTGGAATAGAGCTCTTGGTATTTATCTTCTCGCAGATCCAGGTTATTTGCAAAATACTTGGTATATTGTTGCAGAATAAAAAAAAATTGCGTTCCATTTGGAAACCCCCAAAAGTCGATGCATGGCATTGCTTTTGGAAGTGTTTTTGTTGTTGCTTTTGTTTAAAGATTCAGCACCACTCAAATATTTGATTACTCTCAAACTAGACCATTTTTGGAAGTAATTTTATATATTTTTTTATGATTAGGGTTAGGTTACTATTTGTGTATGCCATAAGCAAATACAAAAATCCTTGTAAAGGTTAGAGTTATCCCTAACCCTAAAAATAACTGTAACCCAAAAACAAATAGTAATAGGGCTGCAACTAACGATTATTTTCATTAACGATTAGTTGGCTGATTATTTTATTTTTCGGTTAATCGATTCATTAGATAAAGGAAAAACCTACTCAAATTGCATATTTTTCCCGCACAAAGGTACACAAGCACCTGGTCACAGTGATGGATTGATGCTGTGTATGCAGCTTAAGCCCAAACGAAAGCTGCTACAAGCAGGTAGAGGAAGGCAGTATATTTAAAAGGAAACAAAGTAGCAAAACAAGAGGACATACAGGGTTATTCAAAGAGCTCCGAATTGCTTGAGAAAGGTAACCGAACGCTGAAAATCAGCGTTCGGTTACCTTTCCTGGCCATTCGGCTATCCAGAGAGCAGGCAATTCGCCAAATCCTAGCGAATTGCCTAAACATACGGTGCCTGTTCGATGCCTGTTCGAGGGCAGTGAAAACCCCATGAAAAGCACTGCTTCGTCTATTCAGAGAACACAAACCAGCAGTGAAAGGTTCCCCTAATGCCCTGCCATTCGGTGGTTTAATTCGGCAAATTTATTCAGGAGAATCCCATAGGCTTCAATGTTAAAAATATTCCCGTTTTAATTCAATATCTAATAAACCGTTCATTATAAAATTCTGCAGTAAAGAGTCTCTTTATTTATAGATTTTTTAGGATATTTTAAGCATTTTTCTTAATTTTTTTTTTTTTTTTAAAAGTCCGATTTTTTTTTTTTGATTTTTGTTTTAAAGTTTACTTATTTTTTCTGTAACAGCCCTCTTTATTATCATTCCCTGTACCTCATATACAAATTTCAGAAATTTTCGCTCAGTAGTTTCTTTGCAAACAGCGTTTCATTTTCAAACATTCACACAAACTGTGTTGCTAATTTATTCACTGCCTCGTCTGCGGTCTCAGCTGCTTCGCTGCGTGTGATCGGCTCCTGCTCGGGTTTTTCGACGGGTTAATCCAGATGTTTTTGAGGGTTTTCGGCGTGCATTCGGTGGGTTTTGCGGTTCGTTTTCGTCGGGGTTGCGGTAGCTTTTCCCTGCAATTCGGGGACCCTGTGTTGCTTGCTGAATACACCGCAGGGTCACCGAAATGGGATCGGCAAAATGAACCGAATTGAAGAGCACGAAAAGTCACCGAATGTGCAGTGACTTTTCGAATCTCTTTGAATTACCCTGTTAGTCTTAGATTAGAGGGGCAAAGGTTTAAAAGTAACATCAGGAAGCATTATTTTACTGAGAGGGTGGTGGATACATGGAACAGTCTTCCAGTAGAAGTGGTAGAGGCCAAAACAGTAATTGAATTTAAGCAGGCATGGGATAGGCATAAGGCTATCCTAAACAAAAGATAAATCCAGGTAAAGTATCCATGTAATTGGGCAGACTAGATGGACCGAAAGGTTCTTATCTGCCGACATTTTTATGTTAAGCACTCAGATACTTGATTATGTCGGAAGGAAATCAGGGTTAGAAGGGGAGCACTCCACGATGCCAGACCACTTTAGCTTATTAAGTGTCCCTTTACAAAAATGTCATGAACAAACTGAGCGGGAGGAGGGGAGTTAGTTTGGGCAAGGGCCTTGAAACGAGTATGAGAGCGAGTGGGTAGGGGCAAAAGTGGACCTGGGTGTGGGAGGATAGTTTGTGGGAAGGGACCAAAAGGCAAAGCATAGCAGCTCCAGACCAAAGAGGGGGTGACAGGCAGGGTGAGGTGGTGGCACAGGATGAAGCAGAATGTGAGGTTATAACGTTTAACACAGTCTGACTCTAAACCGTGTTTGCTGTACACAAATTGATTAATCGAGAGCTAATGAGAATAGATGTCAAATATTTTCATTATCAATTAGTTGTCGATTAATCGATTTACTATGTGGGGCTGAAACAACTAATGTAACACCAATTTCAGACACTTTTCAGACTTTTTTTCCTTAGGAGCTAGGAGGTGGTATCCTTTACAAAGGGTACCGCAGATGTATGAATGTTTTAACTTTTAATGTCTCTAAACTCAAATCGTATCCCTAGTCTGAAACTATGTAGACTTCTCCATTTCATATGTGCACATTTAGTCCACTTCAGACATATTATACTCTTTCACAATTGCACAGATTGACCATTTATCTTAGCTGACGTTAAGTTTTCTTTTTGTTGCCAAGGCATGGCAAAATTCGGAAATGACCAAAAGTGTAGTGCCGTACTTGGAGAAAGTGAGCTCTATCTTTGTAGTTCAGTTGTGTGCTCTATAGTGTCACCCTGCCATGTTTACACGCTAGGTGCAATTGTGTATAAATAAAATAAACTGGAAATCCCAGTCTTCTAGAAAAAGTTGAAAAACTCTACATAAAGGCTTTATTGGGGTTATATTTATAGTTAAAAAGCATCATGGTCGAGGAATGTTTGAGACGGGAAGTAAATTGTTGTGCGTGTGTGTATGTTTGCAGCGTAACGTAAATATTGTGTACGATTACAGTGGTTTCAAAAAGTATTTCCCTCTGATAATTTTCATACACAAAGCTTGCATATGCAGTGCCTATACTCCTATTTCTGTTTAATTAAAATAAACCACCATGAAGATGTGGTCAGTTTGGTTTAAGCACCTGAAGGGTTAGTAAACCCCTAATAGAAATGATTTAATTGCTCATGCTGACAGAAGACCTTCAAAGGCAGATGCCACTTGTGTAGAGAATCAACCTTATGATTTTTGCCGAGTATAAAATCAAAAAGACTTCTGTTTTAAAACCTGAAAATAACAGGATATTAAAGGGTCACTACCACCAAAAAAATGAAATGTTCTTATTTTGTTTATTTGATCTTGCTGATATCTTTCATGTGCTTTTTCTCTTGTATCTTTACTTAAGGAAATATTTTACTGTAAACTGCCCCCCACCCCCCCAGTATCTTTACATCACTTACTCCCCGCTGTGTGGCAATGGCCATAGAATGGGGTCTGTGGGTCAGGCACCTACTACTCATTATTGTATTGTGTGGGATGTATTCAACAACAACAATCATCACCGGGGGTAGATTAGAAGTATTTTAAGCTCCCTCTCTTATCTCATTTAGCTGCCAGCACTTATCTGGGGTAACCTGGATCACAATAGACCTCCTGTTGCCTTATTATTATTTATTTATATAACTCCAACATATTCTACAGTGCGGAGCAGTGGGTGCAATATAGACAGTGTTACAATGCATTGAGACTGAACAACATTTGACAAACCAACACAGAAGGAAACAAGGGCCCTATTTACTTGGGAATTTACAATCTAAGAGGGAGGGTGAGGAACAGGAGGGGAGGACTGCATGGTGAGAGTGATGGACTGGTGAGTAACTGAAGATTATTAGTGAGTCAGGTGGTAGGCTTCCCCGAATGGGAATGTTTTAAGGGAGAGTTTGAAGGAAGGGAAATTAGGGTATAGTCTGACAGTACGTGGGAGTACATTCCAGGGGATGGGGCTGCACATGAGAAATCATGCAGTCTAACATGGGAATAGGCAATGCAGAAGCTAGGCGCAGGTCACTGTGTGATCTTAGGAAGCGGGCCGAGGTGTAATCTAAACATTCCCTCCTCCACCTCATTGACTTTTTACTGCTGTGGTTTATCTTCTACAGTATTTAAGTAAAACTTTTAAGCAGAGTTTGGTAAATGTTGCATCATGGGAAAGATGCCACAAAATGAAAACAGGAGATAACTACCTTAATATCCTTTCCTCCTTCTTTTTTTTTTTGTACATGCAATTACATCAAAGAAAATAACAGCAGCATGTGTTTTTATAACATGGTTTTATTTTTAATGAACAAGTAATCTAGTTACAGCTTATGTAAGTGGTAGTGTCCCTTTAAATATCTCTATCAGAACAGAAGTCAGCTCTTTATTTCTATTGACCTATGACTGAACAACACGCTACACAACTTACTGCATTATCCATGGAAACTTTTTCAAATCCCAATTTGGGGTTTGACTTGTTGCACCACTGTATGTCTTTGACCTTCCATTCTTCATAGGAGCTGTGCTGGAGAATAAACACAGTGACATCATTTAATACACAATAAACCTATCTAACTTGGCACTAGTTGGCTACATTTATAGTTCAAGCCAAAAGTGTATTCTCCATCCCTTCTATAGAGTATTAGGATATGTTTATACATGTATAACCCTATCATGGTTTCCATTCGGTTGCCATCTATATGCAAGTATCTCGCAAGAGCGTGAAAGCTTCTCGAAACCACGGTATACAATCACTCATTTTCTGGCTGGTGATCTTTATTTGCCCTGGAAATGAGAATCTATTTAAGCAGTTAAGAGTGTTGATGAGTGAGACGTGTGCAACGAGTTGTGTATCCTCCCTGTGCTTTTCCATTTATTTGAAACCTATACGGGTAGTTCATCTGGCAGAACCTGGATAACGTTCCCTTTTTTGGCTGGCTGGTTGTGTCTGATGTCTCACCACTGTCACCTTTTTTCTTTGCTTTCATTACAGAAAATACTCCAATCCGAGGTAAGGTACTTGCCCCGTTACTCACGAACCGTCTCTCCTTTAGCTACCCGATTCCTCTTGTCACACCAAGCCTTTTATTTTGTATCTGGGTTGATGTCACATGTCTGTCATCATCTGTACTATTTTAGTGCTACCCATAGCATTAGCACTGTGGTAAAAGAGAAATGTTTTAGATATCCGCTAATTAACTGAAGTGGATATGAAGCAACAATCTTCTATGTAAGTATTAAAGTTTGTGAACCGTAAACGAGTGTTCCTGCCATCAGTGATGCAACCTATCAGTTTGTTGATATGCTAGAAACAGATGTTTCTTCTGGTTTCACAATTGTTTATTGCATTTGGACCTTGTGTAGCTCTTATAACCTTTCACTTTTCGACATTTACTGTTTACTCTGGGGAAACTGCATCACTGACCAATTAGTACATTGATCTCATGTATCTTCCAAGCCAAAAGCTGTTTCTAGATCCAAAAATATTAAGGTTAAAGGGAAATAATAAGGTTCTGTATCTGAATCCTTTTTTTTTCTTCTTCTTGCGGAATCCCATGTTATTTCAGATGCCCCTTATCCTCTATAATTTTTCCTCAATTTGGTTCTTTTGTACAATTTATTCAGCTAGTACGGATAACAGATGGTTTCCCAGTTGGCACTGACAAATGCGAGTGCCAGAAAATAATATTAATCAATTGAGTTGTGTTTTAATTTTCTGCTGTTATCTTTTTTTTTTTTTTTTTTTCCTCTCTCCTCCAATAGGTGCTCTGCAGATTGAGAACAGTGAAGAGACTGATCAGGGGAAGTACGAATGTGTCGCCACCAACAGTGCTGGAGTCCGCTATTCTTCACCTGCTAATCTTTACGTGAGAGGTAGGGAGCGGCTCCGCTCTGCACCCTGGGTGTTGTGTGCAGTTGGCAGGCTGATCCAGCTGGTTGATCCTTCGATTCGTAACCGTGGTTCTTAAAGTGTGAAAATGCTTGACATTGCTTATTAGTTGTGAGTTGCAGACAGCTAATTATAACTTGTACAGTTTGCTGATGCTTAATATTTTAAAACTAACGGTGATGTTTTTACTAAAACCGTAATGAAAACGACATAGTGCATACAACTAAAAGTTCAGCATTGCTCCGTCTGACAGCGAGTAGAACGGTCACTAGATTTAGTTTAGGAACTGTGAAAATCAACCATTTGGATTGGACAGGACAGCGCTGCTAATCATTGTAAAAGTGATGAAATAAATAATAAGTTGAAATAATACATATAAAATGTATGCGATAGTTTGATTAGGAGCCTGATCTGAGGTTAGACGTAAACTATTCCACACAATACTGATGTGACATAATCTTTCTTTCACTCTAGACATAATTTCCAAAGACACTGGACGTTAGGATAGATTTGTGTATATAAATGTAGATGGCAATAGAATATATTACATATAGTATCACATTCATTTCAAAACATATATAGAATTTTTTTATAGTATTGTGCATTTTAGGAGCTAAACAATGGTTTGAAAAAGTCTAGGATTTGTAAAGTCATGGAAAAAATGCGTTCCTCACATACGAACACACTCATGGTAGGTATAAAGGTGACCCTGAACCAACTGCTTAGCTCAGTCTATCTGTTATATAGTAGTAGTAGCTGCCGTCTTCCACAGGTATAATTAATAATTTCTTGAATGGGCACTCCTTTTGTGTAGCGCACCCACGTCGCATTGTGCATGACCTATAAGGAGGCCCATGTGATGATTCCTGGCATATAAAACAGAACAAATGTCAACTGGAAAAGCTATATAGTATAATAATCTTAAAGGAAGTAAAGGGGATGGACTCCTCCTTGTGATGGTAATATATATATTAAATGACTTTACACTGTACATGGGTGCTTAGTAAAACAAAGATGGAAAAATCATTAATGGCTTGGGTGGGAAGTGGTTGCAGCTAAGAAGGTAAATGTTGAAGAAAGGACATATGTTGCTATAATTATTAACATTATAAAAGCAAAAGCAAATGGATTAGTCGCATTGCAGCTAAAAGCCTGGAGAAGGTCTTTTTTTACTCTCTCTGTGTCTCCCCTATTTTTTCTCTTCTCCCCATGTCATTGTGTTCTGCATCAAACCCCTTAACATCCCTCAGAGCTACGAGAAGGTTGGTGTGTTTTTTTTTCTTTTCCGTTCTTTACCCACATTTTTACATTCTATAAAAACAAAAAAAAAAAAATAGCAATGTTAAAGAAAAAAAAATTAAGTCAGTGAAGGGCAGTGCAGCTGTCCATGGGCTTCGGGGATTGAGATGATATTGCATTGTGAGACCTCTCTATGCATCCTTTGGTAATGTTGCTGGGTTTTTGCACTTTTCGTCGTCATAGTTATTGGGTGCTTGGGCACTAAGCCTGATGCATGATGGAAGAATGTAATTACCTTTGCATGTATTCTTTTAATTTGCATTTTAAATGTCCTGTTACAGATTGGTTTTATTATTTTTTTTTTATCCTGTATTGTATTGTATTCTTTGCTGTTCCGATTCCTTTGAATACGTTTTAATTTTGCCGTATTGTGATTTATCAATGCAATTTTGAAAGGCCTCTGATCCTGCCCTCTGGCAAACAAACACTGATCCTTTACCAAATTTACTCTCAGAGGATGAATATACTGCAGAGCTACAAGCAGACTTTCAGGAAGCAGAAAGCTCCACTAATGATTAAAAAATATATATACTTTAGATCACTTTTTAGTACAGAATGTTAGAGGAAAATCCATAGACTAATAGACTCATAATGGCGGAAAACAGAACAAGCACTGGCTTCTTAGAAGCAATTTTGATGCTCATGAAGCATAAAATGTTTTCACAATTGATATGCCAACAAAACGAAATGCAGATTAAGAACAGGATGAGAAAAAAAACTGGCTGATAGTGGATCTATTCCGCAATTTCCTCCTTGAGCACGTAAAAATGCATTTGGTCATTTCCCATCTCTTGATGATCGGGAGATAATATGCTATCTGAGCCGTGTAGCCACATCTTCATAAATCCGAGGGTTTGTCTTTGCCATTGATGCGCATGGCACCTTCAGCTATTTAAAAGGCCAGGACCACTGTGCCAAACAGGATGAGATGCCTGACTTTACCTTTTGTCTTACATGTTTCTGTATCACTGGTCTCCCTGTTTTAGAGGAAATATTAGATTACACCGTGTCAAATTAAAATCCGATAAAACAATTCCCCTCGCATCACATAAACTCTAATATTTGGATTAAGATTGCACCAGTACTCCAGAGCAGTGTTGTCATTTTTATTATTTTGTGTATGTGGGGTAGCATATACACACGCATTAGGTGGATCGGATGCCATTAAATCGATTTTTTTTTCTGTAAGAAAAGAATAAAAAGAGAGTGTTAAAAAAACCAGTTGACAGCATATCCTTTTGCTCTTATTTTTCTTTTCTTTTTGTACGACAACAGTGCCCTAGAGCAGTGATTCTCAACCACAGTACCATGGCACACTGGTGTGCCGCGAATGGTCCTCTGGTGTGCCGTAGTACTTTGCTGTGTAAGGGCAGAATGTGGAGTACGATTAACAGGACAGTGACAAAATGTGAGTTTAATGGAGCAAAGGCACAAAGAAGAGGCGTATTATTTTAAACACAATCGTAACATCTTAATAGTAGTCTTAAATTATAAAATATATACTTTAAAAACATGCCACGTGTCTTGACCTTGTTTTGCTCCTTTTCCGTGTTGAAAATCACTGCCCTAGAGGGAATTTTGGTGAGTCTTAAACAAATATAATAAAAAAGCAACGGGGACAGTTTTGCTTTGATGTATCCATTTGCATATGTGCACCTGCATCCAGTAAAACTGAATTTCTTTTCACAATCAAGTCTGGGCACTTGTCATGGAAAATTAGACTGATTGTAACATAAAGATGGTAACTGAGGGACATCTTGATGGAAGGGGACGACAGGTGTAATCTAAGCTTCACTAGTAATGTAGAGGCTGCACAATAGATTGGCTTCCCCTCCTTTATTTTCTTTTTCTCTCCTTCATTTTGGAATAAGACGGAATGAATCCTGTCTCACCAAAATGGTCTGATAATCTCTGCCTTTTCCCACCCCGTTTGGAGCCGCTGCTTGCTGACTGTTGGAGTGTGATAAAATCATTAGATACTGTTATAGTGCTTCCAATGCTCACATCTCTATCGTTTTGTGTTGTTTTTTATATGTATATATTTTAATTTTACATTCTTTTTAATGTTTTTGTTTTTCCTTTTCTTTATTGGAGCTGAAGTTGTCAGCTTGATTATTTCTTTTAAAGCGTCACGCCGTTATTACAAAAAAATAAACATTCAGAGAGCACCTGACACCTCTATTCTTCCCTCATCAATCACCTTTTGACACGGTTTCTTTCTCTTGCGAGTCATTTTATGTGATACAGGATACGCCGGACACTTTTACGGTCTGGTTGTCCATACCAAGTGCTATATCGAAATATTTCAAATGGATCACTTTCAAAGTCTTGCAGTTTTTAAAAGAATAGCCTCAGTCCAGATGTGTACGTTTGACCTTCGAAACACTGTCAGGTCTAGTTTTCCAGCTACAAAGATCAGCATTTCCTGTGTGTTTCCTCCTGGTACCCTCAGCAGTCCAATAATGAAGGATAAATATCCTGATGTGAGCACCGGTAAACTTAGCGTTGCATTAATGATCTTAACATGTACAGCTTGGAAAAAAGACGAGACAGAGGAGATATGATAGAAACATTTAAATACGTAAAGGGAATCCACAAGGTAGAGGAAGGGAGTATATTTAAAAGGAAACAAAGTAGCAAAACAAGAGGACATAGTCTTAGATTAGAGGGGCAAAGGTTTAAAAGTAACATCAGGAAGCATTATTTTACTGAGAGGGTGGTGGATACATGAACAGTCTTCAGTAGAAGTGGTAGAGGCCAAAACAGTAATTGAATTTAAGCAAGCATGGGATAGGCATAAGGCTATCTTAAACAAAGATAAATCCAGGTAAAGTATCCATGTAATTGGGCAGACTAGATGGGCCGAAAGGTTCTTATCTGCCGACATTTTTCTATGTTTCTATGTTTCTATTAGTCTTTTATAATCAGACAATCTCTTAAAGAGACACACTATTTAATGTAAGAGGCTTCTTTGTCTTGAATTATGCACTGCTTTGGTTGTTCACAAAAGGTTGGCTAGCAAGAGGACGGTGAACAAAGGAGTCCCTTACTTCTCCCCCTGGCCGTGGATTGATTTTTATTGTTTTAAGCCACTGCCTCCTAGCACCGGTTTACCATGAGCGCAGCTTTAGGTTGAGTGTGGTAGAGTAAATTTTTACTCATTATTATAGTACTGTGTACTGTTTTGTTTTTGCTTTTTTTTCTCTGTATTTGGTTTAAAAATAATATAAATTTATCGAATTTGTGGGATCAATATTGTTTTTTTTTTTTTTAAATATTTAGAATATTTTTTTCTATTTTAACACATTTTTGATCGGTTTTCTATTTTATCTGAGCATTTATGTTCGTAATGTATGTGCATGCTCGGATACAATAAAAGCACATCAATATTTTGGAATGGAGTAATTAGAAATGCTGTAAGAATTCTATAAACGGGAAAGCTCTATCTAGAGAAAGCCTTTAGATATTGTCGTATAGCATGCATTAAAGAATGTTTTGGTAACTTACAACATATTTTATCATATTTTTTTATATAATACAATTAGTATATTCTAATATAACTATACACTTAAAAATAGCTGCCTGGAGGCAATATATACAGGGGTGGATTAAAGGAAAGACTACGAATTTACACTCTTGGGCTTGTATGGTCCAGTGAAATATAAGAATACCATGTGAATATATCTTCTGTTAATTATAGGCCTCAATAAATCTGCCATAGAACTGAATATTGCCTCCGGCAACGGCTTCTTTGGTATTGATGCAGATGGGCTCCAGCCCTATACAGGAAAACCTGTCTTCATTGAAATATGACTTAATAAAGCCTGCTCACGAATCAGAGATTGGATACACCCACATTGTCCAGTGGGTCAATAACGTAGGCAGTAAAAGGACACAGAGATTGCAGATCTATGAACATTTTAAAGCTTGAAGCTTGGTTTATCAAAATGTGGCCTGAGAAAAGAAAAAAAATGCTTGCTTGACTTGACTCCAGTGAGTTAACCTCTTAATTTTGTGTGTCGGTTTTTTTTTTCTCCCTGGAAGTTGATGTCGGTGTTGATATCCATTTTTCCCAGAAAATTTGTTTATCTCCGATTCAAGAGCTTCATCCGAATAACAGGAAATGATTACGCTCTTATATGTGCTGGATAAATATTTCTTCTACATAGCGGTCTGTGACCTGACAGTACTTCTTTTTACTTGAGAAGTAGCAATGTAACTCCATTTGAAGTAATTGTTCATTCCATCAGTGTAGGAAACCCTAAAAAGCTGGGGGTCGGATGAGATGGCTTTAGGCATAATATAGTGAAAGTCCGGCAGACTAGCAAACTGAGCCACCCTTATCTTTTATGATATATACAATGGGGGATTCGAAAACGTTAAGGTTGTAAAACTAAAACCTTACATTTAATCAATCCCAGACCACACACTGTGAACATGTTGAAGATGATAGGGGGGGGGGGGTCGTGTGTCTTTCTCCATCCCCTCCAGTTCTGTCGCCAACAGAATTCTTGGGCCCCATTACTGGTTGGGACCCCCTTTCCATCAGCTGTCAGTAAATACGTTAAAAATGTAAACCTGTTGGCTCTTCTCCAGTAAGGAGATAAAAAGTGTTCCCAGACAAGTTTCACGATGCACCTCTACCTGGTGCAGACCATAAGTGATGAATTGGAGTGCTCTTAGTGGCCCCAAATGCCATGGCTCCCTGGAAAATGTTAATTTTCGTGAGCTAGTTTTGGTTGGTATTGGATACCCTTATGTTTGTGGCACTTTAGAAAAACTACACATGGTTTGACCAGGGCCCCCTGGAGTCACTGGGTCCCTGAACATATCATGGGCCATCACCCCCTGATGGCTGCCCTGCTGATGCCCATGGTTTATTTCCGGAGTACTATGTATGTATTATCAGTTATTTAGCTATAATTGGGCAGCTATAAAATGCAGAGATTTGCTATTACAGTCCATAGATGTAGTGTATGTGCTGGACTAATTGCTGGGGAAGTAAAGAAGGTTCTGTCAGCTCTTCCTGACATACTATTCGGCTGCGATTTCGTTTAATGTACACATCCATTATTTTATGCAGGCAAAAAATTTTGTCATGCATTTATACAGTCAGTTTTTTTTATACTGTTGCCATTTTGGTATGAAGCAATCAATTTCTGGTGATAGAATGTGTATAAAATTAAATAATAAAATACAAAAGAAAACTGGTGATTCAAGAAAATACCCAAAGTCTAGCCACGCATACAGCAAACTAGATATCTCCAGCTAGCATCACTGTTCTCCTTATAAAGGAAATTAAATCTCTATAAAGTAAGTTTAGCTTGGTCATCCCTGACTTAAATTTCCAAAAGTGGCATAATTTCCCCTAAAACTCTTTCAGACACGCAATTCGTTTCTGGTTGTGTCTTTTTCCTCTTCTGTTCAGGACTGTCGCAGACTCACACACTTGCTTTCAGGCTGCAGTTGCAGCAGCTCTTGTCCGTCTGCATCTTCCATTCTTCTAATGGCTTTTCTTCCCATACAGAGACCAGGTGTCTCATTTTCCCCAACATATCAGTAAAGGGACAGCGACAGAATTCTATGTCAACCACAGCCAGACAGAAAGGTCTAGCTAACTGCAGTCTGAGATTGTGACTCCAATCTCATGCACCCTGGGACATGTACTGTATACCGTGTTACATTACTGCCAGACCTTGCGCAAGATCTGAAGATCACAAACGATGATCTGCCAGTTAAAACAGCGTAATAAATAATACTCTACTCGTTTCCCATTCAGCTCGTGTATATGTAGATGAAGGCAATTTTTGAACATCAGATGGTCTTCACCTTCTGCCTGCAAATTACTATTCATTCAATACAAATTACCTTATAAGCAATGAATCAGATGCTTATAATTAGCTTTTCTGACAGGCAACTGTTTTCTAATTTAACCCCATCCAAGCATCAGGGTGAGGTAAATCCTTGTCATTATGGCTGTCCAGACTTGTATCGCGAAGATGCTAAATCATGGGTCATTCGGATTATGTGACAGAAGCTTCCATATACTGAAACCATACCAAGCAATGTGTAGTATTCATAAACCTTGTATGCTGTAACGCACGTTGCAGGCATCCTCCCCCCTGTTTTGCTAATCTTTCTAGAAGAGCAGGGATTAGAAATCTCCATTTTGCATTTACCTTTCTTCACAATACATGGCACCTGCAATTTCCACATGTCTCCATAAAAAACAAAGCTTTTGAGGTCTCGTGCTCTCTGATTGTTCAACAAGCATTTATTTATATATATTTTAAAAAAAGGATACATTGACTTAAACCTCAATTTTGTTCATAATTGATTACTGCCCTCCAGGCACAGATATTTGGTGTTCAAACCCAATTGCAAATTTATTTTAATTTTTTTTCCCCCGCTGGATTTTCTTTCATATCTTGTTTCCATGACAACAAAGGATAGTCATCACACGCTGCTGTCTGTTAATGTTAAATTTAGCCAACTAAAACTTATCATTTATTTTCTTTCTTTCTTTTTTTTTCTTCATCTTTTGGAGTCCTATTTTTTTTTTTTTCTCTTACAACTAGCTACTTATTGATTCCATCAGCGAGTTTGCACTCCTCTTCTCCCCCCACCCCCGTTCTGTTGGCATGGTCCTTTGTTACTTTTTCACCTTTCTTCATTGTGTGTTAGGTGTGCCTGAGGTATGGGTGGGTGGGGGACTCTGTGACTCTGTTCTTTGGAGTAGATTTTTTTGCCTACATCCCATTAATGGGGGAAAAGAACACCCCTTTTGAATAGATCAGAATGATAGCAGATATTGCGTTGCGAGACTCCATTTAGGACTCTCAGTTCCAGTAAATCTAAAAGGCAAAAATGCAAATCAACCTTTGCATTGTCCCCTAATATGGAATATATCATATACCTTTAAAATAAATGTAACATATTTTTCCTGAACATTTTCCAGCCTAGACGTTCCACATTCAATATGAGAAGCCAGGAAAATCCAATGTATTATTTAGAGACTGTACATTTAGATTATTTGTTAGTGTGCCGCAGAAGTAATTTCACTGCATACAGGGAAATATTGCAACCCATGCAGCTTGTAACTGGGAGAAATTAAACACGTAGAGGAATATTGACCATTAGTAGATAACCCAAATCATAGCTTCACGGTGCACGCTAACATTTCATATTCTACTACCGCACCAACAGCTGGTTGTCAGAGAGCATTGAGGAGTGTCTTAGGCTTTGCTGTCGGTTTATATGCCACCAAACATTTCAGAGAACAGAGTCACTCAGATTCGGGGCTGCCTCAACCCCTTGATCCATGTTCTAGTTTGTGAGGTCTGAAAGATGCATCCACCTATCAACCAGGGGGATGCACAGAACATGTCACTGTTATCCTCAGCGTTAAAAAGTCCATCTATTTCTACTGTGAATAATCGATTTACTATCCCTCCAAGACTCGGATGTGACAATATGTATGGAACATTTGGTCACATCTGCTATAGCATATAGCACTAAAGTGGGTTCTGCCCTTAATTCTAACCCCCTTCCCCTTTTCCCTCCTTTTTACTCTCTACCCAATATTCATGCGGGCATTTGCTAGTTGCCCCTATGTTATATTCCTCTGCATTTTTCTGTCTTATCCCCACTTCGTTTATTTTACTTCTCCCCTTTTATCTGTTTTTCTTTTTTATCTTTTTGTTCTTTTCATTTATAGTTCTTTTAACCTATTTTGCATGATGATTGTGATTCTGAGAGCTGCATCTATCGATGAAACCGTGTCAGATTCTAAAGAGGCTTTGTTAGGGTTTTTACACCCAAAAACCACAAAAATTTCATTAGAATTTCTCCTCTTTTTCTCCTGTGTGGTGCACCATGCTAGTGATGAGCTGGTAACGGTCATCCCCGACAGGATGGCCTTCACCAGTGTTTTCGAGGTATCTGTCAATGCAGTGCCAACTTCATCACCAACTCCCCTCTGATCTCTCTATACGTGACTGCTCAATGGTGCGTAATTTACTGCCAAGCGTTACATTAGCGGCCCCTTATCTCTAATGTGGGAAAATGCAATGCAGTGAGCATGGGAACCATTTTCCATCCTAGTCCCCAGGCCTATAATCTCCTGTTAAAGATGAGAAATTACTAATAAATTTTTGTGTATTATTTGTGCTGTGATGGGTGTACTCCTGATCTATGGAACCCTCTTGCTATGAATTATGGCTTCATGTCTCTATATTATCTTTTAATTGTTTGTCTAGTAAGTTTTTATTTAAAGTCTTTAATTTTTTTTAATCTTTTTTATCATTTTTATTTTTGTTTGCCAGATGTCACATCCTATATATTTAATTTCCCTTTTTTCTTCTTCTTTCCTTTCTTTTTTATATGCGTGGGGATTTCAACTGTAGTTCGTCGTGTTGCTCCCCGGTTCTCCATTCTTCCTGTGAGTCACGAGATAATGCCGGGAGGTAATGTAAACATTACATGCGTTGCCGTGGGCTCGCCTATGCCATATGTGAAGTGGATGATGGGTGCTGAAGACCTAACTCCGGAAGATGACATGCCCGTGGGACGTAATGTTTTGGAACTCACCAATGTCAAGGAATCTGCTAACTATACTTGCGTTGCAATGTCAAGTCTTGGTGTCATTGAGTCCGTAGCCCAGATAACAGTAAAGTGTGAGTATGGTTATCTGAGGTTACTAGTAGATGGCATAGAAACATTTGTTTCTACCTGGTTTTATTGGTGTATTGTCAAGCTCAGGATGTCTGTGAAAAAGGGTTGTTAAACTCTTGGCGCCCAGATGTTGCTGAACTGCAGCTCCCATGATTCTCCTGCCAGCTATTGCATTCAATGTGTTCTGGGAATTGTAAGCCATCATCCTCTGGGGGCCAGGGTTTGACGGCCCTGCTGTTAAAAAAAGCAAAATCATTAGACACCCCTTATAGAAATATATGCTTGCGCTCAAACCTATTGCCCCTTTTTTTTCTGATTTAGTCATTGATGATCTGTCCACACAGCAGCATGTAAGATGTTCTGATAAATTTAAATAGTATGATTTTGCTCCCAGACTTGGCAATTCTTATCTGGGTATTCAATCCGCATAAGAGTTGTTCCTTTTTAAAACCATAAGGAGGAAAAGGGATCATAAGAGGATGATTTGAACCATGGGTTCATTTTGAAGTGAACTTATGAGTTTTGTGTAAGCAGTTTATAATTTGGAACTAGAGTTTACTGGGTTTGTTTCAATAATTCAGCCGTTTATGAACTGTACCATTGTAATCCTTGAATTGATGATTGGTGAAAGATTTACTAAAGGTTAAGAGAAGTTTAGAGAAGTGTTAAATATAGCAGGAGAAAAAGACGACAAAAATCAGAGACCCAAGATCTTAGTAATGATGGGTAAATAAAGGTCATATCGGGAGCAGAAATAGACAAGAACAATAAAACTGGTTTGTGGGTTTAAATGAAAGTCAGTCATAGAATAGCAAGTGAGGACAATGAAACTGGTATGGTAGTAAATGGTGTATCGGGAGCCCCACAGCATAATAACGTGCATTAAGCTCTGTACAATTTGCCATATTTGTCTTTTTCATCTTCGGATGATGATTTACTTTCCTGCATCATATTTCCTTTTACCTTCTTTTCTCTTCCTTGGGGACCTTAGCTCTCCCTAAAGCTCCTGGAGTTCCTGTAGTAACCGAGACCACCGCCACCAGCATTACCATCACTTGGGATTCTGGAAACCCTGATCCAGTATCTTACTATGTCATAGAGTACAAATCGAAAAGTCAAGACGGACCCTATCAGATCAAAGAAGATATCACTACTACACGGTACAGCATTGGAGGACTCAGCCCTAATTCTGAATATGAAATATGGGTGTCCGCTGTCAACTCTATTGGTCAGGGACCACCAAGTGTGTCAGTAGTGACTAGAACTGGGGAGCAAGCCCCTGCAAGTGCACCCCGAAATGTTCAAGCACGCATGATTAGTTCCACGATCATGATGATTCAGTGGGAAGAGCCTATAGAACCCAACGGCCAAATTAGAGGATATCGTGTTTATTACACCATGGAGCCTGACCAACCAGTTAGCAACTGGCAAAAATATAATGTGGTTGATAACTTCTTGACCACCGTAGGAAGTTTGCTTGAACATGAAACCTATACAGTCAGAGTGTTGGCTTATACTTCGGTAGGAGACGGTCCACTATCAGATCCTATTCAAGTGAAGACCCAGCAAGGAGGTGAGTGACAAACATGTATGAAAAATCTGAATTGTTTGCAAAAAGCTCCTATAAATTACCAATATTAATGTTTTCTTCCTTATCGGTTAAAATAGTTGTACTGATATGTGGAATTTTTTCATTAAGGTTTATAGAATTTTATCCCAAAGTTATTTTATTGAACACGTAGCATAGGTTATCTTATCAAACACCCTCTGTAATGGAAAAAGTTTATTTTGTATCGGATTTGTAATTTATCAGAACACTTGCTTCACAATAGCTCTTAATTGGTATTCCCTGTAATACAGAGGTGCATCTACTGGGTTTCTGATAATACCTCCATTGGGTCATTCCATGTCAAGTGATCCAATGACTTTTACCTCACCATTTTATACTGCTTTCATTTTCAGTTTTCTAACAGTATAAGAGAAGGTGTGTATATATATATATATATATATATAATGTGTGTTTATTATTGCAGAAGCCATTTGCACATCACAGCAATTCGATGAATTGCATCCCAGAGCTCCTGTGCCATATGCAGCAAGGAATTCTGGGTAGGATATGCAAATCATATCTGTCTCACTTTTATGCATCCTGGGTCTGTTATTACACAGAACCCTAAAATCAATGCTATGCCACACTGTGGCTTTCTAGCAGAGATAAGGTTTATGCAACTGGTCAAAACCACTCCTAGGACAGCGCTGTTTCGGGTTTATTGGACCCTCATCAGCTAGGAGCTAGGCATGATGATCCGTTGCAGTGGATGCTTGGACCCGTAGGGTAAATCAGTACACCCTTGTAAGAAAGACTGAGTCTCAACTCACCAAGCTGAGCCCTGTACTACAAGCAACAGCTTTTCCATACACGTCAGAGCCAGTCAGTGCTGGTTCAAACAAGATAAAACTGGTTCTTTCATGCAACAGCAAGCTGTCACTCCACTAGATAGAAATATTTTTTTAAAGAAAAGCCTGATAGCTTTTGAGATGCCTTTTAATTGAATAACCTTTGAAAGAAATGCCTGAAATAACTGATATTATGGTTTGAAGTCTCATTTATTTAGTTTTATTTATCCTGAACATAGCCCAATAAGACAGACATGTATGTACAAAATCTTTTTAAAAATTTTGTAGAGAGCTTTTACAGATACGATATAATCAACACATTTTTTTTTTTAAATATTTAATCATTATTTTTTTTAAAATAACTTTTTACAATTTAAAATTTTGTAACTTACTTTCATAATTTAAAAGAAGTCCATCATGCGGCATATATTAAAGCCCATGAATTTCTGAACAGAGTGGTATTTTTTGTTTTGAAATATCTTGATTACGGGCTGTGCTTTTACGCCCCGTTCACACCTATGCGTTTTAAAGCGCGTTCCTGCACGCTTTAAAACGCATGAACGGGAAACATGTTTTCCTATGGGACCTGTTCACACCTGGGTGTTTTAAAGCGCGCAGGAATGCGCTTTAAAACGTCCTGCGCCCAAAAGAAGTCCGGGAGCTTCTTTTGGTGCGCATAGCAGCGCGTTCGCGGCCACAGGCATAGCCGCGAATGCGAGTTTGCGCGTTTTTTCGTATGCGCAAAAAAACGCGCGTTTTGCGCACGTTTGGAAAACATGCAGGTGTGAACCCAGCCTTGAGGATTTTGTGTAGTCCAGAAAGGCCAAAATGTTTTTTTTTTTTTAGGAAATTTCTAACCCTCAGAACTCAAAAACAGGATGAAATAAAAAAGTTTAATTTTAGATTTAAAATTTGTTTTGATCATTCAACAAGTGTACAAAATTGTATGAAAATTGGAAGACATGAGGTAAAAAATTCATTAAAAATTGGATCACTTGACATGGAATAGTCCCATTAGATTTCTTCTTTTCCATACTCCTTTTTTTGAAGATCTCAAATTTTTGCTACTGTCAAATTCCGTAAAACCTTACATTGCAGTAAGAAGTAGGTCACTCCTGTTTACACAAACCAGGGAAATGTTTCTTGGCCTTCGCATAATCGTCAAGTTTAGCAATTCCAGAGAGTAAAACAGTTTATTAATATCTGTTTAATGATTGTAAATGGTAAAAGTATGAGTTATGCATTGTTTCCCATAAGTCTATCCCAACTTGCCATTCACGGTCTCCTACAATCTCACCGGTACAAGCAAATGTCTGCGCCAAAAGGTATCAGACAAAGGCAGATTAAATTCGGCAATATCTGTAGCTCGCAGATAAAAGGGAAAGTTCTTCCATCTATGGCAGCTAATTCCAATTTGCAGAGACACGTGTCCTGTCAGATAGGGAAATGGCTTATTCTTCTACAATAGGTCTGTAACTACACAGTGGAGATTTGTCACTCCGCTGAAGTTGTGGCAGGCCTCCCTGTGGGACGCACAGTCTCAAAGCATCCATAATCTGCAGGCTTTTTCTTTTTTTAATAATTAGCCTTTTGCCACCTTTGTAGTATGTTTTAGGAGACTTGCGCTACTTCAGCGTGATTTAAAGGCAGCGTGACTTTACTTTAATAGTGGTAGAAGTGTCTGGAACACAATATATGGTGCAATATGTGTCAAACAGCTGGCGACATCAATGAACACTGCATACGGGCATTTTTAACCCAGATTAATTACATTGCAAATGTCCACAAGTCTACATTCAACTGTAGAATAAGCCAGATATATTGCTGGCTTTTAGATTTGCTATATACAGTATGTGTGCGTATACTTCTCAAACATTCATTGCGCAAATCAGAAAATGATCAAGGCTTCAGTTCGACAAGAACTTGTATTAGGACAAACATGTTTCCTGCTGATTATCTTCGGATTAGTTCAATATAGTGACGTTTTATTAAGTCCTGTGTAAGTGTGTCTGCTTTGCGCGCAATATACGGCCACTCTTTGACATCCCCACCCAGCCACAACTTTTCATTTACCAAAGGACGAGTTCCAAAGATTCTGTCACTTTTATAATATTTATATTATGGGATTTGGGGTGTATAGTGATGTGCGTTGGGGGGGGGGTGTAAACACTTTTATCGTAAGGCTGTAACAGCAAAAATTGAAGGTGTCTGAATACTATGTATATACATAGACATGCATATGTTTATCTGCGGTGTTTACTAGTATGATTGTATTTCTGTTTCAAATGACGAGAAAGCTCTTTATCTCTTGTTCCATCTTCCTACTTGCATTTCAAGTTCCTGGCCAGCCGATGAATTTCAGGGCAGAAGCCAAATCAGAAACCAGCATTGTCCTAACATGGAGTCCGCCACGTCAGGACAGTATTGTGAAGTATGAGGTTTGCTTCAAAGAAGGCGATCGAGGAGCTGAGGTTAGACATTATGGCCAGAGCAGAAGCAACATACTTAGTATTTTGAGCACATCTTGTAATGGTCTAAAATACATTGTAATTGTATCCTTGAGGGGTGCGAAACATCAGGCTTTGTTTAACATTAAAGACAAAGTGTCCAGGGTACAGTTTTAAATCACAAATTAAAAAACCTTCTCAGCTGTACTTTAAGGTACACTCTACAAATCCTGACCACTGTATATATTTTTTTAAATGGTCAGGATGTGAGAAGTGCCCCGCCCCTATTTTGCCTAAAACGCTGGGTGAAGTTGAGAAGTTTGCTCTATCCCACCCAATTTGTATTTCCAGGCTGCTGGTTACTACTCGGTTACTAGTGACGTCGCCTCGCAGGGACTTGTCACGATCTCTGAGACCAATCGTGCTAGCGATTGGACTTAGAGAGGCCGTGATGGATCAGAGCTGCGCACAATGTTTTGCACAGGCACTATGGGACTTGCGTTCATAAAGCTTGCAAGTCCCGTTGCAGTGCACAATTTGCACTTCTTATGCTACGCAGGTAGCACAGGGAGCGAAATTGCGCAAAAAAGCTTACGGGACTTGTTCTGGAGCAAAGTATAAAAAATTAATTGGGCAATTAAGGACAAAAAAGGGACACTACTTTTTTTTACACTACTATCTCACATAAATCATAGTGCCAGGTGATGGATTTTTAGTATGAAATCTCTTAGAACTGCATGTCTACACATGCTAACGAGAACATTATGCTTTGTTGTGAAACACTCTCATTTTATTCATATTCTATTAAATATACTTGGCTGTCCTTTGTTTGTGCTTGACATCTATACATGAGCTGGTCAGAAAAGTCTTGCAAGAGGGTGACGTTTAATGCAAGCATTATGCTAGACTATTTTCCAAAATGTTACATTTTCCAAAAATATCATAAATGTAGATGGTATATACATTTTTTTCTTCCAGATCAGGAAGACCTTTGATCCTGCAACAACTTATTTGGTTGAAGGCCTGAAACCCAACACGGAATATATATTCCGCCTCGCTGCTCGATCTGCCCAAGGCTTAGGTGCTTGGACCTTGGATGTCAGAGAGAAGACCAAGCAGTCTAGTAAGTGCCTTTCTTTCTTTGTTTAAAGCCATAAGTATGCAACAAGACATTAAATATGTTCTGTAAAGAAATGTCTTGTATGTACGACCTCAGCTGGACTACCTGACTCTTGATCATATGCTAGAAAAGAATTAGATTTAGTGCGTTGACTGGCTTAAAAAGCAGCTTCACCTTGAAAAATTCAGTTATCACTTGAGAGATTGCGTGGGTGCTGTCCTGGGTGTAGGGTTATTTATAGGCTGATATACTGGGAATTAAGTGAGATAAAGCAACAAATTTCCATGAAACCTAGTGGGGATCGCGGATGAATCGACAAGATTATGTGTTATTGTTAAATGCATAGCTTGTATGCCTCATTAATTAATGTGCGTATTGCATATGGCTGATGTTACATTTGGCAAAAGAAAAATATGATCGTTTGGACTAGAGCTAAATCTGTACGTGTCAGATGTAGATGCAGGATTCTTTTAGGATGTCAGTCTGTGAGGGGGGCTTCTCAAATATACAAAAATTCTAGAATTTTAAAATGCTTATGGCCATATTACAAAGTTGGTGCTAACTTCACCAGAGCTGTTGTAAACTTACCAGAGCCATTATAGTCTATGGGGTTGTTAACTTTACGACAGCTCTGGCTAAGTTAGTTCCAGCTTTGTAATATTGCCCTTATTTTATAGGAGATTAGGAAAAATGACAGCTCTTGAAGCGGACACTGGGCACTGACAGGTGTTGGCTCTGTAGCCTGTTCTATCGAATATTCTGTTAATGTGTATACACACATTACTGCTGTGTATTCTTGTATTTTTTTTATATGGCACCTCTAAGAGAACTGTCATGCATTACCTCTAACTGATCTAATCTTTCTTCTATAGCTGGCTAACACAAACTCCCTTCTTACATGAAACTAGTTCTTAAATGTGCTAAAAAATACTAATAAATTGTTTAAATCTACAAATCCTTGAGAACCCTTTAACAAAACTCTTTGTAGCCAAGAATGTTTGCTAGTATGATACATTATGGCACACGATCTTTCTTTGTCCATTCGGCAAGCTGCATACAAAATTAACTCCAGATTTCAGCGCTTGGGATGTGCCCAGACAAAAACACTAAAGAACACAAGGGTTCTTTCTCCTAGAATTTGCGGGATGTGTTACCCGCCTGCTATATTCCTTTTCATTGCGTGGAAAATCTGGTAAAGATGACACGGTGTAGCATGGTAACAATGATAGGATGGAGTGTGTGGCTTTTCTTGAGCTAGTTTTAGTTTAATGGATTGGAACCTTGCTGTTGCCCTGGGGATAGAATTCCCTTGGTGGCAATATTTATCCTGGGCTTTTCAGTTTGCTTTAAATGAGGTGTTTTTCACTGCATGAATGGCTGTGGCAGCTGTTATATGTGTGTTCTGTCTTTTTCATCTCTAGTAAACCACCCAGACCGTAGTTTCAGTAGCCACAAGTGGAACTGATTCACTTACTATCTGGTCAGGATGAACTATTTATATGAGCCCCTTGACTACAAACATGTACATGTGAATATATGTATAGATATAAAATCTATCCATCTGAGCATATGTATAAAAAAAATTAAGCTCCTTTTTATGAAATCCCCTTTCCATGTAGAAGTATACAATAATTTTGTGTCTGTAGTGTAATAGTTATTTTGCGCACAGTACAATCCTTATGCCAGTCCTTTTTGGTGATCTGAAACTCGGTCTAATTTATATTTTTTATTTTTAATATTTGTGTCTCACTCCGATATATCATTAGGAAATTGCTTGTGTGGGACTGCACTAAATCATGTGTTTTAGGTGAAACTCTGGGATAAAGGTTTTCTTTCTTCTTACATGCTAGCTTGACCCACACTCTGCTTCAGGTCACCAGGAGAGATGGGCCAATCGTTTCAGGCTGATACCTGTCTACGTGTCGTGAGCCCTTTCTGAAAAAAGGGGCTTAACGACTACTGAACTCCAAGTGTAATCTTGGTGGTGGTTATCATGATATTAAACTGGTCAGTTTTCTTCCCTTTCTAATTTGAAATAACTTTGACAAATTGGTCCCAAGCTTTCGGAGTTATGAGTTGGAAAGTTTCCCCTGGATGACGGCTGGATCCAGTGCCTGATGCTCGTGACATTCCTCGGTTGGGAAAGGCTTAAGTAGCTTGAAACTGATCCCAGTGTCTTCCCTCTGTAGTTTCTTTCTTTCTCTCAACTCATTGGTCATCATCCCACACTTTGTAAATGCATGCTATAAAGGAAGGCAGCACAGTCATTTGTTTGTGTTTTCCATGTCTATTCTCTGCTTTGCATTGTGTCTGTTATGTTTGTGTCATGCTTTCACGTCCCTCCCTGTGGTTCTTTAGCACCCTGCACTTTCCGGAATGCCCTTCATCACAATTTTTTCCATTTTTGCAAGGGTGCCTTTCTCTATACCATCAAACCTTTAAGTAAAATCCATTAAACTAAAGGTAATGTATGTATCTTTCCTTCTGAAGTAGCCATGTTTTAACACTTTAAGCACCAGGGATGGAAGCTAAATAAGCCATCACGTATGTTTAAACCAACAATTTCCAACTTGTAGATGCATCATTATATTAGGTGATGCACAAAACCTACATACAGCCTGCATCAGCGGTTATATAAAATGTCCCTGGTACTTTAAGAGTTAAAATGCCTCGCTGAGAGGTCAGTAAGGGTCAATCTTGGAGCATGGACAAAACCCGAATGCCTACATTTTGGATGGCAGAGAAGGTGAGTAACGTATAGAATAAAGTGCGAGTGTCATGCTAAATCCAGCCATCAAGGCAGACTCTGAAAGGTCAGATATTGCTGGTGAATTTCCTCGATCCACAATAGTTCCTGAATTGGGGGCATAAATGAAGGTTTGGTATAAGGTACACATGCAAGCCAAATCCTATATATATGTGACCATGCGACTGGATGTGGTCATCGGCTCCTGTCTGAAAGTAAATGCCCCAGCCCTGGCCACTGAGCTGGTGGTGCATTTTATTAGGAATGATGAAAAGAGTTGAATACCACTACAAGAATGTATGAGGTCAGTCCTTCTCTGCCAGTGGTTTTCACCAGTATGTGCAATTTAAATTGGGAGCAGCGTGGTAAAATGTGTCTTCAGTTCTAGTGGCCTTCGTAAGTGTAACAGATCTCCATACCCCAACTGGGTCACATTTGTTAATGCCGGGACCCCCATTCTCAAACCAGCAGTCTTTCGTGCCTTTTCCAGCCCTTAGCTGGAGCTTAAGGACAGGTACACTGAAGGAGCACTGATGGCATTACCCAAAAATGAGGCAGCACTCCGATCATGGGGTAAAACAGACTGGTCTTTAAGGAATCATATCAGACAATTATACACAGTGCCAGGAGGAAAATGGAAGGTGACACCGTGGTGCTTCCCCTTATCCTCAAGTTACCTCCACTCCTAGCTAGAGGCCAGGTTTTAATCTCCAGCCATGAACAATAGGGTGCCATGTAATCGTAGGACAAGGTCTTCGCATTCCCAGAGAATAATAGAATAGCAGATTGAGAGGATAAACAGGATATTCAGATTTTACAGTATCCCCAGGAGGGATTATAAATTGGCCTAATAACAAACCGACAATACAAACAATAACTGGTGCCTCAAAACCTATACCTTCCCCGAAAACAGGCAAACACACAAGGACCTCTCAAAACTTTCACAGATCTAAAACATATTCTATACAGGGGGGTGAAAAGGGCAGCAGTGACACACACAGGAAATGATATTAGAAATAATAAGAGTAAAATAAAAACACTGACATAATGATATGAACAATAACTCACACATAACACAGACCACACAAACACTCTGCACCTAGAATTGTAGGTACAGGGTGAATTCAAAATAGGAGAGGCAGGGAAACTATATAAAACATCAGGCCCGCACATCCCAAACGCATCTCTAGGTCCATGTACCCCATGATCAAAGTGACTCTCGTCACAATAAATATTCCTGATTATAAATATTGTAATATTAGCCAGCGATAAACTGATAAACCTCGTGATTTCAGACACTGATTTTATTTTGCATAGTTAGAAATGGAACTAACTCCAGACGATGGGTCTGACCTCTACATTTCTCTCATTTTATCGTAAGAAAGTCTGACATAAATGTTGACGAGGTGAAGGTAGGTGATTGGATTGGTATTTAATCTAGTCGGTTGTTGTTTTTATTATTTTAATTTGGATTCTTATGATTTTTATGATTTTTATTTTATTGTTCATTTGTGTCTTGTTAATTACTTTTGCCCTTTTTTATTTATTTATTTCTGAAGTCTATGTATGGAGTCCCAATATTGCTAGGAAGAGAAACTAGAGCTATATTTAGTTTAGCTGACCAGTAATAATCCAAGGCTCCCTATCTAACGTAACCATTCAAACCGATCATTAAAAACCTGAAATATTTTTACAATAGACTCTTATAAGTTAGGTAGACTTCAAATTGTTCCCTCCACTGTGTTAAAGTATCATCAGCATAGAAGAGCAACAGTTATTTCCAAATGGCTGCTTCTGAGAAGTGTATGTGAAAAATAAATCTGACAGTTAAGTAACACAGATTGCCTTACCACCAGCCCGTAAGAGCAATTCATAATTTCCAATAAATTCTTATTCATATTTTTTAGACATCAAATTGTCAAAGCTTTAAGCAGGTACACATGCCATGGCGATACAGTAACATAGCACTGTTCTCATTCATTAAGACAAGTGTGAGGTTGAGCTTTCAGAGTGTGAAACACATGGCAATTAAATTAGATACTAAAATGTGCCACTGGCATAGGCAAAATGACTATTTCCAATTTGACAGGGCACCACTCCATTTATATAAGTCAGCGGTTTTTTTCGTTGACCTATATTATGTAAAAAAAATTGTGATATTCCGTTTTGAAGTTTTCCCCATTCCCCAAGTGCGGTATGCCCTGTGCTTCTTCACCTCGTCAGTATGCCTCCGTGGGAAAGGGAAACTTAAAAAATGGAATATCTCCAGCGAAAATGCCCCTATATAAAGGGAGAGAAGACCTGTCAAACGGGGAAAGGTAATTTTGTCCATGACGGGTGCACTTTAAGGATTACATTTTATTCAATTAGAATATAAATATTTTAAAAAAATTCTTCCAAATTCACTCATCACATTGTCTTTACACATGAAGGCCTTAAGGCCAGCGTCAGACGAGCGCGCTATGTGCGCCCGTACTGACGTGGTTACCGGCGTCCGGCGCAGCGTTTTGACGCTGCAACGGGGCCAGTCACACGCTTGTGCACGCGCACTAAATACGCACGCACGAAGCATCCGTCATCCAAGCCTCTCCGGCAAAGCGCTAGTGCGGACGTTGATGGATCTGCAAAGCGCGATTCTCCATAGGAGGATCAAGCCCTTGCAGCACTGAGCGCACTGAGTGGCCAGGCAGGCGTCGAGTGGAAGGAACATCCACTCTCACAGATGTTCCTTCCGCTCTCCAGACGCTCCTCTGACACTAGCCTAATAGAGTGTAAGAAAGACACTTGTTTTTGCTCTATGATTTCCATCAGAACAGGGCTCCTATTTTAAATAAAGTAAGGCAAGAGACCATAACATGATACAATGTCCCCAGCATGCTTTTTTTTTTTCCTTTTTATTTATGTTTGTGTCTGATCTTTTAGTTACAGGTACATTTTTTTTTTCTGTTGGAGAATTTATGTTCTTAAATTTATTTTTGTTTTATTTTGAGTTTTGTTTTTTGTTTCCTTTTTTCTTTTTTTTTATCTTTCCCATCTTTTGTTTCTCTGCCTGCCCTACCCTTCCTGCACCAAACTGTCCTCTCATAGAACCGTCTGCCCCCCCTCAAGACGTAAAGTGCGTCAGCACCAGGTCAACCACATTACTGGTAAGTTGGCAGCCACCCCCGGCTGAAAGTCAAAATGGCATTCTTGCTGGATACAGTGTGCGCTACCAAGCTATGGACTCTGAAGATACGGAACTTAAGGAAGTGAAGGACATTCCACCTCAAACTACCCAAAACCTACTTGAAGGCCTGGAGAAGTGGACAGCATATCGCATAACTGTGGTGGCACATACAGAGATTGGACCTGGCCCAGAAAGCTCGCCCGTTGTGATACGCACGGATGAAGATGGTAATTTCCATTTTTTAATTATTGCCTGCCCTTTGATTTGATATTCATGAAGTGTAATCGTTTTAGCATAAAGGTGTATAAATATGAAGCAGACTTGCATCACGCATACTTCCCTTAAAGGAATATTGTGTAAAATGAATGATATCAATTTGTTTTACGCTTTCAATTAAATGGTTTTTTTTTTCTTGGGAAAAGGCAAAAATCAGATGAAGGCGAGCAATGTTTTTAATGTTCATAGTTTACCGGAATAATTTTCTTTTGAGGTGTGATGGTAGTGTTTATCAATTTTAAAATAAACTTTTTGCTACTGAATCCTTATCCATCTACAATGTGGGCATAAACCTGAAGCGGCAAGGCTTTTATTTGCCCTGTCTTCCATGTGACCGTGAAGCACAACTGAAACTCCAAACGCAAACCCAATAAATGTCACTTTGTCTAATTAGTCTTTTCTTTTGCTTCTTAGTGCCCAGTGCCCCACCACGTAAAGTGGAGGTGGAGGTACTGAACTCAACCGCCATTAAAGTATTCTGGCGTTCTCCCATCCAGAACCGACAACATGGACAGATTCGTGGCTATCAAGTTCATTATGTTAGAATGGAGAACGGAGAGGCAAAAGGACTGCCCCTGATAAAGGATGTCATGCTTGCTGATGCTCAGGTGAGTGCCAATAAGTAATAAAAGTGGGGTTTAGATAGGGAACATAAAAAGCTGTGTTTTTTTCCTTTATTATATATTTTTTAACACTTGTGAATCGTGTTAAGTGCGGATTTTTTTCTGAGCGTGTGTATCTGCTACGGGTTAAGTTTGCACCGCAGTGACCTTACAATTGCCTTGGTTAGGTTTCTAGTTGTCCAATCTAGGTCTCTTCTGACCTTTGCCTTCTAATCTTCATTCAGTTCATGCTATTCTTTGTTCCTCTGTTTGCTTTTCCTGGCTCAGTGGGAAATGGACGACACAGCTCAGTATGTAAGTACTAGCCGCTTCTTGGTGGTGCCTGTGGTTCTTGTGTGATGGCATGCAGTTCTGACTTGTGTATGTGTTTTTTTTATTATTATTATTATTATTCTGTTATCTCTTTATTTTTTTTATTTTTGGAAAATACAGGTACCAATAAATGGCGAACATGGGATTCTAGTCCCACAATGTTGCATTTTTACTTAAAATCTATTTTAATACATTTTCAATACTAGACTAGACTAAATAGTTTATTTTGAGAAGTCTTTGCACAAAGACAAACACAGCAACTATATAACAAGCGATATCAATGAAATAACGGCCGAAATGAAGAAAAAAAGCTTTGTGAATTGACCCCAATATGTGTTGTGTGATGTTAAAAAAATATGGTGGGTTTGACATTTAAAGCCCTATGTTCAGCACATTTAGGCCATGGTCAGATGAGCGTCTTTGAGAGTGGAAGGAACATCCACTCTTGACGCCTGTCTGGCCACCTCTCTGAGCGCAGTTAGTGCGCTCAGTGCTGCAAGGCATGGTCCCTCTATGGAGGATCGCGCCGTGCAGCCCCATCAATGCTCGTCTAGCATTTTGTTGGGGAGGCTTTCTGCACGTACACTTGTAGCGCGCACAATTCGTGCGCGCACTACAGCGTGTGACCGGCCCCATCGATGCGTCACAACGCTGCTACGGACGACGGGAGGCACATCAGTACGGACGCACCTAGTACGCTTGTCTGTCCCAGGCCTAAGTTGAGTTTTTATTATTTACAGTCAAGACAGAAGCTTACAAAAATTATCAGTTTGGATAAACTTGTATCCACCAATACATCTAGAGTGTGGAAAATAAGAATATGGTTTATCTCCTGTTTGTGCGTCTTAAAGATAAGTTAGAACAGAGTTCATTACCAATGGTGACAATGCCAGCTCTGAATTGAGGAATTACCTGTGACAGATTTAACCCACACATCCGCTCAGCAGGTATTGCATGTACAGTATACTTTATCCACGATTCCAAAATCCGATTGGGGTGGGGTCAAAATGATTTCAATTATTGTGTAAAATTACATTCAGGTTATGTATAACTGAAATCTAAATTAGTTTCATGGTTAGACTTTTGTCCAGTCTCCAAGATAACTCATTATTATATAATCCTAAATCTATGGTCCCAAGCATTTCAGGTAAGGGATACTCAATCTGTATGATATAGTCTCCCTTTCTTTCAAAGGATAAAACAGACACTCTACACATCCTGACTGACCACTTTAGCATTTTAACATGACCACGCTGTGTGGAATGTCCCTATACTCCAGAGCCCACCCCCAGTGTGGCAGGAAACACTGTGTGAAGTGGAGGCGTTTTTTCCCCCCACATACGTGTCATCAGGCATCCAGGATTTTCAATGTCGCTGCTGCCGGTCACCAGATCTGTCACTAATGATGTCAGCATGCTTTGCGTGCTGACATCATCCTTTCTGACAGCCCACAATAGTAAGAGAAACCGTGATGGATCAGTTCTGACCAGGCGCTATAGAACTTGTATACAGAGAGTGTGCATGTTCTAGGCCAGGGTTTCTCAATGGCGGTCCTCAAGTACCCCTAACAGGCCAGATTTTAAGGAATTGCCTTGGGGAAATACAGACTGAATCCTGCAATCACTGAGCAGCAAATAATATCACCTATGCTGTGCTTCAGATATCTTACAAACCAAGCCTGTGGGGGGTACTTGAGAACCGTGGTTAGGAACCACTGTTCTAGGCAATGCAAAATTTGTGTATCCTATGGAACGCAAATTGCGTAAAATATCTTCAGGATCTTCTGCATTTTGAAAGCCCTGAGCTGGGAGGGGAGGAGCAGCAAATGCTGAGTGAAACAAGGTGAATATTTACTGCGAAATAAAAACTAATTGGGCAGATCCTGTCAGCAGCATCTGACCAATTATTTAAGGACAAAAATGGTGTGTGGGGGAGGGTGGTATTTTTTATTAGTGGCCCTTTAAATAACTATACAAGAATCCTGAATTTAAAGCTCTACGCCGCTTTCAGTACCAGCATTTGCGTACAGCGATTAGATCTTCAGAGATCTACCTTGGCAATTACTCATAGCTAGAACTTTACTGGCAGTTTTTCTATAAATGAAGAAGTCTGCTGAAGTCCTCAAAACGTAAATAATCTAAGCAGGTTTGAATTAACAGTTCCGTTAACGAATACGGTGAACTGTATTGCACAACTTTAAAAATCATCATCAATAGCTGGCTTACTGTAAAAATATACATGTACTGCACAGAATATTTAGTTGTATTCTCTGGAACCATAAAATCGTTTGTGTAGCTCCCTTAGGCAATCGAGGTTAAATGTGCTAAAAATGCTCCCCCCCCCCCCACTGTAATAGATGTTGCCGGTCGAAGGAGGCAGGCATGGAAATAAATCTTATCACCTTCTTATAGTTTATTAATATCCTGATTACAGGGCTGGCCCAAGCCACGGTGCTGCCTGGATCCAAGGATGAATTGCTGCCCCCTCCTAAAAAATTAATAAAACAAGCAGCGTGTATGAGCGTATCACAGAGCTTCACAGCTATAAAACTCACAGTAATGTGTGGTATGTATGAGCATATCACAGAGCGCCACAGCAATAAAGCTCACAGTAATGGGCGATGTGTATAAACATATCAGAGCTCCACAGCAATAAAAGTCACAGTAATGTGCGGAGCGTATGAGCTGATCACAGAGCTTCACAGCAATAAAACTCACAGTAATGTGCGGTATGTGTGTATAACATTACAGCTAGAGAACCGACGATATACTCCTGATTGTTAATAATCCTGGAAATATTTTGACTAAATGTGTGCACACAAAGCATTCATCTTTATGTTCTGCCATCCTTCTTTTGTAGTTACTGTGGGTCGAAGGGAAAAAACATCCGAGCTATGTAAAGAGAACATACACCACATTCGTTTCTTAATTTTCCCATCAGCTTGCAGCATATTTAATTGCATTTTCTCCATTTAAGTTTTTAAAAGGAAAGCTCCTCAAAAGGTTTTAATTTTATTCTGGAGAGGATGCATTCAGCCACTTGCTCCTTTACTTACATTAAACCCGTGACAAAAGGGATAATGCTTAATTTTACAATGAAAAAAGTTATTGGCTGCTGCTTGTATAAACTACGTTCTCTAGGACGGTCTAAGTCGGTACGGCAGTGCTGGCATTTCACAACACTAAAGAGTGACCGGAGAAGTTGCACTGCGAAGCACTTTTGTTCTTATGTACTTCAGTTTTGTGAAATGCCAGTGTTTTTCAGCACCGCAATACCTTTCACATACGCCAGTATTCGCAGCACCTGCGCTTAGTGAACTCTTTTAGCATTTAGCAACCTAGCCTATTAAAATTGGAGAAGTCTATCAGGGTAATTCAAAGAGAATCGAAAAGTCACCGCACGTTCGAAATGGGATCGGCAAAACGAACCGAATTGAAGAGAACGAAAAGTCACCGTACGTTCGGTGACTTTTCGTTCTCTTCAATTCGGTTCGTTTTGCCGATCCCATTTCGTCGACCCTGCGGTGTATTCAGCAAGCACCACAGGGTCCAGGAAATGCAGGGAAAAGTCACCGCAAACCCGCTGAAAACTCACCGCAAAACCCAGGCGAATGCACACCATAAACCCACAAAAACATCTGGAAAAACCAGAGCAGGAGCCGATCACACGCAGCGAAGCCGTCGGAGAAAGCCGACACCGCAGATGAAGACGGTGAATAAATTAGCAAAACCGTTTGCTTGAATGTTTGAAAAGTGAAACGCTGTTTACAAAGAAACTACTGAGCGAAAATGTCTGAAATTTACATATGAGGTCCATGGAATGATAATAAAAAGGGCCGTTACAGAAAAAATAAGTAAGCTTAAAATATCCTAAAAAATCTATAAATAGACTCTTTACTGCAGAATTTTATAAAAAAAAATGGTTTATTAGATATTGAATTAAAATGGGAATATTTTTAACATTGAAGCCTATGGGATTCGCCGGGAATTAACTTGCCGAATTAAACCACCGAATGGCAGAGCATTTCGGGAACCTTTTCACTGCTGGTTTGTGTGCTCTGAATAGCCGAAGCAGTGCTTTTTTATGGGGATTTCACTGCCCTTGAACAGGCACCGAACAGGCACCGTATGTGCAGGCAATTTGCCAGGATTTGGCGAATTGCCTGCTCTCTGGATACCCGAATGGCCAAGAAAGATGACTAAAGGCTCAGCAGCACAACCCTCAATGGAGTTGTATCAACTCCGGAGGAGATACACGCCGCTTTACATTAGCGCCGCCGCGAGTATCCAGGGGTTAAACGCTGTATTACGGGGCAGGCTGGCTGCTGAATCCGTAATATGGCGCTAAAACGAGGATCTTCAGGGGAACCTGCAGAGGCAGGGTTTCTCCCATACCATCCCCGTTTTAACACTGAGTTCGTAATACGGCCAGGGGCGTACCTAGAACATTTGGCACCCGGGACGGATCCTATATTTGGCACCCCCCAACTTTAAAATGTAAAAGAAAAAAACACCCGGACGTTTTCCCATACACAGACCTCATACATATATATATATATATATACCCCCATAAACAGACCTCATGTACAGGTGAAACTCGAAAAAATTTGAATATCGTGCAAAAGTTAATTTATTTCAGTAATGCAACTTAAGAGGTGAAACGAATATATGAGATAGACTCATTACATGCAAAGCAAGATAGTTCAAGCTGTGATTTGTCATAATTGTGATGCAATATTCTAGGCTCAAAGTGTCCAATTCTAATCCGCTAATTAAGCCATAACACTTGCAAAGGGTTCCTGAGCCTTTAAATGGTCTCTCAGTCTGGTTCAGTAGGAATCACAATTATGGGAAAGACTGCTGACCTGACAGTTATGCAGAAAACCATCATTGACACCCTCCATAAGGAGGGAAAGCCTCAAAAGGTCATTGCAAAAGACGTTGAATGTTCCCAAAGTGCTGTATCAAAGCACATTAATAGAAAGTTATGTGGAAGAGAAAAGTGTGGAAGAAAAAGGTGCACAAGCAGCAGGGATGACCGCAGCCTGGAGAGGATTGTCAGGAAAAGGCCATTCAAAAGTGTTGGGGACTTTCACAAGGAGTGGACTGAGGCTGGAGTCAATGCATCAAGAGCCACCACACACAGACGGATCCTGGACACAGGTTTCAAATGTCGTATTCCTCTTGTCAAGCCGCTCCTGAAAAACAAACATTAGAAGCGTCTTACCCTTGCTAAAGAAAAACAGACCTGGTCTGTTGCTCAGTGGTCCAAAGTCCTCTTTTCTTTTGAGAGCAACTAATGTATCTCCTTTGGAAACCAAGGACCCAGAGTATGGAGGAAGAATGGAGAGGCACACACTGCAAGATGCTTGAACTCCAGTGTGAAGTTTCCACAGTCTGTGTTGAATTGGCGAGCCATGTCATCTGCTGTGTTGGTCCACTGTGCTTCATTAAGTCCAGGGTCAACGCAGCCGTCTACCAGGAGATTTTGGAGCATTTCATGCTTCCTTCCGCAGACGAGCTTTATGGGGATGCTGACTTCATTTTCCAGCAGGACTTGGCACCTGCCCACACTGCCAAAAGCACCAAAACCTGGTTCAATGACCGTGGGATTACTGTGCTTGATTGGCCAGCAAACTCGCCTGACCTGAACCCCATAGAGAATCTATGGGGCATTGCCAAGAGAGAGATGAAAGACATGAGACCGAACAATGCAGAAGAGCTGAAGGCCGCTATTGAAGCATCCTGGTCTTCCATAACACCTCAGCAGTGCCACAGGCTGATAGCTGCCATGCCACGCCGCATTGAGGCAGTAATTGCTGCAAAAGGGGCCCAAACCAAGTACGGAGTACATTTGCATGCTTATACTTTTCAGAGGTCCGATATTGTTCTATGTACAATCCTTGTTTTATAGATTGCATGTAATAGTTAAATTTCCTCAGATTGTGGATTTGGGGTTTTCATGAGCTGTAAGCCATAATCATCACAATTAGTTCAAGCCATGATTTGTCATAAATATCTCATATATTCGTTTCACCTTTTAAGTTGCATTACTGAAATAAATGAACTTTTGCACGATATTCCAATTTTTAGAGTTTCACCTGTATATACATACAGGTGAAACTCGAAAAATTGGAATATCGTGCAAAAGTATGTGTGTAATATATATATATATATATATATATATATATATGTGTGTATATGTATATATGTGTGTGTGTATATACAGTGGCAAGAAAAAGTATGTGAACCCTTTGGGATTACGTGGAGTTTTGCATGAATTGGCCATAAAATGTGCTCTGATCTTCATCTAAGTCACAACAATTTGAAAAATACAGTCTGCTTAAAAATAATACAACACAAACATTATATGTTTTCACGTGTTTATTGAACATAACACGTAAACATTCACAGTGTAATGTGGAAAAAGTATGTGAACCCCTAGCCTAATGACTTCTCCAAGAGCTAATTGGAGCCAGGAGTGAGCCAACCTTGAGTCCAATCAGTGTGATATTATTGGATGTGTTGCTGAAAGCTGTCCTTCCCTTTAAAAACAAACACCAGTTTTGGGTTTACTGGTTTCAAGAAGCCCTGCCTGATGTGAACAATGCCTCGCAGAAGAGAGCTCTAAGAAGACCTACGATCAAGAATTGTTGACTTCCATGAAGCTGGAAAGGGTTACAAAAGTATCTCCAAAAGCTTTGATGTTCACGTGTCCATGGTAACACAGACTGTCTACAAATGGAGAAAGTTCAGCACTGTTGCTAAAGATGACTGCAAGAGCACAGCGCAGAATGCTTAATGAGGTAAAGAAGAATCCTAGAGTGTCGGCTAAAGACTTACAGAAATCTCTGGCACATGCTAACATTTTTGTTGACACCTCTACAATAAGGAAAACCTTAAACAAGAATGGAGTACATGGGAGGACGCCATTGCTGTCCAAAAAAAATATTGCAGCACTTTTGAAGTTTGCAAAAGAAACATAGAAACATAGAAAAATGTCGGCAGATAAGAACCTTTCGGTCCATCTAGTCTGCCCAATTACATGGATACTTTACCTGGATTTATCTTTTGTTTAGGATAGCCTTATGCCTATCCCATGCTTGCTTAAATTCAATTACTGTTTTGGCCTCTACCACTTCAACTGGAAGGCTGTTCCATGTATCCACCACCCTCTCAGTAAAATAATGCTTCCTGATGTTACTTTTAAACCTTTGCCCCTCTAATCTAAGACTATGTCCTCTTGTTTTGCTACTTTGTTTCCGTTTAAATATACTCCCTTCCCCTACCTTGTGGATTCCCTTTACGTATTTAAATGTTTCTATCATATCACCTCTGTCTCGTCTTTTTTCCAAGCTGTACATGTTAAGATCATTAAGCCTTTCCTGGTAACTTTTCTCCTTCAAGCCGTACACCATTTTAGTAGCCCTTCTCTGAACTCTCTCTAAGATGTCTATATCCTTCTGGAGATACGGTCTCCAGTACTGCACACAGTACTCCAAGTGAGGTCTCACCAGTGCTCTGTACAGTGGCATGAGCACTTCCCTTTTCCTACTGCTAATACCTCTCCCTACACAACCAAGCATTCTGCTAGCATTTCCTGCTGCTCTATTACATTGACTACTTACCCTTAGATCCTCTGAAATAATAACCCCTAAATCCCTTTCCTCAGATGTTGAGGTTAGGACTGTATCAAATATTCTATATTCAGCCATTGGGATTTTACGTCCCAGGTGCATTATCTCGCACTTATCCACATTAAAACTCAAATGCCACAGCTCCGACCATTTTTTTAGTTTACCTAAATCATTTTTCAAAAGAGCACCTGGATGTTCCACAGCACTACTGGCAAAATATTCTGTGGACAGATGAAACCAAAATTGAGTTGTTTGGAAAAAACGCACAACACTATGTGTGGAGATAAAAAGGCACAGCACACCAACCTCAAAACCTCATCCCCACTGTAAAACATGGCGGAGGGAGCATCATGGTTTGGGGCTGCTTTGCTGCCTCAGGGCCTGGACGGATTGTTGTCATTGATGGAAAAATGAATTCCAGATTTTATCAAGACATTTTGCAGGAAAACGTAAGACCATTTGTCCGCCAACTGAAGCTCCGCAGAGGACAGAACAATGACCCAAAGCATACAAGTAATTCAACCAAAGAATGGCTTCAACAAAACAAAATACGCCTTCTGGAGTGGCCCAGTCAGAGTCCTGACCTCAACCCGATTTAAATGCTGTGGCATGACCTTAAGAGAGCGATTCACACCAGACACCCAAGAATATTGCTACACTGAAACAGTTTTGTGAAGAGGAGTGGTCCAAAATTACTCCAGATCGTTGTGCAGGTCTGATCTGCAACTACAGGAAACGTTTGGTTGAGGTTATTGCTGCCAAAGGAGGGTCAACCAGTTATTAAGTCCAAAGGTTCACATACTTTTTCCACCCTGCACTGTGAATGTTTACATGTTCTGTTCAATAAAAACATGAAAACATATGTTTGTGTTGTATTATTTTAAGCAGACTGTGTTTTTCAAATTGTTGTGACTTCGATGAAGATCAGAGCACATTTTATGACCAATTCATGCAAAACTCCACGTAATCCCAAAGGGTTCACATACTTTTTCTTGCCACTGTGTGTATATATATATATATATATATATATATTACAGTTGTGTTCAAAATTATTCAACCCCCACTGAAATTGATTGTTTTGGCCAGTTAAGACATTGATTTTGATCATTCAGTCATCTTGCTTACAGTTAAATCAAAGAGGCACGTGTAGGTCAGACAAATATAACATAACATTTATAATGAAATAACCACAAATGTCTTTTCTGTGCTCACATCATTATCAGTTTTATTCAACCCCCAAGTGACATTCAATCTTAGTACTTAGTACAACATCCTTTTACAGTTATAACAGCTTTTAAACGTGAAGCATAGCTTGACACAAGTGTCTTGCAGCGATCTACGGGTATCTTCGCCCATTCGTCATGGGCAAAAGCCTCCAGTTCAGTCACATTCTTAGGCTTGCGCACTGCAACTGCTTTCTTTAAGTCCCACCAGAGGTTCTCAATCGGATTTAAGTCAGGTGACTGCGATGGCCACTCCAAAATGTTCCAGCCTTTAATCTGCAACCATGCTCTAGTGGACTTGGAGGTATGCTTGGGATCATTGTCCTGTTGAAAGGTCCAACGTCTCCCAAGCCTCAGGTTTGTGACGGACTGCATCACATTGTCATCCAATATCTCCTGGTACTGAAGAGAATTCATGGTACCTTGCACACGCTGAAGCTTCCCTGTACCTGCAGAAGCAAAACAGCCCCAAAGCATGATTGACCCCCCCCCCCCCGCCATGCTCCACAGTAGGCAAGGTGTTCTTTTCTTCATAGGCCTTGTTCTTCCTCCTCCAAACATAGCGTTGATCCATGGGCCCAAACAGTTCTAATTTTGTTTCATCAGTCCACAGAACACTATCCCAAACCTTCGGTGGTTTGTCCACATGACTTTTGGCATACTGCAGTCGACTCTTCTTATTCTTTGGAGACAGCAAGGGGGTGCGCCTGGGAGTTCTGGCATGGAGGCCTCCATTACGCAGTGTGCGCCGTATTGTCTGAGCTGAAACTTCAGTACCCACATCTGACAAATCTTTTCTCAGTTCCCCTGCCACGACCAGGTAGCGTTTCAACAGTGCCCTTTGCCTTGATTTTGCGAATGATGCTTCCTATGGTCTCTCTTGGTATGTTTAACATCTTTGCTACTATACTTATCAACCCTTCTTTGGTGTCGGAATTTTTATACTTTGTGCCAAAAATTGCAAAAAAAAATATTTCATTGTTTTATACATTCATTTCATACATGAAACAAAATGTGCCAAACCATTGGGTGGGATGTTCCCCAATTTTGGTTAAAACGGCTTATTGGGAAAATTCAGTAACAGGTTCTCCATTTCGGAAAAGGGCATTGAAGCCTGAGCAAAAAAATCGTCATAATGATCTCAGCAATGAAGGGGGTTAACACCTGCTCTGAATCTGTGTTCTTTCAGGAATACCGGCTTGAGCGAAGAATGGCAAACTGCGTTAGACTAGTTGGCTGTCCTCTTATGAATGGCTCCTATACAAAGTATAGGTGGTGTTAATAGGCAGTAAGGCAGTTGGAATTATGTTTCGAGCAGTTATAACATACCCAGGACTGCCTGATTTTATTAAATTCCCAATTTTCAATGGAGTTTAAGATTGACCTTCATTTTAATTCTACCTTTATGAGGAACAGTCTGCCTGGGGGGTATTTCAGATTTTCCGATAAACTAGTGGCAGACCATAAAGTGCACCTGTCAGGGCATCTCTATATTTATAAAAGTCATTGTTTTTCCCTGACTTACACGAAAATATTCCACTCTTTGACATTGTATAAGCACTCCCACTCTCCAACCAGACTGCACCATGTTGCACGGGCTGCTGTGAGCAAAGCGCTGTTCTACAGGACTGCTCCTGCTCATTGTGCTGTGCTGGTTGTCACTTTGCTCGTGGCTGACCACTAACTGAACGAAGGGGGTTGTCCTGTAGGAGTGTACAAGTTTAAATGCCCCTTGCGTTACAGAGGTCCAGAGTCTTCCACAGAGATGGCTAGATGTGTCACATCTAGAAATTTAGTTTTTTTGTAAACAAGAGCTGTGTCGGTGGGAAAGCTCAAAGATATCACGGGGCCCAATCACGCTTTTACCCTGCTGCTTTTGCTCACTCAATGGAAGGAGAGGTTCATATGTTTAAAGGAAAACAAAGTTACCATCTGGACTTGTGAGATGTGTCCTTCCACCAATTTCCTCGATCACAGAAGTGAGAAACCCCTCGCCATGCCCAAGTTCCCATTCAAGGAAACACCCTCCCCAAAAAAATTCAATGAGCGTCGCACACGATACATTAACGGCTGCACCAAGCTGTCACACAGGATGAGGTACCAATTACCAGACACACATAGCTCGTATCAAGGATATGGTGGTAGAAGCGGCTCAGGAACTGTCATGCAGCAGAAGTTACCCATTATAATGCCACATTCACCACTACAGGAACTTCAGCATCTGATCGGCCAGCTGGGGAAAGCTCCAGTGAAGTCCAAAAGTCCACCTAGCTGCAAGTCACCAGAAGGTTGGGAATGTTTATATGAATATGCTGATAGTGTATCAGCATTCAAGTGGTTTTCATTCGTTAACTCCCCAAAGGGAATGGGTTTTAATTCCTTTTCAGGCTTCTGAATGATTCTTTATTGTTATCTGAAGGGTTTTTCAGACACACAAGAAGAGGAGCTCTGGGGTACGCAAAGCTGACCTTTCAATCATTAAAAAAAACACACTATACATTTGTTAGCAATATGAGTAACACCATGTAGTGATAGTTTTTTGAGACCTACTGAATAAACTAAAGGTTTTTTGATCAAAACAGGTGCAATTTATGGGCTTAAACGGCAGCAAACCTTAGTTAGCTTTTTCACCCTTAAAAGATTATGCAACCAGCATAGTTTCAGTAAGACATAAATGCTTTTTTTTTTTCTTAGATTTGCTTTTCACGGCATCTCTATTACTTCCTCAGATTCCTTGCTGCTTCCTGCATAAACGCCAATGTTTTCACTATGTTGGATTAATCAAATCCGAGACTTCCCATGAGTCATGTTTAATCTATCTAGTGCTTGGATAGCAGTCGTGGGTAAAGATAATTTCCTGTATTGACAAGACCACCTACAGGAGACTGGAATATGGACATGTTGTACTTGCATTGGTCCAGACTTTTTTCCTTTTGCATTTTGACATGCATTAAAGACCAGAAGTAAGGAAAGTAAAATCGGGAGGACAGGAAGAAAAAGAGAAGTCCAACACTCAAATATGGAAATCCAGCTGATCTGCAGATAATCAATAGGGTTAAAAAAAAACCCACAAACGTTTAACCTCCCTGGCGGTAATCCCAAATTTGGCTCGGGTTAATTATCAGTACCAAAAGCGGTAACCCCGAGCCACACTCGGGATTGCGCTGTAGTAGAACTTACTATCCCCCGATGTCCTCTGCTGTGTCCTCTGGCCCGGTGCCAGAGATAAATGATATAATATAAAGATAATGAAAATATCAGATCATCAGGGAGGATAAAGGGCTATTTAGAAAATGCCAGGGCTTGCTGACATTGCAAAATGTGGCAAAAAGACTAACGCCAGCTGTTCAAAATTGGAAAACCCTGACCGTGAAGCTTCTCCTGCGGCTGCGTAGCATTTTCTTTCGTGAAACGTTTTCTGAATAACTACTTTTGAAAACACAACTGGATTTACTTTAAAAAAGAAAAGAAAACCATGGTAACTGTCCAATCCCATGATGTGCAAAGTGTGTGTGATCGTCAGCCTACACACAATGCGATCTGGTAACATACCCACTCTGGAAAGTATTTATAAAATCCTATCTCCATAGTTTAATTACGGAACTTACAGACTCATGCATCACAGAGGACAAAAAAAATGCACAACAGATGGATCCATGCTTAAATTAAATCCATATCACATAATTTTTACAGCACATCACTCCCCGACTGATTTAAACTAATTAGTGCACAGTCAATTTTTAACCTTTTTTGTGTTTTTTTATGTACACCAAATCCCATCTTGCCATGGTCATAATCAGTATTTTAGGTTTATGCAGCCCACTTTCCAAATGTGTTTTCTTTATCTTAATTACCAGAATACTAGTTAATTTGCACCCGTCAGGCCCAACAGAAGTTACACTCATATGGCAAATCATTCCCTTTCTTCATTTTACATTTCGATATAAACTAAAAGCACTATGGGGGTTAATCAGAGAGCTTTCGTTCCCCGCACTTCGGGGCGATTCAAGGATTCTAGTTCGCCGACTCTGCGGTGTATTCAAGTAACCGCAGGGTCCCTGGAGTGCAGGGAAAACCTGCCGCAAACCCAACGAACAATCACCAAAAAAATGCAAAAACCATGTCGAACACGACTGAAAAAGCTGACGAGCCGCCCATCGCTGTGAGCAGCTGCTGGAAAAAGCCGACAAGCTGACGAACGGGGTAAAAAAAATTAAACGCTGTTTGCAAAAAACTACTGAACGAAAATGTCTGGAATTCACATATAAGATCCTATGAATGATAGTAAAAAGGTCTGTTACAGAAAAAAGAAAAAACTCTTAAAAAAAACAGAAAAAATCCCTAAAAGATCGTAAAATATCTATAAATAAAGAGACTTTTTACAGCAGAATAAAATAAATGGTTTATTAGATAATGGATTAAAATGGGGAATATTTTTAACATTCAAGCCTATGGGATTCGTTGAATAAACCTGCTGAATGAAAACTCCGAACAGCAGGGAATTTCGGCAACTTTTCACTGCTGTTCGGTGTTCACTGAATAGATGAACCATTGCTACTCTATGGGGGATTTCACTGCCGTTGGCCAGCACCGTATGTGCAGGCAATTCGTCAAAATTTGGCGAAATAGCCGAATGGCCCCAAAATGTCTCCGTATGCTGAATTTTAGTGTCCAGTTACATTTCGGTGCTCTCTGAATAACCCTTATGCTACTTCTTCACTAAGCACGGTTGTTTTACTGTATTTGCAAACAATGGTAAAAATCACTGTTGTCGCGACTTCAGTGCACTTTGGCCATTCAGAGAATCAAGATTCGACAATGGCCAGGGAAGATGATGCAAACAACCGTACCATCGTTATTCTGCAATTGAAGTGAGATATTCCCAGTTTAGTTACAGTTACAAGTTTTTATAAAGTGCTAACAAGTTCTGTAGTGCTGTATAATGGGAGGCAGAACAACAAATATACATACAGGTACAACACACAGTACCGTAGGAGAGGGGACCCTGCTCAAGAGCTTACAATCTAAGAGGAGCGGGGTGGCACCCTAGCAGGTCTATTCAAAGAAAGGTGAAACTCAGGAGAAGTGGCAGGAGAAGAGAGCTATCCAGACCAAATAGCCGATTTGGAAAGTGAGCTAAATGGGAGAATTTTTCTGGTTTGGCTATTTTGACCTAGAATTTTCACTTCTCCGGTTATTCTCCTGAGTTTCACCTTTTTTTGAATAGACCTGTTAGTGAGGGTTAATAGAGAATGTGAAATAGCAGAGTGCATGTGGGAAAATGCAGTAGGAAATGAACAGAGGGGGAATAGGGAGTGAGTTCTATTTGTACAAAATATTTCTGCCTTCTTGGATACATTTCTCCAACTTGACACTGGAAAACTGCCGGGAGGATTGCAGGAAAACTCCTGAGAACAGTGGTGGATGCAAGAGAACCGAATAAAGCAAGACTATTAGATTAATATGAACCTGGATTTACGGTCAACGGCACAGCTTTAAATATTATCATTTTCAGGATCGGCAACTTCTTAAAAATACTGTCACCCCAAGCCTGTCGCTCAAAATGCACAGTCTCCTTGTGAAATCCTCTAGATTTCCCAACACACACATATCTATATGCAAAAGGAAAGTATGTGAAAGTGCTTCCTCGCAGTATGTAGAATTCATATGCTGCTGCATGTATTTCTTCATACCCCAGTGTCTAACCCTAATTTCTAACCCTGATTTTTGGTGGTTTGTTTGTCAGGTTTAATCAGGCGAATCCTATAGGTGTCAATGTAAAAAAAAAAATCCTGTTTTTATTAAATATTTAGTCAACCGTTTATTTTTTTCACTTGCAGCAAAAAGACTTTATTGCCTTTCTGTTTTAGGAATATTCGGGATTTTTTTGGTGACATTTTCAGATTCCTAAATTTTTTTTAAAACACCTAGGCTTTTTTTTCTTTGCTGATTGCAGCTGTTCTGAAACCTTCAGTACCTTGAACAGCAGTCCCTCTGCTATCCATGGTACTGAAACGGTTTCAGCACCAAAACCAGGGGTTTAGGTAGGCATCTTTTTTCTTCCCCTCACCCCAATCCAAGTTATTTATCCGTTTCCCATTCCGAAATAACTAATAAAAACAAACAAAAAAAAGAACTAACTTCTAAAAACTAATCAATCCGAAATAAACAAAAAAGGAATCGATCCCAAATAATGAATCAGTCCGAAATTTCAAATTGCGGTAACATAACGAAAGACCCGAAACGACAAGAAAAAGGATTAAAATGACCTGAAATGAACCGAATGAGAAAAAAAACAGAAGTTCATGTAAGATATCAGCAACATAAAATAAACACTATTATAACATTTTCATTTTTTGGTGGTAGTGGCCACACAGGGCATTGATCTTTTAGGCTAGGGTCAAACGAAAGCATTTTTACACGCGAACGTAAAAAAGTGCGTCCGAACGCATTGACGTATTTTTTCATGGAATTCGCGAAAACAGTCATACGATGCGCATTTTCGTGCGTGATTTTTTACGGATCCAAACCAGGAAACTTTGGGTGTCTGGACGTTATGTTGGCCGGACACGAGCAGGGTCTGACGTCTCAAAATCACGCACACACACCGCTAGCGGGCGCAGCGCACTCTGTACGTCCGTACTAGCGGTTCTGCGTTCTCGAAAAAATGCTTTCATTTTCCACTTGCGTTGCGGGGCCGGACTTTCGTGCGACCGTACTTCGTATATTGGCCATCATTGCCCGTCATTTGCTGCTAGTGCGGCCGTGATTAAGTGCGCCAGAACGCACGTTAAAAGTGCGCTGGTCTGACCCCAGCCTTATATGTTTATTGTTTTGAGAAAGGATTTTACCAGGAAAGATACATTGAGATTTCTCTGGTTGTCCTTGATGGCGAGTACGTACCGTTAGGTGTCTTGCCCAAGGACACTTACTGGAGAGGTGCTCGCCGGGATCGAACCCATGACTCCACAGGCTCTCTCCATGCAGAGCAGTGATGTTACTTCTACTCCATCCTGCCGGTACATTGTAAATGAACGTGGTGAAACTGCTGCTACCCAAACTGTAATCAACTTGTGAATTTAAATCAGAGTATTAGTTAATATAAAGGAAGTAACTTAAGAATAAATAACTAATATGAAAATATAGGTTTTAGTAAAACCAAGGTATTACTATTTGTTCCAGTACCCTGATAGTTGCTGCGTATGTAATATAAATGGCTTTTCCTGCCAGCCAGGTAACTATTGGTGTTTAAGGTAAAGAAAACTTGTTGACACGGAAAAAAAACCAGGATGCAGTTCATTGCATTTTCACCAATTTGGCTTTAACCCCTTTTTAGCCAATGACATGTCTTCTTAATGGTCCTGGCAAGAGATTTTTGAATTCGTAGAATTGAAGGGCTTGAATTCCCTGCTATATTTTTGGGAAACTGTTATTATGACATGTTTTGAATTTTGGTTTTGTCCTCCTTTAGACCCAGCGAGGCTTCAGTCCGAGATAATCTGAGTTGGCAATAACATAGCTGACATACTTACTACCAGATGTAAATTCTCACAAAGCTTCATCTGTCTGTGCAGAGAATGCCAGTAACGCTCATGGTGAATAATCACCCAAGACGTTACACAATCTGCATGCAGCTGTTAAGTGATCCTTATTGATTTATTTTCCCCAGACATTAATCATATTGTTCTTCAGAGCATCTGCGTCTCAAACATGATGTTTCTAACAACGAAATCTAGAAGTTTACTTCTATGTGTTCCAAAATGTACTGGTTCACATGGTTCCAGTGTCAATTGCATTGGGTTTCATGTGGTCTTGTTTTAAATATTCATCCTCTGTATCTCATACCACCTTTGTATAGCATTATAAAGTATTGGGAAACATTTTTAAAACCATTTTGCATTCACAGATGTTTATGGCAGTCTGGAAACGTCTAGAAATATTTGTTCGCTGGCTTTCAGCCTAATGGGTTGTTTTTGTGTTAGCAACCATTATGAAACCAAACTAGACTTACTAATAATGACTATGCTGCCTATAGCTACATGTATGTGTGTGTTTTTCATTCAAAGTAAACAGAGGGAGTGTGTTTTAATTGCTGTTCAGAACCTACTGGTTCACCTTCTCTATAGTTATCTGAAGGTTATCTTTGTTTACAGACATCCAGCATGTATCAGGTCTTAATCTAGACAATAAGATTTAATTCTCACCTCTACTACATATTCAGCCCACTATCTGATAAGGAGGACAGCGGGGTTCTGGTTGTTCATTTAACCCCTTCACTACCAAGGGATTTTCTAGAAATCCACTGTCAGGAACCAGGTGGGTTTTTTTGGGTTGTTTTTATTTCTAAAATAAGAAATATTTGGGAATATTCCTAATAATATCCCTTACTATAATAACTTATTTGACAGCAATATTTTGCCATCTGCTGGCCAAAACGTTAATGCACAGAGCCCTGAACTACAGGAATAGGTGGGGAAAAGTCCATCAGAGACATTCCCCAGCTGATTTTAAAGTGTTAGCAGCTCAGGCATCTTGATCACAATGCTAAAACTTTAGGGGCATGTTCTGGAGCCAAACTTCGTAAACTAAATGCAAACTAAATACCCTCTTGTTACTTTTCATTCATTTGCTTTCGTCCTGATCAGCTGCAGATCGCGATAACTCTATAGGTAGCTAATTGTGCCTTTTTGAAGGCTCGTGTTATCTCAGTTTCGAGAGACGGGGTTAAAATGCATTGGCGGGATGGGTGTCCCACACCGACGGTACCCAGCGCCCGGCAGTGTCCTGCTTGGTTTAAAACCCAGCGTCTCCCCTACTCCGATGCCTTGACGTGGTTATCACTTCCCTCGGCGCTCTCTGTGTATTTGGCTATATTGTGTATCAACCTGCCATTCTCTGACAACCCTGCTCTGGTCTGAGCTGGCATTCCCTGACAACCCTGCTCTGGTCTGAGCTGGCATTCCTTGACAACCCTGCTCTGGTCTGAGCTGGCATTCCTTGACAACCCTGCTCTGGTCTGAGCTGGCATTCTCTGACAACCCTGCTCTGTTATGAGCTGGCATTCCCTGACAACCCTGCTGTGTACCAACCTGGCATTATCTGACAAACCCGCTCTGTGTACCGACCTGGCATTCCCTGACAACCCTGCTCCATGTGCCGAACTGGCATTGACTGACAACCCTGCCCTGTGTAATGACTAGTGATCCTTGCTTTGTGTATCTATATTGGCACACGTTTGACTGGTACGATCCCTGTTCCATCAACAAAGCCTGTTCTAATATTCTGGTATCTGTGGACCCTTGATGGGTACGTGTCACTTGGTTCCCTGAAGATAGTTGGCTGTACCGACCACCTAAGGATCGGAGGGGTCGATCGTATACTGTATACAGGGACCAGTATCATAGACCAAGGGGATTCGTAACAAAGGGTTAGTTGGGAGTGCAATGAAGAATATGGTATCGGGTATTTGTATTGTCAAAGAAGAAGCAAGTTTGAGACTACCAACTGCGATGAGATTGTTTTGAGTTTGCCGTTACTACATAGTGCCCTTATACTACCTTAATAATTCTTCATGTTTTATTCATCGCTGTGAAAGAAAATAAGTTGGATTTTTACTTGACCATAAACATTTCTATTATGCCCATACTGTCAGTGTCATACATTCTTTCATTTTTTTTATTTTTATTTTTTATTTATTTCACTTTTGTGCTATTCTGACTTCTCTTTTTCCCCCTGGCTTGGATATTTGTAAACAAATTATTTTTTATGCAAGAGGAGGATTGATCCTGTCAGGAGGAGGAATCAAGTCAGGTCTTTTCTCCAGCGTCCAGGCTGCGAACAGCACAGAGAACATTCATTTTGCGCTGACAGTATGGGCAGATGAAAAAGGGATTTGCTGGTAAGTAAAAATCCCATGTTCTTTAATGTAGTAATCAAATTAGCTAATCATGATGACACTTACAGGGTTATTCAAAGAGAATCGAAGTCACCACATGTTCGGTGACTTTTCGTTCTCTTCAATTTGGTGATCCCATTTCGGCGACCCTGCGGTGTATTCTGCAAGCGCCAAAGGGCCGTCGTAGTGCAGGGAAAAGCCGCCGCAAACCCGACGAACACTCCCCGCAAAACCAGAGCGGCTGCACACTGAAACCCACAAAAACATCTGGATTAACCCCGTCGAACATGCGGGAGGAACCCGAGCAGCCACCGATCACAGCGCAGAGCAGCCGCCGGAAAAAGCCGACACCACAGACGAATGCAGTGAAGAAAAAAACCAGTACGCTTGAATGTTTGAAAAGTAAAACGCTGTTTGCAAAGAAACTACAGAACGAAAATGTCTGAAATTTACATATGAGGTCCAATGAATGATAATAAAAAGGCTGTTACAGAAAAAAGAAAAAACGATTAAAAAAAAAAGGAAAAAGAATTCGCTGAAAAATGCCTAAAATATCCTAAAAAAATCTATAAATAAAGAGACTGTTTATTAGATATTGGATTAAAACGGGAATATTTTTAACATTGAAGCCTATGAGATTCGCCTGAATAAACCTGTCGAATGAAACCACCGAACAGCAGGGCAATTCGGCAACTTTTCACTGCTGGTTTTTGTTCTCTGAATAGACAAAGCATTGCTTCTCTATGGGGATTTCACTGCCCTCGAACAGGCAACGAACAGGCACCGTATATGCAGGCAATTCGCCAGCATTTGGCGAACTGCCTGCTCTCCGAATAGCCGACTGGCCAGTAAAAGGAACCGTACGCTGAATTTCACTGTTCAGCCACAAATCGGATCTCTTTGAATAACCCTGATAGTGTGAAAATTTATAATTCTGCAAACATATAAATATTGACTCTGCTTCCCCATTTGAGAGAAATTGTTTACAAAAGTAATTCTAAATGCCATTAAAAGATAAAGAAAAAAAGCAGTTCAGCTGCTCAGTAACTGGAAGTCACATAGAAATCAAAGTAAAGAGGATGCTAATTAGTCCTTACATCTTAGGATCAGCTGTGTTGAGGGGTTTACTCACGTGTGTATTCTTTATAGTCTTGATAATTTACAGGAAAGGGTGTCTGCTGTTTTGAGGGAAAGTATGGCTTGAGCGTTCCTGAAAAAGAAAAAAAGAGGAGCAGGGCAAAGAATTCAAGGAACATTCTAAACTAAAAACAGGAAGAGCAAAAATAAAATGGGGTCAATTATTCCAGCACAGCGGTCTTACTCGGCACATTTCCAGGCTGACAGTGTTTGATGCGGGAAGCACGCACAGCTAATCCGATGCCTCTCACTCTGCATTGAGAGAAATTGTCACATCTGCATAAACGAATGGAAACCTGGAAGGCCGTCTGAAGTGATGTGATCCACAGCCTACTAGGTGCAGTGAATCAAGGGTGGGCAAATGCTCAGAGTGTGTCACTCTTGCTTATTGTGGCTAAAGTGCCTTTTTAAAAGACACCTCCTCAACCTTATCAATGTACTTCTACTCTGTGCTTAAAACAGCTTAGTTTTAGCAGAGATTTGCTAAAATAGCTTGTGTTTCTTGTCCCTGGGGATGTGTGACAGGCGATAGTGTGTCCTCCTTTTGATATCAAACTTGGAGAATTCTTCATAAACTGAGCAGTCGCACTCTGTTCACTTCTCCACCTCCACAGAAAGACACTCTGTTCACAAACAGATTCACTTTGGTTATTACAAGACTTGTTTCCTGAACAGAAGACTTGTGTCCCGTGTGTTCATGTCTGCTGGCTCCAATTTCTCCCGGGATATCCGCAACAAAAGTACTAAATCTTCCTTGTCCATGATTGCACCACTGGCGGATCCAGAGAGGGGGCATTTGTCCCCCCGAGGTGCAGTCCCTTTATAGCTGAAACAGTGGACATTTAGAACCCCTGTATCTCTGGTTACACACATCTTACAAAGACCATTTAGGTGTTATTAGGAAGGCCAGATTCAGACCTTTCCAATGGTACCACACAGGACTCTATATGCATTAAAGAGTAAAACTAAAATGCAGGAGAAAAATTGTGTGCATTTTCTCAATTTTGTTTAAAATTCTTTATTTTCTTAGAAAAATGCAGTATGGGAAGTGAAATGGCTCAGAAGCAAAGCATAATCTTCTATGTATCAAACCTCTGGAGCCACTTGACAAGGCTATTTCATAGATACACTCAAATATATACAGTCAACCTCTATAGTGTATATACTGTATGTCCAACCCTGTGTGTGAATCTGGTGTATATACAGTCATGGCTGAAATTGTTGGCACCCCAGACATTTTCCAGAAAATCCAGTATTTCTCACAGAAAAGTATTGCAGTAACACTTGTTTTGCTATACACATGTTTATTCCCTTTGTGTGTATTGGAACAAAACAAAAAAAGGGAGGAAAAAAAGCAAATTGGACATAATGTCACACAAAACTCCAAAAATGGGCTGGACAAAATTCTTGGCACCCTTAACTTAATATTTGGTTGCACACCCTTTGGAAAAAATAACTGAAATCAGTCACTTCCTATAACCATCAATAAGCTTCTTACACCTCTCACCTGGAATTTTGGACCACTCTTCCTTTGCAAACTGCTCCATGTCTCTCTTATTGGAAGGGCACCTTTTCCCAACAGCAATTTTAAGATCTCTCTACAGGTATTCAATGGGATTTAGATCTGGACTCATTGCTGGCCACTTCAGAACTCTCCAGCACTTTGTTTCCATCCATTTCTGGGTGCTTTTTGACGTATGTTTGGGGTCATTGTCCTGCTGGAAGACCCAAGAACTCGGACGCAAACCCAGCTTTCTGACACTGGGCTCTACAGTGCGACCCAAAATCCTTTGGTAATCCTCAGATTTCATTATGCCTTGCACACATTCAAGGCACCCAGTGCCAGAGGCAGCAAAACAACCCCAAAACATCATTGAACCTCCACCATATTTCAGTGTAGGTACTGTGTTCTTTTCTTTGTAGGCCTCATTCCGTTTTCGGTAAACAGTAGAATGATGTGCTTTACCAAAAACTTCTATCTTGGTCTCATCTGTCCACAAGATGTTTTCCCAGAAGGATTTTGGCTTAAGTACATTTTGGCAAACTGTAGTCTTGCTTTTTTATGTCTCTGTGTCAGCAGTGGCGTCCTCCTGGGTCTCCTGCCAAAGCGTTTCAATTCATTTAAATGTCGATGGATAGTTCGCGCTGACAGTGATGCTCCCTGAGCCTGCAGGACAGCTTGAATTTCTTTGGAACTTGTTTGGGGCTGCTTATCCACCATCCGGACTATCCTGCGTTGCAACCTTTCATAAATTTTTCTCTTCCGTCCATGCCCAGAGAGATTAGCTACAGTGCCATGGGTTGCAAACTTCTTGATAATGTTGCGCACTGTGGACAAAGGCAAATCTAGATCTCTGGAGATGGACTTGTAACCTTGAGATTGTTGATATTTTTCCACAATTTTGGTTCTCAAGTCCTCAGACAGTTCTCTTCTCCTCTTTCTGTTGGCCATGCTTAGTGTGGCACACACAGACACACAATGCAAAGACTAAGTGAACTTCTCTCCTTTTTATCTGCTTTCAGGTGTTATTTTTATATTGCCCACACCTGTTACTTGCCCCAGGTGAGTTTACAGGAGCATCACATGCTTGAAACAATCTTATTGAAACAATTTTGAAAGGGTGCCAAGAATTTTGTCCAGCCCATTTTTGGAGTTTTGTGTGACATTATGTCCAATTTGCTTTTTTTCCTCCCTTTTTTGTTTTGTTCTAATACACACAAAGGGAATAAACATGTGTATAGCAAAACATGTGTTACTGCAATACTTTTCTGTGAGAAATACTTGATTATCTGGAAAAATGTCTGGGGTGCCAACAATTTCGGCCATGACTGTAGCTATGTATTTGTATGTGTCTTTTGAGTGTATGTCTATGACTATAAAGGTTATTCAATAAGCAGCGAACTTGCCACCGAATTGCACCCGACAGTGAATTTCCCCCTACAGTGCAATTTCGTGGCAGTTCAGCTATTCAGAGAGCTGTCAATTTGCCAAATATTGACGAATTTTCAGCAAAATACGTTGCAGTTCGCCTCAGATCGCTGCAATTTGGCAATCTTCAGCAGCAGCGAAATGTCAGTGAAATGCCCAGATTATTTGACAGGTTTAAACCGGAGAATCCCATAGGATTCAATGTAAAAAAGAAAAGTACGGTTTTATTCATATTTTTTGCAACAGTATATTTTCATTTGCAGCAAAAAGCTTTTTTATTTTTAGAAACTTTTTAGGTATTTTTCTGGAATTTGTTTCAGCACATTTTTTGATTCCTTTTTATGGTGTTTTTTTTATTCTGTAAAAATTTTTATAGGAACATATTTTTTACTATTACCATGCGTTTTCATTGTTTTTAAACGCCTTTTTGTACATTATTATTTTTTTACCCGTTCGGCGGCTGATCGGCTGTTTTTATTGGCATTCGGTGGATCATTGGGAGCCTGTACAGTCGGTGATGGCGTTTAGCGGATCCCGTTCAGCACACTTCGGAGACCCTGCAGTGAATACTGAATTCATTGCAGGGTCGGCGTACTGAAATCGCCGAAGCATGCCGACATGCGCCGAACGAGAGATCACCCTTTATGTGTTTAAATACAGCTGTGTATGAGTGTGCACCTGGGTGCATATCTCCCAAATGGCCCTGTTTTTAAGGGACAGTCCCTATTTTGGGCCCAAATCCCACTTTCCCTCTTTTTTTCTAATGTTTGTCCATATAGGAATTCCCCAATATATTCATTCGCCATTAAGCTAATGACTGGGGCCATTATACTTTACCATTCTGGTTGTTAGCTTAACGACTCACTCAAGCCGTTATTCCAACCTAGCTACACACCTTGCTTGTGGCTCGGATGTTGTGACAGCTAACTCTAAACTGACAGCTCCTATAAGTTGAACAGGACTTGTTAATTTGCCGGAGAGGAATGAGCTATTCAAGTGTAGTTCGTTGTTCTTGGCTTAAGACTGTATGCTGTTATGGTGGGAAGTGCTTATGCTTCAATTATACTAAAAAAACAACTTTCCTATTCCCAAGGTGCAGAGGGTGGCGTGATCCTCGCTACCTGTGACTGCATGCAGCAGACCACTGGGCACACAGATACTTCCGTGGCTGTGGCGGGAGTTTGTGCAGGGTTGTGCTTCTTTCTGTTGCGGCCATATCAACAATTACATCGCTTGCCAGTATATCAGTAGATTACAACTATTATGTATTTAAGCTCTAATACAAAGGTGTGGTCAGAAGAGAGAGGTTAATAGCGAGGCGTTAATATTTAATGCTAGCACTTAATAGCGACTCTGTAATGTCAAAATTAACAGCTTGGTTGGCGTAGAGCACCCTGTCTGCAGCACACTACTAACAATGGACCCCTTTTGTCTGGAGAAATTGCTGTCTAAATTGTAAATTTAAATGTGTTTTTGTTTCCATTGTCTTTAATTTATGTATCGGTGATCTGGAAGAGGGTATTGAAAGCCATGTTTTCGTTTTACGTAGATAAGAGATAATTAAGGAAGGCGATAAGAGCAAAATGTTCTTTCTCTGCACAGGGATTTCGAGAAGCCAGGAAACGGCGTGTTTAAATGGCAGGTGTAACATATATAACAGTGCATTTGGAGAATATAAATAAGTATGTTAATTATCCAATCTGACCGTTTACGGAGAAATCCTCTTTGTCGAGGGATCATTGTAGACTTAACAATAACAGACCCGGTTACTAGTGCAAGCGTATATTAAAAGGGAAGATGGAAAAATATTGGAATACTATATAGCCACCATATAAATTACCTCGAACAAAGCGTGCAGGTTAGTTTAAAACTGAAGGACCCTGCTATTTAAATAGGCTTTCAGCCTGTCAGCCTCTTCCAATGTAAATGACATGTGTAACGACCACAATTGGAATTGTACGACTTTTCATCTTATTTAGAAACATGGTGGATGAGTACCATTTACATGGCCTTTCAACATTTCTTAATAATGTGGGTCATTTTCTGTTTCAGTGTATTCAGTTTTGTAAAATCAATGTGCACAATGGACACCTGCATAAAGGTTATCTTACAAAAAAAATTTGCCTTTTTCCTCTGGAGGAAAGAAGCCATCAAGGCAATCAGCTTATCATATGCACGTTTCTTCGAGGTCACGAGAAAGACATTTCTTTCGATCACTTGATATATAAAACTTTACCTATAGTGGAACTTCAGTTCAAACATTGGGTTGCTTTGCCATCCTGGTTAGTTGAGATTTGTTTTCTTCTTCACCTCTATGATCAAGCTCGAACTTATTAAATAATTAGAAACCTGTGATTGTGTATGGAATTGTCCTTCTTCATCTTCCTCTTCAGGGCAATTCCCAGCATAAAAACATACGTGCTTGTCTTAGTTTGATTTTCTATATGGTTTTAGAAGAAATCATTTCAGAAACTGTCAAGGTTATTCAAAGAGATTCGAAAAGTCACCGCACGTTCGGTGACTTTTCGTGCTCTTCAATTCGGTTCCTTTTGCCGATCCCATTTCGGTGACCCTGCGGTGTATTCAGCAAGTACCACAGGGTCGCCGAATTGCAGGGAAAGGCTGCCGCAAACCTGACGAAAACTAACCGCAAAACCCACCGAATGCACGCCGAAAACAAGCAAAAACATCTGGATTAACCGTCGAAAAACCCGAGCAGGAGCCGATCACACGCAGCGAAGCAGCCGAACAGGAGCTGAATCACACAGAGCCGAAGCAGCTGAGACGCAGAGGAGGCAGTGAATAAATTAGCAAAACCGTTTGTATGAATCTGTGAAAATGAAACGCTGTTTGCAAAGATGAGCGAAAATGTCTGAAATTTACACAGGAGGTCCAAGGAATGATAATAAAGAGGGAGGGCTGTTACAGAAAAAATAAGTAAACTTAAAAAAAAAAAATCAGAAAAATGCTTAAAGTATCCTAAAAAAAATCTATAAATAAAGAGACTTTTTGCTGCAGAATTTTATATTGAATGGTTTATTAGATATTGAATTAAAACGGGAATATTTTTAACATTTGAAGTCTATGGGATTCTCCTGAATAAATTTGCCGAATTAAACCACCGAATGGCAGGGCATTAGGGGAACCTTTCACTGCTGGTTTGTGTTCTCTGAATAGCCGAAGCAGTGCTTTTTCATGGGGATTTCACTGCCCTCGAACAGGCACCGAACAGGCACCGTATGTGCAGGCAATTCGCCAGGATTTGGCGAATTGCCTGCTCTCTGGATAGCCGAATGGCCAGGAAAGGCAACCGAACGCTGATTTTCAGCGTTCGGTTACCTTTCTCAAGCAATTCGGATCTCTTTGGATAACCCTGTTAGTGTAGTTCCCAGAGTTTCAAATGGCCACGGGGTCACCTGCATTTTAAGAAATGTAAGGGGGAATGGAAGATTTAAGTTATGAGGAAAGGCGAACATGGTTAAACCAGTTTAGTTTAAAAAAAGAACGGCGCCTTAGAGGGGATCTGATCACTTTATATAAATACAGAGGGGCCCAAAAAATTTATTCACAAGTCAGCATGAAAAATATATGCATAAAAATGTTTTTTACTATATTTATATAAACCTCAAAGGGCAGCTATAAGTCATGTTTGAATTATGCAATCACATTAGGTGCTCAAAGTGGTCACCATTAGTATGCAGGCACTTTTGATTTCAGCGCAGTACTGCATGAACAACATTGACTAGAGTGTCGACAGGGATTGCTCTGCATGATATTTCAATTTCTTCCCGTAGTGAAGCCAGCGTAATGACCAGACTAGTAGAATAATTCCACCATACAGCGGTATTTCATCCAATGGATTTATTCCTTTTCCACAGCAACAATAAACAACATTTTGAACCTAACAAAGCCTAAATAGTGTCAAACATCTGTTAACCATCAATTGACAATCAAGGAGAGGAACAATAGACATAAAATACTCCATTACACCCTATTAAGTGCACACAACATTTATATAACGTAAAACAAATAAGTTACTATGTCACAAATTCTCATTACACATTGCATCTTAAATTCAACATTACATATTAATAATTACATATATATTCATCAATCTATTGACTGACTGTCCAAAAACGAGACATGTATACCCATGATATAGCCTACTACTTCATTAATATATCCAAATCCAGCCATATAGATTTCCCAAAGCCACACAGTGATCTACAAGTATTCTTATCTGTATAAAAATAAATGTGAACTTATTTTTACAACCACATAAAAAAAATCTATTTAAAAACGTCTTAAAAAAAGGTGAAAACCTACCTCTCTATTCAAAACGTGAGGGAATACAGTATTTAAATGATGTATCCAATATAATTCCCTCATCTTTATTGAAGCAGACGAGAGGGGGTGATAGAGAAATTGTTACTTAATCTAGAACTTGGAATCTTAACTGTGAAATATGTCCAGTCTCCAAAAAATGTAATACTGCACAATGCTGCCATAATTCAATTTGGGTTTTAAAAAAGGTATAGATAACTGTTGAAGTGTGTATACTTTTTTTTGGCATTCTCTGTATATACAGGGCCATTATAAACCATGGTCTGGAAACCTACTTATTAATAGGACCATACACAGGACGTGAGGTCACCGTTTAGGCTGAATTTCCTTTCATCAAGTCTAAAGCATAGGAAGGGTTATTTTACAATGAGAACAATAAAGCTGTGGAATTCTCTGCCTGTTGAGGTGGTTGGGTCAGAGACTGTACAAACTTTTAGCAACGACTGTATGACTTCTTGCAAAACCAGAATATTAAGGGTTATAAAATTTAATATGTGGGTAAAAGCTTCTTGATCCAAGGAGAAATCTGACCGCCATTCTGGGGTCAAGAAAGATTTTCTTCCCAATCTATTGCATATTGGCGAGCGCTTTATATATATATATTTTTGCCTTCTTTCAGATCAACAGCAGTAGGTGATGTGTGAAAGCCTGAACTTGATGGTTGCACGTATTTTTTCAGACTGTGTAACTGTAGAATTGTTGCCACAAGGCTATTCCAAGGCTTTTGGGAAGCCTTTTATGTCAATAAAAATGTCATTCAGAATGAGTGTTTCGAAACGATTCTAAATACTTCATGCCTTTTATTCTGCTGTAGTCATTAACATTAACAAGTCCGTGGTTGAGTACTATGGACCATCTAATAAATGGTAACTGACCAGTCCTATTCCATCCAAGCCCATAATACTTGTTCAATGACTGCTAAGCATACATTGCATCTTCTCTTAGGTGCATACGAAGTGCAAGTGTAGTGGGAGCTGGAGAAGATCACAATTCCAAATCTCTAGTTACTTAGTCCTGTGCCAAGCTAAAACAAATGACCAGCTTTCGATAGCAAGTTTTAAGCAACTTTGCTCCCCTCAATTCCTTAACACTCTCATCTTATCCCTCGGTGAAGAGGAGGATGGTATTTGCTGTCTTCTATCTCTGTATAGCAAAGGACATGGAGAGCAAATAGTCCTCTTGTGTCCTTCCAGCACTAATATGCAATTTAATGAGGATCTTGCGTGTCTCTCCATGAAGTCCTATGAACTTCAGGAGAGAACACCAGCAGCGTTGACTCTTGTATTCATTAGCTGCATCCAAATTTTTAGTAGCTGGGCCAATAACAGAATGGCTGGCTCATAATGTAGTCAATATTGGAGTTACTAAGACTTTACAAATCATGCTTGGGGGTTCCTTTTTTACCAAACGACAGGCCTCTGTTTAATTCCCCATACAGTGAAATAACTCTACGATCATGCTTACTGACCTATATTATAGCTTGTATTTCCCTTACAGTTTCCACTTTCCAGATCTGTTTTACCATAAGTAAGTTTATTGACTCTTTCCCCCACACCCAAAAAAAGGGACATTTGGAGGGATCAGTGAAAAAATGGGGACCTTCGAACATTCATGGGATACTTGATTTATTTATTTTTTTACTTTGACCAGGTATTAATCAGTTGGTAGAGTTGCCAAATCACATATTGAAGATTATTTATTGATACAGTTGTGTTCAAAACTATTCAACCCCCAATGCTGTAAAGGGTTTTAGGGAATTTAGTGTACATTTGTAATTGTATTCAGAATGAAATCCTACAAGGACTTTTTAAAGAACCATGTGCAACTAAAATGACATCAATTGGTTTTGTAATACAGTAGTAAATGTTTCTTTTGTGAATTCTTCACTGACACAATTATTCAACCCCTTAAAGACTACCACTCTGAAGAACAGAGGTTCATTCAAGTGTTTTCAATCAGGTATTGAAAACACCTGTGGATGTCACGGAGCAGCAATAAAGCATAATAAGCACCAATTAGGCAGCTTTAAAATGACTGTGATACTCAGCTCCTTCTAGACATTTACTGGTGTGGTTACAAACATGGTGAAGTCAAGAGAATGGTCCAGGAAGACATGAGAAGAGGTGATTACTCTTCACAGGAAGGGCAATGGCTATAAGAAGATTGCAAAGATGTTAAACATACCAAGAGAGACCATAGGAAGCATCATTCGCAAATTCAAGGCAAAGGGCACTGTTGAAACGCTACCTGGTCGTGGCAGAAAGAAGATGCTGACTTCGACTGCTGTGCGCTACCTGAAGCGTAGAGTGGAGAAAAGTCCCCGTGTGACTGCTGAGGAACTGAGAAAAGATTTGTCAGATGTGGGTACTGAAGTTTCAGCTCAGACAATACGGCGCACACTGCGTAATGAAGGCCTCCATGCCAGAACTCCCAGGCGCACCCCCTTGCTGTCTCCAAAGAATAAGAAGAGTCGACTGCAGTATGCCAAAAGTCATGTGGACAAACCACCGAAGTTTTGGGATAGTGTTCTGTGGACTGATGAAACAAAATTAGAACTGTTTGGGCCCATGGATCAACGCTATGTTTGGAGGAGGAAGAACCAGGCCTATGAAGAAAAGAACACCTTGCCTACTGTGAAGCATGGCGGGGGGTCAATCATGCTTTGGGGCTGTTTTGCTTCTGCAGGTACAGGGAAGCTTCAGCGTGTGCAAGGTACCATGAATTCTCTTCAGTACCAGGAGATATTGGATGACAATGTGATGCAGTCCGTCACAAACCTGAGGCTTGGGAGACGTTGGACCTTTCAACAGGACAATGATCCCAAGCATACCTCCAAGTCCACTAGAGCATGGTTGCAGATTAAAGGCTGGAACATTTTGGAGTGGCCATCGCAGTCACCTGACTTAAATCCGATTGAGAACCTCTGGTGGGACTTAAAGAAAGCAGTTGCAGTGCGCAAGCCTAAGAATGTGACTGAACTGGAGGCTTTTGCCCATGACGAATGGGCGAAGATACCCGTAGATCGCTGCAAGACACTTGTGTCAAGTTATGCTTCACGTTTAAAAGCTGTTAGTACTTATAACTGTAAAAGGATATTGTACTAAGATTGAATGTCACTTGGGGGTTGAATAAAACTGATAATGATGTGAGCACAGAAAAGACATTTGTGGTTATTTCATTATAAATGTTATGTTATATTTGTCTGACCTACACGTGTCTCTTTGATTTTATTGTAAGCAAGATGACTGAATGATCAAAATCAATGTCAAACTGGCCAAAACACTCAATTTCAGTGGGGGTTGAATAATTTTGAACACAACTGTATATAAGAACATATTTGAATTTAAGCCGTGTTTAAAACACACTTTATCTGGTATCAATTTATGCTCTTTCCATTAAAGACCTCCAGAAAAAGAGTTTATATAAAATCTGAATTCTTGGAGCTTTTTTTCTCTTCTTAAACTTGGTTATAGAAAAAACATTTCAATCATCGGCTGAAAAGGAAAGTTTAAGTGCAAATAGTTTGTCCAAGGGAGCATATATGATTATGGTTCTCATTAATACTTCACTAGTTATTCTGGGCAAAAAATGCTCTGATTCCTAACTAGTTAATCTCTGGATTCCCTTACAGACCATGCTGACTGAAATCTAGTTCATACCTCCTGGATGTATATTGAGTGCAGTAGTACTTTTGAAAGTGTGGGAAACCCACAGAGCAGAGCAAAAAGCCTGTAATTTGAAATGTACTGCAATTTTTTTCTACTAAAAGGCCAGGCACAGCGTAAAATATATATATATTTTTTTAAACTATAAAACAAATATTTTTCTGAAAATGAACTGGCTCTTTATTCTTTTGGCATTTATTTGTAATAATTCCGTTTCTAATACCCCCTTATACAAGGCCTTTCAGTGATTCTGAAATAAATCATTAGTAGCAGTACAAAAAAGGCAGTTGGTACACAGCAGTTGCCTTACCCCAAGTAAGAATTGTGCTGTATTGTCTTTAGGAATTGCAGTTTTGGTCACAGTCTTTCTTTGTTTTTTTCTTTTTTCAATGTCTGATATTTTAGTATTTTGCTAAATTCCTTGTAAAGCCTATTTAGTGAATAAAACCTATAATACTCCTTCTGGCATGTCATGGAGACATCCTGGCCAAAACAGAATACACCCTCCCAATGACACAATCTGGCTTCATTGCCAGCACAAAGGCTCACAAGTATTGTGAAATCATACTACAATCTCCTTTTAGAAGCAGGATTATCACATCAACTGCAGTACCTTACCTTAAGTATGTGAGTTAGGACAGATCCTCTGCGTATATTGAGATGCTCTCACCTTTTTTATTTAAATTTCTGCTAGCCAAAAGATGAAATTATAGATTCTCTTTGGCCTAAGAAAGCCAGCTGTTCACATTAAGCGTTCCATGTCGTTCGTGGCTGATCGAATGTACATGTGGACATTAAGACAAAGAGTTATCCATGTTTGAATGCGTTTCACTGACATTCTTGGACAGATATTTGACAAGAGACTTCAATATGCACCAGTGGCAAGCTGCCGGACAAAGGCCATTACTCCCTAGGCCATCAGGGAATTATTTATTTATTTTTTTGAGACCTCGATTTAGGATGTTATCTGTCTCTAAAACAAGCATCTCAAACTCTGGCCCCTCAGATGATGGTGGCCTGCAACTCCCATGATTGTCTGACCATCTATTGCATTCAAACAATGCTGAGAATTGTAGGCAGCCAATTTCTGGGAGCTGCAGAGTGTGAGATCCCTGCTGTAAACTATATAAAGTTATATGATCATTTATTGTAACACCATTCAAGTGAGTGTTTTGCAAAAGTAAAATCTAAGCAGTGGCTGGAGAACCTTCACAGTGAAGCTTCTCCTGCTGCTGTATGGATTTCTCTTTTGCGAGTCATTGGCATTACAACAATGGCGAATTGTTGCAATGTTTGTAAATACAGCAAACACCAGGACTTAAGAACAACACTTTTTATGATTTTTCTTACGTTTGAACAACAAATGACCTTGAGCTTCTCCTTCTGAATAAGGCTGCCTATGTGCCAATAGTAAAGACCTTTTATAGGGTGTGGATTCTTGGACGTCAGAGAATCTGAAGTAGTTACAGTAAATGCTTAGTATGTGTAGAGGAGAATTGGAGTAGAGGAGGAAAGCATAAGTAAACACAAATAACATTTTCACAAATAAATGAAGAGTTCTTTACAGTAAAATAAAGGGACACTTACATAAGCTGTACCTACATTAATTGTGCATTACAAATAAAACCACATTATAAAACACATGCTGCTGTAAGTTTTTTCTTTGTTTAAAGTAATTGCATGTAAAAAGGAAAAATAAAGTAAGGTTTTGATCTCTTGTTTACATTTTGTGTATTTTTGCCATGATGCAACATTTGATTATTTAATCTACATTATTTAACAGTTAATGAGGTGGATTTGGGAATGTTTAGGTAGGAGGCTATGGTTATTGAGGCTGCGATAAGAGATGGCAGCTGAATGAGATTTGACAGGGTGCTTAAAAGACATCTAAACTACCTCCCGGTGATGTTTCTTCGAATACATCCCACATTGTACAATAATTTGAATCTGCTGCCTGACCTATAGACTCCATTCTATGGCCATGCCGCACAGGGAGGACCAAGTGAGGTAAAGATATTGTGAGGGGCAGTTTAGAATACAAAATATCATAGAATAGATTCACCCAGCGACACATATAGAGTAAACTATTTTCTTAACTAAACATACAAGAGAAATGTAAGATATCAGCAACCTGAAACAAAATACCAACATTTCATTTTTTGGTGGTAGTGGTCCTTTAATAGAAAAGGTGTCTGCCTCAAGTTTGATTATTGATGTGCTTAATACTGTTGAATGTTTTGCATGCCGGTTAATTGTTTGTTTTTGGAATCATGGATTCTTGTCTAGAAATGTTTGTATCTAAGAAGATAACCTGAATTTACATTTCTTTTAACAGGAAATGGTTATCAATGGGCTTCAACCAGAAACCTCTTATTCAATCACAGTTGCCGCTTATACTATGAAAGGGGACGGTGCTCGTAGCAAACCAAAGCTTATTACCACCAAAGGGGCAGGTAAGACGTATGTGAAGTAATAGGAGGCGCTGTATTGGTCATTGACTGACTGATTTATTTAAATTTTTTAGGCGCTTTTTAACTAACAGGGATATTCAGAGAGAGGTGAAAACCCTGAGAATTGCCAGGAGAATGAACAATCTAGACCAGGAGTCTGCAACCTGCGGCTCCGGAGTCGCATGCGGCTCTTTCAATGCCATTCCTCCCAGGACAGCGCTCCCGCTACGACACAGCCGGCCCTGACCCAGGTTCCCCCATACTCCGCTGGGCGGCCACTGTCGGCTCTTTTCCCATCATCATGCTGCGCCTGCTCCTTGCTCTGGGCACAGCATGATGGAAGACATCGGCTCACGGTGGCTGTCCAATAGAGAGTGAGGGGAGCGGGGATAACCCCGCCCCTCAGCATTATGGATAGCCACCATGCGCCAGAACTTGAACAGGTTGATGGAAACGAGGTATGAGGGGACCTGGGGATTATTAATTCATATATGGGGGACCTGGGGATTATTAATTTATATAAGTGGGGACCTGAGGATTATTAATTCATATATGTGGGACCTAGGGATTAATAATTCATATATGTGGGGACCTGGGATTATTTATATATGGGTGGACCTGGGGATTATTAATTTATATATGGGGGACCTGGGGATTATTAATTTATATATGGGGGACCTGGGGATTATTAATTTATATAAATGGGGACCTGAGGATTATTAATTCATATATGTGGGACCTAGGGATTAATAATTCATATATGTGGGGACCTGGGATTATTTATATATGGGTGGACCTGGGGATTAATAATTTATATATGGGGGACCTGGGGATTATTAATTTATATAAATGGGGATTTGAGGATTATTAATTCATATATGTGGGACCTAGGGATTAATAATTCATATATGTGGGGACCTGGGGATTATTTATATATGGGGGGACCTGGGATTATTTATATATGGGTGGACCTGGGGATTAATAATTTATATATGGGGGACCTGGGGATTATTTATTTCTATATGGGGGATTATTAATTTATACATGGGGGGACCTGGGGACTATTATATATGTGGGGAGAATAATAATTATAAATAAATGGCATCAATCATGGCATGGCTGCATTAAGCTCTCAAGCAGGGTCCTATCTCCTACTGTTCTCTGTGCGTTTTGTGTATGTATATTTGTTATTCGCGCTCTCTCATTGTACAGCGCTATTCAACTTGTTGGCGCTTTATAAATGTTTGTAACTAATTAATTGAAATTATTTTTTATTTATATTAATGACATGGCAATTGCCTGCCTTATGTGGGCTTAAAATGACTGATTTACTATTATTATTGAAAGTTTAAATTTAGAGTACCCCTCCCCACCCCAGGGCAAATTGTTGTATTTGTTATTTTTTTTTACTTGCACAAAATACATATATTAATCTGCCTAATTTACTTGAAGTATAAATGTATGCAGGCAGCCCGCAGCCCTTTTTTTTTTTTTTTTCCCCTTTCAACCCCCATCCCTCCCCCATATCTGTCACTGCCTGATGGAAGCAGAGCCAGATTTATAATTGTGTGACCCAGCAGGACGATCCTCCATGGAGGGGTTGCTCGCGACGGTGCGTTAGCGCTGCCGCAAGCTTTCTGGAGGCTAGCAGCCGTCACGGGGGCAGGCTGCTGGATTCAGCGCCTGCCTCGTAATGTGCTTGTAAAACAGGGACTCTAAGGCTCGTGTCAGACGAGCGCACCTAGTGCGGCTTGCGCCCGCACTTACCGACGGCCTTCACAGCCACGTGATGCAGTGACAGGTGCCGGTCACACGCTTGTGCACACGCACGAACTGCCGTCTGGGGAACAAATCTGTTGATGCGCTAGAAAGCGTCCATAGGAGGATCGCTATTTGTACAGCTGAGGGCAGTCAGCGGCAGCAGAGAGTGGAAGGAACGCCCGCTCTCACGGACGTTCCTTCCAGTCTGCAGTGCGCTCGTCTGACACCAGCCTAAGGGGAAATTTGTGAGCGCAAATTTTTCCCTTTAGCGTCCCTGTCTTAGCTTAGGGCAGATGATAGTGCCTACTGTATCCAGCTTCGTGCAGAAAACCTACAAAAAATATAGTCAGAGAAAAATAATGTGTGAGCACTCAGGTGAAGTGAATATATGAGAAAATGTATACGTATCTAGAAAACGTCAGAGGAAAACCGTTTCCTCTACTGGACCATAGGATACAAAATAGTAAAAAGAGGTATAAACGGAGTAAATCTAGACAAAAAATAAGAAGATCATAGTGTTATCTAGCAATGAATAATGAAATCAAAATTTGGCCCCCTTCTGAATCACACTCACTAGACACAAGAAATAGAAGGCATTTAACAACACAAGGTTGTATCGCAATTGTCACCATTCCAGGGGTGGGTCCAATACGGTCAGAAGTTGTCCTGCCACTGCATACATCTGATGTAAGCCCTTATGCTTCCACGTTTCACTATAGGTCCTTAAATGACTCCGGATATCACTGCTGCATCCCCCACCTTGAAGAACACCATACTGGGACTAAAGGTGCAAATAAACGGGTTTTTTTTTTTTTTTAATTCGATAAAACTTATAAATAATTAAAATGTGGACACATCCGACGCGTTTCATTGTGTGATACAACTTTTTCTGTCTGAGTGACAGGGAGACACAGCAATGTTGCTTGTGCAGCAGCAGCATGTATACTTACTTCGAGAGCTCTGCAGCCCTTTATGAGGGACATTCTGCATAGAGCCAGCATGTGTTAGTGCAGCATGTTACATACTGGGGCTGCAGAGGTCTCCCAGTGTGTGCTGCAGCCGTAGGAGCTGTGTTCCCAAGCGGCAGAACCCATCCAGATGATCAGGGTGGTACGTAGAACTAAAATCTGAAAGGCTCTGAAAATTCCAGATTTCTGAGACTTTCAGAGTTTAGAATTCTGGGTAAGGGGGTGACTAACCTGTAAAATAATGTGAGATGGCAGGAAAAGGATAGCAACTGGGTGCTCTTACAAACCAAAACAGTCTTGTCCTCTTCCTGCGTTCCTGCACAGTCTCCTATATTCAAAATTCTCAGTCTCTAAAAACTCGCCATTCCAATCGTAAGTATTTATATGGGTGTCACATTATTATGCAAGCTCCTTGTCAAGTACCTTGCTTTCTAAAACACTTTAGCTACAGTGCCATTCAAATAACAATGATCGACATAACCAGCATGTTAATTAGGTTGGCAGTCAGGTCCATTCATGCTTTTGACTGAATGGCACTGCTGCTGCCTAGTACATGTCTGGTTATCCCAAAAACACCGCTGGGCAGGCATTTGGAATATGCATTGACTGCACTGTAAATGATGTGTTGGCTAGGGTCGGCAGATACTTGCGACACACTAAATTGGTCAGACATCATGAAGCAGAAAATGTGCAGGTATGCGACTCATGCAAGACCTGAGATTTTTGTTGTAGTAATTAACAGGGACACTCCATCTGTTATTGCTTCCCTCCTTTCTTACAGCCCTTGACTTTATCCAGGTTTTTGGGAACAAAGTTATACAGGGTTATTCAGAGAGCAGTGAAAACCAGGAGAATGACTGGTGAAGCAAAAATTCTAGGTCAAAGTAGCCTAACCAGAAAAATTCTCCCATTTATCTCACTTTCCAAATCTGCTATTTGGTCTAGATTGTTCTCTTCTTCTCCTGCCTTTCACCTTTCTCTGAATAACCCTTTTAGTTTTAATTTTGTGTGGATTACCCAGTGGCGTAGCGTAGGTTGTCAGCGCCCGGGGCCAGCCAAGAATTGTGCGCCCCCCCCCACCTGTGGACACGTTATCGATATTGCCCCAGCTCTCACATGGATTTGCCCCCAGCTCTCACATGGATTTTCCCCCAGCTCATGGATTTGCCCAGCTCATGGATTTGCCCCAGCTCATGGATTTGCCCAGCTCATGGATTTGCCCCAAGCTCATGGATTTGCCCAGCTCATGGATTTGCCCCAGCTCATGGATTTGCCCCAGCTCACACATGGATTTGCCCCAGCTCACACATGGATTTGCCCCAGCTCACACATGGATTTGCCCCAGCTTACACATGGATTTGCCCAGCTCATGGATTTGCCCCCAGCTCATGGATTTGCCCCAGCTTACACATGGATTTGCCCCAGCTTACACATGGATTTGCCCCCAGCTCACACATGGATTTGCCCAGCTCATGGATTTGCCCCAGTTTACACATGGATTTGCCCAGCTCATGGATTTGCCCAGCTCATGGATTTGCCCCCAGCTCATGGATTTGCCCCAGTTTACACATGGATTTGCCCCAGCTCATGGATTTGCCCAGCTCATGGATTTGCCCCCAGCTCATGGATTTGCCCCAGCTCATGGATTTGCCCCAACTCATGGATTTGCCCCCAGCTCACACATGGATTTGCCCCAGCTCATGGATTTGCCCAGCTCATGGATTTGCCCCAGCTCATGGATTTGCCCCAGCTCATGGATTTGCCCCCAGCTCATGGATTTGCCCCCAGCTCATGGATTTGCCCCCAGTTTACACATGGATTTGCCCAGCTCTCACCTGGATATTGCTCCAGGCCTCCAGCTCCGGTGTTCAGGGGTTGAGGGGACCCAGATGCCGGGCAGCGCTGGAGTGCCTGCCCGGTCCTGAACAGTCCGTCCTGTTGAAGGTGATGCGGCTGCGTGGCGTGCGTGCGCAGGTCACGCGGTCCGGCCAGTCAGGTGGTACAGAGACTCAGTACCACCTGATTAGCCGGACCACGTGACCGGCTGCGCCTGCACGCAGCCGCTTCCCTTTAACAGGACGGACTCTTCAGGACCGGGCAGGCACTCCCGCGCTGCCCGGCATCTGGGTCCCCTCAACCCCCGGGCCAGTTTTAGGGCGCAAATGCGCCCCTAACAAAACTGCGCCCGGGGCCACGGCCCCTCCAGCCCCCCCCCCCCACGCTACGCCACTGGGATTACCTGTAGGGTTGTCATAGGCTGCTCTAAGCTTTCACGCTGTGAGTTTGTCAAGCCATCAGGAGCTGCATCCTGAAATCCCAAAGAAAGATAACATACACGTGTAGAATGTATGAGATCAATCAAGGAAACAATAGTCATTGATCAGCAGAACTCACAGGGACTGGTAAAATTAACTTTCCATCCATTTACTTGTAACACAGGTTAAATTCATTAGTTACTTTAATCAAACAAAGCACTCTGCACGGGAACCTGCCACAGAATTTCGTAAAGGGGAACTGACATCTTCCAGTTTCTCGTGTTTTGTTGTGCATTTATTTCAGTAAACACTATTGATTTATATGGATTTGTCAGATAGCAAGCAGAAGTGTTTATATAATTAACTTTCATCTCCCAACTCGACAGGGAAGCACACACCAGCATCATGAATAATTAATTACAAAAAAAATTCCCAGCTGTCTGTACAAATCAAATTACTTTTCCCATGATTCAACTTGTTCTGAAAGTAGTTTCAAATCAGACACTGTTAATTTTGGATGTCATCATGGAAGCATCTATTGTATTTTCAGAGTCCATTTGGAACTCCTTGGGAAGGCTGTTCTCAAGGATTTCATGTTACTGCTGTATGAATTCAAGTCAAGAGTTTGTGGATTTGTGCTATGGCGTAATCGAGGCGAATGAATGAGATATATGAAGGAAACAATCACTTGAATTATATTTAATGACCTGTGTTTGCCCTATGATGGTGGCTAAATCTAATTTTAAATTACACCAATTCTATAGAGAGAACAGAAGTAATAGCCATTCTATTCTTTTGTTTAGTCAAAAATATTTCTTTATTAAGACCGTTGAGCTGAGCATCATTTAAAGGTCTACTCATGAAAGATAAACTACAGTTGTGTTCAAAATTATTCAACCCCCAATGCTGTAAAGGGTTTTAGGGAATTTAGTGTACATTTGTAATTGTATTCAGAATGAAATCCTACAAGGACTTTTTAAAGAACCATATGCAACTAAAATGACATCAATTGGTTTTGTAATACAGTAGTAAATGTTTCTTTTGTGAATTCTTCATTGACACAATTATTCAACCCCTTAAAGACTACCACTCTGAAGAACAGAGGTTCATTCAAGTGTTTTCAATCAGGTATTGAAAACACCTGTGGATGTCACGGAGCAGCAATAAAGCATAATAAGCACCAATTAGGCAGCTTTAAAATGACTGTGATACTCACTGGTGTGGTTACAAACATGGTGAAGTCAAGAGAATGGTCCAGGAAGACAAGAGAAGAGGTGATTACTCTTCACAGGAAGGGCAATGGCTATAAGAAGATTGCAAAGATGTTAAACATACCAAGAGAGACCATAGGAAGCATCATTCGCAAATTCAAGGCAAAGGGCACTGTTGAAACGCTACCTGGTCGTGGCAGAAAGAAGATGCTGACTTCAACTGCTGTGCGCTACCTGAAGCGTAGAGTGGAGAAAAGTCCCCGTGTGACTGCTGAGGAACTGAGAAAAGATTTGTCAGATGTGGGTACTGAAGTTTCAGCTCAGACAATACGGCGCACACTGCGTAATGAAGGCCTCCATGCCAGGATTCCCAGGCGCACCCCCTTTCTGTCTCCAAAGAATAAGAAGAGTCGACTTCAGTATGCCAAAAGTCATGTGGACAAACCACCGAAGTTTTGGGATAGTGTTCTGTGGACTGATGAAACAAAATTAGAACTGTTTGGGCCCATGGATCAACGCTATGTTTGGAGGAGGAAGAACAAGGCCTATGAAGAAAAGAACACCTTGCCTACTGTGAAGCATGGCGGGGGGTCAATCATGCTTTGGGGCTGTTTTGCTTCTGCAGGTACAGGGAAGCTTCAGCGTGTGCAAGGTACCATGAATTCTCTTCAGTACCAGGAGATATTGGATGACAATGTGATGCAGTCCGTCACAAACCTGAGGCTTGGGAGACGTTGGACCTTTCAACAGGACAATGATCCCAAGCATACCTCCAAGTCCACTAGAGCATGGTTGCAGATTAAAGGCTGGAACATTTTGGAGTGGCCATCGCAGTCACCTGACTTAAATCCGATTGAGAACCTCTGGTGGGACTTCAAGAAAGCAGTTGCAGTGCGCAAGCCTAAGAATGTGACTGAACTGGAGGCTTTTGCCCATGACGAATGGGCGAAGATACCCGTAGATCGCTGCAAGACACTTGTGTCAAGCTATGCATCACGTTTAAAAGCTGTTATAACTGTAAAAGGATGTTGTACTAAGTACTAAGATTGAATGTCACTTGGGGTTGAATAAAACTGATAATGATGTAAGCACAGAAAAGACATTTGTGGTTATTTCATTATAAATGTTATGTTATATTTGTCTGACCTACACGTGCCTCTTTGATTTAATTGTAAGCAAGATGACTGAATGATCAAAATCAATGTCAAACTGGCCAAAACACTCAATTTCAGTGGGGTTGAATAATTTTGAACACAACTGTATATACTTATTTTAAAAACATCCCATGGAGGCTTGTACAGAGTTTTTTTTCTTTAGTGTTTTTGGCTGCTTAACATTTTGGCTCATGTTTGAGGACTCCAAGCCATACTTGCGACTGAGTTCTCATGCTGTAACTGTACCAGGCTGAATGTGACTATTTACATTCCAAACCCTCTTTCATTTGCAGTTCCTGGTAAACCAGACCTCTCTGTTCATCAAACTTCAGACGGCAGTCTTCTTGTTCAGTGGGAACCACCAAACGACTCAGCAGGACAAGTCCTGGGATATCGCTTGCAGTTCGGGCGCAAAGATGTTGACTTGCTTGCCGTTCTAGAGTTTGGCTCTCAAGAAAAAAAGTACTCTGCCACCAATATCCACAAGGGTGCCATGTACATTTTTAAATTGGCGGTCAAAGGCCGGGCGGGCTTTGGTGAGGAATCTTTTAAAGAGTTTGCAATGCCTGAAGATGTGCCTAAGGGTTATCCTCAGATCATAGACGCAGGCAATGTCACGTCTGTGTCTATTCAATTAAACTGGCTGCCACCAGTTATGGCTGAACGAAATGGTGTTATCACCAAGTATACGATAGCCTACTGGTTAGCTGGCTCTCTAGGAAACGCCCTGGAATTGGACCTGCCATCCTCAGAGAGCTCTTTCTTGCTGAGCAACCTGAAGCCAAACACTGTTTATGAAGTCAAAATACGCGCGCACACCAGTAAAGGTCCTGGGCCATACAGTCCAACTGTCCAGTACCGCACTTTCTTTCTGGATCAAGGTAGGCCTTATCAGTCTTTCGTCCTTGGCTTTTACTGTTGGTTGGTGGTGCTTGAAAGCAAGCAACTTAAAGCCAACAACAAAGTCCGACAGTTCAGGTCAGCTGACAGTATTTTAAAGGAATGGTACTTTTTATAAAATAGTTGAGTAAATCGAAAGGTGTCTTCAGGTAAGTGATTTTATGCTTTCTTCAAGTTTAGTTAAGGCACTTCTCATGAGTGTCTTGGTGCACCAATGACCTCACAGGTGGGGCAGCCTCTTTATTTTTTTCGTTCTCTCTCTGGTGAAGTAAAACCCTCAAACATTTTCATCTTTCATGTGCTTAGAGTGTCTTTTTGTATGTCTTTCCCTATCTGGCTTTCATACATTTATAGGCAAGTTCATCAAGCTTTGGCGTCATGAAGCAGAGTGTGGGCTGATGGATATAGACATTCAGTGCTGGAGATCAAAAGTGGCTGATATTTAGTGATACACATGTATCTTTTTTACTGTAAAATCCCCATGAACAGCAGTGTGCATTATATTTGTCCTTTTACTCTTCAGAAAACTGGGTTCACCTGACACGTGTTTTCCCTAAAATCTAAGGCTCCTGGTTTTCTTTCCTTTCCTCCCCCTACCTTTCCTTTTCACAGTTTTACCGAAGAATTTCAAGGTCAAGATGGTTACAAAGACTTCAGTCCTCCTGAGCTGGGAATTCCCAGAAAATTACAACTCACAGATGCCTTACAAGGTAAATGGGAAAAAAGGCTAATTTAAAAGTCAACATTGATGTTGGCTCCAAGCTAAAACTGCCAGGAGCCAAATGATGATGGTGATTATCAATCAGCTATTCACACTGCATATGCAACATGCCCCTGAGATATGACATATTCTTCCATTGTAAGTTGGTTCTGCTTCATTTGCTGTGGGTATCTGGGGTCATTGTATTGGAAGAGCTATTAACTCCTCATTTGCCCTGTTTTATTAAAATGAAGTACTTTGCTGCTCGATGCTCCAGTTTGATATATACTATTCCTTCAGGCATAAAGAATTTCTTCATTTGATTAATCTTTGTCATCATCTCTATGTATTGAGTATCTGCGCTATGTTACTGTCCTTCTAGATTCAGTACAACTCACAGTCTGTGGATGTGGAGGGACGTGCAACAAAGAAGCTGATCACTAACCTAAAACCCAAAACCTTTTACAACTTTATTCTCACGGGTCGTGGCAACACTCTGGGTGGTCTTCAGCAAACTGTGACAGCCCGCACAGCCCCAAACATGTTGGGCATGAAACCCATTGTGAACAGAAAACCTGAACCAGATGGTAGCATCATAATTCAACTTCCTGATGTGGAAACATCAGAGTCCGTGAGGTAAATTATCTGTGATTTCCTAGATAATGCTCTGTTTCTTGGTTCTGTGTTTTAAAAAAATTTATGGACTACAAAATGTTTTTAAAATGTATGTGGTGTATAGACCATGATGTTCTAATTGCTGTTTTATATTGTAGAAGTTACTACATTGTAGTAGTACCTTTGAAGAAATTACGTGGATCTTTCATGCATACATGGGGAAGCCCTGAAGAGATGGATTTGGAAGAGGTCAGTCCACTGTAACCAAACATCCTAACTGCTAACGTTTTCAGAGTTAATTTGTGTTCTTACATGTAGCATACGTTTTTTTCTTTTTATGTCATTCAGATGGTTCAGGAAATCACGCGACATCGTAGAAGCTTGCGCCATTTGAGGCAGGCGGACTTTCCCAAGCCGTACATTGCAGCTAAGTTTCGCTCCCTGCCAGGGCACTTCACTCTTGGTGATCAAAACACGTATGATGGATTTGTCAACAAGGCATTAGAAGTTGGTCAGCAATATGTCTTCTTCATATTGGCCATGCTCGAAGGGACTGAAGAGGTAGCCGTCCTGACAATTAACTTACTGTTGTTTTCACATCGGTTTTTCAAAACGACAGCATTACGATAAATGGCTGTGTACAGGACCAGGTTTTATTCCCTTTTTTGTTTTGGTTCTGATTTTCTTGCAGAAGATGTTTGCTGCCAGCCCTTATTCTGATCCCATCCAGTTGGATGATCCAGATCCACAGCCAATCACTGATGGGGAAGAAGGACTGATTTGGGTCATTGGCCCAGTCCTGGCTGTGGTGTTCATAATCTGCATTGTGATTGCTATCCTCCTCTATAAAAAGTAAGCTTCTTTTTGTGCATTTTATTTATTTTTGAGAGTTTTACTGTGCTAGATTCTTGTCGCATAATGCATGAATGGTCAACTTGACCTTCTACCCTAATCTGTCTTTACAGCATTCCATATAAAGGAATCCCCTTTTAAATTAAGGGTTACGTGTTATTTGTTTGCATTTATTGGCCAGTGACGTGACCCCTACAATATAAATCAGGTGTGTCTATGTGAGCATTAATAATATGATCAGTTACTCATTATGGCTTTTCCTTTTCCTTTATTTGGCCTGCATGGACAGCAAACCAGACAGGTAAGGCCTACTCTCAATATGTGCAGATAATTTGTATGACACAAGAATATGTGCTCTGGTCAATTCCAGTATTATGAGAATTGACCAGCCTCCTTTTATTGACTAGAAAACCTATACAGATCCAAATCTTATGTATTTCTTTAAGCAAAAGGAAGACCTCCGAACCCAGGACAAAATGTTTATTGAATAATGCAGAGATTGCCCCCCACCACCCAACTGACCCTGTAGAAATGAGGCGTATAAACTTCCAAACTCCAGGTAAGGACATGTAAATTTTAGCTTCCTCTGAAGTCTCTACTAATTGTATATAATATTCACCATAATCCAGTCCAAACAGATCTTAAGTTTATTTACATTAAGTGGTTTTCGGGGGCCATTCTCCTTTATTTATGTGGGCATTGAAGAACAACGTCAATTTGTGGCATTGCACATATTTGTTACATATTTCCTTTTGTTGGTATATTGTCTTAAAAGAAAAGTTTGTCTTTTGAGTTTCTCTTTCTTGTCCGTTCTGAATTTATGTTACGACCATGCAAAACTCTCGTTTTGTGATGCAATTTTCAGACTGCATTCATTTATTTTGTTTTTTTTCCCATGATTATAATCATTTTGTTCTTGTGAATGTGTTAGAAAACCGAAAAACAAAAAAAAAAGGAAATTTGTATTTTTATTTATTTATTTTACTGTTCTTTGCAGATTCTGGTCTCAGCAGTCCCCTCAGTGACCCTGAGTTTGAATTTGAAAGTTAGTTCCTGTCTGTTTTGTTCCTGTTGGTTCACTCTTATTTTCTATATTTTGTTTCCCCCCAATATTTTGTTTGGGCTTTCTGCTTTACACTTTTGTTCTGTTTTAAATCTGTGGGCTTTGCACATCTCATCATTTCACTGCACCATCTCTGTGCCTGTCTCAGCAGTTTTACAGAATGAAATTGTACAGGTTCTGTACAAATATGGTCACCAGGGAGGTTTTTGGATAGAACAGGGCAGCCTTACTTGAGAACCATGCTATTTAGATCATGCACTTTTAACGATAAAGCACCCATCACTGCTCTCCTCAGCACCAGTATAATTATAATTTAGCCGAAATGTTACTATGTAACCTATTTGTATGTGTGAGTGTGTCTATCGTTGTGTGTCGGGTGTCAGTCAAAATGCATAAGAACAACTCTTCATATAGTAAATGTTACACCATCATGCTATCGTAAGAAAAGAATTCTAGTCAACCTATCCGTTCAATCTGTTTTCAGGTTTTATAAATTTAATGGGTTTCTAAGGTTTGTGCATGCACGAATAAATGAAACAATATATGTACATTTACACACTTTTTTTCCCAGTGCAAGGATCTGTAAATGGTTTTAAATCCTGTACTGTACACAAATTCTAAGCACGTATAAAGAAGCACATAAAACAATTTACCTGGGCAGTGCATGCCTATTTATTAGATAGAACATGACACCTGCTCAAAAACAATAGTGTGGGATCTCAAAAGTTTTTGTCCCCCACTTAGCAATTTTTTCACGCGTAGCATAAACACACACTCAAATCTTAGATATCGATTTATGGGTTTTAGAAAAAATATATGTGACAATGCGATTTAACAGAGAAAGCTATGATTAAACACCTGACTACAAGCTTTATAGTGTATGGGATCAATGAAACTCAGTTCCCTGTGCAAAAATAGTGGAGTAACTGCGTTCCCAAACATTCTTCCTGTATTTGACCCCTGGTTTTGAGGTTGTGTAAAGTGGAGGGCACTCTCTGTAACCAGGAGCAAGCAGCCAGGTGCCACACAGGCTGGGGTGGCTAAATTCCCAGAAACATCTATATTTGGACAATAGGACTGGGTTCAATGGTAGCCTATATTTGGACAATTGTCACAACATTCTAGTTTTCACTTGGAAAAAGGCTGCTGTTCCCTGCCGAACTGATGTGGCAGTTGTCCTATTAAAGAGTCCTTTGCGCAAAGTCCTATTGTTAATCTTTTGATATAGTTTTGAAACACACCCATATGTTGTGCGACCTCTTTCAGAATGCAAATTTGAAGAAACTTTGAGAGAGAACAACAGTGGGGGACTCTGAAAGCTGTCTGCATTTAATGCGCAATAGTGTGTGACGGACTCTATCATAATAAACAAAAGGAGACCCTGTAAAGTACTCTGTTGCAACCCAAACTTCAATTATCCAAACATTTTCATTAGCTCTTCCAGCTCAACTACAACGGTCACCACTCGCCTCCATTCCATGGGCTTACCGTTGATGCAATACGATTGTTTTAAAGAGACATCATTCCCTACACAGCCCTTTATAACTTAGAAGTAAAAAAAGCTTGTACCTTTCTGTCATTTGACTGTGCCAGATTCTGAATTTACTTATCCCGCTTAAGCTATTGACTGTAAAGTACTGCTCATGCTTATGACATGTACACATCTTTCAGACCGGTCTTCCAATGTGGATTTTTGTGTTCAGGCGATTGCTTCCCTTTGTTTCCATTTTGCGTTCTAAAGGAGAGTTTACAGCAGAGGTCCGCAACGTTGGCCCTCCACATGTTTTTCAACTTCATTTCCCATCCTAATGAGGGACTGAGCATCATGGGGGGTGTAGTTAAAAAAACATCTGAACCCTGGCATACAGCATATTCAGCTTGCTACCTGGGCTTCAGTATCCTTTGATGTTGAATGCTAATTTAGTTGAATGCTTCCTCCAAATTTTTGATACAATTACTAATGTTAAAACAGCTAAGTTTTGTGCAAATTACAAAATTGTGTATGAGTGAGACATGAGGAGCTGTATGAGTTATGTAATTTGTTCATATCTAAAAAGTATTCATTTAGATCTTAAACTAGCGAGTAAAATCTAAATTAAGTATTATGCGGCAAGCTTTGAAGAAGAAAATAAAGTGTTGAAACAATTCAGGTTACACCCCTTACGCATGGTGCATCACAACAAAGCAATACATCCAAATGCAACATTCTCAAGACTTCACTTAACAAGTTCCCAAAAGAAAGTTAGGGCTCACGTCTTGTGAAAGGACGTTACTAGGTGACCCACAGCCAGGCTAACTCTTCAATCAGAATCCTCAAAAAGAAACTGACCAGGCACACTGGCAGCAGGGCCGGATTAACATAGGGACTGATTGAGCAGCAGCTCCAGGCCCATGACCCAGAATAGGCCCAGATAAAAAGATGCCTATGTCTGCATTGAAAGGCATTTGGACCCCCTGTATCTCCAGCAGCTACAGGGTCATGTGAGGCATCACTGGAAAGGCCAGAGCATGACCTTTCCAATGATACCACACTTGACCAGATTATGTAACAGTAAAAATAAAATATTAAATATTTCTTAATTTTTTCTTTTTAACACAGCAATATTTTTTACTTTTTAATTCTAAAGTGAACAATGATGCTGCACTAACTCACCATAACATTTCTCATGTTACCAACAAGTGTGGAAGTGATGGCACACTCCGTTGTTACGAACTGTTACATCAAAAACCTAAACAATCGCACTGCCGCAAAGAGCACTGGGGTACGACGACTTTGGAACCCTGCGATACTAATCTTTACACCTCACAAGGTCAAGTGAGGTGTCCTTGGTCAGAGTCTGGTCTTTGCGTTGATACCAAACATGACCATTTAAATCTAAAAGGAAAGAAAACAAAAAAAAACACTTTTTTAAATTTATTTTTAGTTCCAAAGCGATGGCATTGTCCATTTGTCACGTATAAAATGAGTAATACCACTGCCATTACTCACCTTCTCATTTCCCACGCTGGGAGCAAGGTCAGTTTTTATACATCGTCATATTATTCATAAAACACCTTCCTTCAAAACACAAGGGAAAAATTAAAATTTTTTTGTTAAAATTCTATATTTTCTCAGAAAAATGCAGTAATCGGTTCCCATTTCAGATTTTTTTAACAAGAATTTCCTATAGAATATATAACTACAAAGGTTTGGATGATAAAATGGGAAAAATAATTTTTACACGCTTTAAATGATTGAAATTTGAATGAGAATTTCCTCACAGTATCTGCCTGGTTATATACACCCATATCTGCCCTATTAAATAACCTAAAATATGATTTCAATGGACTAAATTCCAAAAAAAAAAAGCCCACCAAAATTTCCAGCTCCAGGCCCATAGAGATCTTAATCCGGCCCTGACTGGAGGATGCAGAATACAATTTTTCCGCTCCCGTACAATACCTTGTTCGTAAGCCGAAACTTCATATGTTGTCAGAAAAAAATTGCTCCTTCTGGATCCTGATTGTGCGGACGAACCCTTTTTTATTTATGATTCATTTAAGTTGTATTTGTAAAAGGCAAAAAAGTAAAAGTATATTTTTTTGTGCTGTGTGAAAGACCCGCATAATTAGTGAATTCTGAAACCTATTGTTGCTCATCACAGTTTGGTTGTGATTTTTTTTTTTTCCTTTGGTTGTAGGGAGTCACAGTACGTCTGTGCAGCACTTATTTTATGGGGGTGGGTTCAAGTTTTAACCTAGTTAATTAGTTGTTCAACTATCGTAGATACTCGAGTATAGCGCGACCCGAATATAACGTGATGGATAGAGATTTATTATGGAAATGAGGGAATACTCAAGACTTGAATATAACGCGAGGAGCAAAATTATACTGTACCGGTAAACCATTAAAATCCTTCCAGGTTCTCTTAACACAGTCAGGCTACCCCTCAGGTCAGGGTGCTCTGCTCTAGAATGATTATAGTTGTTAATAAGTATGAAGCCGAGGCGACCGAGGTGAATGATTGGCTTAAACCGAGCTTGCCCTCTGGCCGTGATGGGTCCCACCTCTTCCGAATCCGGGAGTTCCTGAAGTGTTTGCAAGCATCAGGGAGCTAACATTCACTTCAGCGAGACTACCGGAACTTCCGGGATACTTGGGATCCAGAGCAAGTCAAGTTTTGTTTTTTTTTTTGGACTGGTTTGAGAAGCGATTTGGTTTTGGTCCATGATCTTCAGATTCAGCAGATACATTTAGCCACGTTTTCATGTTGCAAAATCCATTCCATCTCGAAGGGATTGAGATCGAGGGAGTTTCCATGTACTTTAAGTAAATAGGAGTCGCTAACATGTTTCTGGAATCAGCTGGACATGTTGTGTGCTTTGAGACCTATTGCATAATCCCGCCCGAGCTATTTATTTAATAATGTGATCATAAAGGGATTCAGTACAACAAATTCTGCGCAAAATGTCTATTTTACTCCAAATTTGTTAGCTTCACATCCAATGTTTCAAATAAATGTTATAACATTTTTTTCCAACAGAAAGGGCCAGGTAGTGAAGGGGTTAATGGAAAAAAATGTGCTGCTGCTGCAGGGATTGTTTTGGTTTTATACAAATATATTTAAATGACAAAAGACATAATGGGATTCATGCATCTTTAACCATCTATTGTAATAAGGTCACATAAATACTGTATTTTTTGGTACATTATTGTTTAGTACCAACTAACATTCACCACTTCTGCATGCTTTACAGTGCACTCAGAAGGTATTCATACGCCTTTGTCTTGATAGCTTTTTTTATGTTGTAGCGTAAAAAAATTTAAAGCAATTTTCACATCACTGTACACTCACTACTACCCCATAATGACAAAATGCAGATTTATATAACATTGCAATTTTAATGGAAAAAACATTTAATATGGAATATTACATTGAGATAAAATTTCAGAACCTTTTGTGCTTTATTACAGCACCTTTTGGCATCAGTTGGCCTCAATTGTTTTTGGGTATGATGCAACAAGCTTTGCACACGTGGATTTAGGTAGTTTCTGCCATTCATCTTAAACACGCCCCTGAAAAATGGACGTTCCTTTTTTTGCCTTTAAATAATTGGGCGGAGGCTACTGACAGCCTCTGCCCAATAATTTTATTAAAATAGCTTTTATTTACTCACCTTTTGTCCCTCACTGCGTGCGTGCTGCTCCCGATCCTGTAAGTCCCTTAGACTTTTTAGCGCTACTTGTGTAGCTTAGAAAATGCAAATTGTGCACCACAACAGGACTTGAGAACTTTAGGTACGCAAGTCCCATAGCGCTTGCGCAGAACAATGGATCGGAGCTATTCGCGTGCACAGCTCCAATAAATCGCTGCCTCTCTGAGACAGATCGCTAACACGATTGGTCTCAGAGATGGTGACGTGGACACACTCCGGGACTGCCAATGTCACTGGTAAACCGATAAGTAACAGTCAGCTGGGAAATCCAAATTCCCCGCCTGCTGGTGACGCTGGGTGGGATGGAGGAAACTCCATTTCACCCAGCTTTTTACCACACAAAGGGGGGCACTACTCACATCTTAACCATATTAAACATATAAAGTGGTCAGAATGTGTAGAGTGTTCCTTTGTGTCAGGTTTGACCGAGAACATCTGTGTATGACCATTTTCAGGTCTCCCCAGAGATGGATGTTTGAGTTTGTGGACATCAACAGATTTGTGCCGATGCCACTGATGCATTGTCTTTGGCTGTGTGCTTGGTCATTGTGCTGTTGGAAGGTGAACATTTGGTCCAGTATGAAGTCCTGTGTCTTCTGAACCAGGAAAAGCACTCCCAAAGGCTTGATTCTGAGACCGCCATATTTCACCTTTGAGATGGTATTGCACAAGTGATGAGCAGTACCACCTGTTATGATGCTGTGTATTGAGTATTGAAGGCTAAACAGTTTAATCTTTGTTTCATCAGCCTGGAGAATTTTGTTCAGTCTGAAAGTCCTTTTAGGAGCTTTTTCATGCAAACTCCAAGCGTGCTTTCATGTGTCTTGTGAGGAGAGGCTTCAGTGTTGCGTTGGCAAAATCATGTAACACACTGACCTTAGACCCCCCCCCCTAAAATACCATACTCTCCTCTCATCCCACAGTGGAGAGGGCGATGCAATACACCGCTTCCTTTAGGCAGGACCAGCATGAGAATGGGAGCAAATAGTTCCCTTTCTCCCTCTGCAATTTCTATGCGGTGCTGTGTGGTCTTGCGAGAGCGAGCTCGCACAGAGCTCACAGCTGGGCTTCGCAATGCTCCATGGAGTCCTATGGATTCCAGGAGCTGATACTCGCAGTGGCGGGGCTAGGCGCTAATTAAGCACCTATCTTGGAATAAGGGAGACGGTAAGAAAAATTTGCAGGTGGCGATTTGTTTTTTTTTTACTTGGTGCCTCTCTTTTTGCGTCAACCTTGGAATAGGGTCCCAGATTGGGAAAGTGTTGCAATGATGGTCACCCTTCTGTGGATCTCTGGAGCTCACACAGAGTGATTATCAGGTTGTACGTCAGCTTTTATCAAGCACTTACTTACAAAACTAGCATCACACATGTCTACATGCACCATATAGGAAGTTGTAGCTGGATTCATTTAATAGAATTCCCAGCTTATTTGGAAAAGGACTGTGACAGGTAATATTTTTCATTATTTCCAAACGCTGAACTCTAAGAGGGTCATTCACTAATCACCATTGTTTTCGGTTGTTGCATCCATGATAAACGTCGGCGATTCAGAGAGGTGGATTGAAACATAAGCAGGCATTGTCATTAATGAAATTTCTCCTTATGTTCTTTGAATTACCATCATTTTGTTGCTGAAGTTTATCCTGTTTGCATAAACAATGGTCATCAGTGAATAAACCCACCTTGGAAATAATTCTGTGAGCATTGATGGCTGACAATGTTTCCCTAGGACTCTGTTAATAGTCATTACAAGACCAAAAGCAAAATGTGTCAGTATGAATCAGGAGATCCATTTTCTGCAGTTGGTATTACTGCTGCTTAATAGGTGGTGTTGTATGGTGTCTCGGAGGCGTTGCTGCAACAAATATAGAGTCACCTCTGATTATTACATTGTAAAAGCGTTTAAAATGATCTTCCTTACAGTGAATAACCGTTAGTACGAATGTACTGACTGCAGGATGCTGTAAAACTGAGAATGCCATGCTTGCTTTGCCATTTCTGTGCCAAATTTACCCAAGTGACTGTTCACGCCGCTACTGCTCGCAAATATTACCACTGCTTTGTTACATAACACTAACGGGGCTCGAAATTCTCCATGGCAACCATCCTCTTTCTGTTTCTTACACGTAGAACGTCCATTATCACCTTCATCTCATCATTGCTGTGTTCTAGGGATCAGCGATGGTGCTAGCAGAGAAGACCACGTTTACACAGCAGGTTCCAAACGCACAGTTTTGCAGGTCCAGAGCAATAACAATTTCATTGAGCTCATGCGGAGCGGCCTGCCGAACCATATCAATGGAATGCTTGTTTTGGTCTTTTAAAGAAAATTGCAGGGCGCTAGCTGTGTGGGAGATAAACTCTGTGTGCACGACTATCAGAGTAGTGAACTCTTAAATATTCTACAGTTGTTTGATTTTTCAAAATACTAGATGTGTGTATGAAATCTATACATATTATACACACAAAGATATTTTGTCCTTGGCTCAGAATTCTTGTCCCTAAACCTAGGCGTCATAGAATTGAGGCAAGATGAGAAAACAAAAACTGAGAGCATCAGATTATACTAAGCTTTAAACGACTTTCTATTTCCCATTACCTCGGGGTCTTTCTAGTTCTCAGTATTTCATTATCCAACTGACTGTATGACTTTTTAATACTGGGATTTAACAGATTTCTCTGTTAATTCCAGATAAGCTACCTGGGGTAAAAGCTATTTTATTCTGCTTTAACCAACACCTTATAGATTGGAAGGCATCTGCAGAGTTAGCTCGGTAAACTAGAAGTGATGGATCTCTAGTGGCTCGCTCTGCACCATCACATTTACAGCTCATCTGCCATCCAACAATTATCTTCACAGGAATTGCAGACTAGCTTTAACTAGGTGAATTGCAGCTGCTGAGGTTTAATTGAACAATCAGTTTTGCATCTGACCTAATTTGATAAAGTCACTATCGTTTGCTTTTGGAAATGCCCATTTATTGGTGGTGACTACTTTCTGCTGCCGTTGAGCCGAAAGACACATGGCAATATCTTTACATTTTGACTAAATGTTCTAACTGCCTGTTTTTATGATCTACCTGATCCCCACCACATATTCATTCCATCAGTTCAGTAGGAGTCACTTCATTGGACTATTTTGCTGCTTGGTTTTGATGGTTTTTTTGGATTTGTTATAGTTTTTCTTTGGAAAGGATCCCCTCTCCTACGCACAATCGCAGAACTTTGATGGATATCTATTGGGCCATTCAAGGGAGATGTAGTTCACACTTTGCCTTCTAACCTTTCAGGAAATAATTTCGAGCCCTGACTTATGACCTCTTCTAACCTTGGTCCTTTCATTGCAGATCTTACATTAAAGGCTTTCTTTAAAAAAATGTGGTGTTTTAGTGAAATTTACAAATGAATTGTTCTATGATGCTTCTTCCTGGCAGGCATGCTCAATCACCCTCCGATTCCAATTGCTGATCTGTCAGAACACACAGAACATCTAAAGGCCAATGATAACCTTAAACTGTCCCAGGAATATGAGGTGAGAAACTTTAGACGAGCTCCACGAAGTGAAACTTACAGGAACTATTAAAGAAATACAACAAACTACTTGTATTTTACCTGAAATTTGAATTCTTTTTCTCCTCTCCTCCTCCCCTTTCCCATACTTTTCTGTTCTTGTTCAACCTTCCTCCTAAACAAGGGGTGCTCAACTTTGGCCTTCCAGATGTATGGGAACTACATCTCTCATGGATGCTCAACCACTCATTGGGTCAATAGAGCTTTGTGGAAAATGTAGTTCCAAAACATCTGGAGGGCCTAGGTTGAGCACCCCTGCCTTTAAACCATGCACTTATATTTGTTGGGTTCATTTAAAACATTATTGCATATTTCTATTTATAATGTGCATGAAATAAACTCCTTTGGATCAAATTATTATTCCACATGAAATTCGATGAAGGAACTGGGGTAGCCAAGTACCAGCTCGAGAAAGGCTGTTGCGTCAACCAAAAATGTTGCTGCTAGCCCAATAAACTGCTCTTTTTACAGATTTCAGTGCATGTGCTGGGTTCCTTCATGTTTTATTCCATGAGGAGTTTTGTTTGGCTGCCCCATAGTTTCCTGGAGCACTCATTTGACCCTGAAATGGTTAAAATCTGTGCGTGCTCAACCCTTCACATGCCTACTGGCGCATCTACATCTTAACTCCGAGGATATGTTGTACAATTTCTTTATTGTGCAAAGTTTATAGAAAAGCAATAAAGGGAAGGTACGGAAATAGAATAAAAGCAGGAATGGTTCATTTATTCCAAATAGAAAAAGTCAAAACCACCAGGTACTCAAATTTCAAAATATGGCAGTGTATTGGACTAAAAGAGCGACATTTCAACAGTCATTTGAGAAGACTGCTGTGGCAACCAAAATGTTTCTCCTTTTATGTGTCCAGTAAACCGCCACGCTTTGGAATTTGAGTACCTGGTCCTCCAATTTGGAGAGTGTTATTAATCAGCTCTTTTTCTTCACTCTGCATAACCTTGAAATTCTTCCAACACAAGCATCTGGTGTGACTGGCGGCTAATTATGGCATATAGTTCTGTTTCACGTCAGAACTGAAAGCCTTTCTACTGTAATCTTCAGTGGCTCAAACGTAGTACTTTGTGTGGCAATCATGATGTATACAAAGGCACTTGCATGGAATGAGTCACTTTGGTACAATTTGAGGATTGCTCATATGTAATCATATAATCCCTATCGTTTACATTTGTTATGTGTGAAGCAAAACATTTTCCCTAAGGGAAAAATAAAATAGATTTCATAAAGGAAAGCCAAGACAAATCGTGTATGGATATATGTTGCAGCGGTGTTACTCTCTCCTCCAGTTTTAGAGTTCCTATCCAGGCCGATGCCAGTAAGATTTTAAATCCTGCCTCTAAAATGTTATTTTTACTTTTTTGATTTTAGTCCATAGATCCTGGGCAGCAGTTTACTTGGGAACACTCCAACTTGGAAGTGAACAAGCCCAAAAATCGCTATGCTAATGTGATTGCGTACGACCATTCTAGAGTCATCCTTCTGCCTGTTGAAGGTACGTGTGTCATACTTTTAACCCACTTTAACTGTGATGTACTCGGTGGAATCACAGTCTATAATTTAATTTACTCTTACATTGTTAACAAAGTCTTTTGTAATTAAAGTTATAGTTCACATTAAAGTACTTTTATACATTGGAATTATTTTCCTTCCTCTACATGACAAGAATTCGGCCTTCAAAATCTCTTTTTAGTTTGTTGTAGAGGCTTATGTTGTTTGGTCTTTTTGTAGAGCAAAATACTCCACCCTCTAAGGTTTTCTGTTTTACCAAATTGTGTATGTTCATGAGTGAATACCTAAAAAGTGTGTGTATATTTACACGCTTATTTATTTTGTACCTTTGACTACTTTATCCATTATAACACTGTACTGCTGCACACATATTTAAGGTTCAACAATTATTTTCACCTTCTAATAGTAAAGCTTTTCAGTGTATTTTTTCTTTTTACTTGATGTACAGTATAAATATGGATTACCAGCAATTCGTAGAAAAAAATATTAGTTACAAGTATTTATAAAGCGCTAATAAATTCCTTGGGAGAGACAGATTAAAAGATATACATACGCGTTACACACTCGGAACAGAAGGAGGGAGGACCCTGCTCAAGAGCTTACAATCTAAGAGGAGAGGGGTGACCCATTAGGTGAGGGTGAATAGGGTAGCTGGAGTGGTGGGATGCAGGAGGGTTGAATGGGAAGAGGAGCAGGAAATGACAGTGGTGGATCATGTAGTGAGCCGATAGGCTTCTCTAAAGTAATGTGTTTTCAGAGACTTCTTGAAAAACTGGAGAGACGGGAGAGTCTGATGTTGCGGGGGAGGGAGTTCCATAAAAGGGGTGCAGCTTGGCAGAAGTCCTGAATGCGAGCGTTAAGGGTGCGGGTACGAAGAACTGATAGCATCAGATCATTGGCAGAGCGAAGTGGTCGGGATGGGATATACCTGGTAATAAGGGAGGAGATGTAGGCCGGGGTGCGGTTATGGAATAGATTTTAAAGAAAAGAGGGAGCCAGTGTAGAGATTGACAGAGGGGTGAGGTGTGGGAGGTGAGGTGTATGAGTCAGATACACAAGTTTAAGTATAGGGAGCGTAAAGTAAGCTTGCGGTATAAGAAAGCAAAGCACTAGCTGAACCCCCCCAAAAAAGCAGAGTGAGACTGGACACAAAAAGTCCCCAGTCTCCCTCTGAAAATCATTCCATGGCACATTGCCAGGCAGCACAAGCCTTAATTGAGTGGAGTCCTATGGACTCCAGGAGGTGATACTCGCTGCGGTGCGTTAGCGCTGCCACAAGTATCCTGGAGGTTAGCGCTGCTAAATCGGTGTGCTAAATCAGCGCCTGTCTCGTGATATGGTGTTAAAATGAGGATGCTAAGGGGAAAAATCCAGATGCAGGTTTTCCCTAACAGTTTTCAGAGCAAAGGCTGTTAACGTCAAAGTTACAATAACTGAGGACCCCTAAGAGCCCTTTCTACTTACTCAGAAAAACAAAAGAAAGATGCTTAGAGTGACTGCTCACCTGCATGAATGAATGTATCCGGAGGAAAACATAAACACACGAGGTTCCGTCCTAGACTCTAAGATCATAAACCTGTCACTTTGTCCGTCTTATCTCTCAGCCCCAGAACCACTCAAGGGACCAACGTTCAGTTTTCAGACTACCTGACTGGTAGCTCTGGTATTGTAGACCGGTTATCCATGGAAGTGGTAGTGTACAGAATTTGAACTGTGCACTCTTCCTCCACAAGGTGTCACCCTGCAAGGTTGCATACAGACCAAGACAGCCAAACTCCCACAGTTTCCAGATAAACCGTAAAGTAGAGGACTGGGCAACAAAGCAGGCGTAAACAGGAGCTTTTTATTAAGACGTCACCCACCTAGTTTTGGTCCCAACAAAAAGCTCCTGTTTATGCCTGTGCTTGGATGCCTGATCCTCTACATTTCTGTTTACCCAGTGAAAGGTGTCCCCACTGACCAGACAGACACACTTGTTTGGAATGGGAATAGAAGACTGTTTTATTGTAGCAAAAATATTATTTATATAAATTGTATATCAACAAAATCAGAATGACAAATAATTGCAACACAGGTTGCAAACACACCTTTTGGCATTGGCTTTCTGAATGACGTTTGAGAATAGGTAAAGAGGATGTAATGACACATAAGGATTGATCAATAAATGACCACCTCAACATAAGCATCCAATGATAAAAATAATCTGTTACAGTTGTAAAACGACTTTCTATATTATATAAAAAATTTGTCACCGAGGAATGTAAAGTGTTTAGGGGGAAAAAAGGAAGGGCATTTAAATATAACTTTAAGAAAATACTATACTGCTATATGAAAACATCAAAATAATAGGTGTCGCATCATACAGAGCGATCTACAGAAATTTGTTGTACATTATAGGAAAGGATTATATGACTAATGTGACTGCATTGTTATCAACGTTGGTTTTATGAACCTTCTGATCATTGTGCAAATTGTATAATGTGAAATAGAATTTTTTGGCTGGTGTCATAGTTCTCTGTACAGGTGACTTGTGAGAACAAAGATAATAAGAATGCATCTAATTACATTTGGGCAAATTTTGTCCCTCAAATAGGCGGTCGAAAAAGAATCTATATGTTAACAGCTGTGTAAATAGTTTTTCCACACATTGCGCATTCTTTGTCTTCACTTGGATCGTGTGTTGTTGGTAGATTTAACTCTGTAACCATGCCCAGGGGCTGTCTTTGCAGACCAGCTGTTAATTTGTTAATCGTGACCCTACACAGATGGGCTAGCTCTAAAGCTCCGCTTGAGCCTGATCTCTTCATATCTGTTATACCAGATGATGTTCTCTTGAGATCTCATGTGCCACTTAGCAGTGGTACCCACGGGACCCCATTTTTCTCCACTTTGATCACCTCTCTTATATTTAGACAGTCTGCTGCCTTCTAATCTGAAAAAGCTGGTTCATAAAGAATACCAAGATCAGCTTTATATTTGTAGATGACAGAAGAGAATTGGCATTTTTGCATTGTCTGCTTTTTTTTTGTTATACAGTATTTACATATTTTATCCTTTTACATTCTTGCCCTTTCTGGTTAAATTATCACAGGAATTATAGGTAGTGACTACATAAATGCCAACTATATCGATGGCTACAGAAAACAGAATGCATATATCGCAACACAAGGAGCTCTACCTGAAACCTTTGGGGATTTCTGGCGTATGGTGTGGGAGCAGCGCTCAGCTACTATAGTCATGATGACAAAACTTGAGGAGAAGTCCAGGGTAAGGAAGTCATGCTCAATTTGTAAAACCACAAGCCCATTTTATGATGACGATGGGTTGTTTGAGGGTTATAACCATGCAGAGCTTGTAGTTTACTTTATATTGGCATATTTTGCCAAAATGCTTAGAAATGACAGCAGGGGAAAAATGTAAATAATATTATACCGGCAGAGTACAAATATGTATTTAAACCTATTGTGTTCTTTGGAATCCGTATTACGCAGCTGGTCAAAATTTACTTCAGGAAAAGGGTGGGATTTAGTTTGAGGGATGAGACCTTTTGGGGTATATTTCTGGACCTGTCTTCTAGACATTTCCACCAATAATCATAACCATTCACTATTAATAACCAATCCTTTGCAGTGGGGGTATAATGCATAATGTTTATCATGTAATATACATTAATTATAGATTAATTAAGTTACATTACTCTCTTTGCTGTGAAAATGACTTACTGATAAGACAGCAAGGAATATATGCATGTTATTCTTCTGGAAACCAATCTATATTATTTCATCCATTTCCTTTAATATGTCTCTGCAAGTCAGAGAGATTATGTGTTTTTATAAGCCACATTTTAAAGTTCATAACCTAGTAAGTTCACTTTGCCGTTTTAGATAAAGTGTGACCAGTATTGGCCAAGTCGGGGAGCCGAGACTTATGGTATGATCCAAGTTACTCTGCTGGACACAATTGAATTGGCAACTTTCTGTGTGCGGACTTTTTCTCTGCATAAGGTGATATTTCTTGTTAGTTGATTTAACTTTGTTAACGTGTTAGCTGCTGTTTGTTTCAACTTTTATTTTTGGTCTTGGCAGAATGGATCCAGTGAAAAGAGAGAGGTCCGTCAGTTCCAGTTCACTGCTTGGCCTGATCATGGAGTACCTGAATATCCAACCCCTTTCCTTGCGTTCCTCAGGAGAGTAAAGACTTGCAATCCACCTGACGCAGGGCCGATTGTGGTTCACTGCAGGTACAAAATGTGGAAAACGTAGTATTAAATCTTTCAGTTACATACGAACTTTGAGATGCTAGCTTTAAATCTTACACAAAAGTCAGTCATTTAGATAGTACCGGCTGGGTGGAGTAGAGGTAACATCACTGCTCTGCATGGAGAGAGCCTGTGGAGACATGGGTATTAATGACCAGTATTGAGGTTCTTAATATGGAATTATGGATCACAAGAAAAAAAATGGTAAAAAATATATACAGGGTGTTCATAAAGTCTCTTTACAATTTCAAAAATATATTACAAAGGTAAATGAAAAGCCCGATAAGTGAAAAATATATACGTCTCATTTTGTAATAATTAAGTAAAAAGAGTGTCATCTGCGCTCGTTTCTATGTGTTCCATGTACAACAAAAATGAGGTTTTTGTTTGTTTCAATGGCCATTGCAACGTAAGCCCACTCGCCACTTCAAGGCACCTCTTTAGAGTGGGTACCTAACAATTGTAACCAAAAAGGCCGCTCTACTGAGCAGCTCCAAGCCCCTCCAGCTGCTTTTCAGCCAAGGAGAGGCAAAGATGGTGGCTTTTATTTATACACGCACCAAACACTTCCCGTTTGGGATCAAAAACAAAAACATGGAAAGAGGAACAGCTGCAGAACGACGGACTGGTGTTACAAGCATGATATACATAGATACAGAAAAAATGGCGTCGCGCCCATACTCACCGGAGCGGCAGCAACTGCCAGGAGTAACAGCCCAGTCAATGTATAAAACATAACAAGGAAAAAAGAGTGTCATCTGCGCTCGTTTCTATGTGTTCCATGTACAACAAAAATGAGGTTTTTGTTTGTTTCAATGGCCATTGCAACGTAAGCCCACTCGCCACTTCAAGGCACCTCTTTAGAGTGGGTACCTAACAATTGTAACCAAAAGGCCGCTCTACTGAGCAGCTCCAAGCCCCTCCAGCTGCTTTTCAGCCAAGGAGAGGCAAAGATGGTGGCTTTTACAGGTTGGTTACAATTGTTAGGTACCCACTCTAAGGAGGTGCCTTGAAGTGGCGAGTGGGCTTACGTTGCAATGGCCATTGAAACAAACAAAAACCTCATTTTTGTTGTACATGGAACACATAGAAACGAGCGCAGATGACGCTCTTTTTCCTTGTTATGTTTTATACATTGACTGGGCTGTTACTCCTGGCAGTTGCTGCCGCTCCGGTGAGTATGGGCGCGACGCCATTTTTTCTGTATCTATGTATATATTTAAGTGTTTTTTTGCCCCATTTAATACACCTCTATATGGGCACCATTAGTTGTACGAAGCCCGTCAAGGCAGTACTCGATTTCTTGCTATGTTCGCTGTAGCATACCCTCATCAATGGTGGCAATGGCATCAGTGATCCTCTGCTTTAGATTAGTGATGTCCCATACCTTTGTTCGATACACAATATCTTTACCATAACCCCATAGAAAGAAGTAGAGGAGAGCGATATCTGGTGAACGATGTGGTCAGGGAATTGGGCCACCCCTTCCAATCCACCGGTCTGGAAAGGTTTCATTTAGGAACCCACGAACATGCAGTCCTCAATGTGGTGGTGCACCATCTTGCTGGAAAATGGTGGTTGGTTGAAGGTCATGTAGTTGTGGTGCCACGTATTCAGACAAAAGGTCAAGGTAAACATTTGCAGTAATTGATGTCTTTATATGGGGTTATGTTAAAAATATTGTGTATCGAACAAAGGTACGGGACATCACTAATCTAAAGCAGAGGATCACTGATGCCATAGCCACCATTGCTTATACCCTTAAAACCATATATTCTTCCACTGAAATATAAATGTAGGAAAAATTGTATAGCATAACGACAGGCAAGTGGTATATAAATGAAACCAAATCCTAAGCTTATGCCTGTTAGTTGCTGTTGAATAAGATGCATTTAGCAAACCCTTATAAATAAAAAAGTCACAGCTGCAAGAACACAACGACAAAGTTCATTTAATTTGCGCATCTGCAGAAAAGTTATTTCCTCACATTAACCTTAAGCAATTCTAAGTCTGTTCGTTTTCCTCCCTTCCAGTGCTGGAGTTGGGCGCACCGGCTGCTTTATAGTGATTGATGCCATGCTAGAAAGGATAAAGCACGAGAAGACTGTAGATATCTATGGCCATGTGACGCTTATGCGGTCGCAACGAAATTATATGGTGCAGACAGAAGACCAGTACAGTTTTATTCATGATGCCTTGTTAGAGGCTGTTGCCTGTGGGAATACAGAAGTGCCAGCCAGAAATTTATACACTTACATCCAGAAGCTAGCTCAGATTGAGGTGGGAGAACATGTTACTGGCATGGAGCTGGAGTTCAAGGTAAAAATCCATAAAACCTGTTTAACCCATTCATTGCTGATCCATTTCATCCCAGTGTGCGGAGTTCCTTTCGATCCTTTTGTTACTCAGCACGTTTAAACGCTATTTGAAGGTGTGTTTTATTATGGAACCCACACTTGTTATATATTGATTTACTTTTATTCTCTGTTTCTTAAAGACTACATTTATACATACCCATTCAAAACACCAGTGCCAGTGTAGAGATTGACAAAGGGGCGAGGTGCGTGAGGTGAGGTGGATGAGCCTGGCACAGACATTCTTAACCAACTGCAGAGGGAGTATCTTAGATCTCTTAAGGCCAGAGAGAAGGAGGTTACAGTAGTCAACGCGGGAGATAAGGGCTTGGGTGAGCATTTTAGCATGATTAAGGCAGGGACAGATGCGTGCAATGATTTTTAGGTGAAAGTAGCAAAATTAGCTTAGCGGTTGAATGTGAGGAGTGAAGGAGAGCTCAGTCGAAGAGAACCCCGAGGCAACGAGCCTGAGAGGTAGAGGTAATCGTGGCACCATTCATCTGAAGGGAAATGGGCGCAGTCGGAGATAGCCGATAGGCAGGCTGTAACACAGTCCAACACAGGATGAGAGAGAGCGGGGAAGGAAAGGTAGATTTGGGTGTTGTCCGCATAAAGATGATATCGGAGTCCATAGGAAGAAATTAGGTTGCCCAGAGTGGCAGTATACATCTAGAAGAGTAGGGGACCCAGAACGGAGCCTTGAGGTACCCCAACTGAAAGACGAACTGGGGGTGAAGAGGCACCAGCGAAAGACACTGAAGGAGAGAGAGCACTACAAAGAGAACCAGCAGAGAGCGGTGCAAACTGAGGCCAAATTGACGCAGCATGTGGAGTAGGAGAGAGTGGTCAACCGTGTCAATGCAGCAGAAATGTCAAGAAGTATAAGCATGGAGAAGTAACTTTTGGTTTTAGCAGCAATTAAATCATTAATCACCTTGGTCAAGGCAGTCTCGGAGTGCTGGGAGCGAAAGCCAGACTGGTGCGGTTCAAGTAGAGCGTTAGCAGCAAGTACACTGTGAGCTGGTTATGGACCAGGCATTCTAAGATTTCAGGTAAAGGTGAGTAAAGAGTTGGGACAGTATTTCAAAGTCATAGCCGGTACATGGCTGGTAGGACAGATCGAATAAGATGCGAGGGGATGGGGACAAGTGGACAGGTGGTCGGGCAGGAGGACATGAAAATTGTTGAGACATTCTCCTCTGGAGACCAGAGAAAAAGAAAGCATAGTAGAAGAGGGGACAGGGGGTGACGAAGTGAATGAGGTAGAGTGGTTAATGGAGGAGGGCAGTGAAGAGATTTCTAGTCTAAGTTTAGTAATCTTATCGGTGAAGTAGTCAAAGCTGACAGCAGCGAGGTCCGTGGAAGGTTGAGTGGAGGTGGGGCACATTAGCAGATTGAAAGTATGAAACAGACGTCTGGAATCATGAGATTAGGGTCGAGAAATAAGTTTAGCGATGGAGAAAGAGACTGTAGGATCGGAGCATGAATTTGTAGTGCAGGAAGTCAGCCGAAGTGAAAGACTTCTTCCAAACACGTTCAGCTGCCCTAGAACACTGCAGAAGATAGCGTGTGTATTTAGTATGCTATGTTTGGCAGTTAGGCCTGTTTATAGGACGGAGCAAGTTTGTCACGTGATGTGGAGAGGGCGGAGTTGTATATATCAGTGGTTTTGTCAGTGCAGTTGGATGTTGAGCTCAGAAGAGGAGTATGGATAGGGGTGGAGAGTAGCTTAGGATTCAGGGCATCAGGGTGCCTTTGAAGTAGAAGAGGAGTGGGGGGAGAAGCAGGAGTCTGGGTTGGCAGCAGTAGAAGATTCCAGTAGAGGAGGTGGTGATCAGAAAGGGCGAGAGGTGTGTTGGAAAAGTATGAAATAGTACAGAGGCTGAGGAAAATAAGGTCCAGGGTGTTGCCAGCTTGGTGGGTAGGAGAATTGGACCACCGTGTAAGGCCCAAGGAGGAGGTGATAGAGAGCAATTTGGAGATGGGGGGTTGGTGGGAGAGTTGATGGGACTGGGGAAATCTCAAAGGATGAGAGATGGAATGTCAGATGAAAGTGAGGGCGCCAGGCTGAGAAATGTTCCAGAAATGGTCCAGGGATGCGGTAGATTACAGAAACACGTAAGCATTTTAGAGTACTATTGCATACATACATTTTTACATTTTACATACTCGTGTATCATTTTAAAGGGCAGATAATGACATTGTGTGACTTAAGTTAGAAATACAGGAGACTAAAATAACACCTCACCCTTCACTTCTAAATTCCAACAAGTTCTGCGGCAGCTAAGGAGTATCTTCCTAATGTAATGAAATCCCTTGGTCCAGCCTCACACTGCAGGCAGATCAACTGAGAGGGAAGTAGGAAATTGCTGCTGGAACAATCTGATGGGGAGTTACTTGAAATGCATGTTGGACACATCTAATGCTCCACCGAGGAAATTATCAGAATATGGCACGCATGCCAAATGCCCTCCACATTGAAGAGGTTAAAGTGACAAAGTGACAAAGAGGTTAAAGTGACGTCATCAGCAGGCGTCCCCATGCAAAGCAATGGAGGGGAGGGGGGCTCCTTCGGAGCCCTCTATCTCCCCAACCATTGCAGCTAGGGAGATGCTTTTTACACCACTGAAAAGGGGAGAGTCTCCCCTTTTCAGCAGTGTATAGTATTAACTGTTTCGCCACCGGATCACGTTTTGGCGCCAAAACACGATTCGAACCTGGAGGGGGGCTGACATCTTGGATGTCAGCCAAGCCTCCAGGTCCCCCCCCCCACCCATTGACAACCTCACCATATGTGTGAGGATGTCAGTGGGCCAGTTAACCATCTAGCTGCCATGTAGAGATAAGGGGATCCTAAGGATCCCCATATCTCCCGATCCATGGCAGCTAGATGGTCATATTTGACATAATTTGAGAGGCCTGATTATGGCCTTTTCAATGATACCAAACATGACCAGGTTTGGTTTAAAAAAAAAAAAAAATTAAATAAAGTAAATTTTTTTTTTTTTTTTACGTTTTTTTGTCTGGGGGGGAGTTTAATTAAATAGGACCTAGGCTGTCATCTAAAAATAATTAGCACAAAATGGTCAGAATGAGCGCAGCGCACATAGGTGAACTGTCTCAGCAGTGAAGGGGTTAAAAAGCAAACGCATGTAAAAATTGGGTATTTCTAGTCTTGGGACAAAATTTTGAACCTATTTAGCCGGGGTCTTTTTGGGTGGTTGTAGGTTTTGGGGATTAAATTAAGAAAAAGTGTGTTTTTACCATTTTTTTCATCACCTTTCATATTTTTTTTATAGTAAATTATTGGATATGATGGAAATAATGGTATTTCTAGAAAGTCCATTTAATGGCGGGAAAAAGGGTGTATAATATGTGTGGGTTGAATAAACGAGTAAGAGGAAAATTTGACCTAAACACTAACAGCGCAGAAACGTAAAAACAGCAGCGGTCACTAAAAGACGGATTTGTGTAAAACTGCCCGGTCACTAAGGGGTTAAAATTAAGCTACCATACTTTGAACAATTTTTTTGCACAATTTATTATTTTGAAAGACCCCATAAAGGAGTATGTATACATGCAAAAACTTTACTGGAGATTTGAGCATGGTTTGTTTACTACATTATTTATTTGAAATTAATTAATAACACAGGTGGAAAGATCACTAATTGAAAACTACTAAATTATGTTTTATATTTTCACAAGGAATATCAAAGAACATTGAGCTGGCGCTTTTAAAAGGAGTCTAAATTACTAGAAATATTACAAATTTGTAATGTGCCAAAACCTACATTATGATCTGAATGACTTCTACATCATTTGTCAGAACTGCATACAAAAATGGACTCGTGTAATGAGTTATATTACATGCAGTCAGACTGGTCCATTTTGTTTTTGTGTGGCATTTTCTTGCGCAGATGATTTGCATAAATTTTACATTGATCTAACCGATCGAAATAGTTCATTAGATTTCCAGAATGAGCAGAAACCATCTCCAAGGCAGAACCTTCAGACAAAACACACCAGGGTACAATGTATTTATCGTTGCAGACACATCTTCTTTAAATATAAAGGGATCTATCGAATAGACTGTTTTATATTTAGCCTTCCCTTTTCTTTTAAATGGAAAAGATTGCTGTGTGTTTCCTTTTTGCAGAAGTAATTACATTTCAGACAGAAAGACTGCGACATGCGTTCCTCAGGGACAAACCCAGCTGCCGCTTTTATTCCGCAGCATACCCTGTGTTTTCAAAACCTGGAATTCAATTTCAAACCTTTTCCTTTGTAATTTGATTTTCACTGGTAATTCTAAAAGCCATCTTTTCATCATCAGTGTTTTTTTTTTTTCTCCTTCTTAAATGAACAGTATGCAGGAAAATAAAACCACGATAATTCTTCCTTGTCACACTCTGATAACATGCTCTCTTGAGAAATGTTGAAATACAAAGAGAACTATAACTGTTAGAGGCATCCGCTTAATCTTTAGCTGGGAAGGGTTCCGGCATTGGTAAAGGTTAATGAAAAACATCACAAAAGGGAATAAAAAAATCATGGTTTTGATACAAAAGTATTGGTTTACATATAATTATGAATCTTTTCATTCTAGTTTGAGTCTAATGCGACACATTGAAAGCATAAATTACATTTTACTTAATTTGGTTAGTTATTGATGCCATGTCCGCAGAGGAGTTGGATGCCTATAATACTCATAAATTATAATTACAATTATTTATAAAGCACCAACCTATTCTGCAGCACTGTACAAGGAGTGGAGCAAACATAAAATTAACAAATAAGTTAGACTTATGGAGACTCTGCTCGAGGAAGCTTGCATGGGTTGACACAAAGGTGAGGGTAAATAGCAGAGTACGAGACGTAATGGGGTGCATGGGGGCTGTGTGGGAGATAGATCAGGAAAGGTGGGGGGGAGTGAGTGTGTGTGCGTGTGTGCCTCTCTAATAGAATTGTTTTAGAGATGCTTTGAGAGAATAGAGGCACAGGAGTAGTCGAATGCTGCGAGGGATGGAGTAAGACCATGATCTGATATTGCTTTGATTGTAATCTGGTGAGCAGGGTCCTATTTGTCCTAGCCGTCTGTGTGTTAAACTTGTTAATTTTATGTTTTGTCCTACCCATTCTAAATATGTTAGCACTTTTTATAGACCATTACAATTGTTTATAAAGTTAAAATGTTATTTGCATCTTTTTTGTTTAATTGTATTCAACTGTGTTTTGCTAAATGAGTTTACACTTTGGTTAATGGAGTAAAAATTCTGAATTTATTTGTGATTCCTACACATCTGCAATATGGTTTATGACCCTATGCCATCATCCGCCTATCTGTTAACACAATTTTCCCAAAGCAACACGAATGTTTTCACTTTCAATACTTGCATATTGAAGCAAAAGAAACAAAAAACTATTTTTATAAAGACATGTTCATTTCTATTCATTCTTTTTCTGTACAGCATATACACTACTGTATTTAATCATTGGCATTACTATTCCTGTTCATATTGTACTTTCAGCGCCTTGCAAATTCAAAAGCCCACACATCCAGATTCATCAGCGCCAACCTTCCATGTAACAAGTTCAAAAATCGGCTTGTTAATATCATGCCATATGAGACTACACGCGTTTGCCTTCAGCCAATTCGAGGAGTGGAAGGGTCTGATTATATCAATGCCAGTTTCATTGATGGCTACAGGTGAATACAAGCATGCATTTTTAATTAATTACATTTTGCGTTTGGGTACCCGCTCAGCAATTTACAAGTAACATTTCTTTTCAACAGGCAACAAAAAGCCTACATTGCAACACAAGGTCCCCTTGCAGAGACCACTGAAGATTTTTGGAGGATGCTTTGGGAAAATAATTCCACAATTGTTGTGATGTTAACAAAACTTCGAGAAATGGGCAGGGTGAGTACAGTCATGGAAAACCAACCCAGAAAAGTAATGTTGGATGTAATATTAATTACTGTTGCGTAAAACTAATGCCTATATATTGATATATTAAAAACAAGCTGAGTGTTACCCACTTTAAACCTTCAAGTACCACAGGTGTTTCTTTCACTTTGTGAAAGGCACTTAATCTTTTTCCATGGACCCATGGGGGTCATGTGTTTGTTCTAGACTACTATCACAGTAAGGTCCCTAAAGACCATGTAGTCTGAAATATGATCAAGGGTAATGCACTCACTGTACTGTAGAAAGATTAAAGAAAGGCTTGTGCTCCAGAATGGCCAACTCCGTTTCAGGGGGAAAAAAAGAGACCAAGCGCTCCAATCCCAATGTGGCTTTAATTGCAGATTCACATCAACAACCGAGTCAAAGTTTTGGTTGTCTTAGTGAAGCTTCAGAAAGGCTCCTGAACAGCTGAAACAGCATCACCGTTGCTGGTGTGATCCCTCAATAAAAGCCACATTTGGATTGGAGTGGTGTCACGGGATGGCCCAGCACCCTCAGCCAGGGGCGGTGCAGTGACAGTGGGGACATGGACACTTGGGTGTGGTGGCACGCACCCCGTTTACCAGTTCTTATTTAGATGTGACATTGTGTGGTGTTAATAAAGTGTTCCCCGTTGGTTTATGGTGTAATGACTTTTCCCTGTGTTTGCCTTGCTCGCCGCCATTTTCCGATCCTTGTGGCGCAGTTGGAATTCTCGTTTCGGAAAATGGCCGATTCGAACCATCCGGTTCGAATCGTAAAATGGCCGATTCGGACCATCCGGTCCGAATTTACGACTCCCTGAAGGCCAAGGGCCAATGGGTCCTGGGAGGGCGGGCAAGGAGTCCCATTGTATTCTAATTGTGTGCAGAGGTAATAAATGCTTGGTCTGTAAACAATAAAGGCAGATTCTGCAGTACATTCAGCTTTGACTGGTGTGACTTTATTCTCCACCGTATTTTCGGATCTGAGTGTCCCCCGCGGCCTCAGAGTACGGTGCCCACTCGGATACGATCCGAATCGAGCGCTCTGACCCTGCATCGAGTATCAGGGCAGAGGCGCTGCTCAGGAAGATTCGTCGGAGGAAGACGGAGATCCGAACCGAACGGCCCCGCCGGGAACCGCGCTTCGGCATTGCGGTAAGACCCGAACTCTCCACTGGTCCCGCCATATCCGAAACTCCCTCCCATACCGATCCGAAGCCTCCAGTTCCGATCCGACCCGCCATCCCTTCCCGACTCGAAACCTTCACCGCCCAAGATCCGAAGAGACACCCGCCCCCGGATCGGAAACGTTTCCCGCATAAGATCCGAAACGTTTCCCCATAAGATCCGAATCTTTCTCCGCGGCTGCTAGGGCCGATTCCCACAGGCGTCCCACACCCGCCAGGTCAGGGAACCAGTTGCTCGGGACGCTGAGTGCTGCGCGCCTCAGTGGTCGGACTGGTTCCAGGCAGGGGTCCCCTCCACCGCCCGCTAACCCTACCCTAGGGTCACGCCAGGCCGCACGAGACGCCGAGTGTGCGCCACTCGGTAGTCGGGCCAGCGGTAAGCGACGGGGTCACGCAGATAGAGCACACCCGCAGGCGGAACAACATCTCCATTCCGTCATACTGGTGGCAGCGGCGGTGGGATCGCTCTCTGCAGACCCCAGGGGGACCCTCATCATGATCAAGTATACTGCCTACAAGCGGGACGTCCTGCGTGGGATGCTGGAGAATCGGGGCGGTGTCCCGGGCTCCAAGAGTCGGGAGACCCTGATAGAGGAGTTGAGGAGAATAGATCAGGAGGAGGCGTTCGCGGCGTTGCCCGCGGACCCAGTGCCGGCTGCCGTCCCCGCTGAGGCCGAGGATAGCGAATTCTGCCGGAAGATGCGGGAGCGGATCTCCATGATGGGTCCGGCCCCATCGGAAGCAGAGATGAGGAAGCTGGGTCGGGAACTCGGTCAGGAAGAGGAGAGGGAGAGAGAGCGGGTGCACGAACTGCGGCTGGCCGAAGTGCGAAGCCGGCGGAGTAGCCGCTCGCCATCGGACCGATACGCCGGGCGGAAAGTGCCGTTCCAGGCGTTCAAGGAGTTCCGGGAAGCCGAGGAAGAAATCGAAAGCTATCTCCAAGACTTTGAGCGCCTGTGTCGGGTGCATGAAGTGCACCGGGCCGACTGGATCCGGATCTTGGCGAGTAAGCTGACCGGTCGGGCCGCCGAGGCCTATCGTACGGTGCCGGACGACGAGGCCACCAGCTACTCGCACGTCAAGCAGGCGCTGCTGAGTAGATATGCCGTGACCCCGGAAGCTAGCCGGACGAAGTTCCGGAATTCTCGCCGGCCCAGTGGCGCCACCCACGTGGAGTGGGCCCATCGGCTGCAGAGGGACCTGCGCACCTGGCTCTCGGGAAGCCAAGCGGAGACGGTGGCCGAGATCACCCAACTGCTGCTGCTCGAGCAGTTCTTCGAGCACACACCCTCCGCTATCCGAGAGTGGGTGCGCGACAAGAAGCCCCATACGGTGCAACAAGCGGCCACCTGGGCCGACGAGTACACGGACACCCGGAAGTTGCCGGGGGGGGAGCGGACCCTGGCCAGCCGTCCCGTGTTACCCGCCCCACTACCTCCGCCACCTCCACCACCCGCGGTCCGGGCGCCTGTAGCACGGGCTCCCAGCCGGCCCACCAACATGGCTAACGTCCGCTGTTACGGGTGCAACCAGGAGGGGCACTACAAACAACATTGCCCCAACCGCCCGGAATTGACCCGGCCGGCCGGCAGGCCATCGCCGGCGGCCCATTGTTGCGACGCCGGAGCTCCGTGGCCGGAGGCCCCGGAGGAATGGTGGGAGCAGTTGCACGAAGCCGACCCCGTGCAAGCCGCCGCGGATGACAACCGCCGACACCACCGCCAGGCGGTGTGGATAAACGGGCGGCCCGCTGAGGGGCTGCGAGACTCCGGGGCTACCATCACCCTGGTCCGGCCTCACTTGGTCCCGCCAAGCGACCGCCTGCAGAGCACTGTAGCAGTACGGGTGGCGGGAGGAAAAGTGCTCCGGCTCGAGACGGCCCGGGTGCACCTGGACTGGGGGAACGGAGAAGGAGGTGCGGGTGGGGTTGCTGAGACAACTGCCGGCCGAGGTGCTCCTGGGGAATGATTTGGGGCAGCTCATTTCCGCTTACTCCACAGATGCAGCTACCCCGGTTACCACTAGGCAACAGAGCCGACGACAAGACAGGGGCGCTCCGAATGGGACCCAGGTGAGACCTCCACCACCCACCATCCCGACCTCCCAAACCTCCCAAACCTCCCCGACCTCCGCGACCCCCCAACCATTACCGACCTCCGACCCCCCCGACAGCCCAAAACCCCAGGCCCTTCCCAACCTCCCAGACCGCCATCACCTCCCCGACCTCGACGGGACCCGATTCTTCCCCTCCGCCTGTCCTCCCTTCCCCGTGGAGTACCCCGGAGACGCTGCGCCACCAGACGCAAACCGACCCCACATTACAGGGCTACCGGGACCGAGCTGGTCAGGGCCTGGACGGTCAGGGGAAAGACAAGGTGGAGTGGGAGGATGGGCTGCTGTACCGTTACACCGTGAGGGAGGGGGCCAAGAAGAAGCAGATTCCGCAGAAGCAGCTGGTGGTGCCGCAGGGACCCAGGCAGGAGCTTCTGCGCTTGGCCCACGACATCCCCTTGCAGGTCACTTAGGCCAGAGTAAAACCCGGCACAGGTTGGCGCGCGCGTTTTACTGGCCTCGCCTTAGCAACGACACCCGCGATTATTGCCGCACCTGCCCAGTTTGCCAGAAAGCTGGGAAGGCTGGGGACCATCCGAAGGCGCCCTTGCGGCCCATGCCCATTATCCAGGAGCCCTTTAGCCGGGTGGCGGTTGACATCGTAGGGCCGTTGCCACGGCCCAGTGCCACCGGTAAGAGGTATATTCTTACCGTAGTGGATTATGCCACCCGGTACCCCGAGGCTGTGGCCTTGGCCAACATCCAGGCGGACACCGTAGCAGACGCGCTCCTCAGGGTGTTCACGAGGGTAGGGTTTCCCCGAGAAATCCTATCCGATCAGGGTACCCAGTTTACCGCTGAGCTCACCCAACAGCTCTGGCGTCTCTGTGGCGTTAAGGCGCTGCACAGCGCCCCGTATCACCCCCAGACCAACGGGCTGTGCGAGCGGTTCAATGGGACCCTGAAGCAGCTCATCCGGGCCTTCGTGCATGAGAACAGGGACTGGGAGAAGTATCTTCCCCACTTGCTGTTCGCCTACCGGGAGGTTCCGCAGGAATCCACCGGGTACTCACCCTTTGAGCTGCTATATGGACGCCGGGTGCGAGGTCCCCTGGATCTGGTTAGGGCTCAGTGGGAGGGGCGCCGGAGGAGGACGGAGTTCCCGTGGTGGAGTACGTCCTGAAGCTGCGGGAGCGCTTGGCGGACCTCCAGGGGTTCGTGCAGGAGAACATGGAGACGGCCCAGGCTCAGCAGAAGGCGTGGTACGATCGCGCTGCGTGCAGCCGCTCGTTCTGTGTGGGACAGAAGGTTCTGGTGTTAAAACCACAGCGGCAGAACAAGCTGCAGGCGGCCTGGCAAGGTCCCTACAAGGTGGTAACCCAGCTGGGGGATACCACCTATGTGGTTGTGAGCTGCGCGGACACCAGAATCCAGCGGACGTTCCACGTCAATATGCTGAAGGCCTTCCATGAGCGGCCAGAGTCGGTGGACGCCATATGCGCGCCGGCGGCCGAGGAGATGGAACCCTTTCCCTTGGAGGAACTCCCGGGGGTAGCCAAGCAGCCTTCCGGGGTGGAGCAGGTGCAGTTGGGGGAGGAGCTAGGGCCCGAGAAACAGGCGCAGGCGCGGCAGCTGCTTCTCGCCTATCCGGGGGTTTTCTCGGCCCTCCCGGGATATACGGACCAGGCCGTCCATCAGGTGGACACACCCGGTCAGAAACCACTCCGACAGCCCGCCTACCGGATCCCGGAAGCAGTCCGCGAGTCCATGCGGGCCGAGATCCGGGAGATGTTGGAGCTGGGGGTCATTGAGCCGTCGGCCAGCCCATGGGCGTCGCCCGTGGTCCTGGTGCCCAAAAAGGACGGTACAACCAGGTTCTGCGTCGACTATCGGCGGATAAACGACTGTACTGTTACGGACGCTTATCCGATGCCCCGAGTCGACGAGTTGCTAGATCAGATCTCCGGGGGTCATTTTCTGACCACGGTGGATCTGTGCAAGGGGTATTGGCAGATTCCCCTTGCCGAGGAGGCGACCCCGAAGTCGGCCTTCATCACCCCGTTCGGCCTGTACCAGTTTCGAGTCATGCCGTTCGGGATGAAGAACGCCCCTGCTACCTTCCAGCGGTTAATCGATCGCCTCCTCGATGGCCTCCAGGGATTCGCTTGCGCGTACCTGGATGATATAGCCATCTATAGCCAGACCTGGGAGGAACACCTGGACCATGTAGGGACTGTCCTGGGCCGGATTAGGGACGCCAACCTGACCCTGAAGCCGGAGAAGTGTAGGTGGGGATGGCCGAGGTGCAGTATCTGGGCCACCGGGTGGGGTGCGGGATACAACGGCCGGAGCCCGCGAAGATAGAGGCTATCCTGGATTGGCCCACCCCGGTGACCAAGACCCAGGTCCTCGCCTTCCTGGGTACCGCGGGGTACTACAGAAAATTTGTACCCCATTACAGTGACCTGGCCAAACCCCTGACTGATCTGACCAAGAAATCCCTGCCCCGCCAAGTCCTGTGGTCCCCGGAGTGCGAACAGGCCTTCCGGCAGCTGAAGGCCGCCCTGACCCAAGCGCCCCTGCTGGCAGCTCCCAACTATAATAAACGTTTTATTGTCCACACAGACGCGTCCATGTTCGGACTGGGAGCTGTCCTGAGTCAAGTGGGGGACGACGGGGGGGACCATCCGGTGGCGTTTATTAGCCGGAAGTTGTTGCCACGAGAGGTGGGGTATGCTGCAGTGGAGAAGGAGTGCCTGGCCCTGGTCTGGGCCCTACGGAAGCTCCAACCCTACGTCTACGGTCGGTCCTTCACCGTGATGACCGACCATAACCCCTTGGTATGGCTCAACCGAGTGGCGGGGGAGAACGGCCGCCTGTTGCGGTGGAGCCTGGCTCTCCAACCCTTCAACTTTTCCATCCAATATCGGCCCGGGTCGCAGAACGGTAACGCAGATGGGTTATCGCGACAGTCGGCCCGGGAACCAGGGGATTGGGGAGCCCCGACTACCTCGGTACGACCCGGTGGGGTCCAACCGAGTGCGTCGGACCTTGGGGAGGGGAGGAGTGTCACGGGATGGCCCAGCACCCTCAGCCAGGGGCGGTGCAGTGACAGTGGGGACATGGACACTTGGGTGTGGTGGCACGCACCCCGTTTACCAGTTTTTATTTAGATGTGACATTGTGTGGTGTTAATAAAGTGTTCCCCGTTGGTTTATGGTGTAATGACTTTTCCCCTTGTTTGCCTTGCTCGCCGCCATTTTCCGATCCTTGTGGCGCAGTTGGAATTCTCGTTTCGGAAAATGGCCGATTCGAACCATCCGGTTCGAATCGTAAAATGGCCGATTCGGACCATCCGGTCCGAATTGGCGACTCCCTGAAGGCCAAGGGCCAATGGGTCCTGGGAGGGCGGGCAAGGAGTCCCATTGTATTCTAATTGTGTGCAGAGGTAATAAATGCTTGGTCTGTAAACAATAAAGGCAGATTCTGCAGTACATTCAGCTTTGACTGGTGTGACTTTATTCTCCACCGTATTTTCGGATCTGAGTGTCCCCCGCGGCCTCAGAGTACGGTGCCCACTCGGATACGATCCGAATCGAGCGCTCTGACCCTGCATCGAGTATCAGGGCAGAGGCGCTGCTCAGGAAGATTCGGTCGGAGGAAGACGGAGATCCGAACCGAACGGCCCCGCCGGGAACCGCGCTTCGGCATTGCGGTAAGACCCGAACTCTCCACTGGTCCCGCCATATCCGAAACTCCCTCCCATACCGATCCGAAGCCCTCCAGTTCCGATCCGACCCGCCATCCCTTCCCGACTCGAAACCTTCACCGCCCAAGATCCGAAGAGACACCCGCCCCCGGATCGGAAACGTTTCCCGCATAAGATCCGAAACGTTTCCCCATAAGATCCGAATCTTTCTCCGCGGCTGCTAGGGCCGATTCCCACAGGCGTCCCACACCCGCCAGGTCAGGGAACCAGTTGCTCGGGACGCTGAGTGCTGCGCGCCTCAGTGGTCGGACTGGTTCCAGGCAGGGGTCCCCTCCACCGCCCGCTAACCCTACCCTAGGGTCACGCCAGGCCGCACGAGACGCCGAGTGTGCGCCACTCGGTAGTCGGGCCAGCGGTAAGCGACGGGGTCACGCAGATAGAGCACACCCGCAGGCGGAACAACATCTCCATTCCGTCATAAGTGGCTGCTCGCTTCAAAACTTTTACATAAATACCCTGATGTCATAGTTATCTTTTATACTGTAGTAGATCTGTACACACCTGAACACAGAAATCCAGTGTTTCTCCAGGAGCTGTGTGGAAGGGAGAGCGGATACATGATGAGAAGGAGGACTTAAAGGAGGAACAGAGCCTGTGTGGGAGGGAAGATACAGTGCAATTATAACACTTTGCCATAGCTTAACAGCTCTAACATTAATTTACTTTTCATTTATTTGAAATTTTGTTTTCTTTTAAACCGTTTATTATAGGCAGAAGCGTCACTAGGTAGGGGCGGGGGTGCAGCCCGCACCAGGTGTCACCCGCCCTTGTATGTGCCATTACAGGGATGAATGCTCCATATGCAAATCAGCCTGCTCTCACCCAAAAAGGTTTTTTATAGTAATGTTCTCTGGCTACGTGAGAGTTACCAGTATAAATTTAGATTTATCAGTCATGGCATTCTATTCACAGCCTTCCTTCTGTTGGGGTAAACACTGTCACTGCTCTATTTCTTACCTGAAACAAGTGGAATTGGTCTGAAGTTGCATGAAACCTCTTTATGAGACTCCCATTGTTCTAGAAATATTCTTTCATGTACTTATGACCATTTGCTCTTTTTTTTTTTAAGCGTTTTCTCTCGCAGCATAATAATTTAGTTGCTGAAATGTTGCAATTGCTGTGCTCAACATTAATTTTCTGTTCTAACCTATGATCCAACAACTAAGGCGGGGTGCACACTAGGCGTTTTTTGTGCGCACTAGCGTGCGTTAAAAACGACGCACCCGTGCGTTAAAAATTACGGAAGAGATGGTTGACGCACGTCGTAAAAACTGAATTTGAGTTGAATGAAAAAAAAGCTGGGCTTTTGACATTTGACGTTCAGCACGCGGCCAACATCGCGTCAATCCTAGCGCACAAGCCTTGGTGTTTCTCCTGGACGGACGTCTTCAGCGCGCGTTATGCGTAGCGCGCGTTATGCGTGTGTTCTTCTCTATCCGCGTAATTATATGCTGCAACGCACGCCGGTAAGTGCGTTTTAACGCGAGTTAGTGCGCACAAAAAACGCCTAGTGTGCACCTGGCCTAAGCCTTGAATGTGCCTCTATGGGTGTTACTAATAAAGTGGTCATTGAGTATACATCCATTGTTAAGACCTATAATGAATCAAAATCAATCACACTTTTGAGTTTTTGTCCGTAAAATCAATTCTTGCATTTATGTAACACACTGACTTGGTACAAATACCTTTCTTGCATGCAAGCTGGCTGTACCCCCTCTACTAGTTAGGGGGTTACATAAGGTTATGCCTTAAAATTAAGAAAATGGTTACATGAATATTCTTTCGTTTTCATTTTTGAGAAATCATGATTATACAGACTAGAGCTTTATTTTGTGAACAAAATTCACAAGTACATGCACAATTAAGCTTATTGTCTTCCATGCTTTATGGGAAGTAGACATTTCATTAAAAATTACTTAACTTTTATTTTTAGGAAAAATGCCACCAATATTGGCCAGCAGAACGTTCGGCTCGATACCAGTACTTTGTGGTTGATCCGATGGCTGAATATAATATGCCTCAGTATATTCTAAGAGAATTTAAGGTCACCGATGCCAGGGTAAGTGCAGGACCGATTACATATTTACAGGTTTGTCATATTTTTATGTTTGTATTTACATTGCCTTAAAGCAAGATGCTTGCTTTATGGTTAAGGACACAGAAGAGTTCATTCATAGGTTTAATTATTCAAATTTATGATAAAATGAAATTACACACTTTTTAAGACCAGTTCTTGCAATACTTTAGAAAGTCATATATGTTTGTGTCCCGAAATACACAGTATCAAAAGTTACAACTAGATGGAAGTGTAGTTGCTAAATGTGTTCCTGTTCTACAAAATTCCATTGTAATAAAGTTTTAAGAAATTTTCTAAACGGATACATTTATAAACCTTTCATCTGATTCTTCTACCATACTTTTTTTTCTTCTTCAGGATGGCCAGTCCAGAACTGTTCGCCAATTTCAGTTCACAGATTGGCCAGAACAAGGTGTGCCAAAGTCAGGTGAAGGTTTCATTGATTTTATTGGGCAAGTGCACAAAACAAAGGAACAGTTTGGGCAGGATGGTCCAATCTCTGTTCACTGCAGGTGAGAAAGAATGGTCTATTAAAAAAATTAAATATATTAGGTAGCTAGATCTTTTTTTTTAAATTTTTATTATTGTAAATTCTGCTTTTATTAGAAGTTTCCAATATTTTTCATTGTGGAATGGGAAAATACAATGGCCCCTATTACATACCTAACGCTAACAATAGCGCTCACTACCGTTAGCTGCGGTATTAGCTGCCTATTACAATCGAAACGCAAACGGGTTAAAAAACCCGTTTGCGTTTGGTACCTTGCGCTCCTCTGCGCGAGGGTAGTGCACTTTGCGCTCCCTATACTTAACATGGGGAGCGCAAAGCGTTAATCAGAGCTGGATTACAATGTCCCAGCGCTGATTAACGCCGCCTGGCTCTGGTCAACGAAAAGTTAGCCAGAGCCAGGACCTGGTGTTAACGGATTCCGCTTCTGCAGAATCCGTTAATACCCGCTGTAAAAATAAAAAAAACAAGCCACATACTTGCCCTCTGTCCCGCGGCGAGGACCACGGCTCTGGTCGCATTCTCCGGCCCGCGGAAGCAGGGAAAGACGGGGGGAAAAAGTCCCCCTGTCTTTCCCTGCGTATCACTACGCCGACCAGCCGGATCTCGCAATGCGAGATCCGGCCAGTCACGTGACCGGCAGAGAGGAACTCAATGGAGTCCTATGGACTCCATTGAGAGGATGCATGCAGCTGCGCTCAGCGCTGCCGCGCACATCCCTAACTTTAACACTCGATAACAATGCAGGTCCTTGGTCGTCTGAGCCTGGGTGTCCCGGAAAGCCTCCAAACCTTGGATGGATTTCTCCAGATCAGTTGTACGTGACTTGAGCGATCCCATCTCTGTGTGGAGTTGAACAAGTTAAGTGGTCAGCTCCTCTTTAAGAGGCCTGTAGGCGAAAGAAAAGAGAATCCAAGTCTGCTGTTGTGATAGGCTCCACAGCACATGGTGGGAAGGAGGGTGCCAACGCCATGATGGTTTTTCTGTCCTCCTTCACCCTCTGATCATCACGGCTTATTTTAGTGCCATTTTCTGTTGCTGTGGCATTGGGAGATGGGGAGAACCCATAAGCTTGTATCCGCAACCAGATGTAATCCAGGAGAGGCATGAAAAGGATGAATTTTGGTGTAATTTGCAGTTAAGGAGCTGTGAATCTAGGTAGCCAATTTGACAAGAAGCCACACCTCCTTCCTCCTGTTTTTGTTGATTTTTGATTTTAATAAAATTTTCAATTGACTTTTTAATATGTTACTCCATTATATCGGTATTTGTGCACATGTACGTTTGATATATATACATTTCCATGTGTACATATTCAAATAAGTAGGTTACACTCATAAGAGCAGAGCAGACATTTTGATAGAGAATAAGACCTGCCGTGATGGAGTACAATGATAATGAGGCAAGCTTACCTCCTGGCACTACATCAGGGTACTCTTCCCCCTTCCAGTAGCCCTTCTGTACAGAAGGACCATTGGATCTTGGTAAAAACTTTCATTAAAATAAAAGGAATTATTTCAGTGAAACAATCTTCAAAGCATAAACATGCCAATGAGTAACAATAGGTCTGACAGATTTCACCCTCACCAGAACAGACTTCATAAGGAACTACACATATGAAATAAAATATTAAATACAGCAATCACAGTTAATATTAAAATACGTTGACCAAAAGATTCCCAACCCACACCCTTCAAAGTCTGTATTGTTTTTTTTAAATCTTCAAAGCTTTAAGAACGTAGAGTGCTCTGAATTCAGTATTTGTGTATACAGTGATCAGGCACAGCTTGGACTATATCTTGGTATTGAAGGTGTTAATCTGCAAATCACCTCCTGGCATCCTTATGTAAAGTATATTCAGTATACTCGGTATATGGGCAAATACCGGAGCATTACAATGGGATTTCAATTTTTTCCCCCCCTAACAAAATTTGTTTACAAATATTCTTCAGAAAGTGCCCTCAAAGTTTTAGCACCTTGGGTATGATACGCATGGCACTGGATTTATAGAATACAACTTGGTTAAAAAGAAGTGAATAATATTGATTAGATCTTACGGTGACATACTTGAAAACAAGAGAAATCTCAATGTATCTTTCAAGGTAACATACTTTGCAAATAAATAAATAAGGAGTGGGATATATAAGGCAGCAAGAGAACAGTCTATTCTTGAATGTCATATATTAGAAGGCAAATGAAAGTATCTGTCACGTTGCGGGCCATACATTGTGTGCAGGTGGGGTGGGTGTGAACCCAAGATGCAGTGAAATCGATAACCAAAGTACAGGGTACCAACAGGGTTTATTACGTAAAATAGAATGTAAACAGACAAGAGACCAAAACTAAGCACAAGGTACACACTGAATATCTAAACCAAAGAACAGGAGGGGGCTGGACACTAGAGGAATAAACTATAACATAGAAGATACACAAAAAGGGACTGAGGCAATATAGGGTCAGACTAAAGCATAGGGATAATGGAGGAACAGACTAGAGCAGAGATGCAGAAAGGGGCTGAGGCATAAGAAGGATGGCTGAGAGTAATGGGAGAACTGAATACTAGAGCAGATAGGAAGCAGGAGAACAAGGAGTAGCAAGAGGTGACTGGTACTAGAAGGGGCGAGGGAATTAGTAGACACAGAAGGAAACCTAACAGTATACAGGAAAGGCAAACACTAAATAAACTATAATACAAATAACAGATATATTCCAGGCAACAATACTATTGGATCAGGCAAAGAGAATGGTCTAAAACAAGCAGGGGTCTAGGCAGGAGAAGATCAAGAATAGACAGGGACTGAGCAAGGGGTTTGGTTCACAAGAAGTCAATCAGATACACGGGGGTACAGGGAGCAAAGGAGGGTACCGTTGAAGTGGTAGAAGCAGGGATGGGCAATTTGCATAGCCCGACGCCCTGGACAAGAGGATTTCTAAGCCGGGCAACCAGTTGTCAGAGAGCAGTCAGCCCGGTGAGCAAGTAGCAGGAGCTGTGCCGATCACAGGCATTTAAACAGACCTCGGATCTATCTCGCACTGTGCTGGTGGGAGCTGCTAGTTCACGCCCCCGGCCACTGAATGGTTATCAATGTTAGTGGAGATGGGGCTGCTAGCTGGGAGCAGGAGCACACGCTCGACTCGAGCGGGACTTTTAAAAGCTTTTCCTGTTGCTGATTGTTATACAGTCCAGCAACTTAATTGTGTAGTGAGAGTCTCCAGGTGAGAGGGCATCCAGATATTAGAGATAAAGGGAAGGCTTATTGAAAAGCTGAAAGTTTCACACACCCCCCCCCCCCCCCGTCGGGCAGGCAGAGGAGCTGATTGATCTTTCTGCAGAGATGGAGCCCTGTGTTCTTAGAGCCATCACAGCTGTAGATTAGAAATTCTATGTCCTATTTTATGTGTGTGCATTATTAATAATATTGTTTTTATTTTATTCAGCAGTTTATTCTTTTCTCAGCAGACCGTCTTTTTATTTCTGTTTTTGGAACTTTTTTTGGCAATTTTTGTTTCCTTTTTTCATTTTTTATGTTCTGTAACAGGACCATTTTTTTAAACACATTTTAATTTGATTGTGTGGTGTTGTGTAGCTGTGTCTGTCCCTGGCAGTGTCTTTAGCAGGTGTTTTTATTGTGAGGGAGTTATTTAAATGCTATTTTATTGAAATTATTTTGCTCGTCCAGACAAGTAGATTGTCATTAGGGGCAAGTAGATCGGGCTCCCAGTATAGTCCATTGGACAAGTAGATTTTTTTTAAATTTCCATACCCCTGTAGTAGTGTCCAAAATATTAAAGCAGAGGGTTCAGAGGAATGTCTAGGTAACAGGAAGATACAGGCAAGAGCTCAGGAAAGATCAGTCTGCACTTGGATAAGCCCAGGACTTCAAATGAGGTGAGGCTCAAGGGCTTGAACATCAGATAGACAGAAAGTCCTGGAACCTGCATATTAATGCAGGATTTGGCAATAAACCGGATACAAGGGGTTGCCAGGGATACAGAATGTCCAGATCTTGACAGTATCTGAGCCTAGTAGTGATGGCTAGACAACTGGATCAGAGCCTCTCCAAAAGCAAGCAGGTCTTGTGAGGGTTTGTGGTATGCAGTGGCTACAAAAGTGGTGCAAGAAAGGACAACCAGTGGACTGGCTTCAGGGTCATAGGTGCCCAAGGGTCATTGATGCACATGAGTAGCGAATATTAGTCCTTCTCATCCAGTCACAGAGCAGAGCTTCTGTAGCTCCAATTGCTGTAAAAATGTACAGGTAGATTGATAGGTTTCAGAACACACTTGACATGTACCACCTACCTAGAGATTGTTGCAGACTACGCACACTCTTTTCATGGTAATGGTGATCCCTCATGGCAGTGGCCTTGTTCAGAAGGATAATGTACCTTGCCACACTGCAAAACCTGTTCAGGAATGGTTTGAGAAACATGAGAAAGATTTCAAGGTGTTGCCTTGGCCTCCAAATTTCCCAGATCTCAATCTGATTGAGCATTTGTGGGATGTGCTGCAAAATATCAAATCCGATTGATGGAGAACCTGCCTCACAGCTGGCAGGACTTACAGGATCTACTGCTATTGTGTTGGACACGTCCAGAGATCTCGTAGAGTTCATGCCTTGACGCATCAGATACAAGATACCAGCACAAGGGGGACTTAAATTATATTAGGCTATTAGGCAGGAGGTTTTAATGTTGTAGGTGTGTGTGTGTGTATATATATATATATATATATATATTTCACTATTGAGGACAAATGTGACCTTAAATTTTTTTTTAAAAAAATTGTAAGAAAATAGAAGTCACTGCAAGAAACATTTGCACACTTAAGCAAATGAGAGACTTGCTTTGCCCACATAGTCCACATGCAGTGGCGTAGAGTGGGTTGTCAGCGCCCGGGGCAAGACAAGAATTGTGCCCCCCCAACCTGTGGACACGGTAACGCACCATGATTCCATCCACCAGTAGAGTATTGACCCCTCACCCCACAAGCACATGTATTGTATATTAACAAAATACTGATATAAAAAATGAAATACACATGCCCCCCACGCTACGCCACTGCTACTAGTCACCCTGTAGCAGTATACCCTAGTATAGTTCCACTCTCACACTATACCCAGTCACTCTCCGTTCCCCCACTTTCTCCCAATACCCCAGTCACTCTCTCTCTCCAAGTACCCCAGTCACTTCCTCGCAGTACCCCTACTTTTTCTCAGTATCCCCCAGTCTCTGTCTCCAAGTACCCCAGTTACTCTCTCCCAGTACCCCCAGTCACTCCCTCCCAGTACCCCCAGTCACACACTCCCAGCACCCCCAGTCACTCCCTCCCAGTACCCCCAGTAACACTCTCTTTTTCTCTCCAAGTACCCCAGTCACACCCAGTACCCCAGTCACTCACTCCCTCCCTGTACCGTCCAGTCACTCCCTCCCTGTACACCCAGTCACTCACTCTCCCCAGCACCCCCAGTCACTCACTCCCAGCACCCCCAGTCACTCTCTCCCAGTACCCCAGTCACACTCTTTTTCTCTCCAAGTACCCCAGTCACTCCCAGTCACTCCCTCCCTGTACCCCCAGTCACTCCCTCCCTGTACCCCCAGTCACTCCCTCCCTGTACCCCCAGTCACTCCCTCCCTGTACCCCCAGTCACTCACTCTCCCAGTACCCCAGTCACTCACTTTCTCCCAGTACCCCCAGTCACTCCCTCACTCTCTCCCGTTACCCCCAGTCACTCTCTCTCTCTCTCTCACAGTACCCCCACTTTCTCCCAGTACTCCCAGTCACACTCTCTCTCTGTATCCAAGTATCCCCAGTCACTCTCTCCCAGTATCCCCGGTCATTCTCTCCCCGAATCTCCAGTCACCCTCTCCCTATACCCGCAGTACCCCCTCACTGTGTGTGGTGGTTACGCTGCTCTGGTGTCACACAGGGTGTTCCATCGAATTATGCTGCGCAGCTTCACGTGACTCATGTCAGCGTTAAGGAGGAGTCAGGACAGGACCAGAATTTTCTGTCCTGGTCCTCCCTTCTGGACACTGATTGCTAAGTCACCGTAAAACTGGCGGACACCTTGCCGATCCCTGATGGAAAATATTAGTGGTATTTATTTTGAAATTTTGCGCCCCCCTAAGAAAATTGCACCTGGGGTGACCGCCCCGAGGCCCCTCCACGCTGGGGGGGTGCGCCAAAAATGGAGAGGCCCGCGGCCGCATTATAGAAATGGTGGGGCACAGCAGCCACAGCCTGGCCGGCCTTCCACACAATGAGGCTGGATGCAGCCCGCCCGGCCATCGCGTGTGTGTGGTGGACTGGCGGCACGTGGCAGCTGCAGCCGTTTTTCATCAAGTGCCGCCAGCTAAGCCCAGTGAGGAGAGGATTTCCGAGGCGTCACGTGCCCCACCTTCAAGTTGGTCCCGCGGTCCCTGTGCAGGTTACGTGATGTTACTGCGTGCCTCGACAGTGTCAGGGAGCGGATCCCCTCTGTCTGCATCCAGCCTGTCATGAGGAGGATCAGGTTACCCACACCCTGCCAGAGGGAGGTTCCCGCAGTTTGCATCTGTTAGGGGGGGGGAGCGCGGCCATTGCAGCTCCTGCAGGTGTCTGTCTGCCTGGTGTTTTGCAAGTGAAGGTAAGGATTGCTGGGTGAGATGTGGTAATTTTTGCTGTGTGCAGGAAAAGGAGCAGCATCCTGTGCAGGAGCCTTCCAGAGTGAGGGAGGGGGGGTGCTGTACTTTGTGTTCTATTAACAGCCTCCAGACTGTGACACCTATTTTTCCCACACACCTCCCCAGAGCTTTCACACTGTGCCCCCAGCTGGAGGTAGACTTCCTCACGGCACCAGCGTCACTCTATCTGCCCAGAAATGTCTGCCTTCCCTAGTGGGGGTTACAAGTTCCCATCTCTCTAAAACCTCTCCATGTTCCCTAATGCCCCATTCATGGAGTGTCAGTAACTGAGCTCTACTCTCCCTTTACAATTTCTAGAGGTTCCATGGAATCTATTCTACTGCAGTAATCCCCCAAAAAATGGGGGGGGGGGTTGGTTGCCCCTGAGCCACTAGCCACAGCCTCTCAGCACCACTGCTGCAATCATGTGAGATCACTGTGCTGCTTGGAGCTCTGTACACTGCAAGGGAGAGGATTGCCAAGGGTTAGTTTACATTTTTAAAAGTGTCTCTTGCAGTATGAAATGCTGTGGATCCTGTGTGCGCGCTTACACTGCCTTTACTGTGAGTTTTATTGCTGTGTATCCTGTTTCCTCTCATACACTACCTTTACTATGAGCGTTTTATTGCAGTGGATCCTGTGTGCGCTCGTATTTACTGCCTTTACGATAAGAGTTATACTGCTGTGGTGCTCTGTGATATGCTCATACACACTGCACATTACTGTGAGTTTTATTGCTGTGCAGCTCTGTGATATGCTCATTCACACTGCACATTACTGTGAGTTTTATTGCTGTGCAGCTCTGTGATACGCTCATTCACACTGCACATTACTGTGAGTTTTATTGCTGTGCAGCTCTGTAATACGCTCATACACACCGCACATTACTGTGAGTTTATACAATATACGGAGAGGAAGAGGCAGAGCTCTAAGATGAAAAGGTGGAGCCTAAAGATGAAGGGTGTGGCTTAAACAGGAAGGGGTGTGTTAAATTTAAATTATGGGTGCACGAGTTTAGTCGGGCCTAGGGCAGCACACAACCTAAATACACCACTGCCTGCAGTACATTTAAAATCCGGTCTCCACTAAGCCCCCTGGACAGCTCCCCCCGGGCCACCAGCAACTCCACTCAGGTAGGTGACACTGTGTGACACCAGAGCAGCGTAATCACCACACACAGTGAGGGGATATTGCGGGTACAGGGAGAGGGTGGCTGGAGGTTTGGGGCGAGAATGATTGGGAGAGAGAGAGAGAGAGTGACTGGGGTACTGGGAGAGTGAGTGGGGGTAACGGAAGAGAGTGAGGGAGTGACTGGGGGTGCTGGAAGGGAGTGACTGGGGTACTGGGAGAGAGTGAATGACTGGGGGTACAGGGAGGGAGTGATTGACTGGAGGGTACAGGGAGTGAGTGACTGGGGGTACTGGGTGAGACTGGGGGTACTGGGAGTGACTGGGGGTACTTGGAGAGAAAAAGAGAGTGTTACTGGGGGTGCTGGGAGGGAGTTACTGGGAGGGAGTGACTGGGGGTACTGGGAGGGAGTGACTGGGGGTACTGGAGGGAGTGAGTGACTGGGGGTACTGGAGGGAGTGAGTGACTGGGGGTACTGGGAGGGAGTGAGTGGGGGTACTGGGAGGGAATGAGTGACTGAGGGTACAGGGAGGGAGTGACTGGGTGTGACTGGGAGTGACTGGGGGTACTTGGAGAGAAAACGAGTCTGACTGGGGGGTGCTGGGAGGGAGTGACTGGGGGTGCTGGGAGGGAGTGACTGGGGGTGCTGGGAGGGAGTGACTGGGGGTGCTGGGAGGGAGTGACTGGGGGTGCTGGGAGGGAGTTACTGGGGGTGCTGGGAGGGAGTTACTGGGGGTGCTGGGAGGGAGTTAATGACTGGGGGTACAGGGAGAGCTAAAGAGTAACTGGGGTACTTGGAGAGATAGACTGGGGGTACTGAGAAAAAGTAGGGGTACTGGGAGGGAGTGACTGGGGTACTTAGAGAGAATGACTGGAGTATTGGGAGAAAGTGGGGGAACTGAGAGTGACTGGGTATAGTGTGAGAGTGGACCTATGCTAGGGTATACTGAGACAGGGTGACTGGTAGCAGTGGCGTAGCGTGGGGGGCATGGGTGTTTCATTTTTTATATCAGTATTTTGTTAATATACAATACATGTGCTTGTGGGGTGAGGGGGTCAATACTCTACTGGTGGAAGGGAATGATGGTGTGTTACCGTGTCCACAGGTTGGGTGGGCGCACAATTCTTGTCTTGCCCCGGGCGCTGACAACCCACGCTACGCCACCGGTGTTTAGCCCTCATCAGCAGGGAGAGATTGTCCTTGTTGCAGAGTGATACCATTTCATGCTAAAAATCAAACTATTGGTGGGCGTGGCTGGCCGTTGGAGGGAGAAGATGCATCTTGCTGAGCTCTGTGGTGTTCCTTCCTCTCTGGGGCCTTTGGCTGATTTATTTTGTGCTGAGAACCCCTTGTCTGTGGCTCCGGAGCGACCGGCCACTGGGAGAGTGTCGACCAGAGCCCATTTTTCCCCCTCTGGTCGAGAGAGACTCACCTGACGGCTGTTACCTCTGGCCGGAGCGTGTGCCGGCGGCCATTTTGCGGCCTACTTCCCGCTGCCCATCATCTTCCGGCATTATTGCCTAGTGTGCCTCGATCCCGCTGAGAATTATGGAGGGGCCTGTGGGGGCGGAGGGCCCACGTCTCCCAGCCCTCTTGGATATCTTGCTGTACTTGCTGGAGGACGATGAGCGCCCGATGACACGTGGCGACATGCGCCGCGTCATGGCCGTACTGCGTTCTGGTCGGGAAGACTATGTATCCTGTCGGCCTGAAGTTGTTCAGCACAGTGGTGAAGTGCCAGAGAGGGTGGCAGGATGGAGAAGGGGAGCTGGATGATGTGACACCGCTGATTATTTCACTGATAGGGGAATTGACCCCGCAACATGTCTCGGGAGAGCCTGCATGCCGGGGGTCGCCTATACGAGCGGGGCTGGCTGGTGTGCTGGCTTCACTCTGCCTGTTCTGGGACCTCCACCATTTCGGGATACAGGTTGAAAACAACCATTTGCTAACTGCTATTTTCTGAGTCGCCCCATTTTCTTTTTTGCACTGGCTGATTTTGCTACTCAGACTAATTTGACGCGTTTATGTGACTTTTTCTCCCTTTTTTTCCTTTATTTTTCTCCTTTCGCCGTTGTTTGCTGACATTTCTTTTAAACGTGTTTTTTGGTTTTTTTCTTTCTCTCCCCCCCCCTGCACTCAAGCCGAGACTTGATATGTTGGGATTCTACTGCAGTCTCTCAGTTGCTGTTCCCCGGCTGGGGAGGTCTGACAAATAGAGACACTCCTTTGGAGATTTTATGTATATTTGATTCCCGCCCCCCCTTTGTTGCCTCAGAGTCAGACGAGACTTGTATTTTTCTGTTTATCCCTCCCACTTTTTTTTTTTTGGCATATGCGGGTTCTCTTATGGGTCCGGTATGGCCCCCAAGTACCCGGGCCTGGTGCCATTTGTTTCCCTCGGTCTGCCACTGTCCTGTGGACTAACGGGAATGCGCCAGGGACGGCAAATTTTTGGTCATTTGCCTTTCCTTTTTTTCCTCTCTCCTCCCTCTTCCCCTCCCCATGTCTTTATTGTATTAGATGTATTAAGCTGACTGTTTATATGGTTTATTATTTTTCATTTGCTAAGTCTTTTGCAGTTGATCTCAGGTGGCCCTGCGAGGCCCTCTCTTCTCATTATTATAGATGACTTTGTGCGGCTCTGCGTGGCCTTCATTCTGTTTGATGGTATGATGACTTCTTTCAAAATAAACAAATTGTCAATTAAAAATCAAACTATTAAAATTATGGAGGACAAAAAATACGCCTTTATGCAAAAGTTGCATGGGAGTATAAGTCATTGTGAAAAATTTGCACACCTAAGCAAATCCCAAAATTATCATTTACAATGGAGGATAAAGGAGTTCAGGAGAACGGTAACAGGACAACCACACATTTCAGCTGGCAGCTAGAACTCCGGGAGACACTGAGACTGAAAGGAAGAGATAAGGAGAGCAGGTTTTCTCTGCATTATAAAGAGCAGATGCTGGCAGGTGGAGAGTGTGAGCAGCAGGGGGGAGGTGTATTCAGGGTTTACACAGCTCTGTGTTATTCCTCTATTGGTGACTTTATTATTTGAATGTTGTTACTGCCTATGGTCTTTGTGTGTGTGTGGGTGCTGCCTCTTGTGTATCTAAAGGGGTTATTCACTAAGCTCCGAACTTGCCACCGTAGTGCACCAAATGGTGAAATTCACCGTACAGTACAATTTCGGGGTAGTTCGTCTATTCACAAAGCTGTAAATTCGCCAAATACTGACAAATCCACATAAAAATACAGTTCTGTTTGGGGCAATTTTGCTGCCGCTAAACTGTGGCAAAGAGCTGTAATGGTCCATCTATTCACATCACGTGGAATTGCATCGAAATTCCATCAACATGCTCTGATTTTCGGTGTTTCAGTTCGACAGGTTTAAACAGGCGAATCCCATAAGATTCAATGTAAAAAAAGTTGCATAATTTTTTCATTGCTTTTAAAAAATGTTTATTCTTTCCATTATCAGCAAAAAGCCTTTATTTTCTAGAACTTTTTGTATTTTTTTTATATTTTTGTACACTAAATTTCGTTTCCCAATTTTTTTTAAAAAAAAATTAAAATTCTGTAACAGACCTTTTTATTGTGTTTTTAAAAGGACCTTTTTATTAGCCACATTTTAATGCATTTTTACTGGTTTAAACACCTATTAGAAGAATAGCAGAGTTCCGTTTGTTTTTGTGTTTTTTTTATTCAGTTCAGTGGTCTTCGGTGACATTCGCCAAATTATTCATGAGGCTTCGGCGACTCCATCTTCAGCGCATTACGGTGACCCGATGGTGAATAGTGAATTCAAAATAGTTTAGGCGAAATGGAAATGCCAAAATGAAAAGCACCGAAATTTCGATAATATTTTGGTGCTTTGTGAATAACCCCTTAAGTGTCCATGAGTGCTGTTGCTGTGTATGTAAGTGATGTCTAGGGTTGCGAGATTTGGCCATATTTTTCAAGACATAGCTGCATTATAGCTTCAAGACATAGCTGCGTTACTCTATACCAGTGATGGCGAACCTATGGCACGCGTGCCCGACTATGTCGGCACGCGATCCATAGGCTTGCCTCAGTTCCCCTTCGAGCATGCTTCTTCCTCCCAGCGGCCGGTGGCAAAGGATGTAGCCCGGCTGTTCGTTGGGACCCAACAGCCACAATCTCGCGAGATCGTGGAGTTAACTCCGGGATCTCGCGAGACCGCGGCTTTTGTGTGTGGTTCTCAATGAGCAGGCGGGCTACATCCTTTGCCGGCGGCCGCTGGGAGGAAGAAGCATGCTCGAAGGCGCCTGGCAGAGCGACTGGGACAATGTGAGCTGAGGTAATATATCAATATGAGCTGGGGCAATATATCAATAGGAGCTGGAGGCAATATATAGCAATATTAGCTGGGGCAATATATATCAATATGAGCTGGGGCAATATATATCAGTATGAGCTGGGGCAATATATCAATAGGAGCTGGGGCAATATATCAATAGGAGCTGGGGGCAATATATCCATGTGTGAGCTGGGGGCAATATATCCATGTGTGAGCTGGGGGCGATATATCCATGTGTGAGCTGGGGGCGATATATCCATGTGTGAGCTGGGGGCAGTATAACCATGTGTGAGCTGGGGCAATATATATCCATGTGTGAGCTGGGGGCAATATATCCATGTGTGAGCTGGGGCAATATATCCATGGTGAGCTGGGGTAATATATCCATGTATAAACTGGGGGAATATATCCATGTGTGAGCTGAAGGCAGTATAACCATGTGTGAGCTGGGGCAATATATCCATGTGTGAGCTGGGGCAATATATCCATGTGTGAGCTGGGGCAATATAACCATGTGTGAGCTGGAGCAATATATATCCATGTGTGAGCTGGGGCAATAAATATCTGTGAGCTGGGGGCATTATAACCATGTGTGAGCTGGGCGCAATATAACCATGTGTGAGCTGGGGCAATATATACATGTGTGAGCTGGGGCAGTATATCCATGTGTGAGCTGGGGGCAATGTATATCCATGTGTGAGCTGGGGGCAATGTATATCCATGTGTGAGCTGGGGGCAATATATCCATGTGTGAGCTGGGGGCAATATATCCATGTGTGAGCTGAAGGCAGTATAACCATGTGTGAGCTGGGGCAATATATCATGTGTGAGCTGGGGGCAATATAACCATGTGTGAGCTGGGGTAATATATCCATGTATAAGCTGGGGGAATATATCCATGTATGAGCTGGGGGAATATATCCATGTGTGAGCTGAAGGCAGTATAACCATGTGTGAGCTGGGGCAATATATATCCATGTGTGAGCTGGGGCAATATATATCCATGTGTGAGCTGGGGCAATATATATCCATGTGTGAGCTGGGGGCGATATATCCATGTGTGAGCTGGGGGCGATATATCCATGTGTGAGCTGGGGGCAGTATAACCATGTGTGAGCTGGGGCAATATATCCATGTGTGAGCTGGGGCAATATATCTATGTGTGAGCTGGGAGCAATAAATATCCACGTGGGAGCTGGGGGCAACATATATCCACGTGAGAGCTGGGGGGCAATATAACCATGTGTGAGCTGGGGCAATATATCATGTGTGAGCTGGGGCAATATATCCATGTGTGAGCTGGGGGCAGTATATCCATGTGTGAGCTGGGGGCAGTATTACCATGTGTGAGCTGGGGGCAGTATTACCATGTGTGAGCTGGGGGCAATATATATTCATGTGTGAGCTGGGGGCAATATCCATGTGTGAGCTGGGGCAATAAATATCCATGTGTGAGCTTGGGGCAATAAATATCCATGTGTGAGCTGAAGGCAGTATAACCATGTGTGAGCTGGGGGCAATATATCCATGTGTGAGCTGGGGGCAATGTATATCCATGTGTGAGCTGGGGCAATATATATCCATGTGTGAGCTGGGGCAATATATCCATGTGTGAGCTGGGGGCGATATATCCATGTGTGAGCTGGGGGCGATATATCCATGTGTGAGCTGGGGGCAGTATAACCATGTGTGAGCTGGGGCAATATATCCATGTGTGAGCTGGGGCAATATATCTATGTGTGAGCTGGGAGCAATAAATATCCACGTGGGAGCTGGGGGCAACATATATCCACGTGAGAGCTGGGGGGCAATATAACCATGTGTGAGCTGGGGCAATATATCATGTGTGAGCTGGGGCAATATATCATGTGTGAGCTGGGGCAATATATCCATGTGTGAGCTGGGGCAATATATCCATGTGTGAGCTGGGGGCAGTATTACCATGTGTGAGCTGGGGGCAGTATTACCATGTGTGAGCTGGGGGCAGTATTACCATGTGTGAGCGGGGGGCAGTATTACCATGTGTGAGCTGGGGGCAGTATTACCATGTGTGAGCTGGGGGCAATATATATTCATGTGTGAGCTGGGGGCAATATCCATGTGTGAGCTGGGGCAATAAATATCCATGTGTGAGCTTGGGGCAATAAATATCCATGTGTGAGCTGAAGGCAGTATAACCATGTGTGAGCTGGGGGCAATATATCCATGTGTGAGCTGGGGGCAGTATATATCCATGTGTGAGCTGGGGCAATATATATCCATGTGTGAGCTGGGGGCAATATATCCATGTGTGAGCTGGGGGCAATGTATATCCATGTGTGAGCTGGGGGCAATGTATATCCATGTGTGAGCTGGGGGCAATATCCATGTGTGAGCTGGGGGCAATAAATATCCATGTGTGAGCTGGGGTAATATATCCATGTATAAGCTGGGGGAATATATCCATGTGTGAGCTGGGGGCGATATATCCATGTGTGAGCTGGGGGCAGTATAACCATGTGTGAGCTGGGGCAATATATCCATGTGTGAGCTGGGGCAATATATCTATGTGTGAGCTGGGGCAATATATATCCATGTGTGAGCTGGGGGCAACATCCATGTGTGAGCTGGGGCAATATCCATGTGTGAGCTTGGGGCAATAAATATCCATGTGTGAGCTGAAGGCAGTATAACCATGTGTGAGCTGGGGGCAATATATCCATGTGTGAGCTGGGGGCAGTATATATCCATGTGTGAGCTGGGGGCAATGTATATCCATGTGTGAGCTGGGGGCAATGTATATCCATGTGTGAGCTGGGGGCAATGTATATCCATGTGTGAGCTGGGGGCAATATATCCATGTGTGAGCTGGGGGCAATATATCCATGTGTGAGCTGAAGGCAGTATAACCATGTGTGAGCTGGGCGAATATATCCATGTGTGAGCTGGGGGCAATAAATATCCACGTGGGAGCTGGGGGCAACATATATCCACGTGAGAGCTGGGGGGCAATATAACCATGTGTGAGCTGGGGCAATATATCATGTGTGAGCTGGGGCAATATATGTGTGAGCTGGGGCAATATATCCATGTGTGAGCTGGGGCAATATATCCATGTGTGAGCTGGGGGCAGTATTACCATGTGTGAGCTGGGGGCAGTATTACCATGTGTGAGCTGGGGGCAGTATTACCATGTGTGAGCTGGGGGCAATATATCCATGTGTGAGCTGAAGGCAGTATAACCATGTGTGAGCTGGGGCAATATATCATGTGTGAGCTGGGGGCAATATAACCATGTATGAGCTGGGCGAATATATCCATGTGTGAGCTGGGGGCAATAAATATCCACGTGGGAGCTGGGGGCAATAAATATCCACGTGGGAGCTGGGGGCAACATATATCCACGTGAGAGCTGGGGGGCAATATAACCATGTGTGAGCTGGGGCAATATATCATGTGTGAGTTGGGGCAATATATGTGTGAGCTGGGGCAATATATCCATGTGTGAGCTGGGGCAATATATCCATGTGTGAGCTGGGGCAGTATTACCATGTGTGAGCTGGGGGCAGTATTACCATGTGTGAGCTGGGGGCAGTATTACCATGTGTGAGCTGGGGGCAGTATTACCATGTGTGAGCTGGGGCAATATATATCCATGTGTGAGCTGGGGGCAATATATATCCATGTGTGAGCTGGGGCAATATATCCATGTGTGAGCTGGGGGCAAAATATCCATGTGTGAGCTGGGGGCAATATATCCATGTGTGAGCTGGGGCAATATATCCATGTGTGAGCTGGGGCAATATATCCATGTGTGAGCTGGGGGCAATATATCCATGTGTGAGCTGGGGGCAATATATCCATGTGTGAGCTGGGGCAATATATCCATGTGTGAGCTGGGGGCAATGTATATCCATGTGTGAGCTGGGGGCAATATATATCCATGTGTGATCTTGGGGGGCAATATAACCATGTGTGAGCTTGGGGGGCAATATAACCATGTGTGAGCTGGGGGGGAATATATAACCAGGTATGAGCTGGGGGCAATATGTACATCTTCCTATACTGTATTTTTCTTCTAAAACTTAAGTACATAATTAGTTCAGACAGTCGTATGAAGTGTTTTTTCTAAAATAAATCAGTATTCAGATTTAATTATGGAGTTCGCACTTTGAGACACATAAGTTGGTTCAGCGATCTAGTTTGGGCACTCGGGCTCAAAAAGGTTTGCCATCCCTGCTCTATACAATGCTCCAATAATGCTAGCCTAGTCTTAATGGTCTCTGAGCTTCATTGCAAACGGTCAACATACTTTTATGTATGTATTTATTATTTTTAGGATGAGTGCTACTCCTTTGAAGACTGTAGAAAGAAATCTGCCTTTGGCATGGAATTGGATATGAGGGCAATTAATACAGTTGCTACCTGGGAAGGGGAGGAGGGAAATTGACAGAGACAAATAGGGAAGGAGTAATGGATGTTGCATGTGAATGTAGCAGCAACTGGGGTTGTAGCTAGCCTGGCTTGTAGCTGATGACTACAAATTTTGAGCCTTGAGATATAGAACAATATCTAACAACCTCACACTCAATGTCTTTTGGGTAGTCACCATGGTGTGTCCACAATGGGTCAGTAAATGCTAGAGCATTCAGTAGATTTCATGACGCGTATCTATTTAATTGCAATAAATCTATACATCAGTGCAGCTAGTACTTTTGCAAGACCTTGATAAACATGAAGTATGAACGCCAGAGGGATCCAACATGTGTGTCCTACAAACGTCTCAAACACGTACATTGTTTAATTGTGAAAGTCTAAATGCATTGCAAATGCTACTTTTTCTAACTCTTCACATTTTTTTCTACAGCGCCGGAGTCGGCAGGACTGGGGTTTTTATCACACTCAGCATAGTACTGGAGCGGATGCGTTATGAGGGAGTGGTAGATATTTTTCAAACAGTGAAAATGCTGCGAACACAACGACCAGCAATGGTGCAAACAGAGGTGAGTCTATAGGGGTTAGGTCACAAAGCATTTCGGTGCTTTGCACTTCAAGTCCATTTCACTGAAACTAGGAGGTGAAGATGGAGTCACCGAAGCCTCATAAAAAGGTTGACGAAGAGTGTCGAACTGGCCGTGGCAAAATCAACTGCAAAAAAACCCCAACAAAAACAAAACTCTCCTATTCTCCTAATAGGTGTTTGAAACAATAAAAATGCATTAAAATGTGTCTAAAATAAATAGAAAAGGTCAATTAAAAACTAATAAAGAGGTCTGTTGCAGAATTAAAGCCTTTTAAATAAAATTGAGAAACAAAAATTGTGTCAAAAAAAACTAATAGAAGGGCTTTTTTCTGAAAATGAAAAGAACAAATGTGTTTTTTTTAATAAAATGTTATTACTTTTTTTTTAATTGAAACCCATAGGATTTGCTTTTTTAAACCTGTCGAATTCAATCACCCAAAATCAGGTCATTTCGCCATCACTTCGGTGCAGTTTGATGTTCTGTGAATAGAGGAACCATTACTTCTGAGGCAATTTCTCTGCTGCCAAAGACCACCAAACTGGGTGAACTGCACCATATTTTGCTGTCAATTCGCCAGTATTTGGAGAATTAACAGCTTTGTGAATAGCCGAACTGCCATGAAATTGCACTGCACAGTGCCTTTCAGTGGCACGTTTGGTGCTTTCTGAATAACCCCTTATGAGTATAAATCCAACAATTTCAACACACCTGCATGTGTGTTTTGTTGCATTTAGTATAAAGAAAATGACATTAACTGCTTTGTTGCATTAATTTTATTTCGGACCATGACAGATCACAGATTTAATCCAACATTGAACTGATATATTGGGTGGAAATCATATACAGTAATCTCCATATTTTGGATATGTGTGGCTGCCGTATTTCATAATAATCACTTGAAACAAATTCACTAAGTTTACGGGACTTTTTTTTTTTCCTTTTATCTAGGATGAATATCAATTTTGCTATCAAGCTGGTTTGGAGTATTTGGGCAGCTTTGATCACTATGCAACTTAAGAAGCCATCCTAAGTGGACCTTACCAACCACTCTAATCAGTGCTGACTCTCTTAAAGAGCGTTCATCAATCCAAAAAAAAAAAACCAAGGACTTATAAATTGTTTGCGGGAGGTGGAACAAATATTTATATAGACTCCACTTTGGAAACTTTTGTCACGTGGAGAATACTTTTCAGGACAAGTAAGGTCACTTCAAATTCAGGCTGCTTCTGGATTGATAACTCAAGCAGTGTTCTTGGATATATGTAGACCTCAAACACCAAGAGTGGTACTCTCGGCACAGCCTGCTACCTTTCATGGAAGGAGAGTGGAGACTTTCGCATCCTCACGGTTCTTTTCGGTCTTTTAACTTAGAAATATGCACATATGTGCAGCATTCTTGAACAAATACACTTTTGAATTTAAGTTACTGTCTTAACCTAATCCTTTTTTTTAGGCAGAAACTGTAGTACAGTAGGCCACTGGTACCAACCATGCCATGGATATATTACCATTGACCTTCTGAGCTTGCTCTTCTTGCCTCTGACTTGCAACATTCCTTATGTTCAATTTCTGACTTCTCAAAATGGGGTACTGCTAATTATTCCCTTTTATCTTTGCCGAGGTCCTTCAGAGGAGTTCAGCGTACTTAATTCTGCTTCTCTTATTTCTCTTAAGTGATGCTTAATTTCACAAAATCAATAATTACTTTTTAATATCCACTGTAAACGTCTGAAAGATAAAGGACAGGATTCTATCTTAATGTGTTGGACCTGAAATTACAACTATTCTATAACCGTGTCCAATATTGTGTATTTCTATGTCCAAGAAGCAGTGAGTCCCAGATCAAAGTGCCGCTTGTATTATACTTCGGAGAGATGTTTTGAGTGTATGCCAGTAGCTTGCTTTAAAGTATCATTGTATCTGTATCCTATTATGTGACATTAAACCCAACCCCTTTTTTTTATATTGTATTTTCCCTTTTTTTAAAAAAAATATTGTCAATGAAATGAAGAGATGTGCTACTGTTCATATTCTGTTTAAAGACAGTCTATTTTTTCACTGTAGAGATGTAATGCGTGACGCCTACTATGTTTTACAGTGCTAGCTGCTCCTCATCATATGTCTTTTCTACTATGGAAGGGACGACTCTTGTGCTTCTCACGTATGAGTGGCAAGGGTCCCCATCTTTTCCATCCTGCTTATCCATAGTAAATGGTAAATTAGACTCATCCAATGATGGTGGATAATCATAAGGGTGCAAGACACTATTTCAACACAGACGTAACTAAACAGATTTTTATTTTCTCAAGGTCTCGGGAAGGGGAGGTATGAGAATGTGCTATGGACCAATCTATAAAAAAAAGTAATCATGTGGGTTAATTACACTACCGTTAGCAGGAACGGTTATAATGCAGGAACACATTAACTAGTTTTGTGTAAACTGCCACACAAAGGAGCTGTTTTACTTATTGTCCCATGAAATGGGAACATTAGAATGCAGTAAAAGTAACATCACTGCGGGTAGACAGCTTAGACTGAGGCAATCTAAAATGGAAGAAGCAATGCTCTATTTACAATGTACCTTAGATTTTTTGGGGCATGCCCAATGATTTCAACATGCAGGTTTGCAAGTACACAATTTGACGCTCAGTGGGTTCCATTCCATTATATCCATTCCTAATTTGGATGTCCATCTTAAACACTCCTAAAAATGCACAAGCTTCTAGGGGATCATATTTTGTTTAGTTGTAAAGAGTAAAAAGAAATGCTGCCTCTTCCCAACTGTAATTTGGATTGGAAAATAATCGTGGTAAATTCGCCACAATGTATGTAGATATAAAAACTTTGTATTAAAGGATGATTGAAAGAATGACAAACATGATTGTCCTTTTCTTTATGAGAACTCTAAAATAGTAGCTTAGTAGAACAGTTTGTCTTGGATGCCCTTGAAGATTAGGAAACATATTAAAACTGGGCATGTAGTCAAAGTCCTAGGGGTGTATTTTATTGGCCATTTAAACTACACTGCTTTCTTTATGCCACTCCGTTATGATTTTTGCTTATGTATATGTTTGTATACCGCTACATATGTTTGTGTTAATGCAACGTAAAATCTTATACACAATATTGATTTCTCTCAGACGTTAAGCCTAGTACTGATTACTGCAATGTTTCGGGTTATCTGATGAGTCATCTTTAACATGGTAATATTCCATACCAAAGAAACAGCTATTAATGATGGTGTGCATATAAAACACAAATGTATGTTTATGTGTACGTTATTTTCATAGTTACATAATCTAAAAAAAAGACATGCGCCCATCGAGTTCAGCCTATCACACATCACCTACTGCTGTTGATCCAAAAGAAGGCAAAAAACTTGAAGCGCTCGCCGATATGCAACACACTGGGAAAAAATTCCTTCTTGACCCCAGAATGGCAGTCAGATTTCTCCTTGGATCAAGAACCTTACCCATATATTAAATATTATAACCATTAATATTATATTTTTGCAGGAAGTCATCCAGTCGTTGTTTAAAAGTCTGTACAGACTCTGACCCAACCACCTCGACAGGCAGAGAATTCCACAGCTTTATTGTTCTCACTGTAAAATAACCCTTCCTATGCTTTAGGCTGAATTTCCTTTCATCCAGTCTAAACGGATGACCTTGTGTCCTGTGTATAGTCCTATTAAGGTTTCCAGACCTTGGTTTATAATGGCCCGTATATATTTATATAAAGTTATCAGATCTCCTCTAAGGCGCCGTTTCTCTAAACAGGTTTAAGCTAGTTAGCCTTTCTTCATAATTTAGTTGCCTGTCTCTGCACTTTTTCTAGCTTCATAATAACCTTTAAGACAGGTGACCAAAATTTCACAGCATATTGCCATTGATTTATAAAAAGGCAAAATTATATTTTCATCCTGAGAGTGAATTCCCCTATTAATGCATGCCAATACCTTGGTAGCCTTGGTGACTGCTGTTTAACATTGGGCATTGTTATTTATTTATTTATTTAGAAAGGCTTTTACCAGGAAGGATACATTGAGATTTCTCTAGTTTTCAAGTATGTCCTGGGTTCAAGAACATTGAAGTGTTACAGTTACAGAAATACAAAGTAATACAATGCAAGATATTAAAAAAACAACACAAATATACAGATTAACAGAAAATAAATATGTAGGAAATATAGTCACTAGGTTACATGTTTACAGGTGCATTCTGTATTGAGGTATGTTAGTAAGGAGCTCTTGAGTGACTTAAGACTGGGGGAAGATACCGGCTGGGTGGAGTAGAGGTAATGTCACTGCTCTGCGTGGAGAGAGCCTGTGGAGTCATGGGTTCGATCCCAGCGAGCAACCTCTCCAGTAAGTGTCCTTGGCAAGACACCTAACGGTACATACTCGCCACCCAGGACATACTTGAAAACGAGAGAAATCTCAATGTATCCTTCCTGGTAAAATCCTTTCTCAAAGATTTGATGGTGTCTGGGAGGTTATTCCATAATTGTGGTGCTCTGTAGGAAAATGAGGACCGAGCCACTGTCTTTTTGTATTGTGGTATTGCAAGTAAGGTGCTGGTCCTGGATCGGAGGTTATAGGATGAGGGAGCTGCTGGGGGAAGCCGTCTATTCAGGTATGGTGGCAGCTTCCCAGAAATGCTCTTAAACACCAGGCTGGAAAGGTGAAGGGTGCGTTTAGACTCCAGTTTAGCTCTTTTAACATGTCACAATGGTGGGTCATGTAGTTACATTGTAATGCAAAGCGGCAGAAGGAGTTATACAATGTAGTAAGTTTCTGAAGGTGTGTTTGTGGGGCCGCTGCATACACTACATCTCCGTAATCAATAGCCGGCATAAGCATTTGTTGTACAATCTGCTTTCTTACCACGGGACTCAGGCAGGATTTGTTTCTGTACAGGGCACCTAGTTTGGGGTAAAGTTTAGTTGAGAGTTTTTCGATGTGGGGACCAAAGGACAGATTAGGGTCCAACCACATACCTAGATATTTGAGAGAAGTGACTGTGGTCAGCGTGCCATTTGATTTTGTCCCAACACATAGATGGGGATTTTGCAATTTGTGTAGTTTAGGTGCTGTTCCAAAGAGCATTGTTACAGTTTTGTCAATATTTAAAAAAAGTTTGTTGTGTTTGATCCACTTTTCTACCTCTGTGAATTGTTCTTGCAGCACGGCCTCCAGCTGCGGGAGATTTGGTTTGCTGGTATAGATTACAGTGTCGTCTGCGTACATATGTACAGTTGAGGCTTTGCAGACGTTGGGAAGATCATTTATGAATATTGTGAATAGCAGGGGGCCTAGTATTGAGCCTTGGGGTACACCGCAAGTGACTGGGAGCGGGAGGGAGGAGCTGCCAGAAATTGACACATATTGTGATCGGTCGGATACATATGATTGAAACCAGGTTAGCGTGCGATCACCAATGCCAGAGTTTTTAAGTTTTTCTAACAAGATGCCATGGTCTACCATGTCAAAGGCCTTGGCAAAATCAAGGAAGATGGCCCCAGTTAGGTTTCCTTGTTCCATCCCAGCTTGGATATCATTGCAGACTTTTAAAAGGGCGGTTGTAGTTTTTTGATGACGTGATTTGGACGAAAGCCTGATTGATCCAGAGTTAAGTAGTTCCAATATTGATGATAATCACGTAATTGTGTGTAGACGCATTTTTCCAAGACTTTTGACATTACAGGGAGCAACGATATCGGACGATAGTTGGATACCAAAGTACTGTCACCACTTTTATGGATAGGTACCACTCTTGCAGTCTTCCAGAGCTTGGGTATGTATCCAGTCGCCAGTGATTCATTTATTAGGGTTGCGACAGGATTTGCAATTGCTGGCGCACTGATTTTCAGCAGCATTGCTGGTATTTGATCAGGTCCAGACTGGTATTTCATTTTTTGCTTACGGAGAAGTTTAGTAACGACACTGACAGGCACTGGTCTAAAACTGAATTCCTGTCTGATACAGGGACTTTGCACAGTTGGAGGGGCCTGACCTGCATGAGGCCTCTCTGATTGCATGTCATTTCCTAGCTTGGCAATCAAAGTGGTAGCGCATCCAACAAAATAATCATTAAAGGCATTTGCTACATCTAGGGGGTGTTGCAGGGTTTGGTTGTTTACATTGACAGCAGCTGGCTGGGAGTGGACTGGGGGTGCTTGTATGTTACTTATGGTTCTCCAAAAGTTTCTAGGGTTTGATATGTTATTAAAGAAAAAATACAAACAAATGTATTTTACAGGGAGCGCAGCACATATATTAATACAAAGATAAATATAAAGATAAACTTAGCTTGGGAATTATCAGAACAAGATTGGGCCTTCCCATTCAGAAAAAACGGATATATGATAACGTTGTCCTATATGAAAAGAGAAATTTATCGCGTAGTACAGTATGGTGAGTAACACAGACAAGATAGTGAAGATGATCACACTCACAAAGATGGAGCCCCCGATGGCTCGTGATATAGGCTTTTAGGTCTCTTATTGGAGGGGGACCTCGCCCACGTGTAGATGTCCTTAAATTTTCTTATGATGGCGTGATGCACCTCAAACACAAAGCATATTGTTATGGTGCATTATCATAGGCAAATAGATATATGTAAACAACAATGATCAACTCACGTGGTTCAGAGCCTTCTGGGATGATGGCTCTGTAAATAAAGCATATGGACGTCTAGTTGATCAGAGGGGGTCCTTCCTCCAATTGAATGGATATATCTCCAGAAAATTCCAAAAATAAAGAAAATGAGATAGATAAAAATAAATAAAATGTAATAAATCAGGTTATACACATAAAAAATCCGAAAATAAATCCGAAAAAAATCCGAAACACGTTTCACTTGCGTTCTGCAAGCCTCCTCAGTCGGTAAGAGGCTTGCAGAACGCAAGTGAAACGCGTTTCGGATTTTTTTCGGATTTTTTATGTGTATAACCTGATTTATTAAAAAATAGCCTATATCACGAGCCATTGGGGGCTCCATCTTTGTGAGTGTGATCATCTTCACTATCTTGTCTGTGTTACTCACCATACTGTACTACGTGATAAATTTCTCTTTTCATATAGGACAACGTTATCATATATCCGGTTTTTCTGAATGGGAAGGCCCAATCTTGTTCTGATAATTCCCAAGCTAAGTTTATCTTTATATTTATCTTTGTATTAATATATGTGCTGCGCTCCCTGTAAATACATTTGTTTGTATATTTTCTTTGAGAATTTTGGAGGGTGAAAGGTACGCCTAATAGGTGAGCAGCAAAACAGATCATTATTCTTCATACAGACAGCGCCAAGTACTCTGAACGTTATTCGTTCAATTTTTGTACTTTTGATATGTTATTGTTTAGATTTTCATTGAAGTAATGGGCTTTGGCCATTTTTGTTTGTTTTGTGCATTCATTCTGGCATTTTCGGTATTCGTAGTGATCGTTCATGGAACCAGTACTCTTGAAATTTGACCATAGTGAATCTCTAAGCTGGTACATTACTGTAAGATCAGCTGTAACCCAGGGGAGATGGGTCCCTTTTACTCGCACTTTACGCAGCGGGGCATGGGAATTCCAGACTTGCAGGAGCTCAGACTGAAAGTATTCAACTGCACAGTCTAGGTCTGGGATTAGGTTTAGCCTGTACCAGGGGAGCTGTTTGAGATCACTTAGGAAGGATTCAAGGATAAATTTCTTGAAAGACCTGATGGTTATTACCTTTGGGGGAGATTTCAAGGCCTTTATTTTGCGCACGCAGTACACTAGACAATGGTCACTAAAGCTATTAGAATACAGGAGGCCTTGCTATCAGGAGATGAGGAGAGAATCCAGTCCAGCAAGGTATGGTTAGGGCTTTTCATATTAATGCGAGTGCGGGAGGAGATTAATTGAGTTAGCTGCAAAGTTTTAAACAGTGAGCAGTGTTTATTGTTTTTAGGATTTAGCCAATCTGTATTAAAATCGCCGAGGACCAGCAGTTCACTTTTTTGGTTTTGGGCAAGTAGGTTATTAAGGATTTGAGATATGTCAGAGAGGGAGTGCACTGGAGAGCTTGGTGGGCGATAGAATCCAGCAACAATGATTGATTTACTGAATGGGATCTCAATTATACCAGAGAGGAAATCAAAGGTGACAGGAGAGCTAGAAGTCTGTAAGGGGGTGAACTTTATGGACTCAACATAAATAACAATTCCCCCTCCTCTCTTTGCTCTGTCTTTTCTATAACATGAATACCCCTGTATTGATATGGCAGAGTCTGGTACTTTTGGGGTTAACCATGACTCTGTGAGCACAATGATTTTGGGTTTGTAATAGCAACAACAAGCCTGAATTTAGCAACAACATCCAATTTAGGGAGTAAACTGCGGATGTTACAGTGCACAAATGAGAGGCCTTTTTTAGTGGGGAGACTAAAGGTTGTGTCAGCTATAGGACCAGGGTTAGTTTCCACATCGTTTGCCAGGGAAAGTAGCATATGTATATGATGGCCTTTGGGTCTGTGCTCTGGGCCTTGGGGTATGGGCTGGGCCTGGTCCCTGGGGTCTGGCCTGGGTCTGGTCCCTAGGACTGGGCCTTGGGGTCTGGGCCCTGAGTCTGGCCTGGGGTCTGGGCCTTGGGGCCTGGGTTCTGGGTCTAGGTTGGGTCTGGACCCTGGGTCTGGGCTCTATCCCTGGGGCTGGGCCTTGGGGTCTGGGGCTGGGCCTTGGGGTCTGGGTCTGGTCCCTGAGTCTGGCCTGGGGTCTGGGCCCTGAGTTTGGCCTGGGGTCTGGGCCCTGAGTTTGGCCTGGGTTTGGGCCTTGGGGTCTGGGCCCTGGGTCTGGTCCCTGGGGTCTGGTCCCTGGGGCTGGGCCTTGGGGTCTGGGCCTCTGAGGTCTGGTCCCGGGATCTGGGCCCTGGGGTCTGGCCTGGGCCCTAGCTCTGGGGTCTGGTCCCTGGGGTCTCGGCCTTGGGGTCTCGGCCTTGGGGTCTGGGCCTTGGGGTCTGGGCCCTGGATCTGGGCCTTGGCCCTGGGTCTGGGCCCTGGGTCTGGCCTGGGCCTTGGGGTCTGGTCCCTGGGGCTGGGCCTTGGGGTCTGGGCCTCTGAGGTCTGGTCCCGGGATCTGGGCCCTGGGGTCTGGCCTGGGCCCTAGCTCTGGGGTCTGGTCCCTGGGGTCTCGGCCTTGGAGTCTCGGCCTTGGGGTCTGGGCCTTGGGGTCTGGGCCCTGGATCTGGGCCTTGGCCCTGGGTCTGGGCCCTGGGTCTGGCCTGGGCCTTGGGGTCTGGTCCCTGGGGCTGGGCCTTGGGGTCTGGGCCTCTGAGGTCTGGTCCCAGGATCTGGGGCTGGGCCCTAGGTCTGGGCTCTGGTCCATGGGGCTGGGGTCCAGGGTCTTGGGGTCTGGTCCCTGGGTCTGGGCATTGGTCGGGGTCTGGGCCCTGGGGTATGGGCCCTGGATCTGGGCCTTGGGGTCTGGGCCCTAGGCCTTGGGGTCTGGGCCCTGGGTCTGGGCCTTGGGGTCTGGTCCCTGGGTCTGGGCATTGGTCTGGTCCCTGGGTCTGGGCCCTGGGTCTGGGCCCTGGGTCTGGGCCCTGGGGTCTGGGCCCTGGGGTCTGGGCCTTGGCCCTGGATCTGGGCCCTGGGGTCTGGGCCTTGGCCCTGGATCTGGGCCTTGGGGTCTGGGCCCTAGGCCTTGGGGTCTGGGCCCTGGGTCTGGGCCCTGGATCTGGGCCTTGGCCCTGGATCTGGGCCCTGGATCTGGGCCTTGGGGTCTGGGCCCTGGGTCTGGGCCTTGGGGTCTGGACCCTGGGTCTGGGCCTTGGGGTCTGGGGTATGGGCTCTGGGCCTGGTCCCTGGGCTTGGGCTCTGGTTCCTGAGTCTGGGCCCTGGGTCTGGTCTGGGTCTTGGGGTCTGGGGCCTTGTCCCTGGGTCTGGCCTGGGCCTTGGGGTCTGGGCCTCTGAGGTCTAGTCCCGGGATCTGGGCCCTGGATCTGGGCCCTGGATCTGGGCCCTAGGTCTGGGCTCTGGTCCCTGGGGTCTGGGCCTTGGGGCCTGGTCCCTGGGGCTGGGCCTTGGGGTCTGGGCCCTGGGGTCTGGGCCTTGGGTCTGGTCCCTGGGGTCTGAGCCTTGGGATCTGGGTCTTGGGGTCCAGGCCCTGGGTCTGGGCCTTGGCCCTGGGTCTGGGCCTCGGGGTCTGGGGTCTGGTCCCTGGGTCTGGGCCGTGGGGTCTGAGCCTTGGGTCTAGGCTGGGCCCTGGCTCACCACTCCGCTGTCTTCCTTCCTTCAGATCTCCTTCCTTCAGCTCTTCTATCTTCTGCTCTTCTCTTCTATCTTCTTTTCTTCTTGTCTTCAGCCCGGGCCATCCATCTCAGGTGCGCAGCTTCACTGATTGGAGGGGGCGGAGCCAAAGCAACGTGCTTGGGAGGCCCCCACAAGCTGCTTGGAGCCCCAGCCAGCCAGTGAAGCTGCCAGGAGCCGGAGGAGACAAAGTGTCTCCTCCAGGTCCTGCAGCAGAGACACAACTCCGGATTCGGACTCGAGTCCGATACCGGAGCTGTAAAAGGGCGACGCTGCTGCCGTCGGGGCACCTGCGGCCCAGGACCCCCCCCCGGGCCCCCGGCGGCCTGGGCCCCCACCGGGTCCCGGGCCCCTTACGGCAGCATGGGGCGTAATGCCCTGATGGCGGCCTGGTTCTATTGGCCCAGCTCTAGCTGTTCTTCTCCTGGTGCCCCTAACCCCCCCCTTCTTATCCCATAATACTAAGGGACTGACCCCCCCTTCTTTTATGACTATTGTCCTGTTTCATATCCCTAGCCATTCTGGCTTGCAGAGATCCTGACAGCCCTTGTTGTCAGGTCCCTTGAATATGTGTCTCAATCTACATCACATGATGTTCCTGCTTTCAAGTATATGTTTATTGTACCACATACCATAGAGCTGATTTGATATGTTTTTGTACTCATGATTAATGCGATGACTCTTTCCTTATGTGTTAATATGAAAACTTTAATAAAAATCTGTTACTTTATTTTCCCTTTTTTTTGATTGTAACAATTACCAATTTTGGAAGAGGAGACAAAAACTGTAGCAGTCCCTGCTCAGATACGCTCACGGTCTTAAGGTGTTGCCATCTTATCTATGGGCAGAATCACTAGTTGTCATGGTCCTCGCCGGCGCCGCAAAGGCAAAACAAGTGCTGCAGTGCGCTGAAACTCCCTGGGCAGCACAGGAAAGGTGCTGCCCCAGGATAAACTGACTTCTCAGCCAGCTCTGTACTGACACTCAGGTGCACCTAATCAGTCAGCCTAACTGCTACTACTTAGGCCGGGGTCACACGTGACTTTTCTTTAACGAACATTACGTGCGTTAAAGAAAACCAGCGTCGCACTCGACGCCCTCCCACACCCCCCCCTCGCGATCTTGCATAGGAGGATAGCGGAGCCCCGTCGACGCGAATCCTAGCACATCATCACTGTCGATGCGCGTCGACGGGGCTCCGCTGTCCTCCTATGCAAGGTCGCGCGCGCGAGGGGGGGGGGGTGGCAGCTTTGGCAATGACCTTCCTCTGAAGTCTCCTTGCTTTTGTTTTGGATGGCTTGACAGGAGTGGTTCCACACAGGTAAGTCTCTGGAGTCTCACATGGAACACTCTCCTGCAGGATAGGCATCTCTTCCTCATCGCTGGAATTCCTAGTTCTTAGGCATGGTAAGGGTAGTGCCCAGGTAGCCACTTCTTCTCTCCTGCCCGGCTGCCAGCACTAATTATTTTTGTGTAGGCAGGTTATCCAGGTCTTCATTACCAGATCCCCATTCTGGGTCATAATCGTCATCCACAGAGGAATCACTAAATGGTAGAAAGTCCTGTAGTGGATGATAGTGGGGGACTCGGCGAATCAGGACTGGGGACAGAGCTATTAGTAGTGGTATCAATATACCTGGCATGACCCCCAGGGGGGCCCTTGGGAGCACTGTGCCGTCTGCAGCATCGTCTTTGGATGGCACAGATGGTCTTGGGCTGCCACCATCTCACTGTCTGACCCCAGGGATGTCCATTTGCCGTCAGACTCGGAATCCTGCCAGGATGGGCATGGTGAAGGCTGTGGCAGGTCTTGCCAGGGCATGTGGTACTTTATGGCAGAGTGGGCACAGCTGGTTCTCTTCTTGTGGGCTGTTTGAGGACCAGAGCAGAAGAGGAGATAGCCACAGGAGAGAGTAAGCGATGATCTGCAAGGGTGATCGGAGTTGTAGTTAAAATGTGAATAGACATCACGAGTTGCCTTACAGCTTTCCTTATCACCAATGCTTCTCAACTACTTTCAGGTCCTCTCTACGAACCCGGGTTTCATTAGAAGTGTATAAATGGCTGGGGGGACCTGGATCTGGAGTACTGGTGGTTGGAGCAGTAGTCTTTTTTTTCCACATGCAGGTTCTGGGGTGGAAGCAGCACAAGCCATATTATATGTGGTCTGGTGGTGGTAGGTGTCACCACCAAGGGTATGACAGAGGCAATGTTCTTGGGGATATCAAGGTTCACACTCTGTGGTTGGCTCCACCTCCACAGGGGTGACAGGGTCTACCTCCTCTCCGGATCTGGCTGCCTGAAATTCTATACTGCCAGATTTGGCAAGCAAGGTGGGTAGATCTCCTCTGGGTCTAGGTGTAATCTTGGGCCGAGGTTCAGCCTCGGGAACCAGGGCCCTTCTGGTATCATGCTTGGGCCAGGATTCAGGATTAAAAACAGGAGCCCTTCTAGTGGCATGCTTGGTCAGAGGTTTAGCCTTAGGAGCAGGAGCCCTTCTGGTATCATGCTTGGGTATTAGAGCTTCCCTGGAAGGCCTGAACACCGGGGTTTGCCATCTGATGGGTCTCACAGTGCACTCTGAGAGCCAGTGGTCTGAACCTGCACAATACCAGCACAGGTTATAGGTCAGTCTTCTGATACGCTCCTCAGGAGTTAGTGGGCCTTTCACCTTTTTCACAGGGGGCACACACACTTTGAGAGAGGTGCTCTTGAAAGAGCCTTTTAGATGCCATACCTCCTCCAATAACACCAACAGCCAGTATTCAAATCCATTCAGGGTTGACAGAATCCCTGCGGGCTCAGTAGTGCCTGGCTTCAGCATTCTGTAATCGTTGGGAGGGTGGTCTGAGCCCGGTTATGCAAGGATTCACAGGTATACAGACAGGAGGGACCAGGATTCTTGGGAGACACTGGGAATGTACCTTGGGGTGGTAGGTAGGTCACAAGGGGGACTCCAGGCAAGGTACAAGTGGGTATTCCAAGAGAATGGTCAGGACAGTCCATTTTTCAGAGGCTGGTAGAAGGTGGTAATCGGTGGGCAAAGCAGGGGGGTCTGATACACAGGAATTCAAGAGTAGTTCAGGGAGCTTCAGAAGGGTCCGACTGGTTAGGAACACAGAACCTTTATGCTGAAGCATTACTGCGAGGGAGGAGTAGACCTTTATTTCAACAGGAAGGTGTTGTGTATGTTTGCTGTGTTTAACTGTTTGAGAACCAGATGTCGGTGTGGAGCATGGGGCAGCACTTTACGTGTGCTGTATGAGCATGAAAAGGTAAGCACGGTGCGTCAGCAGTGGGGGCATTACACTCTGTAACTGTCACGGGGGCACTCGGCGTGAGCCAAGGTGGGGCCCATATTTGGGGTTGACAACCTAATAGGGAGAAGTGCCACTAGCTGCATAAGAAGCAGACCATAGAAGTGCATCTCACAGATGCACAAGCAAAAACACAAACAGAAAGGACAAAGGTTAAGGGAAAAGCCAAATACACAGACATACACACCCAGCAGCACACTAAAGGGTACCCTAATCTGAATACCGTTCCTTAGATGGCCGTCTCTATTCTAAGGGTGGATACAGTTAGGGCTGCAACTAACGATTATTCTCATTGATTAGTTGGCCGATTTATTTCTATTCATCGGATAGAAAAAAAATTGTTTACCTAAATTTTATGTAAAAAAATAAATCACCACAACCCCTCCCCCTTTTTTCATAAGCAATTTGAGTATTGTACATAACTTTTGTACGTACATACGCAAATTGCGTATCTTGCGTACTTTTCACACAAGGTATGCAAGTGCTTGGTCAGAGGGATGGATTGATGCTGTATGCACAGTTTAAGCTCATGTTTGCTTTCTCAAATGAACGCGGCTACAAGCACTTGGTCATATTTGATGATGTCAGCATGAAATCGGGATTAATAAAATAAAGTGGTCAGGGTGCGTAGAGTGTCCCTTTTAAATAATTTTGTGAACAAACAGTGGGAGGAGGGACTGGAGGTGGAAGGGAGTGACTTTGCTCAAGTGACTTGACCTGAGTGTGAGAGGGAGTGGATATGGACAAAAGTCTGGATCTGAGTGTGAGAGTGAGTTTGGGGAAAGGGACCAGACCAAAGGGAGGGAATGGCAGTTCCCGACCAAAGAGGGTGTGGCAGGGAAGATGGGGTGGTGGCACAGGACTCCAGCTTCAAGTAAGGATAAAACACAGGCATACAGCTCCTTCACCCAGTGGCAGTATCCTATTGTTTGTGTTATAGTTCTGCTACTGTTGTAAACGGAATAAAAACAAACTGGTTATGTCTGACATAACCCTAGAACTAAATCATACCAAGTAAAGCAGCGGCGTGTCTTCTCCAATCAGCTCCGAAGCTGAGGTTATTTACGTTTAACTCAGTCTGAGTCTAAACCGTGTGTGCTGTACACAGGACGATTAATCAACACCGATTAATCGATGATTAAAATAGTTGTCAACTATTTCCATTATCAATTAGTTATCGATTTAGCTGTTTCAGCCCTAGATACAGTACTGCTGGGTAAAACACACAGATTAAAACACAGAACAGCACAAAGGGAAATAGCCAGAGATAGTCAGTACCATAGGCGTCTCTACAGGGGGGCAAGGGGGGGGCAATTGCCCCCCCTAGGTTATTCCTTGCCCCCCCACCAAAAATCAACATCCAGCTTCCCACGCTTTTTCGGACCGCGGTATCTCCGTTGCTATGCATCGTATATGGAGATTCTAGGTGTCATTGGAAAGGGCAGATTCTGGTCTTTCCAATGATATGTCGGATATAATCTCTGCACGTGAATACAACACGTTATATATTGGACTTATCAGCCAAGCCTCCCAATATGTCTATATTGGGCTTACTGGACCTATCACGGCAGTTGCCTCCAATATATCAGGGATTATTATTTCATAAGAAATCCATACGAGACACAAATATCAATCGTTTATATTTCTTAGAAATTCTCCTGAATTCTTTTAATTGTCTGTGTTTTGCTTTGAAAAATACAATAATCAATAATCGGATAAAAATATATATATATTTATTACGTATACAAAAAAGTTTCAAATCTCATATCATAGATAAAGATTTATAAACCACAATCCATCAGCATATAAAAACTAGCTTCACAATATATGTATCTCCGGTTAGTAACTGCATATATGATTAATATCATTTACCTTATCAGTTAGTAACTAATACACAAATGGTTAATAAACATTTCTGCTTAATACAACATGCATTTCCCAGCAAACAATGTTTAACCAGCCAGCTCTTATAGATATATATATATATCTCTATACTACATGGATCAACAAAAGATGAGCTAATTTAATGATAAGTAATAAAAACTTATTTAGTGAATCCTCCCCTAATCTCGAGAATTAAACTTCTAATCTTTTGCTTTTTATTTTGTAGTTATATAATTCTTTGCTTATTAATTCTTTGCTTATTAATTAGAATCACAGTAATTTCCAAATTCAATATATATTGGTATCAATCTTACAACATTTCTTTTAGGAATAAATCCTTATGTCCACTTCTTAATATTTCTATCTGCAGAATAGAAATACTTAGAATTTTTGGAGTTAGCCAGTATCTGAGAAGTCTCAGTCTACGTTGCAAGAATATCTACAAATATATATAATTACATTAATTCCTTAATTTCATACATTACCTGTCCAATTTGGATTTTAATAAGTCTTGGAATTTTCTATGTGATGCTTTGTTTTGGAATATGTGAAGATTATCGATATCAGATAATCAATGCATGTGAGTTAGAGATTTGGTGAGAATCTTGATTGCCTCATGTCCTGGGATCTGCTATGTGTACTGGACATCTGAATGCATTGCGGTGTGAGTCTGAATGCTGGAATCTCCGACTGATTTGCAACCAACACTGCCACTTCAATTATAGTAAATTTGACGTCACTGGCAATATTATTAATACATCAAATCTAATATTTACTATCCTCTAGAGGGCAGTATTGCATTTCTTAATTAATTCCACCATTTCTTTTTAATATTCTTATCTCGGGTCAAAAGGTCAATCTACACAAAGACCTTCTCTTCTCCCAGTCACTAGACACTGTGTCTCTATCTGTCATACCTAATTTATATCCCTACTCCCTTTTAAAATTACTTACTATCAGCTGAATTCTTTTCTGGTTAACTCAACAGAATCTATTCTTTAGTAATTTTTATTATTTACCAATTATATACTTTCTACAATATTTATTGGAGTATATATTTCCTACTGTAAATATAATAAAATATACCTTGATTATAAACATATATTTTGTGAATATAAATCTATATTACAGAAATATTAACTCTTATTCCTATACCCAAAAGACAAAATCTCTTTTGTTTTAAAAACTTAAGACAGACCAATAAATTTAATTATGACACGTCTTAGCACTTAACTCTAGCATTATCACACAAAAACATTCTAGGTTCCTTCATGTCTGGCACTTCCAAAAAAATATATAAAAGACTTCACCCAGGAATGAACTCTGTAAAAAAAATCTCGTTCATTTCTAAACCTAGAGAAAATTTAAAAAAAAAACCTGTCTTTAAAAACGAAATGGCTACTTGTTATTTGTTTATATGCTTTTTTGTTTTGTTTGGTTAGTGTTTTCATTATATAATTTTCTGGGTTGTGTCTAACCTTTTCCTTGCATATTAACATTTAGGTGTAATTACTCGTGTTTTAAAGTGGATTATACAATACACCTGTTGATTAAGGAGATAAGAGATTGGATTGGTTAACATGGGGTTAAAAAGATGGGTGTTTGGTTCATTTGTTATGTATGATTAAGGCCGCCTGAGGCCGAAACGTCACGGTGATTCTTTGCTCCTTGGGGTTTTCACTCCCTTGAATAAACTTTGGATCTATCTGCCTGAGACCCGTTTTTTTTGGTGTCAAAGATGGTATGGAGTCTTGTGACGTCCAGGAGGCTCTGGTTCTGACGGGCCCGATATTGCCGGGCCTCTACCGGCTGCCTGATGAGGATGAACCCCACCACTGGCAGTGAAGTCCCGAGAGCTTGGTGGAGGAGGACGAGCAGCGGCTTGTATTCAGCAGGGACTCGGAGATTGGCTCTGTGGAAGTGGGTTTGCATGTATGCCTGCCGGTCATATCTTACAGGGGATGCCTCGGCTTGATGTGTCTGCCCGAGCGGCCTTCCCTTTTGACACGGGCTGAAGGGATCTGTTCAGCCAACTTTCCTCCTCATTTTTGTTGCAGACCGATTTATTTTTCTGACGATGCCCCCCCCTGTGTGGACACATTTCCCCCCCCAGCTGAGTATTTCTGCTTAGATCTTCCCTCCCCCCCGTGATGATTTTTTTTTATGCTATTCAGAGACACCTCGGACACTATTTTATTTCTTTTTTCCCGCTGACATTCCCCGGCTGGGGATAAATTTGGGACTTTTGGTTTTCTTTTACTTATCCCCTCCCTGATGCCTTTTTAATTTTTTCCTTCCCTGCATCTCTCCCACCCGTCTCTCCCCCTGCAAACGATAAACTTTACTGCTCAGAGATTCCCCATTGTTTTGGTCTTTATGCGGAGTTATAGTCAATCTTTTTGAGAGAAATTTTTCCTTTTTTCCTCTTTTATTTTACTATTTGAGACTCCCTGATCCCATGCAGACCTTTTTTATCGCAGTTGCCCTTTACTTTAATGTTTCATTTAATTTTTAATTTCTCACGATGTGCTTAGATTTGTCTTTTGTCAATTTTTTTCTATGCCGTGCCCTTATATTTGACCTTGTGTGGCCCTGCGAGGCCCTCGCTTTATGTTTGATTCTATGTTGACATCTATACAAAATAAAAATTGTAAATTGAAAAAAAAAAATGTGTATAGCAAAACATGTGTTGCTGCAATACTTTTCTGTGAGAAATACTTGATTTTCTGGAATAATTTCTGGGGTGCCAACAATTTCGGCCATGACTGTATCTATCTCCACAGGGTAAAAAGTTTAGACATCTCAACCAAATAGTTATTGTGATGATTGGCACCAAGTGAGCTGTCGTAGACCATTGCCCGCGTTTTCATTCAAGAACTTTCCAGCACGGAGATTTCATTCACCGATCAGGCGGTGTGAATTATTGGTTGTGTGTCTTTATTGACCAGAAGAGGCAGCAGCTTTGGACATTAAGCTCAGCTTTCGTTGAAGTTTCACTGCAGCTGAGAGTGATGAGAGTAGGTAAATAACGCAACAAAGAGCAGGAACTTGTGTTACATCAATGTGGGAAATGAAATAAAGAATCTGAGTGACCACAAAACACATGATAGTCCCTGCACCAGTGAACTGTTGAATTCCAATATCCTACATCTCTGCGCAAATGATTTCTTCATCAGTTGCTATTCGTCAAGTTCTTAGAAGAAAAAGAAAGAAACTTTCCAGGACTAACGCACGGGAAATGTCAGGCTCCCAGGCCTACAGTATCCAGCTCCGGTGACTGTCCTTCCATGCCATGAATTACAGGTGCTATGGGGTTGTTATGTCTAATACTTTATTAAGCTCCACCACACATCCTCACATAAATACAATATCGTTGGTTTTGATTTGTTCACTATAATAAGGGGGTGTATGTGCATATTCTAGGCCAAGGTTTTGTAACTGGCAAGGCACACGCTCAATGGTGTACCTTTGCTGAATTATTAGCTGATAAAACACACATTGTTGGTGGGAGGCATGTATTCTTTCAAAAATGGGGAGGTTGTTTCATAGATGATTGATTTATGACATAAGTCCAAGGGTGGATTGTAGTGATCATGAATGATTTCTGGAAATTAAAAAAATATATTTGGGGGGGCGTGGCTCACTGCGATAGGGAGCAGACATACTTCGGATGAGCTCTGCTCGATCCTGCTACAATTGTGGAATTCTACCTGCTTTTTCCCCCAAATTGCCCTGATAAGGAGTCCCTGCGCGATTGGCCATTGCGGGGTGCGCTCCGGGACCTGTTCTAGCCCCCCTCCTGGAGCACAGCAAAGATTTTCCCTCCTGTTCCCCGGCGAGAATGATCTGACGACGGCCATCTTGGGGCCTACTCCTCGGCATCGCCACGTGTCTCTCCCGCATCGGCCAGTGACTTTCTCTGCCGGGCGATCATCTGTCACGTGTTGGGGGATGGAGGGCCCACGTTTCCCGGTTGCGTCTGGTGTTCCCGTGGTGGTTGAGAGCGCAGGATGGGGGAGTCTGGAGCGTCCTCACCCTGCTGGAGGCATAGCAGCCATGTTTGCAGCAATCGAGAACTGTATGGCGCAGATGACGGGGGACAACGAGGAACCGATCTCGAGGGATTCTTGGCGCCATATGATGGCAGCACTGCTGATCGACCGGGAGCGGAGTGAACCAGCTGAGAAGGGGCCATGGGAAACCCTGCCTGACAGTAATCTGTCCATTTCCGAGACTGGGGTCGAAGATAACGGCATGGATGGTTCAGTGGAGGCCTTGCCCTCCGACCAAGAGGACAAGCACCGACAGCCTGGAGTCGGGGAGATCCGTTGCACTGAGGGCGCACTGCGTGCTGAGTGGTTTCTGGATTCTCTACCTTCGGGAGCGGCCTTGGATCTGTTCGGTGGTGCCGGGCAGACATCGGCTGTGGAAGTTGTGCAGTTGGACGGGACGGCTGTCGTGAGTCTCCACATACCGCCTGTGTTGCTGGAGACACTACGCTTCTGGAGGCTACTAGCTGGTGTATAGCGGGCCTCTCCATGCCCAACCTGGATTACGTTTAGCTGTATACCTGGTGCAGCTGACCACCCTGGATGGCTCTGTGGGACGCTGCCTGCAATGGTCTCGATCCAGTTCTTGGATGAGGGATGAAGTGACTCACCCCCTTAACGACCACAGCGGGACTCTTCCTTATTTTTGATGTGTAGAGTTTCCCCCACAGAGAAATTCCCCTTTTTTTTTCTTTTGCCCCCTTCTCTTCCCTCCCCCTTTTCTCATGCAGATGCCGGGACGTTTTTTCAAGATGAGACCTTTGTTTTTGATATCTATCCCCCTCTCCCTACTTTTTGGGATTTTAGTTTTCCTTTATTTTTTCTTCTGCTGAGGACTCTTTCTGAGGACTATACGAGGTCACCACTGTGCTCCGCCAACATGAAGTCCGCTATAGATGGGGATCCGCTGGTTCTCTAAATGTGTCCTCAGCTGGCAAAATCCATTCGGAGGCACATGCTATTCTGCTCCGACTGGGTCTTGTGGCGGCGTCGCATGAGCCCTGTGCCTTATTGTTGGAACCCAGTTGACATTCTGTGTCCCCCCACTCTACTCCCAATTTATCGCTGTGCATATCCCGCTCCCCCCCTAGTCCCGCCATATTTTCCTTGCACCTCTTCCTTTTTTTGGGTGGCTCTGAGGTGCGCCATGATGGCAAATACCATGGCTCTGATTGCCATTCTTGGCCCTTGTGACATTATCCTTCCACGGCCTCCTCTGGGAGCGAGACGGAAAATGACTTTGATGATGATGATGATGAATGATGATCTTGGCCTCTGCTGTTCCTTCTTTAACCCCCCCTTTTTTTTCCTCCTTGTTTTATCCTCCTCTCGCATCGTTTCCGGTATGAGGTCTGTGTCACCTGCCTCTCCCCTCCCATGTTTTGTTATTTTTCTGTTATCAGATGTTCTTTGACGTGGACTTATTTTTATTGCTATTATTGCTCTGCTGATGTCACGAGGGCGTTTGTCAGCAGGAGACATTACATTTTTATTTAGATGAGACCCCCCTATTTGGGGATGTTTATTGTTTCTTTTCTGATATACTTCTGCTGAATATTTACACATACTGGCTGTTTTTGTTACTGATGCTTTCTCGAAATAAAAATTTTGAATATAAAAAAAAAAGTAAAACGCCCAGGTGTGAACGGGGACTTAAGCTGTGGGTACCTGGAGATGCTGACCATGTGAGAACTTTTGCCGACCCTCCAGCCAAATGCTGGGGTCTAGTAAGCATGATTTCATTTCTGTATTGTTTAGTTAGTATTGTTGATTTGTTTAATGTACTGTGTGTATGTTAGTCAATTTTGTTAGTTACTGTAAAGCACGTTATAAACTGATAATATAGATTGCCAAGTAAATTGTCAATTCATATTGCACCGGTTTCTGCGTGTTTTTCTTATATATATTTATTTTCGACCATAACACCCAAAAGAATAATAAATATTATTGTTGCAACTTAGGGCCTTAATTGTTGCATATTAATTCAATAATTAATGTTGGATTTAATGCCTAAACGAAACAGGGTATAATCCCTCTTTTGGGCCCAAACTACTTTGCCTGTCTTTGTATAATTATGCTCTTTATTGGAGACCTCCATATATTCAGGATGTCCTCTTTGTATGATAGAGCTGCAGTGCAATAAGCAATGAGTCTGTAAACTATACTCAATGTTAGAAATTGCTCCCTGTAAATAAGATTCTTTGCTTTTGTTTTAAATCACATTTATTATTGATATAAATGGCCCTGCTAGGTTATGTCATTACCTTTTTATATGGCCTCAGCTATGGTCCTGTGTTTAATTGGGGCCTCATATCTTGCCTTCGCCTAAGGCCTCAGCAAGTCTAGAGCCGCCTCTGGCTGAGCACTTGTTTCAAGTGCTGTTTAAGGCCGGAGGCACACTAGGCGTTTTCTTTAACGCACTAGTGTGCGTTAATGCACCGGCCCCCCCTCGGCGCCCACCTGCCCCCCTCCACAAGGCTGCAAAAGTGCGATCCTCCTATGGAGGATCGCGCTTTGCAGCCTCGTCGACGCACATCCTAGCGCATCGACAGTGAAGATCGCTAGGTGCACGCATGCTGCGCGCGCAAGCATGTGACCGGCTCCGTCCGCAGCATCACAACGCTGCGCCGGGCGCCGGTAACGCGCGCTAAGAAGACGCCTAGTGTGCCCCCAGCCTTAGCAGGACAATTATCCAACGGGCGGGATCGTCTGCACCTAATGTATCTTTATTTACAGTTGTGTTCAAAATTATTCAACCCCCAATGCTGTAAAGGGTTTTAGGGAATTTAGTGTACATTTGTAATTGTATTCAGAATGAAATCCTACAAGGACTTTTTAAAGAACCATATGCAACTAAAATGACATCAATTGGTTTTGTAATACAGTAGTAAATGTTTCTTTTGTGAATTCTTCATTGACACAATTATTCAACCCCTTAAAGACTACCACTCTGAAGAACAGAGGTTCATTCAAGTGTTTTCAATCAGGTATTGAAAACACCTGTGGATGTCACGGAGCAGCAATAAAGCATAATAATAAGCACCAATTAGGCAGCTTTAAAATGACTGTGATACTCAGCTCCTTCTAGACATTTACTGGTGTGGATACAAACATGGTGAAGTCAAGAGAATGGTCCAGGAAGACAAGAGAAGAGGTGATTACTCTTCACAGGAAGGGCAATGGCTATAAGAAGATTGCAAAGATGTTAAACATACCAAGAGAGACCATAGGAAGCATCATTCGCAAATTCAAGGCAAAGGGCACTGTTGAAACGCTACCTGGTCGTGGCAGAAAGAAGATGCTGACTTCAACTGCTGTGCGCTACCTGAAGCGTAGAGTGGAGAAAAGTCCCAGTGTGACTGCTGAGGAACTGCGAAAAGATTTGTCAGATGTGGGTACTGAAGTTTCAGCTCAGACAATACGATGCACACTGCGTAATGAAGGCCTCCATACCAGAACTCCCAGGCGCACCCCCTTGCTGTCTCCAAAGAATAAGAAGAGTCGACTGCAGTATGCCAAAAGTCATGTGGACAAACCACAGAGGTTTTGGGATAGTGTTCTGTGGACTGATGAAACAAAATTAGAACTGTTTGGGCCCATGGATCAACGCTATCTTTGGAGGAGGAAGAACAAGGCCTAGGAAGAAAAGAACACCTTGCCCACTGTGATGCATGGCGGAGGGTCAATCATGCTTTGGGGCTGTTTTGCTTCTGCAGGTACAGGGAAGCTTCAGCGTGTGCAAGGTACCATGAATTCTCTTCAGTACCAGGAGATATTGGATGACAATGTGATGCAGTCCGTCACAAACCTGAGGCTTGGGAGACGTTGAACCTTTCAACAGGACAAAGATCCCAAGTATACCTCCAAGTCCACTAGAGCATGGTTGCAGATTAAAGGCTGGAACATTTTGGAGTGGCCATCGCAGTCACCTGACTTAAATCCGATTGAGAACCTCTGGTGGGACTTAAAGAAAGCAGTTGCAGTGCGCAAGCCTAAGAATGTGACTGAACTGGAGGCTTTTCCCATGACCAATGAGCGAAGATACCCGTAGATCGCTGCAAGACACTTGTGTCAAGCTATGCTTCACGTTTAAAAGCTGTTATAACTGTAAAAGAATGTTGTACTAAGTACTAAGATTGAATGTCACTTGGGGGTTGAATAAAACTGATAATGATGTGAGCACAGAAAAGACATTTGTGGTTATTTCATTATAAATGTTATGTTATATTTGTCTGACCTACACGTGCCTCTTTGATTTAATTGTAAGCAAGATGACTTAATGATCTAAATCAATGTCAAACTGGCCAAAACACTCAATTTCAGTGGGGGTTGAATAATTTTGAACACAACTGTATTATGTCTCAAGTTTGTGCTTACCCCGGGTCTGGGTAAAAGCCGGATCAATGCTCTTTACATCACAAAACGCCAGATCCATGCCTTTTTTTTGAGAAATCACATCGGATCTTTGCATATTTCAATAAAACACAATATTATCCTTTAGGATTCGTGCACTTTTTCATTAAAAAAAATTGCCGGCTCCATGCATTTTTTTGAGAAATTACATCGGATCATTGCATATTTGACAAACACAATATTATCCTTTAGGATCCACAACTTTTCCCCAAAAGAATTGCTGGAATCTAGTAGATCCGTGCACTTTTTCATTTAAAAAACGCCGGATCCTGCCGGATCCATGCATTTTGTTGAGAAATCACATTGGATCTTTGCATATTTCAATAAAACACAATATTATCCTTCAGGATCCACAACTTTTCCCCCAAAAAAATGCTGGAATCTAGTGGATCTGTGGCTATTTTGACCTACATTTTAAACTTCTGCCAATTCTCTTGATTTCAACCTTTTAGTGAATAGACCTGATAATCGCTAATATATTGAGATAACGGATAAACTATGATCATTAGAATTCAGGGACACCCTAGGGCAGTGCGGCAGTGCAGTGGAAGGAGGCACCATACTAACAGGGGCACCCGGCACCCAACACCACTTGCAACACTGAGCATGTCCTCCGTTTTCCCTGTAGAATGCGGACGACATGCGCAGATCGTCTTTGAAGTCCTATGGCTCAGCGTGTTCTGGCGCCAATCGCATGCTTCATCCAATGGGCTGAAGATGTCAGCCCTGCCTGTGAGGCCTCCCTTCGCCCACTGATGTCATCACTCGAGGGTGCGATGATGTAAAAAATGGACTCCCCCCACCCATAGTGATAAGTCATTTGAGGTATCGTTGGAAAGGCCAGAGTCTGGACTTTCCAATGTTAACAAGCATGACTAGAAAACATGCAAAAATAAAAAGAGTAACTAAAATAAAAATATGTATACATTATTCCTTCTAGAGCAGGACAATTATTCACTTGTCAGTAATAAAGTGAATAATCTTGTTGTAGTAACTCACCTTCTCACATCCCACACCAGCAGCAAACGTGGAAGGAAACAATGCGTTATTACATATTGGGCCACATTACATTCTTAACGCTAAAATCCTTGCGCAAAGTGAAAATCTTTGCGCTAAGCGTTAAAGTTTTGTGCGCGCAAATCACCTTTGGAATTACAATCTTCGTGCGTGTTTTCATCCGCCGATCAATAGCACGCGCAAACAGGATGCGCCCAAATGCACGTACAGTACCGTCTTGCGCAAAAATCTTTGCGCGTGCAGTTGTTTTTTGCGATTCAGCCAATCAGAATTAAGGCTAGGGTCAGACGAACGCATTTTTCGCGTTGTCCGTGAAAAAGTGCGTTCGAACGAATGGATGCATTTTTTCACGGAATACGCGATAGCGGTCATACGATGCGCATTTTCGTCCGTGATTTTGTACGGATCATCAATAAAACACTTCGTGTGTCTGGACGTTATGTTGGCCGGACATTAGCAGCGTCTGACATATCCTAATCACGAACACACGCCGCTAGTGGACGCAGCGCACTCTGTACGTCAGTACTAGCGGTATCACGTTCTCGAAAAAATGCGTTCGTTTGCCACTTGCGTTGCGCAACCGCACTTTTGTGCGGCCGTTCTTCGTATGCTGCCCGGCATTGGATGTAATTTGCTGCTAGCACAGCCGTGATTTAGTGCTGCTAAACGCACGTTAATACTGCGTTAGTCTGACCCTAGCCTAAGAACCACACCTATCTCATGTTAAGAAATTGCATCTGCCACAGTTAATCTGAGCATATATGCTGCAGCAATAATACATGCACACATAACTTCATCCATTGTATTGGTTTGGTATGAGTTGAATGGGCCACTGTGCTTTGGTGCATTCCTTTTTATGGGCTTGGATATTTGGGGTTAGCCAGGTTGCTCAGATCTGCCATTAGCACCAGCTTTTAGGAGTTGCTAAAATTATGCGTGATAAGGCCATGCGCTAATTACCGTGAATAGATTGTAATACCATACTCGTACCAGCGCACATTCGCATTTGTGCTTACAATGTTAAGTATAGGACGCGCGAAGTACAGTAAGCTCGTGCATGGTTCACACAGGTTCTCACGCGGTAGACTATTGCGCCCGGTTGTTGCACTTAGTATGTAATTCGGTGCAAATGGTTTTACGACACGAGACAAAATAACTTATGCTGTCGCAAACGTTTGCGTTAAGAATGTAATGTGGTCCATTGTGTCCTCAAAAATGTAAGCCACCACACCACTGTGAGGAGAGGCAGAGATCATTTGGATTCCTGTATCTCCATTAATGAAACCCCACAAGTTCAAGAGAGATGTCCTTAAAAATGCACAGATCCGATGTGATTTCTCAAAAAAAATAATGCATGGATCCGCGTTTTTTTAATGAAAAAAGTGCACGGATCCACTAGATTCCAGCAATGTAACTCTTAAGGCCTGGCTAGTAGCTTGAGACTTGAAATTTTGAGGCCTGTCCTAAAGGATAATTTTGTGTTTTATAGAAATTTGCAAAGATCCGATGTGATTTCTCAAAAATAAATGCATGGATCCAGTAGGATCCGGCGTTTTGTGATGAAGAGCTTTTAAGAGATCCGGCTTTTACCCAGACCCACTTACCCCATTGTAAAGCGCTACGGAATCTGTTGGTGCTGTATAAGTACCTGTCATTTTAAAACTTTACGCCAATGTTAGGCTGCCTAGGCACTCCTGGACAAGTCATACTGCCAGCTTTTGGTGGTCAGTCACGTGAACATGGGGTGGAAGGCTAGAGGCTCAAGTGAGTATATGTGTCCAGGAAAACAAGACCAATCGAGTAACCCTAAAACCTAGACGGATGGTAATTAGCACAAATTCAGAGGTTAGGATGTTCAAAAAAACCACACGTACATCACAATAACTTTCTCAATGAGGGCTGTAATGCTTTTAGAGAAGTTCACCTTAAGAGACCAATCAAATTGATATCTCCATAGCAATATTTTCCGACAGCTCCTAATTAGGGTGCATGGCTCTGCTTATGCTGTATTATCTCGTGACCTTTAGCGGCAGGAAGTGACTGTTCCACGTGTGCCCGGATGCGTTCCAAGCCTCGATTTCGTTCTTCCGTCTTCTCCACACTAGTTCCAGCATGTTTTGAGGATTCCACTGTACATGATTGTTTACATTCTTCAGAGCTGTAGTATGTTTTCCGTCGCTGCAGTGCGGAGTATGAGGCAGGCGTGTCTTGGTATGAAGAGCTTACAGTCGTTATCGAACAACAGTGCGATGCGCTTTGTGACTGAGGGCGCCTCAACTAAGTGGTGCCAAGCTCTCTCCAGGCATGTGAGCGGGAGATCCAGGAGAGGCGGAGTGCAGGCTCACACATCGAACAGAGATGAGAGCTTCGAGTTTGTTGAATTTGCAGCCGAAGAAGGAGAGTGGAACCACGAACGGCATCTGCAAGAGGAATGTGAGAGGCGGCTTAGAGAGGAGCAGGACAAGGAGCTGAGTAGAGCGGGAGCTGTGGTGCAGAGGACACTGCAACAACAGGTGACATGCTGTGTGTAAAGGGCACGTGATGTGTGTGGAGGGGTTAGCTGTTTATATGGGTCCTGTCTTTTTTTTCTTTTCTACTACGTTACAAAGAGGCAGCAACCAGGCCTTATTTTTTTATTTGTGTTAAACACTGACCAAGGCCACTGGAACCGTAGTCGGTCATTCGCCTAGGGTTGCCACCTTTTCTTCAAGCCAAACTCGAACACTCTAGGCCATTTTTTTGTAGCGTATATATTATGGCACGTGGTATGCATGGCATGTCAGGCTGGTAGTATGGCAGACTGGTGTTATGGCTGGCACACTAATATTATGCATGGCAGACTGATGTTATGGCTGGCAGACTGGTATTATGCATGGCAGACTATGGCTGGCATACTGTATGGCAGACTGGTATTATGCATGGCAGACTGGTATGGCTGGCACACTGGTATTATGCATGGCAGACTGGTATGGGCTTATGGCACAATGGTATTATGCATGGCAGACTGGTATTTTTATGGTACAAGACACTGGTATATAGGAGATGAGGGGAATTTTCTTACATTTATCAGCAATATCATTTTATTTCACCTTAATGCTTGCTGAGGATTGGAATGGACGGGATCCTGTCGCACTCGTTGCTGGGCTGGCAGGCACACTGACTGAACCACTGATTCTGCGAGCCTGCGCCTCACAATTAGAGTTGCTTGCAGCTTGGTCCGGTCGGAGTGCAGAGCAGCAGGCCTGGAGACGAAGTGGTAGTCCAATCTACTTGTCCCTCAGGACGATCTACTTGTCCTGATAAGAAAAATTATTTCAACAAAATAGTGTTTAAATAGAGGTCTTTATTCATAACAGCGCGCACATAATTTGAGTTAGAATGCAAGCTGTATTAAATACATATAAATTACTGCCAACTTAATCCGAATAGTATCATGCCCAGATACATATATACAGACCAGATCACGCCCACTCAAGATACATATACAGAGACCTCAGCTCAAATCATGCCCACAGATATATATATCAGACCAGATAATGCCCACAGATATAGACCTCAGACCAGATAATGCCCACAGATGTAGACCTCAGACCAGATAATGCCCACAGATGTAGACCTCAGACCAGATAATGCCCACAGATGTAGACCTCAGACCAGATAATGCCCACATATGTAAACCTCAGACCAGACCCTGTACTCGCTAGGCAGGCTGGCTGTGGCTGAGCAGAGTCGGCAGCTCAGCCGACTGTCAGAGTGAGACTGCTGCCGCTAAGCTCCGCCCCTGGCGGGGTGACGCGTTATAGGTGGGAGGGATCTACAGCACACGGCACAAGCGCCGTGTGCCGCAGCTCCTGTCCCTCCCATCATCGCGCCGCTCAGTGAGAGAGAGGAAGGAACGTCTATGAGAGTGGGTGTTCCTTCCACTCTCTGCACTCAGTGTACAAAGCTTTGTATCCCAACGGCGCTCGTGTGCCGGGAGCAGTCTGGCGGGCTTCTTGCCCACCGGACTGCATCTCAAAAAAAAATCCACTTGTCTGGCGCTCAGATCTTCATGTCCCGGGCGTCGGGCGATAGGATTCCCACACCCCTGTGTTGGTCTCAAATTAACAGTCTATGAAAGGAAAAAATAAGAATCAGAGGAGCTATGAAGCAATGCTGATTGCCCCCCCCCCCTCATGGATTAGCTTGGGTCTCCAGATTTAAGACGTTACATCTCACATGATGCTCAAGGGCTCGCTAAATTGACAGAGACTGTCCTACCATCCTGCACACCTCCCAAATTGCTCTCTATCACCTCCTCCTTGGGCCTCACACAGTGATCCAACTCGCCTACCCACCATGCTGGCAAACCCTGGACCTTATTTTCAACTGCCTCTGTACTATTTCCAACACGCCTCTCGCTCTTTCCAATCACCACCTTCTTCCAGACTTCTCCTGCCGCCAACCCAACCTTCTGCTTCTCCCCCCCACTCCTCTTCTACCTTGAAGGCACCATGATGACCTGAATCCAAAGCTACTCTCTACCGCTATCCATCCTCTTCTCATTTTGATCTCAACATCCAACTGCACTGGCACATCAACTGATCTCTACAACTCTGCCCTCTCTACATCACTTGAGCAACATGCTCCTACCTCTCCGTCAAACACACAGGCTTAACTACCAACCGTGGCACACTAAATACACACGCTGTCTTGCAGTGTTCCAGGGCAGCTGAATGTGACTGGAGGAAGTCTCGCACTTCGTCTGATTTCCTGCACTAGAAATCAATGCTCTGTTCCAGTCTGTTATCTCTTGCTAAACTTATTTCTCGTCCCCCATCTCCACCTATTCTCATGATTCCAGATGTCTTTTTCATACTTTCAATCTGTTACTGCGCCCCGCTTCCACTCAACATTCACGGACCTCACTCCTGTCAGCTTTGTGACTACTTCACCGATTTAAGATTAATAAACTTGGACTAGAAATCTCTTCACTGCCGACCTCCCTTAACCATTAAACAACACTCACTCATTTGCGCCCTCTTCTTCTATCAGGGTTATTCACAGAAAGGTGAAAATTCTAGGTCAAAATAGCCAAACCATAAAAATTCTCCCATTTATCATACTTTCAAAATCGGCCATTTTGATCTAGAATTTTCACTTCTCCAAAAGTTCTCCAGAGTTTCACCTTTCTCTGAATATCTTCCTTTTCTCTGTGTTTAGGGGACATCTCAGCACTTCTCATTACCACATGTCGGCTTGACCCCCATCCCCTTGCACCTTATTTGGTCTGTCAGTTATTGTCCCTGCTTTGACTCACACTTTCATCCTCTCCCTCTCCTCTTCCCATCTGCATTTAAACCTGCTCCGATTACCCCAATTCTGAAGAAGCCATCTCTTGATCCCACCTCCTTTTCAATCCACTGTCCCATCTCTTTGCCTCCAAAATCTTAGAACGCCTGATCACCTATTTTGTGTGTGGCCGACCCCGTCAAAGCGTCACAATGCTGCGACGAATGCTGGGAGGCACGTCCGTACGGGCGCACATAGAGTAAAACTCTAAAACTTAGAGTAAAAACCAGAGTGTATCTATAAAAGACAAAAATATTGCAAACATTGCATAATACAGCTTCACAAGCGTATGTATCAAAATGCCCCCTGAAGAAACGCACTCACAAGATCAGTAAATTTAGAATGCATATCAAAATGTTACCCCACCTCGGTATATGGTGGAGCCATGAACAGCAGCATCTAACATCAGCCAGTGAAAGCCAGTGAAAGTAGGCAGCAAAACCCCGTCAAGCCGAGAAACCCCAGTAGGAAAACCATCATTGATTTGAGGAATCGCAATGTTAAAAAGAATAGGTATGACCAAGCAGGAAATGTAGGTATGGTTGTTTTTTGTATGTTTTGTTTATCTTTTCCTTCTGATTGGTTTAATTTGAGACCCGCAAGACAAAAGGTATTGGAACATGTAGTTTGATTTATATTGTTTCACTGTAGATTTGAAAGTTAAAAAATAATAATTCTAGAGCCCTGCTGCAAGTATCTCACAGAAGTGAGAACACCCCTCACATTTTTGTAAATATTTTATTCTATCTTTTCATGTGACAACACTGAAGAAATGACTTTTTTCTGCATTCTGTTTAGGTGAAATTTTGGGTTTCAATATTATATAGTTTTGTTTAGAAATTATTTTTTTTTCTTCCCCCTGCGAGCCAGCTGCATTCAGCACCAGGGACAGGGGGGAGGGGTTAATACCCCCCCACACCCTGCAGCCTTGAGCAAGTATTTTTTTTTTCCCACCACTCCGGCTGTGCAGGACGGGGCTGTTCTTGGTGACAGTTTTATTTCTTGCAGCAGCAGGGTTTTTTTCGTGTTATCTGCTGACCTGGGTTGTCCTCAGACCCTTCCAGTGTACGACCCGGATCGACCGATGGCGTTGTCTGTAGTAGGGTGACCAAGTCGGTCACCTGACTACGGTGCCAGTGGACAGCCAAGCCTTACTTGCCACTCCAGGTTAAACTTTTTTTTAAAATTTATCTGTAAGCAAAGGATAATCTTTTTACTTTTCGTTCTGCAGGTTGCATCTCTCAAACCTTTTTTGAAAGATCAGTCAAAAGAAATGGATTTCAAAGATGAATTGGGTTCAGACATAGAATTTAAGGATTTTGGCTACAACACTGTCGTACATGACCCTAAGAAAAAACCAAAACACAAAGCAAGTAAAGGGGAGCACAAAATCTATGGGAATCCAGACCCTGATTTAGCTATGAGCGATAAACAGTGCATGGGATGTGGTGCCCTAATGCATAGCTTGGATCCGTCCATTCCTGGCTATTTGCCAAGTGAGAAATACGTCCATATGCTGGAGCAGTCTGAAGACTTGGCAGGGGATGTTATATGCCAACGATGCTTTTTACTTGTTCACCATCAAAAGGCGCTGAATGTTACAGTATCCCAGGAGCAGTACAGAAGTATTGTAAGCAACATTAAAACAAAGGAAGGACTGGTAATATTCATGGTGGATATGCTTGATATTCCAAACTCTATATTTTTAGACATACTTGATTTTGTGGGTGACAACAAGGCTGTTTTGGTTTTGGGAAACAAGATTGATTTACTTCCTGGTGATTCGTCCGGTTACCTGAATCGCATCAAAGACCGACTTAAAGAATATTGTATCCGTGCCGGAATTAACAAGAACGGAAAACTGAGAGATGTACGCCTGATAAGTGCTAAAACTGGTTATGGTATTGAAGAACTGATAACTGCGTTGCAGGGTTCGTGGAAATATAAAGGAGATGTCTATTTAGTGGGTGCAACAAATGCCGGTAAATCCACTCTGTTCAACACTTTGCTGCAGTCAGATTACAGTAAAGCAAAAGCATCAGAAATCATAAAGAGGGCAACCATTTCACCATGGCCAGGTAATACATTATTAGAAGTGTGAGCCAAGTACAGGTGCATCTCAATAAATTTGAATGACGTGGAAAAGTTATTTTATTTCATTAATTCAACTCAAATTGTGCAACTTGTGTATTAAATAAATTCAATGTGCACAGACTGAAGTAGTTTAAGTCTTTTGGTTCTTTTAATTGTGATGATTTGGTTCACATTTAACAACCCACCAATTCACTATCTCAACAAATTAGAATACTTCATAAGACCAATAAAAAAAAATTTCAGCTGGAATCTCTCTTTCTAATTGTTTGGTCTAGCTTTTATTTAGTGCAAATTAATGAATGACTATTTTATGCCAAGGCTATTGGATACTGGCGAAATTGCAAAGGCAATGTATTAACAGAGTAGCAAATATTGCTGATCTTTGACAGAACTATCTATAGATATAATTATAATTTTTCTCTTTCTGTGTGAATTTAGTTATTATTGCACTGGTCCCATAGTGTATTCATCCACTGATAGACGTTGCTCGGTATATTCTTTCCACATCTACTATATTTCAATTATGTGTTCTTATATACCGTTGTGTTCAAAATTATTCAACCCCCACTGAAATTGAGTGTTTTGGCCAGTTTGACATTGATTTTGATCATTCAGTCATCTTGCTTACAATTAAATCAAAGAGGCACGTGTAGGTCAGACAAATATAACATTTTATAATGAAATAACCACAAATGTCTTTTCTGTGCTCACATCATTATCAGTTTTATTCAACCCCCAAGTGACATTCAATCTTAGTACAACTTCCTTTTACAGTTATAACAGCTTTTAAACGTGAAGCATACCTTGACACAAGTGTCTTGCAGCGATCTACGGGTATCTTCGCCCATTCGTCATGGGCAAAAGCCTCCAGTTCAGTCACATTCTTAGGCTTGCGCACTGCAACTGCTTTCTTTAAGTCCCACCAGAGGTTCTCAATCGGATTTAAGTCAGGTGACTGCGATGGCCACTCCAAAATGTTCCAGCCTTTAATCTGCAACCATGCTCTAGTGGACTTGGAGGTATGCTTGGGATCTTTGTCCTGTTGAAAGGTCCAACGTCTCCCAAGCCTCAGGTTTGTGACGGACTGCATCACATTGTCATCCAATATCTCCTGGTACTGAAGAGAATTCATGGTTCCTTGCACACGCTGAAGCTTCCCTGTACCTGCAGAAGCAAAACAGCCTCAAAGCATGATTGACCCCCCCGCCATGCATCACAGTAGGCAAGGTGTTCTTTTCTTCATAGGCCTTGTTCTTCCTCCTCCAAACATAGCGTTTGATCCATGGGCCCAAACAGTTCTAATTTTGTTTCATCAGTCCACAGAACACTATCCCAAAACCTCTGTGGTTTGTCCACATGACTTTTGGCATACTGCAGTCGACTCTTCTTATTCTTTGGAGACAGCAAGGGGGTGCGCCTGGGAGTTCTGGCATGGAGGCCTTCATTACGCAGTGTGCGCCGTATTGTCTGAGCTGAAACTTCAGTACCCACATCTGACAAATCTTTTCTCAGTTCCTCAGCAGTCACACGGGGACTTTTCTCCACTCTACGCTTCAGATAGCGCACAGCAGTCAAAGTCAGCATCTTCTTTCTGCCACGACCAGGTAGCGTTTCAACAGTGCCCTTTGCCTTGAATTTGCGAATGATGCTTCCTATGGTCTCTCTTGGTATGTTTAACATCTTTGCAATCTTCTTATAGCCATTGCCCTTCCTGTGAAGAGTAATCACCTCTTCTCTTGTCTTCCTGGACCATTCTCTTGACTTCACCATGTTTGTAACCACACCAGTAAATGTCTAGAAGGAGCTGAGTATCAGTCATTTTAAAGCTGCCTAATTGGTGCTTATTATGCTTTATTGCTGCTCCGTGACATCCACAGGTGTTTTAAATACCTGATTGAAAACACTTGAATGAACCTCTGTTCTTCAGAGTGGTAGTCTTTAAGGGGTTGAATAATTGTGTCAATGAAGAATTCACAAAAGAAACATTTACTACTGTATTACAAAACCAATTGATGTCATTTTACTTGCATATGGTTCTTTAAAAAGTCCTTGTAGGATTTCATTCTGAATACAATTACAAATGTACACTAAATTCCCTAAAACCCTTTATAGCATTGGGGGTTGAATAATTTTGAACACAACTGTATATTGTGTTTATTTATGTTTTTTTTTTTTTTTTTTTACACTCACAATAAAATTGTGTATAGTTGGGGACCCACATCCCCTCTACTAGCAATCCATGCGATTGTTGTTCCCAGGACATACTTGAAAACGAGAGAAATCTCAATGTATCCTTCCTGGTAAAATCCTTTCTCCAAAAAAATAAATAATTTAGGAGGGTTAGGCCATTGGTAGTGTGGGTTTTGAGCACCATCTAGTGGTCCCAGGTCTGATTACTTTTGTGGTCTATACTTGATTTAGTAAATTGTTGGCCTTCTGGAAAGTGTGTTCATTTACTGTAGATGTACTCAATACTTGGAACTCCTTTTGCTTCAACCCTTTCACTGCAGTTGACGTGTGGGGATCGGATCTCTCTCCCATTGACTCCCGCTGTATGCGGAGGACGTTCCCCACACGTCACCCGCAAGCAGGAGCCCTGGGAGAGATACTCACCTCTTGCTCCAGGGTCCCGCGGCATTCTGACTTCTAGGAAGTCAGACGCGTCTTTTAAGGGCCTCCCCACGTAAATGACGTCATCGCGCAAGGCTGACGCCTCCGACGTCACTTTCGGGGACGACCCCCCCCCCCCCCCGGCAAAGCTGGGAGATCGCCCGAAAGGGAGGGGGGATCCTTTTCAGATCTCTCTCCCAATAGGGAGGTCCCAGCCGTACAAACCAGGCACCGCTTAAAAGGAGAGAGTCTCCCCTTTTAAGCGGTGCCTGGTTTTAACCCCTTTAGGCACCGGGCTGCGATCCGGTGCTGGATCGCAGCCTAGCTCCGGTGGGGGCTGCCATCTTGGATGGCGGCTCCACCTCCTGGTCCCCCTGGCCACTTGATGTCATCACGCATGGCACTATGGCATCAGTTAGCCGTGGAACCCCTAGCTGCCTGGGGATTTCCCAAGGTTCCTTTTGAACCCCAATATCTCCCAACCGGTGGCAGCTAGGGGCATGGCCTTTCGAATGATACCATACATGACCATCTTTGAAGTAAAAAAAAAAAATAATAATTAAAAAATAAATTAAGTTTTTTATGTGTTTTTATTAATGCTGTAATATTGTTCCCATTTAACCCCTTAACGCCACAGGGCGTTCCATGCCGTCCTGCATTTGGCGGGCTTTAACGCCGCAGGACGGCATGGAACGTCCTCGGCGTTAGGAGCCCAGCCGGAGGTTATACTTACCTCCCTGGCGGCTCCCACGCAGATCTGGCTTCGATGAAGCCTGATCTGCGTCTTTTCTAGCCTCCCGGCGCACTGACGTCATCGCGCTGGCACACTGACGTCATCGCGCTGGCGCGATGACGTCAGTTTCAGGCGCCCCGCCGGAGCAAAATTGTTCATTTTGAGATTTGCACTTTTTCACGTGCACTTTATACAGTCATAGGCCATCCAGAGACTATCAGATAACCTAATAAAAGGACTGTCTTATGACTTTTGTGATGTCACATCAACACAAATTTTGTGTCTGCACTTTACGAATGGAATAGGATATATGAGCACATGCATTTTATATGTACTTTATATGCATTTTGCACATGTGGATTATTATGCACTTTGTGCTTTAGGAGCAGATTTGTACGCATGACTTAAGGATTTATCACCATTGTTGTTGCTTATTTTGCACAAGGTTGTTCATTTGCACAGAATTGCTATTTGCACAATACTAGTGTAACATTGACTCACTGGAGTACTTTTATCTATCACCACCTGATAGAGTTGAGCCATAATATCAGCATTTAGAAATACTCCTAGATTGCTCCATATTTGGAAGCACCCACTGCGCCACTAGGACCCTTACCCTTTTCTACACATTTATTTGCACATTTAGGTTGAGATTTATGTGCAACCCCTTGTAGGCAGCACCCCCCCCTTTTTTAAGGAACCACCGTTACCTAGTAAGCGCCTCCACAGACACCCACTCCTGTAGTATGTGTGGGTTGCATTAACGAGTAAGAGGAAAATTTGACTGAAACACAAACAGCGCAGAAACGTAAAAACAGCAGTGGGCACTTTCGGACAGATTTTCGTAAAACTGCCCTGTCACTATGGGGTTAAATAATGCATATTACACTTTAAACACCTTAGATTCAGACGACTAAAACTAAATGGCATTTTCGTCAGAAGACTATGACTAAAACTAGACTAAAATCTCCTGTCAAAATTTATGTTGATTACGTCTAATGTCTAGTTTACATTTGTTTTTTATAAATCTTATCTCCCCCCCCCCCCCTCTACTTTGTACACAGGAACCACATTAAATCTGCTGAAATTCCCTATTGTCAATCCTACACCATATAGAATGTTTAAGCGGCAAGAAAGGCTGGAAAAAGATTCCGCGAAAACCGAGATCGATCTTGGCGAAGAAGAACAGAAACATCTCAAGAGTCTAAAAAAACAAAGCTATGTTGTTGGTATGCGCTACTTAAATATAATTTTCCGTAGACGATATAAGCTTTTTTTCCCCCCTTATACCTGATATTACAAATAGTAAATTATGCTTTTAATATTTTTTTTAACCCCTTTACTGCTGAGCCATTTCACCCCTGCGCTTGTATCAATATGTATAAAGCCAGAACAGGGGGAAGTTTTAATATACACTATATTGCCAAAAGTATTCGCTCCCCCATTCAAATAATCAGAATCAGGTGTTCCAATCACTTCCATGGCCACAGGTATATAAAATCAAGCACTTAGGCATGCAGACTGTTTTTATAAACATTTGTGAAAGAATGTGTCGCTCTCAGGAGCTCAGTGAATTCCAGCGTGGAACTGTGCTAGGATGCCACCTGTGCAACAAATCCAGTCGTGAAATTTCTTCGCTCCTAAATATTACACAGTCAACTGTCAGCTGTATTATAAGAACGTGAAAGTGTTTGGGAACGACAGCAACTCAGCCACGAAGTGGTAGGCCACGTAAACTGACGGAGCGGGGTCAGCGGATGCTGAGGCGCATAGTGCGAAGAGGTCGCCAGCTTTCTGCAGAGTCAATCGCTACAGACCTCCAAACTTCATGTGGCCTTCAGATTAGCTCAAGAACAGTGCGCAGAGAGCTTAATGGTATGGGTTTCCATGGCCGAGCAGCTGCATCCAAGCCATACATCACCAAGTGCAATGCAAAGCGTTGGATGCAGTGGTGTAAAGCACGCTGCCACTGGACTCTAGAGCAGTGGCGGCCTGTTCTCTGGAGTGACGAATCGCGCTTCTCCATCTGGCAATCTGATGGCGAGTCTGGGTTTGGTGGTTGCCAGGAGAACGGTACTTTGACTGCATTGTGCCAAGTGTAAAGTTTGGGGGGGGGGGTATGCCAAGTGTAAAGGGGGGATTATGGTGTGGGGTTGTTTTTCAGGAGCTGGGCTTTGCCCCTTAGTTCCAGTGATAGGAACACTGAATGCTTCAGCATACCAAGACATTTTGGACAATTCCATGCTCCCAACTTTGTGGGAACAGTTTGGAGCTGGCCCCTTCCTCTTCCAACATGACCGTGCACCAGTGCACAAAGCAAGGTCCATAAAGACGTGGATGACAGAGTCTGGTGTGGATGAACTTGACTGGGCTGCACAGAGTCCTGACCTCAACCCGATAGAACACCTTTGGGATGAATTAGAGCGGAGACTGAGAGCCAGGCCTTCTCGTCCAACATCAGTGTGAGACCTCACAAATGCGCTTCTGGAAGAATGGTCAAAAATTCCCATAAACACACTCCTAAACCTTGTGGACAGCCTTCCCAGAAGAGTTGAAGCTGTTATAGCTGCAAAGGGTGGACCGACGTCATATTGAACCCTATGGATTAGGAATGGGATGTCACTTAAGTTCATATGCGAGTCAAGGCAGGTGAGCGAATACTTTTGGCAATATAGTGTATGTTACAGTGTAGTTTGGCAGGATATAGCGAAGTCAGAGCTGAAGTTAATAAAACGTGTTCGAAGTTGTTTTGCTAATAAATTGGCCATAGCACTGCAGCTGGAGTCTGAGAGGCTATTTCATAATCGACAACATTTACAGTGCTGAGCTAATCTTGGCCGTTTTGTGCTCCTCCTGTTTAAACGCGATTTTGAAGTAATGTTTTATTGTAGGACTCCGACAAATTATATATCCTTATATTGTGAATCTGCCAAGTCTGCTGAAAATATCACTATTACAGCGTTCTGATTTGAGATGACGTATACATATAACAGAATTTAAAAAATATGAATTTCCATTCAGATGTCAATCATTAACCACTGCTCAGGTAACTCCGTTACTCTTCTTAGCCACATTCCCTTACTTTTCAGAGTTCTTATGCAGGGGTAACCACTGCACAGGTAACCCCGTTACTCTTCTTAGATGTCAATCATTTACAGCTTGTAAAATATATTTTTTTCTCCATTTTATCATCCAAACTTTTTGCTGTTATATATTCTATGGGGTACTCTTGTTTAAAATAAATTGGAAACGGGAACCTGTTACTGCATTTTCCTGAGAAAATATGCAATTTTTCTAAAACGGGGGAAAAAAACCTAATATTTGCTTGTATTTTGGCACATTGTATTCTATGAATAATATAACTGCATAAAACACAACTTGCTCGCGGTGTGGGAAATGAGCAGGTGAGTAACAGCAGTGGTACTGCTCATCTTATATACGTGTCAAATGGACAATGCCATTTGCTTTAGAACAAAAATAAATAAAACAAAATTGGTGAATTTTGCTAAAGCATGACATGAAGTCATAATTTTATTTATTTTGTAAGTTATGAGTATAAAACCGAAAGGAGTCAAGGCATTGAAAATGGTCACGCAAGACTAACAGAGCACATCATAGATATATCACTGAAGAAAAATAAGAGGGGGCGTCTCGTAATTCGGACAACAATTTCAGGAGAATTGTCCGCAATTAATCAGTTGAAGGGTATACTGGGACACAAGCAAAAATAATAAATTAAAACAAACCTACACGAGGAGGGAGGTAAAAGGTGGAGAACTGCACATGAATATGTGGCATTCCCGGCTCGCTACAATTGCCAAGTGGACAAGCAGAGGCCGTGGAAGCGGACAGAACCATGGTAGCCACCCAAAAGGCTCACCTGTGGCAACCCATGTTCCTACATAAAAAAAAGTGGGTAGGAGAACAGGACAGAAGGAACCCCATCAGCCCATTATGTAGCCAGTCCCTGCAAGTCAGCAAATGTCTCAGAACTAAAAATTACGTACAAGGAAACACAAAAGAGAAAAACACCTGAAGCTGCAAGGAGTCGGACAACTGATGTCGAAACCTCTGAGATGTTGTCTCATCCCCAGAGATCAACCACTCCATGAGATGTAGATGGAGCCCAATGGATCCAATAGGATTGAGTGGTAATCTGGCACCAGTCGTGGTAGGTCCATCACTATGTCCAAGAGAGGTGGGTACCAGGGTTGGGCTGGGGCACCTTGTGGGTCTTGGGGGAGGGGGGTCCTGGGGGCGGGATGCCGCTGGCTGGCTGAGTGCCAGGAGCTCTGGCGGTCCCCGACATGTCTGCGGCTGATCAGGGGGCGGGATGCGGCCAGTACAGGCCTAACGCAGGGTACTCCTCATCTGACAACAAGGTTAACCCTTTCCGCCCCAGTGTATGTTCAGTACGGACACCTACTGGCAATACTTCAAACTTCTACTCATTGTTACTGGTGTGTTTGTTTTCCCTGGCTGGGAGTGATAGGATTAGCGGTCGCGACCACTTAAGGATCAGCGGGTTTAGAGGTCTGTCGAAAGGCATTCACACCACAGTTATCGAGTGTGAACGTGACAGGCTGGCCACCATGGCATTATCAGGAGCGTGGATGTGGATGACTAACTTGAAGGAGTACGCAGCCGATGAGAACGAATGGCGGGAAGGCATAGTGCCATCACAGAGGCCAATCCTTTAGGAGGGCATCCGTCGCCAGCGTCTTGGGATTCGGGTGCCAGCTGAAGAACAGCAGCAGTTGGGCATTTGAGGCAGGACACAAATTTACCGACAGAGGACCCTTAGCAGCCATGGTTGTGAGAATACCTCAGAATCCAGCTGCAGATCGAATTCCAGTCTGCTACGGTGTTGTTCAGGACCGGAAGATATTCCGGCGTGACTTGAAGATGGTGCTGGAGACAGTACTCCCAGAATTGTTTGGCAAGGTTGACCAACATCGGAGATAGAGCACCTCCGAGGTGATTCCTATAACTGACGGCAGAGATGTTGTCCATCTTGAGCAGGATACAGCACCGGGCGTACTCCTTAGAGAGGCTTCAAATGGCAAAGGTTCCTGCCAGGAGTTTGAGGTGGAGTTTATGTGGAGTGACCATCTTCCCTCTGTGGTGATGTCTCCGCAGCGTGCATCCCAGCCACGGTTGCTGACATCTGACTCGATGACTAAGTCCAGGCGCCAAGTCAAAGATCGCAGGGCCATTCCATGCTGGCTAACCACCATCTGTGTTCCTCTGTGGATTCATTGTCGAGTCAAACGAGGACTTCGTAGGATTCCTCCCGGCAGAGAGCCGATGTGCAGAGCCTTTGGAGCGCCTGATATTGCAGCGGTCCTGGGAGGACCGCTTGGATCGAGGTTGAGAGCAGGCCGATTAAGTTCCCCCCCCCCTTTCCTTCTTCTGGACAGCTGGCGAATGGAAAAGACCTGGAGGGCGAGAGCCTTGCATAGTTCTCGCTGAATATCTCTTGGCTTTTTTTGTAGAAGGCTGAGGAATCGTGTTAAGGAGTCTACGGTAAAACCTAGAAACTCTATCTGTTGTGATGGGACCAGGATATACTTTTGGGGATTTATCAGAAACCAATGTGTGGAGAGAACCTGGGTTGTCCAGTGCAGATGTCGAAAATGGGTCTGTTGCTCTGCTGCCATGATCAGTATATCGTCTAGATCCGTGTTTCTCAAGTGGTGGGTCGCGACCCAAAAGTGGGTCGCAACCAAGGGCGGACTGGGTCGCGGGGCAAGTGCCCTAGGTCCTCTCTAATGCCTGGGACCCACTGATGCATTTTACCTGCAGCAGCAGGTCCCAGACAGCGAGACTACCTCTGCATCCCTCACCTCCCTTGCTAGTGTGGAAAGCAGGGATAGCCCCCAGCCGCCACGCACCACCTGGGACCCGCTGCATCAGGTAAGGTACTCTGTAATGGAAAGGTAGGGGGGATAGAATCTGTAATGGGAAGTTGTGAGGTGGGACTCCGTGACTAGCAGCAGCTCTGTACTCCCAACAGGGACTGACATGTGTCCAGAGCATTCTAATACTGGCTGCCAACACCAGGAGCCACTGTGCACAATGCACATCTCAGTGACGCAAAAGACTGTTGGGCTCCCTATGTATATTTGATTGTGGTTTTCCCTTTCTGTTTTGTTAATCTGTCCTTTTACCTATTTACACAATCTTCTTTCTGAATATCTGTTATTCTGTCTGTCCATCTATATCTGTGTGTCCTTCTGTGTACTTTCCTGCCTTCCTCCTGATGTGATAATCCCTGCAGAAAACTAGAATGTACACTGAGAATTTTCAGCAGAATCACACACACTGCTTCTGATCCCGGCCTCCCTGCATAACATGGATGGGCGATGAGGTTGTGGCTGGTGGGGCACTGGCTAGTATCAGAGCCAGATATACATAGGTTCAGTGCTCTCTAGGATCTGGCTGCTCTCGGTGCTCCCCAGGATCTGGCTGCTTTCAGTGCTCCACAGGATCCGGCTGCTCTCAGTGCTCCCCAGGAACTGTGCCGTCCACTCTAGGTAGCCGAGTGTCAGCCACGCACTGTCTCCTCCACCTTCCGGTGAGGAGGTGCCGCTACAGTTAACAGTCACACTGAGGCCACACCCTGAACACAGCCCCGCGCCCACTGACTGTGCGAGATGAGGTCACATGACTGTCTTGCGTCAATCAATACATGGGAGGCCAGCCTCCTATGGAGGCATCTTTTGACTGTGTTGGACCAATGGTGCTTTCCCATTGGTCCAAGCTATTCCATTGCTCTCAGTGCCTCTCTGAGGCACTGAAGAGCGTAGATTCAGGAAGTAGGCAGCGTCAGACGCGCGCTGCAGACTTCTCAATCTCTTTGCCAGCTTGAGTTTACGTGATTATTGTAGCGTTCAGCTACGCAAATTGCGTAGGCTCAGGGAAGGCAGGCTGCGCTGCTGTGAAGAAATAATGTGCGCAGCAGCAGAGACTGACGGCAGGGAAGTGCAGAGCAGGTGAGTTTAAGTTTTTAATAATATTTTATTACTCCTTCAGTAGTGATTTAAATTAGAGTTGCTTTTCTACCATCACCTCAGACTTTGAGACACTTATTAAGAGCAAGAAGCATCCCCAGTTTTCCCATAAGTTCTAATTAATTTCATATGTTTCAATTGCAGTTTTAAATAGTTTTATTGGGTTTTTGCCTCAGCAGCACTTTCATTTTCACTAGTGCTGTGATTACTGCACTATCCATTTTGGAAAGAAATGAATCCCTGTTTGTTTACAAATTTTTTAAAAAGTGCATTCATGGTAGAATAAATAATAATGTTTCAGAAATTCAATTATTTTTGGGTCGCGACTTAATGACCAAGGACAATTGTGGGTCCTGAAGGTCCACAGGTTGAGAACCACTGGTCTAGATATACGATCAGTCTAGTTTACCTGACGTGAAGAAGGGATATTCAGGGCCATAGGAGCTTCGAAAATCACTGTGGTGCCGAGGATAGGCCGAAAGGGAGGCAAGTGAAGTGGTACTTCTTGTCTTCACACAAGAACTTGAGATACTACTGATGGTCCAGGTGGATCAGGACCATAAGATGTGCATCCGTAAGATCCATCTTGGCCATCCAATCTCCAGTAAACAGCAGATCTCTCAGACAATGAATCCCTTCCATCTTGAAATGTTGATACCTGACATGTTGGTTCAAGGATTTGAGCTTTATTACAGGGCAGAAGGTGCCACCTCTTCTTCTTTTTTTTTCTTAACCAGAAAAAGGTTGCTTATGAAACCTGGAATGTGGTTGTAGATGCGTTGAATTGCCCCCTTTTTTTACCAGTGTCCGGACCTTCTCCCAAACTTATCGACCTGGGAGAAATAAATCCAGAGAGGCAGGATGTCCTGTTTGGGAGATACACAAAATCTATTAAGTAACCGTGGACGGAGTACCCATGGGTCTGATGTGGTGAGGTGCCAGGCCCGCGTAATGCAAGTCTGCCACCCACCAGGTCCGGACTCATGGAAGGGAAGCAAGAGGTACACTCACCAGGTGGTCTGCACCAGAAGGAGCTATGGCCTCGTGCACAGGAGTAGCATTGTGGGAAGAATCGAACCGCTTGGTTTGAAGCCGCTGGCTGGGCTCACTGGGGTGATGGAGCTGTAAGGAAGTCAGCCGGCCAGGCGGTCCCTGCTGCTGCCGACCCTGGAGAAACACAAGCTGGTGGACTCACAGAAACCTTTTTTCAGGTTAGATTGGGCTTTGACCATTTTATTAAATGTGGAGGCATAGCGCCCCATTTTATCCTCAAAGTTGTCTCCAAACAATCTGCCGTCAGCAGAACCCCCTGGTTCCTTCTTAGCCAGGCTAGCCATGTTGGGGTCAAGACACAGGAGGATTGATTTTTCTGTGTGCTAGAGATGACGCAGAGTTGGCATTGCCCAAAAGACAGAGTACGGCGGATCCAGCCATGGAGCACCGTAACCTCTGGTTGCTCGCCAGAGGTATGGGCGTACTCGGTCGCCTCTAGTAGCTGAGTAATGGGACCCACCACGTCCAGGAGCTTGTCCTGGCATGAGTGGAAAGCGAAATCTACACCCTTTCGGGTTTGCTGTTCTTATTCGCCAGAAATTTTGACATGCTCTCCTCTAACTATGGCATATTTTGCTAGACACTGAAGGCCTGGGGCATTCTGCTTGTAGTTTTGAGTGCGTTTTGCGATCCAGAGGAGTGCACAAACGTTTATTAAGGTATTTCACCCTGGTGGATAGGGTCCATTCTACAGCATGTGGGTGCTTCAACTTATCTGGGTTGAAGAAATCCTCTTCATCAGACCCTTTGGATTCCACGCCCTTTTGTTGGTTTCGAACCAGTCGGGGTTGATCCAGACCGGACCGCCAGACCTCCACATCTAGGGAATCTGCAGAATCTACGCCAGACGAGTCTGAATCCGAGCGGGGCTGCATCCTGGCTTTTTTCCAGGAGCGCTCCATAGCCACACGACGTGTAGTTGCTCTTTTGCGAGGCCTTCCCACACGGTCAGTTATGGAGGTAGCCCCACCATCTATAACCTTCCCAGTATTGAGAGGAATGCAGTGTATGGGTTCAGCGTAGATGTTTTTGCTCCTGAGGATCCCAGGAGACAGACAAAATTTTTAGGTTTCAAAGTACGGCGAGGGAGATCTGGACCCATGAGTGTGAGTTACAACGGCTTGCAGGAATACAGTGTGCATTTTTGTCCCCAGGCAGGATGGGTGGGGGACAGCTTCCCACCTCAGTCGCTGCTTACAACAGAGTCTGTTGCCGGGCAGATTTCAGCACCACACAGCGATTTTAAAAAAAATAACCACAGCGGGTTTCTATTCTGCTACAGAAACGGCTGGGACAGGCGGCGGCACAGTGTATTAACCCCCTTCATGACAGGTGGGCATCACCCATGCCGCCAGATGCTGCCGCGGGCCTCTAATTTGGCTCGCCCATGCTATCGACATGCAGCGCAAATCATTGGCTGCAGGGGGACAGCCAGTTCAGGCCGTCTCTCTGCAGCCAATGACGCACGCCGGCTGCAGGAAGGGGCTGAGACAGACCTGCATCTTCAAGGCCCACCCGCCGCAAGGATGGCATAGAGCATCCTGTGGCGGGAAAGGGTTAATGTATTAGGCTAGTAAGCTATAATAATAAGAGGCCACCGCCAACCGCAGCTCCCACCAGTGCCCCGTGTAATATGGGGATGCTACGGGTTACCAGCAGACCCAGGTTTTCCCAATTAGCATCCCCATTTTAGCTCAAAGTAGAGAATATTTAACTTTTTCCCTTTCTAGAAGACTTATATTAAAGAGACCCGTTTTTGGAGAGCGCAGCTAGCGCTTTCTAATGTTACATGTTAATATGGACAGCAGCAGATTATATAGAATTGCAAATAAACTGTTAAGCAGCAGATAAACCCGTGCAAAGAGGTAGCAGGGCTGAAACTCTGCTCCTGTCTTCTTAAAAGAATTACTTGCGGAGACCGCATACTGCAAAGTCAAAAGTAAAAAGACGTTTGTGAGGGTCTTGAGAACGAGCAAATAGCACTTGTCTACAGTGGTGCCCGCTCAGGTCTCACAAGGCTTTAGCTCGATTGTGCCATTTATAGGGACAACTGCTCCATATGCAAGTCAGATATCAATCACCCAGAAAGGGTGCCCAGTACTAAATGCCAAGGACATCATTCCAGTCCACCCCGATAAACATTTCGACCTTGTTAGGCCTCGTCGGGAAGGTACAGCAGACATCCTCTGGGAACCTCAAGCAAGTGGTCCACGTCTAGATTACTCTGTAAACTTCTAGTGAGAAAAAGTTTTGTGCGTTTCTAAGTTTAGAGGCAGGTTGGCAGAGTGATCGCAGAGGGAGACTGGGGACTTTCCCCCCAATCTCACACTGCTCCTAACGGATCGGACCGCCATGCACGTCACAGGATGAGGGGTGAGTATCTGATTTATTTATTTATTTTTTGGGGAGGGTTTTCAGCTGGTGCTGAAGCGGTATCAGCTCCAGCTCCAAGCTGTTGTTAACTTTTGAGTTAACCACCGCATAGAACGGAGGTGGTAAAATTTTATAAATGCCCTCTAAGTCTCCCAGGTTGAACCACATACCACACTGGAACTTTGTATACATTACGTTTACAAAAGAATTAATCATCATTCTGTTACACAGAATCTATATATTTATTGTGATTTACTGCACCAATATATGTAATTTGCTTCCTTTTTATATATCCATGTGGACGAGGTTATCTATGGGAACCATCTGTGTCCTGTGAACGAGTTATATCGCACTAACCACATATGTACACATAAGCTTGTACATTTTGTCCGATTTGTTGCATTGTTTAAAGATCAACTTTAAAACTAAAAGGGTTATTCAAAGAGAACTGAAAAGTCACCGCACGTTCGGTGACTTTTCGTTCTCTTAAATTCGGTGCGATTTGGCGATCCCATTTCGGCGAAACTGCGGTGTATTCAGCAAGCACCACAGGGCCATCATAGTGCACCGAAAAGCCACCGCAAACCCAACCAACACTCACAGCAAAACCCGGCGAACGCACACCGACACCCGCAAAAGCATCTGGATTAACCCCGCCAAACACGGCAGAGAAACCTGAGCAGCCGCCGGAAAAAGCTGACACCGCAGACAAATGGACAGAAGAAAAAAACAGTGTTTGAAAAGTGAAATGCTGTTTGCAAACATACTAATGAGCGAAAATGTCTGAAATTTACATATAAGATCCAATGAATGATAATAAAAAGGGCAGTTACAGAAAAAATAAACTATTAAATAAAAAAACGGGAAAAAAGTTTGACAAAAAAATGCCTGAAAGATTCTAAAAAAAAAAATCTAAAAATAAAGACTCTTTACAGCAGAATAAAATAATAAACCGTTTATTAGATATTAAGTTAAAATGGGAATTTTTTTTAACATTGAAGCCTATGGGATTCTCCTGAATAAATCTGTCGAATGAAACCACCGAACAGGGAATTTCGGCAACTTTTTCACTGCTGGTTTTTGTTCTCTGGATAGATGAAGCATTGATTCTCTATGGGGATTTCACTGCCCTCGAACAGGCACCGTATGTGCAGGCAATTCGCCAACATTTGGCGAACTGTCTGCTCTCTGGATAGCCGCAGGGCCAGGAAAGGTAACCGAATGCTGAATTTCACTGTTCGGTTACCTTTCGGCCACACTTCGGATCTCTTTGAATAACCCTGTAAGCTTTCAAAACTTAAACTAATCTAGTCGGGCATGCTGCTGTTATGGTGCCTAGAGTTTCCCTTTAATTAAAGTAGCACATCAGCACATGACCTGATTTGTAATATTTATGTCCATATTTAAACTACAAAATGGGAAATCCAAGGAAGGTACAGAATGTCTTTCAAAAGCTGATTTTTATGTTAAATGATTTATGCTACTAGTTTCACCTACATTTTGTAGTCTCTTGCAATTTGTTTATTTTCTGTGCGAGGAAAAGTTTGATAGTTTTTGGGCAAATTAAACCACTTGCAGTTAAGTTGTGAGGAAATAATTGTTTGTTTTTATTCTAGGAAGAGTGGGCAGAACCTTTAAAATTAAGAAAATTAGAAGCGAAGATGTGATGTTTGATGCTGACTCACTTTCTATGAGAATAGAAGAGAATGACCAGCCTTTATCTGATGATGCAAGAGAGACACTTCAGTTTACAAATAATGAGCTAAAGGATGCCCATTGGTTCTATGATACCCCAGGAATTGTAAAGGAAAACTGTGTAAGTATTTAGAAACTTATTTTTGTATAACTTTTCTCCTTTTAGGCTAGGGTCAAACGAACACATTATTCGCAGCGACCGTCAAAAAGTGCTTCCGAACGTATTGTTTTCACGGAATGCGCGAAAACGGTCCTACGATGCGCATTTTCGTGCGTGATTTTTTACGGATCGTCAATAAAACACTTTTTGCGTCTGGACGTTATGTAGGCTGGACATTAGCAGCGTCTGACATCTCCTAATCACGCAAACACGCCACTAGCGGACGCAGCGCACTCTGTACGTCAGTATTAGCGGTTCTGCGTTCTCGAAAAAATGCGTTCATTTTCCACTTGCGTGGACTTTCGTGCGTCCATACTTCATATATTGGCCGTCATTGCCCATCATTTGCTGCTACTGCGGTCGTGATTAAGTGCGCCTAAACGCACGTTAAAAATGCATTAGTCTGACCTCAGCCTTACAGTTCAGCACTTGTGGACGTTATTCACTTAATAACTTTACATGGACCCACACTGCAAATTGAATAAAAACTTCTAAATGAACAGTGAAATAGGTTTTCCTTGATCGGCTAAAGGCATGTCTTCCTAACGAGTCCTGTAATGGGGTCAGATTGTTTTTGTTCTTACTTTTTGAAGTTCTTACTCTATAGGATAATTCCAGAGAAATGGAAATTTGCGCAGAAAACTTGTAAATTTAAAACTTTGCCTAATTTTTTTTATCAGTTTGTTATAAAACAAGAGAGGAAACGTATGCTTCTGGATTCTGCTTATCACCTACGAATAGAATAGGTTATAAAAAGAAAAATGAAAGACTAACAAAAATGTAGTTCTGTAATGTGCAATTGCAAGAAAAAGGTTGGAATCCCTTGTGGAACGTCCTGAATTTCAGTATTGATTACTCCTAAAATGTAGCCTTATATTCACACATGTCATGTAGAGAAGCAAAATTTGACCAAACAACCTCATACTTTTCAAATTGTTATTGAAAACCCTGAGTAACCCTTCAGAATAGCAGACTCCTCTTTAGCTACTAAAGGGGTTATTCAAAGAGTGCCAAACTTGCCACTGAATTGCAATGAATGGTGAATTTCACCGTACAGTGCAATTTCGTGGCAATTCAGAAAGCTGGCAATTCGCCAAATATTGGCGAAATGCCCGAAAAATACGGTGCAATTCACCTCAGATCGCAACAGTTCGGTGACAGTGAAATTCCCCATAGAGAAGTAATGGTTAGAGAATGCCGAACTACACCAAAATGTTGGAAAAATGCTAAGATTTTCTGTGCGTCGGTTCGACAGGTTTAAACAGATGAATCCCATAGGTTTCAATGAATATTAAAAAATATCCTGTTTTTATTACTCTTTACATTTGCAGAAAAAATCAATTTTTTCTTTTGGCATTATTCGAGATTTTTTTTAGATATTTATGATTCCCATTTTTTATATGGCGTTTTTTTAAAATTCTGTAAAGAACCTTTTATTATTTTTAGGACTTCTTTTTGAATTTAAAAAATAATTTGAATAGTGCAGACGGGCAATAAATCATAAAAAAGACACACAAGACAGGGTGGGGATAAGCATGCAAGCCAGACAGCCATTGCAGGGGAGTCGGCGGAGTCTGCAAGGAGTAATCAGAAAACATGAACAAAGGAAAAAAAGGGAGGTGGGGAACCGCCCATATACGCGACATTCTCGGCACACTCCAGTGTCCAGAGAGATGACCGGAGGCCATGGAAGGGGCCAGACGACCAGGGGCCAAAAGAAACATACCCACGTTCAGGTGGCTCGCCCAGGACAAACCATGGTCCTAACCTTCTGTACAACGTAAATATTCAGCGTGAGAATAGGAAGGTGGAGAAGGGAAAGACAAGGGAAAGAGGGTGGTTGTAAACAAAACGAGAAGCGGGGTATTCCGCAGCAAATGGTGTCCAAAAAGGGAATAAGGCACATAGCCCCTCCACGCTCACCCGTGTTCAACCCGGGACAGTGTTGACGGAATCAGCATGCCTGGGTTCAGGGGACCGGAATGCAGGCTAAGGCAGCACTCTGAACTTAGTAAGAAGGGGCCAAGCCTCATCAGGGGTGCCAACTGCGTAAGAAACAGCATTGTGTAGGATGGTAATTGTTCCAGAGATACCACAATGATGACGTATCCTCCCAGCTCTCAAAGACGTCGTAACTTCACAGAACCTGTGCATGGAACATCAGGGTCAAAAATGGCAAATGTTCATTGTTGTCCATTGAAAATGGACCAGTTCAGCCCCTCAAAAACAAAGGCAGTATAAGCCCTCGGCATCAGGCTTGTTTTTCCAGAAAGCTCCTGGGACACAGCAAGGATTTCTCTCAAGGCCACCAATGGCGCCACTGCAGGCTTGTGAAGGCAAATAGCAAACTCAAACACCGCAGGGCCAGCTTTTGGGAGGGCCAAAAGATGATGTGCCATGTTGTTCAGGAACCCCAGGAGAGCAGCAGAAGACACCGACTCAGGCACACCTTGAACATGGACGTTCCTTCGCCGATGACGTGTCTCCAGGGTCACAATTACTCACGATAAGTGATCGCTTCAACATGTGTAGCCAGCCTGGCCTGATCAGCTGCCGTCTCTACCACTGGCGTGTACACAGCCTTCACTAGGGTTGCACCGCAGCCACTTCGTCACGGATCGCTCGGGCGTCGGTCCCCCTTATCCCCCTCAGTACTGTGACGAGACGACGAATATCCCCCCTCGTGGAAGGTAGAGAATCTGCGGTCGCGTCCTCTAGTGCAAACCTCCGACCTTGGGGAGCTGTACGACTAGGACAGCCCCTCCTTCTCAGCAGCAGACGAGGTGGCAGTTGCCTGCACCGCAGCCACACATCCCTCCTGCCAAGATGGCTCCTCTTCTGAAGAATGGTGGGGAGAGCGACTCTGGGACTCCCCACAGTGTCGGCTTGAGCTGCCACACAGAGATGCTTGTATATCCTGCTGGTGGGGGCACGCCTGGCAGATCCTCCTTCCTGATGTCTTCCCTATCTAACAGCCCAGGTAAGAAGGCAGCTTTGGAGAGGTGGCAGGGCCCACAATGGACCCAGAGTAGGTGCAGGGTTATCAAAGATCCTTTTTATTATTTTCAGGTATTTTTTTTGTTTTAAACACCTTTAGTGTTGTATTAATAAATAAAAAGGAACAGTTTATTTTTACAATTTAGTTTTCACTCTTTACCATGGTCATGTTTTGTAACATTAAAAAGGCCATGCTCTGGCCTTTCCAATGAATCCAAACATGACCCTCTATCTACCACCAATTGGGAGATACGACCCCCTATCTCCACCATGGGGATTTCCATCGAATTGAGCTCGCCGAATGAAAGGGCACAGAGATTTCAGTGCTCTTTCAATCACCCTTTATGTGATGATGATAATCCAGAAGCAGCAGAAAGAGTATTTCTGGCATGAGCCCTCTGGAGGGAAAAGCTTGCAGTTTCATTATGGTCCTCCTCTTTCCATAAAGAATTTAACGTCTTTAGCGCACTTCTGGCATGCAAGGATGTGTTTTGTCATCCTCATCCTTGTAGCATATTGAAAAGTATACATGTCACAATATTTGAAAATTGCAGCTTTGCTCTCAGAAGAAATTGTACTGTGCGAAGGTTTCAAAACTCTAGATGTGGGTCTCACTATATTATTGAGAGATGGAAAAGATTTACTGGCTAGACTGTAAGTAAACATTATGCTGTGATGAGAACATTAATAGGAATAATTTAAAGGTTATAAAGCTAAACTAGCTTGTCAGGCAAATTTACACTTTTCACAGCAAACTACGTTTAGTGGAATTGAACGTGCACAATATTGACACCCCCAGGTGTACCACTCCCACACCTATCACTTCAATAGCAACAGATAAAATAAGGTGGGGGTGTACAATATAAAATATGTGAATGTACTCTTTTTCCACACTGTGTACAACACTATAAAATATAATTTTCAACAGAAGGTGTGTCATACACCGGGTACATGTAACCGAAGAAAAGGACATCGATCTAAATGCACCAATTTGTTTGTACCTAAATAAATAGCTCCAAATAGTATGAAAACTAACTCACGTGATTCTGAGCATTTGCTCTATTGTATTAAGGACCCAATCTCTCCTCTACAAATCAGAAACTGGGGGGGGGGGCAGAGAATCAGTTTACTGATTGGCTGAAGTTCTCCCTCCATGAAGATCTGAAACTGTACTGGAGAGATCTGGTCCTTATACATTAGAGCATACGCATTGCTCAGAATCAAGTGAGTTCGGTCCAAATAGTGTGAATCCAAACAAACTGGCGCATTAAGATATTTACCCTTTTTTCTGTTGTATGTCCCTGGCGTATGACACATACCTATTGCTGAAAAATATATTTTATAGCGTTGTACACTGTGTGTAAGAGTGCATTCACATCTTTTATATTGTACACCACCACCTTAAATATAAATTTACACTCCATTTCTGTCCTATCAGGCCTTAATTGACAGAGAAATCATCCAACTGTAGGAGGTGCAAGATGGAACCCACAAGCAAACTAAACTGGGGCATATTCCCTGCAGTGCCCCCTAGTGGGAGAAATGCATGTTTTTTGTTAACAGAGAAGTACAGTGCTGCTAAAATTGTATTCCAGAATTTGCTTGTCTTCAGCTAAGACCACATGCAATAATTTAATACTTTACATGGAGACCTTGAAAGGTGAGACTTTATGTAAAGTCTCACCTTTCAAGATCTCCATGTTCTATAATTTGAATACCATGTCATAGATATAATATTTATCCTTGTAAAAGAACATATTCCACATTCAGGTTTTTTTTCTTTCTGGGGAAACACCGCTTTGGAAAAAGACGGAAAAAAAAATATTTTCCTATTTTCAGGCCTTCCCATCTCTACCCTCAGCTGCTGTCTCGGAGTGCCTGCTCCTGCGAGCGCTTTCGAAGATTGGATGTCATCATGCAAAGTGTGCTGAGATCATTGGTCCCAGAGCTGGTCCCCCACAGAAATGACATTCAAAATCCCCTCTGCTGAATGTCAGCTGTCAACGTAGGAAACTCCGCTTCACACAGCTGTTCTAGCCACACAAGGCAGGATTGGGAGGTGAACATTCTATACACCTCAGCAGGCAGTTATAGCTAAAAGTATTTATAAAGCGCCAACCAGTTCTGTAACATCGTACAATGGGTGAGACGGAAAAACAAATATACATACAAGTTAAACACAGGGTTATTTAGAGAGAGGTGAAAAACCAGGAGAATGACTGGAAAAGTGAAAATTCTAGGTCAAAATAGCCAAACCAGAAAAATTCTCCCATTTATCTCACTTTCCAAATCGGCTATTTGATCTAGATGGTTCTCTTCTTCTCCTGCCAATTCTCCTGGTTTTCACCTCTCTGAATAACCCCCACAGAACAAGAGGACCCTGCTCGAGAGCTAACAATCTGGGTGCCAGGAGTTTGATTATCCTGACTGCCGGTCACTGATGTAGTCAGCATACTCGGCGAGCTTTCTGAGCTAGGATGAGGTCGGCCTAGAAATCCAATCCCTCAATCTGTGCAGGCGCTACACAACTTGCGAAGGTACATAAATTGCAATTTAAAAGAACAAAAAGCTACAGGAACTTCTGCTTTTTGGAAGCCCTGAGCTGACTGGATGGAGCAGCCAGGCAAGAAAAGGGGAGTATTTTAACCTGAAATTTTAAATTATAGAAAAAAAAATTGGCAGATGCTGTCAGCACCATTTGACAAACACAGAATCTCTTAATCAGAAAAGAAATGGTAATTGTTACGAATGCCGAAGTCTTAAATTTGCCCTCAGCCGCCGTGATTTGTTCGCCTCCACCAGTTCCCGGATTCTCCCCTCAGCAAGCAGCACTGATTCAATGCCAGTTCTTAATTTCTCCCAATAAAGCAGACAACACTGTTCATATTGGGTTAAGCAGACACACTAGCCATTTCACATGGCCTGTTTTTATTTGGTACAGGATCCGATAAGAACAGTTAACATCCCAGCCCCCAAACATCCTGGCACTGCCATTCAGCCTGCTCTGCATCAGGTCCTCCCAGATTTTAAGCTCTTGAGCAGGGTCCTCCCTGATACTCAAAGACAAAACAGCGAAAGGAGTGAGGCTCAATAAACCACTCCACAGGGCATAACCCAACAATAACAATGAAAAACAGTTTGCACAAAGTGCAACAAGAGTGGTATAAACAAATAATTTTAATGGTTAATGATAAATTAAAAAGGATTGGAAAAAATAGATATGTGGACAGTGACCCAAGAGGAAGTCGATGCCGTACCAATTAGTAGCAAGGATATACTTGTAATTAATGAAGGCTGCCTATATACCGGTGGTTCAAGCCACCCAGAAGGCAATAGCAGTGAAGGTAACAAGTAACAAAGGCATACACGAAGATACTAATGGCTCACTATACCTCAGTGGTTCAAGCCACCTACATAACCGATTGCTAGGCACACTAAATAGATCACCAATAATAGCCAAGGACAAGGTCCACAAGAATAATTGCAAAATAGAGCTGTTAAAAACAAAGAGAAGGCATATCTCAGAGATTGACTTCCTCTTGGGTCACTGTCCACATATCTATTTTTTCCAATCCTTTTTAATTTATCATTAACCATTAAAATTATTTGTTTATACCACTCTTGTTGCACTTTGTGCAAACTGTTTTTCATCCTCCCTGATACTGTTGTATGTGTTTAACTTGTATGTATATTGGTTATTCTGTCTCTCCAATTGTACAGCGCTACAGAACTTTGTGACGCCTTACAAAATAACTGTAATTGCAGTCATACAGAGCAAGGGTCATTGTTTGGGGGGATTCTAGGGGAGCAGCGGCAATCCATGGGTACCCTTTGATAGCTCGGGCCCCTATGGTGTCACAGTCCAAAAAGCGGCCAAATCCGGAGGCAAGGGCAAGGATGGCAACGTTTAGCAGTTACCCCCAGCTGATGCCGCATTGTCGCTGCTGCCCGAGCTCCTGGAGCCAAGAAAGGCTCAGCAACATGGGTTCCCGATGGAGCTCCCTCCTGAAAATCACCACAACGGTAGCTGCCATGAGGGGGAACATAACCCCAAAAGAGCACCCTGCTGGATCAAAGGATTTTCAGGGCACCGGGGTTTAAAGTTTCTGCAGATGTTTCCATTAAAATGAATGCTGTGCAGTCCTGGAATGGGATTGGCTGGTTTCAAAACCAGGCTTCCCCTGGTGTCAGATAACACAGTGAGCATGAGGACAGGTTTATAGGCAGTTGGATTATGTGCTGATGGGGAAAAAGGCTCAAACCACCACCTTTTAACATTAAAACATAAACAGACAAATGGCTTACATGAGGGGAATTGCAGAGGAGCGAGGTTTTAGTACAGTCCAGTCTCTGAGCACGGGGTTCTGTGACCGTATCTAACCCTTTGAATGTTCCCTGGCAGCCTTGCATACCAGTTTTACCAGACTATTGCTATGACCATACAGTACCACAGACAGGGCCATACAGTGATCTAGAAAGGGTAGTAGATACTGCTCCCACTGGGAGACTATTCCATGTATCTACTACCCTTTCTATATCACTGCTACATGGAATAGCCTCACAGTTGGGGCAGTAACAGTGATATAGAAAGGGTAGTAGATACATGGAATAGCCTCCCAGTGGGAGCAGTATCTACTACCCTTTCTATATCACTGTTACTGCCCCCACTGGGAGGCTATTCCATGTAACAGTGATATAGAAAGGGTAGTAGATACATGGAATAGCCTCCCAGTGGGAACAGTATCTACTACCCTTTCTATATCGTTGTTACTGCTCCCACTGGGAGGCTATTCCATGTATCTACTACCTTTCTACATCACTGTTGGAATAGCCTCCCAGTGGGGGCAGTATCTACAGACTGTCTCCACCAAGATGGTGGCGAACCGGGCGGCCCTGCCAATGATGTCAGCAGGGCGCAATCTCCACCACCCTGTACCCTGACTCCCTAGCAGTAATTGTGGCAGGCGTCGACTGTACCCTGACGTCCTGAGAAGAGGATCCTGCTGTACAGTTGACTGGATGCGGGTGGCCCAAAATGAGAAAGACAGCCACAGGCCCTCCATAACAAAAGAGTGAGAGAGTGGTAAGGTAGGGAAGCTGTGGCATTGGTAATATATTGTTGATATTGGCACTGTGGCACAGAAGGGGCACCACCAGGCACAGCATAGATTGGCACTGTGGCACAGGAGTGTCACCCAATTAATCAGTGACTCAGACCACGGCTAGAGGTTGTCCGTGCAAGAGCAACGTTCAGCGTCCTTTATGGCCTGTGAGATGACACCAAATACTCCCGATAGGCATGACACGGATGGGGGGGGGCACCAAAACACATCTTCGCCTGAGTAGACAAAAATGCTTGAACCGGCCCTGACCACAGAATAGTACAACATTGTTTGTCCCACCTGAATGATCTGTCTGTATTGTTACCTGCTTCGTAGTGTTTCGGCCTCTGTAAGCAGGAAATAGCTGGGGGTGGATGAGCATATATAAAACCAATATTGTGAGAACAGCATAAGCCAAAACCCCACGACGGTGTTATAAAAATATAATGTAACCCATTATATTAAAATCTTAGGAAAATACGGATATATGCAGCGCTGATATAAATATATGGGGATATTGCTTTAACACACAAAATGGGCCTTATCACCCCTAAAGATAATTCCAGAAAAAAGAGAAGTATAGTGTGAAGCGCTTTCAATGTCCCAAAAAAAATAAAGCTGTGATCTTCAAGAAGAATTTTCTTTATTTTTTCTTTCCTTTCCCCGATATCCTCAAATAGAATAGAGAGGGAACATAGCGCGGCCTGCGATATATGTGAATTATAGCTTAATAGGATAATATCACTCGCATGAGCCCCCCCTGGCTCTGGTTCATAAACTTCTGAGTTATTCGTTAGCCACCCAAATGCCCCACCGAACGTCTCTATATGTCTTGGACCATCTCTAGTAAAAGGGTGAATGTAACATATTGTCATACTCTGTCCCTTACAGTGATGACATGTGTTCACATATCTACCACTTGACGCGTGATTCTCCTTGATATTATGCAGCTTTATCAGACGCCAGATTTACCAAAATCTGCGCAAAAGCTTTACATTGTGGCTATTGTTTAATCTACAGTATTTAACAAATAATGAGGTGGAGGAGGGAATGTTTACATAAGGTGGCAGGAGGCTATTGTTCTCCAGGCTACCTGAGATAAAAGGTGACAGCTGAATGCAATAAGCCAGGGAGTTGAAGACTTCTCATCTATCCCCTGGCGATGTCCTTTCAATGCCCGTTGTTGTCTTCTTGTGAGATTTTGGGCAAATTTACTTTTTAAGATGTTTGGCCTCCAGCTTCTCTATAGCATCGCAAATTAGGTTGTGGAACAATTCAGCGTTGTCTTGTTTTAACCAAGGACGAGGGGTCTTTAGCCACTTAGCTGCTAAGGACGCGCTCAGCGCGTCCTGCCAAGAGCACCTCCTGTGCTATGAACGCGCTGATTACTGCCCCCTCCCATCTTGGATGTCAGCCCGGGACCCCGGCGGGGCCATTAGATGTCATCGCGGCGGTGCAATGACATCTAATTCAGGCGCCCCCCCCCCCCCACGAGTGCGGAGGAGGCGCCTGAAAGGGAGGGGTGAAGGCCTTCGGACCTCTCTCCCTCCCGATCGCCGGGGGCCAGCCTGCCCTTCCAAACGTTGGCTGACATTAACCCCTGGGGAGCCGGATCACGATTCGGCGCCGAAAAGTGCCGGACCGTGATCCTCTCCTGGAGCTGACCGACATCTTGGATTGCACGATGCATTGCACGATAACACCAGTCCTGGAGTTAACCCCTAGCTGCCAGCAATGGTGGAGATAGGGGGTTCCAATGAACCCCCTGTCTCCCGACCGGTGGCAGCTAGTGGTTAATGTTTGATATCGTTGGATCGGCCAGAGCGCATGGCCTTTCCAACGATACCAAACATGACCATGTAGAAAGTTTTTTTTTTTTAAAAAAAATTAAAAGAATAAAATATTTTAAAAAAAATTAATAAATAAACAAGTTTTTTGTTTTGTTAATGCAGCAATATTGTTCCCATTTCAATTATAATGTGAACAATGATGCTGCACTAACGATTTTTGTATGCGGTGCGTTTGTTAAAAATAGCGTAATTTCCCCCCAAAAAAAATGTAACGAGACCCTATTTCTAATTTTTTTAACAAGCGCACCCCATACAAAATATAATCACAATTGCTCGCATGTTAAAATGTGAAAAAAAAACACTTTACACGTTGTAAATTATTGAAAATTCTAATTTTATTGCATTTTTTTGTTATATGTATACGTCATGCCCTGTATGTATAATATAATAATGATATATTATGAATCTGCCGAGTCTGCCGGAAAGAACGATATATAATATGTCTGGGTCATATACTAAAATAAAGCTTCAAATGCGTTTAAACATGATGAGCAAAACCGGTAAAAATTAGCTCAGCACAGAGGCGGGAAAAGCCTCCGCAGCGAAAGGGTTAAAGTCAATGCATTTATGATGTAAATGTTATGTTGTTGGTCCTTTTAAGGGGTTAATTGGTGTAAATTTACTTTGTGGTTTGAAATTTGTATCTCTAATTAGAGCATTTGGTTCATTAGGGGTGGTGGTGGAGAAGCAGCTTTGCTCTGTTTAATGCAGTGCTATTTTTTTTTTTGTCTACAACAATATCTGATATGCATTTGTAGTCCTCAGACTGTCCATGACACATGAGGGTTTTTAGTTACTGTATTTAGATGTATTTGCAGGGTCCGCTCTTTATAGGAGTTCCTGTGTATGTGACTGGGTAACGAAAAGTGTAATTTTACCTTTTTAAAGGAAATGATGAATGCATCTCCTTTATACAGACTTTAATTCTCATCATTTACTGTAGTCTGAATACTGTAATAGCATTAATCTAGTATTTTATCGCTTTTCTATCTAAACAAAAGTGTTTACATTGGTTGTAACCGTATCTACAAACTTTTTATGAAGAGCATTCATACATATATATATTATATATATAGGCAAGCACACTCTTATTGCAATATATAATTCCCTTAGATTAAATTGGTGAGCAGCAACAGTGTAATCAAGCAAGATAAATGTGCACTATGCATTTTAGGTTTCTATGCAGGAAAAAAACCTCTAGAAGTATGCCATTGTGCAACGAAGACGTGAGGTAGTATGTTTAAAATGCTTCCATTAATCCTGAAGCCAAACCAAGAATAATATAGTTGCATCAATGAGAGAAAAATTATTCCTAGCACGTATGCACCTTCATAGACAGTCTGCAGCAATTTCATCTTGCAGATGTAAGACTTACAAGTGATTTTTTTTTTTCTTCTTCTTCTTCTTGTGTCTCTCTTATCAATCATCATCTAGCTACACAGCAAAATTAATTTCGATGTATAACCATTTAACTCTGCATACATCATTCAGAAACTGAAGATGAATAGACACATGCCCCCCATTGTAATACATTTTACAACAAAATTATCTTTACCAATAAAAAGAAAGCAAATCCCAGATTGCCTGTTGTATAACAAAGAAAAAATGGTCTAGCCCTTCTACCCTGCCCACATTTTGCTACATTGAAAGAAACTTGAGGATCCAGGGACTCCAAAAAGCAGAGAAATAATCGGAACATTTATTTAGGAAACGCTAACGTTTCAGATGAAATCAAACTTTTTGAAGCTGATCCATGTTGGCCCTGGTGAGTGAAAATGTGGTTTGTCACAGAAATGAGAGATGGAGTCAGGGTGCTTCATGCTGAATTGTCCCTGTCTGGAGTCCAAACATGCAGCAAAGCTCACCCTCAAATAGTACGCCGTGCTTTCAGAGTTACATGGGGGGGGGAACCCGGGGTACGTGCAGGCTGTTTCAGGGTATTTGTGATACATGAATAAATTTACCATGCTGCCCGGTCTCTGGAATTTTAGGCAGACACTGTTACACACACTTCCTCTATCATACACAATGTTTCAACTGAGCATTCAGTCTTTATAAAACCTTCTTTTGGAATCCTACCTTGAATTGACCATTTTAGAGTCTGTGAGCACCTGCTTTTAGCAATCGATCATTGATTTGTCCTCCTACATTGCATGCATTTCCCATATTTGCATATATTCTTCTTGTGTTATATGCATGACAGTGTGTCGAAGTGTTGGTTAGTTTTATGGGCTGTGACTGTGCGTGGCCGTTTTGTGTATGTTTGAGTCTCGGTGAAGAGCAAACCTCTTTTACAAATAAAACCACCATAATTTCTTGGTGTGCCCAGTACCCTCTTCTGTGGTATCTTTTAGTGTCTCTCCCAATATTTGTTCATTTCTTTCATTGTCAGTATAAAACCAAAAAAAGGGACTGGCATACTACTTCCTCTGGTTTTGAGAAAGGCTCGTGATGAGCCAAAATGTTGCCGATCTATGTATTACAAATAAAGCTGCCCAGTTCTTCAGTGCTTCTGTGTATGTCTCTGTATTTTTGCCAGTGTCTTTCTTTTTTTTTTTTTGTCTTTCACTATCTAGGTATGACTCTTTCAGTGTGCCTGTATGATTCTGTTTTATTAGTTTTTTTGGGATTCATGATTCATTATATTTCATATAATGGATGCATTGGATGAGAAATGTTGCCAGGATAGGGACACTGATAAGATGTTTTGCACAAGCTAACTAAGGCTGGGGTCAGACGAGCGCAGTGTTAACGTCCGTGTTGCCGCACATAAGTACGTCCGTGATAGCATACAATTGTGTTAAATGGAGCCCCACACACGAAGTACGTCCGCACAGAAGTGCGGACGCATGACGGACGCTGCAAACGGACGCAGGTTAGGCAAGAACGTAATACTGCTAGAACGGACGTGCAGAGTGCGCCACGTCCACAACGTCCGCATAGCTTTGTGTGTGAGTGATGGAGCATGGTCAGACGGACTGCATTTATACGTCCAGCATTTTTGACGGACAGAATGTTTTTTCATTGTAATTTATTTTCCCCTCCTACATCCGTCAAAAAATAACTTCAGTGAAAAAACGGACTGTGTGACCACTACTGCGTCATCCGTACTGACGATGTCCGTACTGCACGGACGTACAGTCCGTAGAAATCACGCTCGTCTGACCCTAGCCTAAAGGTCTATAGTCAGGCCTGTTGGTAGTGGATTTGTGTTGAGTCCTTGGCTATACCACGGAGGTGCTCTGTGACTCTATCAGGGTTATTCAAAGAGAATCGAAAAGTCACCGCACGTTCGGTGACTTTTCGTTCTTCAATTCGGTGCGATTTGGCGATCCTATTTCGGTGACCCTGCGGTGTATTCAGCAAGCACCACAGGGCCGTCGCAGTGCAGGGAAAAGTCGCCGCAAACCCGACGAAAACTCACCGCAAAACCTGGCGAACGCACACTGAAACCCGCAAAAACCTCTGGATTAACCCCGCCGAACATGCCGGAGAAACCCAGGCAGGAGCCGATCAGAGCGCAGAGCAGCATCTGGAAAAAGACGACACCGCAGACGAATGGAGTTAACAAAAAAAAAACAGTATGCTTGAATGTTTGAAAAAAAGAAACTACAGAACGAAAATGTCTGAAATTTACATACGAGATCCAATGAATGATAATAAAAAGGTCTGTTACAGAAAAAATAAAAAACGTTTTTGGAAAAAAAAATTGCACAAACCCTGAAAAATGCCTAAAAGATCCGAAAAAATCTAAAAGTAAAGAGACTTTTTAATGCAGAATAAAATAATAAACAGTTTATTAGATATTGGATTAAAACAGGAATAATTTTAACATTGAAGCCTAAGGGATTCTCCTGAATAAACCTGTCGAATTAAACCACCGAACAGCAGGGCATTTCTGCAACTTTTCACTGCTGGTTTGTGTTCTCTGAATAGACGAAGCATTGCTTCTCTATGGGGAATTCACTGCCCTCGAACAGGCACCGTGTGTCCAGGCAATTCGCCAACATTTGGCGAACTGCCTGCTCGCTGGATATCCGAATGGCCAGGAAAGGTAAGCGTACGCTGAATATCAGCGTTCGGTTACCTTCCGGCCACAATTCGGAGCTCTTTGAATAATCCTGTATACTTTTTTCCAACAGTCTTGATGTTTTGAGTTCTTTTCTAGTTTGTTAATCTTTTCCATAACCTGTTCTTTCTGCAGTTGATCTATTCAATTTCAGCTATTTGTGTTTTTAACAACCAACTTGCGTTCACTCACTAATTCAATCACAGAACAATTGGTCATTAGATTTTCTTCTTGATAGATAACATTAATTGGCAAAGCCTATTTGAAGTGTGTGAAAGTTGACTATAACGTCTACAATGCAATTAGCTGCCATCTCTAAACTATGGTCGCAAAGCTGACTTTCAAACTCCCATTTTCTAGCCATTTCATGTGTTCCTTTTAAGTAACCGTATTTGCATGCTAGATTGTGGTTGCTTTAACAGCTCCTTAGGAACTAGAATTGTAATAACAAATTATTTTGTGTGAATGGCTGCTGAGCAAACAAAGCCTGAGGTATCTTCCCTACAGCTGATGATTCATTGGGAAGCTATGCCAGCAGGATATGTGGAATGCCTTTTGGCTTTTAAGGATCACACTGACTTCACAGCATGAAATAAACTCGATAGTCATTTACTTCTCATTATTTATCCATTATTTAAACAAAAGTATTATTCTGCAGGTGCTCAACCATTTGAACGACAAAGAAGTGAAAATTGTACTGGCAACACATGCAATTATCCCTCGTACATTTGTTCTTCAACCTGGCATGACTTTGTTTCTTGGATCTTTGGGACGCATAGATTTTTTGCAGGTACATTAAAATTCTTTCACCCATTAATTTCATGTCTTCAAATCATTTAGACACAGTTTATTAATTTTTTTAGCCTGGAACAACATTGTTTTTCTTCAACTCTACTGTTAGGCAGTTTTGCATTGTGTTTGTGATCCCTATTCTTCCCTTACAAATACAGATTGACTATTTACTCTCCACAGGGTGAGAAATCTGCATGGTTTACGGTAGTGGCTTCTAACTTATTGCCAGTGCATATTACCAGCTCCAGCAAGGCAGATGACCTCTACCAGAAGCACTCGGGCAAAGCTCTTCTTGGTGTAAGTGAAGTTTGTCTTAGAAATATTAAACTTTTAGCACAGATCCTGGATGTTGCTGAGTATCTTTGCTAGTTCAGGAGTAATTGTTTTGAAAATCTCTTAACCTGTCTCCTCAAACCTTGTCAGCCATAGATTTTCAGTGATTATTCTAGTTGACATTTTCCTAATTTTATTAAATATTTCCTGGAAAATGTTGTCCAATACAAAGTTAAAGTTCCATCAGTATTGTGCATGTTCAGTCTTGACAGTACGTAATAGAGCTCCACAACATCAGAAACTGACTTCTAAGCAGCCCCTAATTCTTATCTATTGAGGTTGAGTGGAACACATTAAGATCTAGGTATTATCTGTACTTTGTGTTTTATTATATACACTTTTTAAGCGGTCATATATTAATTTTGTGTGCTGTGCCTAGCATAGGCATTTATCTTGTGATACTATACAATAGTATCTATACAATTATTGGTTTAGCTAATGCACTTTTTTCCCAAACAAAGAATTTGTTTTATTGGAGTTGATGAATCTCTGTACTCGAAGGTTTTCTTTCTGTGACAGCTGGTAATGTGAAGCTTGATAACTAAAAGAGTGAGGCGCATGTCACTGATACCATATTATGCACTGCAAATATCAAATCCTCTGCAATGTGCTCCCCCCATTCTCTTCAAGCTTCCTTTCACACTAATGATTCATTATATGAACAGAATCCTAAAGAACAGAATCCTATTTAAGCAACTCTACAAATAGGTTGTTTTGGAACTTTACAGCGTATTCTAATAAACAGAGATAGTTAAATGTTTACAAATCCTGTTAAGGGGCTATTAAGCGTTCATAAAAACACTATAGGATACAGTTTCTGCTGACTTTAAATGTAAATATTTGCAATTATTTGCAAATAGATTTCAATGGAATGCATTACTGGTTATACTACTCCTTTTGGTATTTTTAGAAGTTATTTGTGTATCTTTTATTGCTATATATAGGTTCCAATTGGAGGAGAAGAGCGAATGAAATCCTTTCCACTGCTTGTTTATGAAGATGTTAATCTTGTGGGGATTGGACATGAGGAAGCTGTGGCTGATATTCAACTTTCCACTGCAGGTACAATATTTATTTATTTGCAAAGTATTTTACCAGGAAGGATACATTGAGATTTCTCTCGTTTTCAAGTATGTCCTGGGTTCAAGAACATTGACATTATACAGTCGTTACATAAATATAAACACAATAGTGTTGTGTTTGGTTTTTTTTTGTGTGTTTTTTCTTTTTCTCTCAATGCTTTTTTAAATTGTATATTTTCTTTCTATATTTTATGTGGGAGCAATCGTAGTTATCAGAATTTTGACTCTGCTTTTAAATAGGAATAACTTGCTAAAGCTAGGAAATATAGATGCAAATAAAGGTTTTTAACATTGATCATTGATTTAGGTATTATTTAAAGTAGGAATGCACTGATACCAGTATCTGTACTAATACCGGGCATTTGTACTCTTGCAAGAGCACCTCTCCAGTAAGTGTCCTTGGGCAAGACACCTAACGGTACATACTCGCCACCCAGAACATACTTGAAAATTAGAGAAATCTCAATGTATCCTTCCTGGTAAAAATCCTTTCTCCCAAAAGAAAAAAAAATGCCCCCGATACCAATACCGGAAGCCAACATTGGGCTGGCTTGTCGAACAGCCGAGGCGGCTCTAGACTTTGTGAGGCCTTGGGCAATACTTAAACATGCGGCCCCACTAACGGCCACAGTGAAAAAAATGCAAGCATGGGCCTGGTGCTGAGTATTTTGGTGGGCTTTTTAATATAAATAAAATTAAAAACAACAGGCTCTCCCCTTCTCTCTCTATCTCTCTCCCTCCCCCTCTCTCCCGAAGTTGAACAGGCTCTTAGGGAAATCTTATTTATTGGAAAGCTGTCACACGACATTGAATGTATTAGTGAATACCTGTAGAAAAGTATCGTTACTCGGCAGGGGTCAAGTCCTAAAAAAAAAAAAAAAAAAGTGCAGAAACTTACCAAAATTTCCCATACACCCGCAATTAACATGTACTGCTATACAAATATTGATTTTTGACACCGGCACATGGGCGTATCATCGTCAAAGTCTACAATCAAGACTTCACAAGAGCAAATACAGAGGGTTCACCACAAGGTGCAAACAATTCATAAGCCTGAAGAATAGAAAAGCCAGATTAGACTTTGCCAAGAAACATAATTTTTTTTTAAAAAAACCAAAACCGACCAGTTCTGGAAAAGCGTTCTTTGGACGGAAGAAACTAAGATTAATCTGTAGAATGATAGAAAGAAAAGCGTGTAGAAGGCTTGGAACAGGCCATGAGTGATCCAAAGCGCACAATGTCATCTGTAAAACATGGAGGAGGCAGTGTGAAGGCATGGGCATATGAGGCTTCAAGTGGCACTGGGTCATTGGTGTTTACTAATGATGTGACAGAAGCAGCCGGATGAATTCAGTAGTGTTTAGAGATATACTGTCAGCCGAGATTTAGCAAATGCAGCAAAGTTGATTGGACGGCGCTTCACAGTACAGATGGACAATAATCCAAAACACACTGCAAGAGCAACCCAGGAGTTTTTGAAGAAGTGGAATGCTCTGCAATGGCCGAGTCAATCACCTGATCTCAACCCAATTGAGCATGCATTTCACTTGCTGAAGGCAAAACTAAAGGCCAAAAGACCCTCCAACATAGAACAACTGAAGACAGCTGCAGTTAGAGCCTAACAAAACATCAGAAAGGAGGAAACCAAGTCTTTGGTAATGTCCATGGGTTCCAGACTTCAGACAGTCATTGCCAGTAAAGGATTCTCAACAAAATATTAAAAATAAAAATTTTGTTTTATGATTATATTCATTTGTCCAATTGCATTTAAGCCCTTGAAAATGGACGACTGTGTATAAAAATGGTTGCAGTTCCTAAAATTTGTACTTGATGTTTATGTTCAACCCCTTGAATTAAAGCTGAAAGTCTGCACTTCAATTGCATTTGGATTTTTCCATTTTAATTTTATTGTGGTGGCATACAGAGCCAAAAGTAAGACAATTGTGCCTGTGTCCATGGACTTCTCAAATATAAAAGTTCTTTATTGATCAACGTTTAAGTCCGCTATCCGCAAACTTTCATCAGGTTACAAATTAGGGTTGTACCGATACTAGTATCGGTATCGATGCCGATACCGGGTACTGCAGGAGTACTTGGTACTCGTGCAGTACCCCCGATATTTTCCCCGATACCGGAAGCCGGCATTGAGCCGGCTTGCCGGCATCCGAGGGGCTGGGGCAGCTGTCCGAATGCTCTATCGGCATTCGGACAGGCCCTGCAGCTGCTCACTGTGTTCATACTTACCTTCCTGAGCGATGCCGGGAAAGTCTCCACGCGTGCGCTCGTTGGAAGGCCCCCTGCCGCGACCACGTGGGACCATGCGATCGCGGCTGGGGCCTTCCAACGAGCGCACGCGCAGAAACTTTCCCGGCGTCGCTCAGGAAGGTAAGTATGAATACAGTGAGCAGCTGCAGGGCCTATCCGAATGCCGATAGAGCATTCGGACAGGCACCTGGAGCTCTCCGCGATGATACTTACCTTCCTGGGCGACGCTGGGAAAGTTTCCTCGCGTGCGCTCGTTGGAAGGCCCCCAGCCGCGTTCACATGGTCCCACGTGGTCGCGGCTGGGGGCCTTCCTACAAGCGCACGCGCAAAGACTTTACCGGTGTCGCCCAGGAAGGTAAGTATCATCGTGGAGAGCTCCAGGTGCCAGGTGAGCTGGGGGGGATCCATGTGTGAGCTGGGGCAGATCCATGTGTGAGCTGGGGCACATCCATGTGTGAGCTGGGGCACATCCATGTGTGAGCTGGGGCACATCCATGTGTGAGCTGGGGCAAATCCATGTGTGTGTAAAGAAAAGTATCGGTACTCTGTATCGGTGAGTACTTTTAAAAAGTATCGGTACTCGTACTCGGTCTTAAAGTGGTATCGGTACATCCTTAATACAAATATATGGCAAACAGAACATTTCTATAACATAATATAAGAGACATACTCACCACCAATTAGCATGTACCTCACCCCGCTTGCACGCTGAGCAGACGCCATCCCATTTGAATGACGTCAGAGCGCTGGCAATCTTGGGTCCCTCCCATCACCATAGCAACCTAATGCTAAACAGTAAAACCACCAAAACTGGTGAAGAAAAAGGGACTTGGGAGTCAACGAATGAACCAAATATCCAAAAAAAATCATCTATTGGACATCATACTCCTCTACCCAATACTCTAATTCTAAAGGGGTTCAATCGAGTGACTTTCCAAAAATCAACTGTGGAAAAAATTAACCAAGATTCACCCAGTCTAAACTTAGGTGGAGAAAAATTAACTGAATTCATTATGTGGTTTTACTTATTGCAACGGCATTATTTGCTTCATAACTCCCCTTCTCATTTCCCACGGTGGGAGTAAATGTGGAGTTGATGGCGCAAAGCATTACATTGGTCCATTTAAAACACAAGCCGCTTCACCACTTGCTAGGTGTCATAGGTCAGGTCAGAGTCTGGCCTTTCTAATGATACCTAACATGACCATGTGAAATGTCATGTAAGAAAAATAAAACACACAAAGATACACAAAAGATTTTATTTTTATTTTTTTGTTGTTCAAAAGCATTGGCATTATTCATTTGTGAAGAATAAAATTTAGCAATATCACTGCTATTACTCACATTCTCCATCGAGTGCAGTGAGTGAAAGCCAGATTGCAGATGGTCAAAAAGAGAGTGGGTGTTGAGATAGTCAGACAGGCATATGCAAGCTTTTCAAGGAGTATGGAGGCAAAAGGGAGCAAGGACACGGGGTGGTAATTTGATGGAGCAGTCAGATCCAGAGATGGCTTTTATTAGGTTCGGGACGACCATGGATGTCAGCCAGGCCTCAGGGCCACCCCCCACTAACTGACATCGTCGCCATATGTGTGATGACATAATTTGGCCAGTTAACACCCTAGCTACCAAGTTGAGCTACAGGGGTCCTTTGAACGCCCGTTTCTCCTGATCTGTGGCAGCTAGAGGGTCATGATTGATATCATTGGAAAGGCCTGATCAGGCCTAACTGGCAATTTAAAAAGCATTTCTAGACGTACATGTCCCTTTTCAGTCTGTCAGACGAACGCATTCAGAGCACACCGTGCGTCTGTGAACAATTGACCTACTTTCTGACTGATGATACTGTAGACACCACACGGTCCGTTTTTTTTGACTGATGTTTTTTTTGATTGATGTAGATGGGAAATAAAATTAATATGTGAAATGCGAAAAATTGATACATGATATGAAAAACCATTTTGTCCGTCAAAAATGCTGGACGTCAAAAATGCAGTCCGTCTGACTACGTTCCATCACTCTCACACAAAGCTACGCGGACGTGGCGCACTTTGTGCGTCCGTCCTAGCGGTTTGACGTTCTTGCCTAAATTGCGTCCGTACCACATGCATTGTGCGTCCGCACTTCTGTGCGGACATACTTCGTGTGTAGGTCTCTATTGATCATAATTTTATGCTACGACGGACGTTAAAATGAGCGACAACACGGACGTGATCACTGCGTTCGTCTGACACGGGCCTAACCCCTTGACTGTGAAAGACGTGTGGGGATGTTGCGAGAGCCCAGGTCAAATATTTTCCCACAGCCGTTGTGACTCGTTTTCTTCCGCTAGTTCCCGGATTCTCCCCTCAGCAAGCAGCGCTGAATCAATGTCAGTTCTTAATTTCTCCCAATAAAGCAGACGACACTGGTCATATTGGGTTAAGCAGACTCATTGACCAATTCAGCAGGCCCCTTTATTTGGTACAGAATCAGATAACAACAGTTAACATTCTAGCTCATCCAGACATCCCGGCACCGCAGGGCACCCTGGTCTCTATCCGGTCCTCTTTGCAGAATGTAAGATCTTGAGCAGGGTCCTCTCTCCTACTGTTCTATGTGTTTAAGTTGTATGTATATTGGTTAGTCTGTCTCTCCCATTGTACAGCACTATGGAACTTGGTGGTGCCTTATAAATAACTGTCACTGCAGTCCTACAGAGCAAGGGTCCTTGTTTGGGGGGATTTAAGGTGGACCAGCGGCAATCCAGGGGTACCGTGTGATAGCTCTGGTTCCTATGGTGTCCCAGTCCAAAAAGCACCCAGATCCGCATGCGGGGGCCAGAGCGGCAGCTTGAGGAAGTTTCCCCAGGTGATGCCGCATGGCCGCTGCTCAGAAACCCGGGTTCCCGGTGGAACTCACTCCTGAAAATCACCCCAACTGCATCCCCCATGAGGGGGACCCTAACCCCAAAAGAGCGCCCTGTTGGGGCAAGGGGTTTTTGGAGCGCCGGGGTTTAAAGTTACTGCAGATGTTTCCATTAAAGTGAACGCCATGCAGTCCTTGAATGGGATTGTTGGCTCATCTGGCTCCTGGATGGCAGGGGTTTCAAACCAGGCTTCTGGATAGTGATTGGCTAGGGTTTCAAAACCAGGCTTCCCCTAGTGTCATGGAACACGAGAGGCAGACTTAACCCCTTCGCTGTGGATGACGTGTGGGGAACGTCCTCATTGACTCCCGCTATATGCGGAGGACGTTCCCCACACGTCATCCGCAAGCGGGAGCCCCGGCGGAGATACTCACCTCTCTGTCCGGGGTCCCGCGGCGTTCTGGCTTCAGCGTCCTCAGATGCTGAAGTTAAGCGCCTCCCAACGTCAATGACCTCATCGCGCCATGCGCCTCCCGACGTCCATGAAGTCATCGCATCATGCGCGATGTTATTTCCAGGCAACCCCCCGGCAATGCTGGGAGAACGCCTGAAAGGGAGGGGGGATCCGTTCGGATCCCTCTCCCTCCTGATCGGGAAGGAGCAGCGCCACAAGCCAGGCACCGCATAAAAGGGGAGAGTGGCTTAAAAGGGTGGCTTAAAAGGGGAGCGGTGGCCTAAAAGGGGAGAGTCTCACCTTTTAAGCGGTGCCTGGCTTTAACCCCTCAGACACCGGGTCATAATTCAGCACCTTGCGGCGCCGAATTGCGGCCTAGCTCCGGTGGGGGCCACCATCTTGGATGGCGGCTCCACCCCCGGGTCCCCCCCTCGCTGCCAGACGTCATAGCGTGATGACATCAGATAGCCGGGAAAGCCCTAGCTGCCTGGGGATTTCCCAAGTAAATCCCCTGGTGGAGATGGGGGGTTCTTTGAACCCTGATATCTCCAGAACCGTGGCAGCTAAGGGGGTCATGGAGGGTGTCACTCGAAAGGCCTGAGCATGACTGAATGATACCAAACATGACCATGTTCAAAGTAAAAAAAATAAATAATAATAAATAAATAAAAACATGGGGGTTTTTTCGTAATGTTTTTATTAATGCACAGTGGCGTTCACATTTACGAACCCTCTCTACTGAAGATTTGTTATCAGCTCACACATACATGATCAAAATTTTACCATCTGTGTCATACCAAGAAATGTACATAAAAAATTACACAATAGTTACTATTCACCAAGTAGACTGTATCGAATGGGATGGAAACCTAATCCCTCGTGCTTTAAATGCCCAGACAAACACGCTGATTTATATAACTGCTTTTGGAGCTGCCCAGTAACACGTCGCTTTTGGTCATCTGTTCACACACATATACTCGCTACTACTAGACAATCGTTACCTCTAACTCCAGATTTCCTAGTTTTCTGTCCCATCCCTTCATTGAAAATACGCTACAAGCACTTTCTATCTCTGGTCGCTGCGGTGGGTCAGAAGACGATTTTGCAAACCTGGAATCACTCCACTCCAATCCCTCTTGCGCGCTTTCAAACCAAATTAAACCATCTCTTTCGTATGGACTGACTTCACACCTTGATTAATAAGGAAACTCACACTAAGAAATTCCTCACCACATGGCAGTGTTTCTTCCCAACACTGGATCCGCACATGCGACATTGATTCAAACCTCAATACAATACACAGCTTGATATTCTGCAGAAATGGTAGCAGGACGCAACCCATTACAACCCTTTGATATATACACCTCACACTATACAAATCTCCCAGGCTTCCATTGCACCCTAACATAGACTGAACCTAGTATCACCATACCCATGATCACATGAATCGCTTACTTGCTTAGGACTGGGCGTCCACTGTTTTGTTTGTTTGTTTTTGATTACTTTGCTCAATTGAGCTGACAGTTTGTTAACATAACAGTAAATAGATAAAAAGGAAAAATGTTGCACGCCATAAACCTTTTGTACGAAACAACTGTTCGCCTTTATTTTACAATTTTCATGCATGTCATATTCTATTGTTCATTGTACTTTATTCTGTGCACAATAAAAATTGTCAAATTTAAAAAAAAAATAATAATGCGCACAAAAAACTATCAAAATGAGCTCAGCACACAGGGGTGAAGGGGTTAGACAGCAGCATTGTTCATTTTCTACGTGAAAAACTGAATACTGCTGTTGGCATTAGAAAAAAAAAGACATTTGTCTCGACATTTTACTTATTGATAGTGTGGAAGCTCACATGCAAATTTGTGTCCTAAATATGTTCTTTTTCTCTAGTGTCATATTTTTATAATTTTCTTTCCAACTACAGGTTGGATTGCAATCACTGCGCACACTGGACATCAGCTAGGGCTTCGTTGTTACACTCCAAAGGGAACAAAAATAGCAATTCGGACACCACCTCTCTTACCACTGCTTGTCAATATCAAAGGAGAACGAATACGGAAGACTCCAGCATATGCAACGAAGAAACCTGCTTGTGTTGTAAAAAATATTAACCCCTTCACTACCAAATGATTTTACAAAAAAGGACTGTTAAGAACCAATGTGGGGTTTGTTTGTTTTTTTATTTAGAATCAAGCTAAAATATTTGAGAATATTCCTTGCTGTATTAAATTGTACTGAATTTTCGAACTGTAACATCCTATCTGGCAGGCAGTGCAGATGTCTCCATCTGCTGGCCAAATCCAGTTACTTCATGTAGAACTGTTGCTCGTATCGAAGTGTTGGCTGGGGATTATTGTGATATATCAGGACATTTACCAATCTGATTTTAGACAGTTTTAGCACTATGCCCACAGAGCTAAAACGTTTGGAGGCACCTTATGGAGCCCAAAAGTAAATAAAAATTGTTTGCAACAAACTAATTTCATTTGCTTTTGCTTTTCATTTGCATTCAGCAGATCGAGATACCCCGGGTCTTCAAAGGCACCATTAGGTGCCCAATATAGAGTTCTCGGCAGTGAATGGGGTAAATAAAATCAAATTTATTTGCTATAATAGAATTACAATATTTAATAAGGAACCATGCATTAAACATAAAATATTGCAATCAAAGCTACATTTTTGCTTTAAAAAATAAAAATAAAATGGAACCCAGATTATACAAGGAAGTCTTAGGAAAAAATCATACTTGCAGCTACTTTTTTCCTGCTATTTGCAAAGACAGCACAACAGATGCAGGTTAGCGCCTTCCACAAACCTTTTTTTACTGACAACCAAATCCCAAAGATTTTTCTTCCCCAACCTACTTTGTTCAAAGCACACTAGAAGAATGTAGGAGACCGACAAGAGATGGCATGAAATAGTCATGATCCTTTTCAATCTCTATCAATTACAGGGTTATTCAGAGAGCGGTGAAAAGCAGGAGAATAGCTGGAGAATGGAAAATGCTAGGTCAAAATAGCAGATTTGGAAAGTGAGATTTTTTCTGGTTTGGCTATTTTGACCTAGAATTTTCCATTCTCCAGCCATTCTCCTGCTTTTCACCTCTGTCTGAATAAACCCCCTTAATGTTTAGGTCCGGGTAAAAGCCAGATCTATACTTTCATTGAAAAGTGCCGGATCCATGCAGTTTGTTTTAGAACTCACACCGGACCTTTTATTTTTCTATAAAACCCAATAAGGGTTATTCAATAAGAGGAAGAACTTGCCACCAAATTGCATGGTGAATTTCCCCATATGGTGCAATTTCGTGGCAGTTCAGTTATTCAGAAATCGGTGAATTCGCCAAATATTGGTGACTTGCCAGTGAAATACTGTGCAGTTTGCCTCAGATCACCACAATTCGATGACCTTCGGCGGCAGTGAAATTTTCCCATTGAGAAATAATGGTTAATCTATTCAGAGAACTCTGAAGTACACCATGAGTTGGCGATAGGCCCAGATTATTGGTGCTTCAGTTTGACAGGTTTAAACAGGCGAATCCCATAGGTTTCAATGAAAAAAATAGTTTATTCAACAGTTTATTCTTTTCATTTGCATCAAAATATCTTTAGATTATTATTTATTTATTTTAGGTATTTTTCTCGTTTTTTTTTTTTTTTTTTTTTCCCCATAATTATTGATACTTTTCTTTTTATTTTCTGTAGGGTCCTTCCATGTCAAATCGACCAATGAAAAATTAATTTTGGAATTTGATGTAATGGATTTGGTTATTTTTTTGTTACATTGTATCTTGCCATGAGAAAATTCACATTTTTTTCTCCATCTGTTTTTGAGATATTGAAATTTCAAAATTTCCTAAAAACTCAAAAATTCACTAGCCACCATAACGTCAAATGCCATTTACAAGATCGCTATGATCACTACAGACATGGCATATGTTATTTTAAAGCTTATGAATAGGGCCTTCAATTAACCCCCCTGACGGTATTCCTGAGTGTGGCTCGGGGTTAACTTTCATTGTCGAAAGCGGTAACCCCGAGCAGAGGCGTAGCGAGATCATGTGGCGCCCGGGGGCAAGTCTTTCATTAGTGCCCTCCCAACCAAAAATAATCACTAAAGCGTACAAATTTTACAAATATGTAAACCCCCCAAAAAATATAATAACTGTTAAATAACAATTGGAAAGGTGCAACACATAAAACAGGTTAACAGGAGAGCATCATTAACCTCTTACTGACGGGCAGGTTTTGCCAAGACAAGCCGACGTGCCACTTGTGTGGTGTGTATGAGCGTATCACAGAGCTCCACAACTATAAAACTCAAGCTCATACACACAGCACATTACTGTGAGTTTTATTGCTGTGGAGCTCTGTGATACAGTAATGTGCTGTGTGTATGAGCGTATCACAGGGCTCCACAACTATAAAACTCACAGTAATGTGCTGTATGTATGAGTGTCTCACAGAGCTCCACAGCAATAAAACTCAAGCTCAAACACACTGCACATTACTGTATCAGAGCTCACCAGCAATAAAACTCACACTCATACACACCGCACATGGATATATTGCCCCCAGCTCACATGGATATATTGCCCCAGCTCACACATGGATATATTGCCCCCACCTCACACATGGATTATTATTATTTATAAAGCGCCAGCATATTCCGCAGCGCTGTACAATAGGCACAGTATAGACAGGGTTACAATACATTGAACAACATTTGACAAACAGTACAGGAGGAGATGAGGGCCCTATTCCTGTAGGAACTCACAATCTAGGAGGGTTGGGGTTGGAAACAGGAGGAGAGGACTGTAAGGTGAGAGTGATTGATGGTTGCGTCAGTGAGTTGGGTGGTAGGCTTCCCCAAATAGGAACGTTTTAAGGGAGCGTTTGAAGGAAGAGAAGTTAGGGGAAAGTCTGACAGTACGAGGGAGAGCGTTCCAGAGAGTGGGGGCTGCGCGTGGGAAATCCTGCAGTCTATCATGGGAAGAGGTGATGCGGGGAGAAGCTAGGCGCAGGTCGCTGTTTGACCTTACGGAGCGGGCTGGGGTGTATTTGGTGATTAGTGAGGACAGGTAGTGGGGAGCTGAGTTAGTGAGGGTTTTGTAGGTAAGGATAAGGATTTTGAACTTAATTCTGCAGTGGATGGGGAGCCAGTGAAGGGACTCGCAGAGGGGAGCGGCAGAGACAGAGCGGCGGGTGAGGTGAATTAGCCTGGCGGAGGCGTTCAGGATGGATTGTAGGGGGGAGAGAGGGAGGCCAGATAAGAGATTATTGCAATAGTCGAGTCGGGAGATTACCAGGGCGTGTATGAGTTGTATTGTGGTGACAGCGGTAAGAAATGGCCGAATTCTGGAAATATTACGCAGTTGGTATCGGCAGGAGGAGGAAAGAGACTTGATGTGGGGGATGAAGGAAAGAGCAGAGTCAAGTGTAACTCCAAGACAGCGAACTTGGTTTGATGGGGAGATGGTGATACCCTCCACCGTGATAGACAAGTCAGGAGGTGGGGAGGCATTGGAGGGAAGAATAAGTTCAGTCTTTGACATGTTGATCTTTAGGTGGTGGGAGGCCATCCAGGAGGAGATGCCAGATAAACAGTCACTGACTTTTGAAAGGACAGGGGGAGAGAGATCAGGGGTAGAGAGGTAGATCTGAGTGTCATCAGCGTAGAGGTGGTAATTCAAGCCAAAGCTGTTGATGATTTTGCCCAGGGAGGAGGTGTAGATGGAAAAGAGCAGAGGACCAAGGACAGAGCCTTGAGGTACACCAACAGATAGAGGCAATGAAGAGGAGGAGTTACCAGCAAAGGACACACAGAAGGACCTGTTGGATAAATAGGAGTCAACCCAAGCAAGTGCAGTGTCCCCGAGACCCAGAGAGTTGAGGGTCTGTAGAAGGAGGGGGTGGTCAACAGTGTCAAAAGCAGCCGAGAGGTCAAGCAGGATGAGAATAGAATAGTGGCCGTGTTTTTTTAGCAGTTAGGAGGTCGTTGGTGACTTTGGAGAGGGCAGTTTCAGTTGAGTGTAGGGGACGGAAGCCAGATTGCAGGGGGTCAAGTAGGGAATTGGAGGACAGGAAGAGGGAGAGGCGGTTGAAGACTAGTTTTTCTAAGAGCTTAGAGGTAAAGGGAAGCAGGGATACAGGGCGGTAGTTGGATGGAGAGTTGGGATCGAGGGATGGTTTCTTTAGTAAAGGGGTAACTAGCGCGTGTTGGAAGGTGGATGGAAAGGAGCCAGTGGAGAGAGATAGGTTGAAGAAGTGTGTGAGACCAGGGGTGAGGGAGGAGGAGAGGGGAGGAATTAGATGTGAGGGAATGGGGTCGAGCGGGCACGTGGTGAGATGTGAGGAGGACAATAAGGAAATGACTTCCTCTTCAGTGGCTGGGAGGAAGCGGCAGAGGGTGACAGAGGGGACCTCTGGGAGTGGAGGTGGCAGATAACTATCTTGTGTTGGGATGTTGCTTCTGATAGAGTTTTACTGAGGAAGTAGTCTGCCAGGTCTTGAGCGCTGAAGGCAGCTGAGGGGGGAGGTGCAGGTGGGTAGAGGAGGGTGTTGAAGGTGGACCCCAGCTCACACCTGGATATATTGCCCCAGCTCACACATGGATATATATCGCCCCCAGCTCACATGGGTATATATTACTCCCAGCTCTCATGGGTATATTTGCCCCCCCAGCTCTCATGGGTATATATTGCCCAGCTCTCATGGGTATATATTGCCCCAGCTCTCATGGGTATATTTGCCCCCCAGCTCTCATGGGTATATTTGCCCCACAGCTCTCATGGGTATATTTGCCCCCAGATCACATGGGTATGTTTGCCCCCAGCTCTCATGGGTATGTTTGCCCCCAGCTCTCATCGGTATATTTTCCCCCAGATCTCATGGGTATATATTGCCCCCAGCTCTCATGGGTATATTTGCCCCCCAGCTCTCATGGGTATATTTGCCCCCCAGCTCTCATGGGTATATTTGCCCCAGCTCTCATGGGTATATTTGCTCCCAGCTCTCATGGGTATATTTGCCCCAGCTCTCATGGGTATATTTTCACTTAGCTCTCATGGGTATATATTGACCCCAGCTCTCATGGGTATATATTGCCCCCCAGCTTTCATGGGTATATTTACCCCCAGCTCTCATGGGTATATATTGCCCCAGCTCTCATGGGTATATTTGCCCCCCAGCTCTCATGGGTATATTTGCCCCCAGCTCTCATGGGTATATTTGCCCCCAGCTCTCGTGGGTATATTTGCTCCCAGCTCTCATGGGTATATTTTCACTTAGCTCTCATGGGTATATATTGACCCCAGCTCTCATGGGTATATTTGCCCCCCAGCTTTCATGGGTTATATTTGCCCCAGCTCTCATGGGTATATTGCCCCAGCTCTCATGGTATATATTTGCCCCCCAGCTCTCATGGGTATATTTGCCCCCCAGCTCTCATGGGTATATATTGCCCCCATCTCTCATGGGTATATATTGCCCCCAGCTCTCATGGGTATATTTGCTCACAGCTCTCATGGGTATATTTGCTCCCAGCTCTCATGGGTATATTTGCCCCAGCTCTCATGGGTATATTTTCACTTAGCTCTCATGGGTATATATTGACCCCAGCTCTCATGGGTATATATTGCCCCCAGCTCTCATGGGTATATATTGCCCCCAGCTCTCATGGGTATATATTGCCCCCCAGCTTTCATGGGTATATTTCCCCCAGCTCTCATGGGTATATTTGCCCCCAGCTCTCATGGGTATATTTGCTCCCAGCTCTCATGGGTATATTTGCTCCCAGCTCTCATGGGTATATTTGCCCCAGCTCTCATGGGTATATTTTCACTTAGCTCTCATGGGTATATATTGACCCCAGCTCTCATGGGTATATATTGCCCCCCAGCTTTCATGGGTAGATTTGCCCCCAGCTTTCATGGGTATATTTGCCCCCAGCTCTCATGGGTATATTTGCCCCCAGCTCTCATGGGTATATATTGCCCCCATCTCTCATGGGTATATTTGCTCCCAGCTCTCATGGGTATATTTGCTCCCAGCTCTCATGGGTATATTTGCCCCAGCTCTCATGGGTATATTTTCACTTAGCTCTCATGGGTATATATTGACGCCAGCTTTCATGGGTATATATTGCCCCCCAGCTCTCATGGGTATATATTGCCCCCCAGCTTTCATGGGTATATTTGCCCCCAGCTCTCATGGGTATATTTGACCCCAGCTCTCATGGGTATATATTGCCCCCATCTCTCATGGGTATATATTGCCCCCATCTCTCATGGGTATATATTGCCCTTATCTCTCATGGGTATATATTGCCCCCAGCTCTCATGGGTATATTTGCTCCCAGCTCTCATGGGTATATTTGCCCCAGCTCTCATGGGTATATTTTCACTTAGCTCTCATGGGTATATATTGACCCCAGCTTTCATGGGTATATATTGCCCCCCAGCTCTCATGGGTATATATTGCCCCCAGCTTTCATGGGTATATTTCCCCCCAGCTCTCATGGGTATATTTGCCCCAGCTCTCATAGGTATATATTGCCCCCAGCTCTCATGGGTATATATTGCCCCAGCTCTCATGGGTATATATTGCCCCCAGCTCTCATGGGTATATATTGCCCACAGTTCTCATGGGTATATATTGCCCCAGCTCTCATGGGAATATATTGCCCCCAGCTCACGGGTATATATTGCCCACAGCTCTCATGGGTATATATTGCCCCCAGCTCTCATGGGTATATATTGCCCCCCAGCTCTGATGGGTATATATTGCCCCTAGCTCTCATGGGTATATATTGCCCCCAGCTCTTACGGGTATATTTGCTCCCAGCTCTCATGGCTATATTTGTCCCCCCAGCTCTCATGGGTATATTTGCCCCCCAGCTCTCATGGGTATATTTTCACCCTAGCTCTCATGGGTATATATTGCCCCAGTTCTCATGGGTTTATATTGCCCCACAGCTCTCATGGGTCAATTTGCCCCCAGCTCATGGGTATATTTTCCCCAGCTCTCATGGGTATATTTGCCCCAGCTCTCATTGGTATATTTGCCACAGCTCTCATCGGTATATTTGCCCCAGCTCTCATCGTATATAATGCCCCCAGATCTCATTGGCATATATTGCCCCAGCTCTCATGGATATATTTGCCCCCAGCTTTCTTTGCCCCAGCTCTCATGGGGTATATTTGCCCTCCCAGCTCTCATGGGTATATTTGCCCCCCCAGCTCTCATGGGTATATTTGCCCCCCAGCTCTCATGGGTATATTTGCCCCCCAGATCTCATGGGTATATTTTCCCCCCAGCTCTCATGGGTATATTTTTCCCCCAGCTCTCATGGGTATATTTGCCCACCAGCTCTCATGGGTATATTTGCCCCCAGCTCTCATGGGTATATTTTCACCCCAGCTCTCATAGGTATATTTTCCACAGCTCTCATCGGTATATAATGTCCCCAGATCACATGGGTATATATTTGCCCCCCAGCTCTCATTGCCCCAGCTCTCATGGGGTATATTTGCCCCAGCTCTCATTGCCCCAGCTCTCATGGGGTAAATTTGCCCCAGCTCTCATGGGGTATATTTGCCCCAGCTCTCATGGGGTAAATTTGCCCCAGCTCTCATGGGGTATATTTGCTCCCAGCTCTCATGGGTATATTGTCCCCCCCAGCTCTCATGGGTATATTTGCTCCCCCCCAGCTCTCATGGGTATATTTGCCCCCCCAGCTCTCATGGGTATATTTGCCCCCCAGCTCTCATGGGTATATTTGCCCCCCAGCTCTCATGGGTATATTTGCTCCCCCCCAGCTCTCATGGGTATATTTGCCCCCCAGCTCTCATGGGTATATTTTCCCCCCAGCTCTCATGGGTATATTTGCCCCCCAGCTCTCATGGGTATATTTGCCCCCAGCTCTTATGGGTATATTTGCCACAGCTCTCATGGGTATATTTTCCCCAGCTCTCATCGGTATATAATGTCCCCAGATCACATGGGTATATATTTGCCCCCCAGCTCTCATTGCCCCAGCTCTCATGGGGTATATTTGCCCCAGCTCTCATTGCCCCAGCTCTCATGGGGTAAATTTGCCCCAGCTCTCATGGGTATATATTGCCCCAGCTCTCATGGGTATATATTGCCCCAGCTCTCATGGGTATATTTGCTCCCAGCTCTCATGGGTATATTTGCCCTCCCAGCTCTCATGGGTATATTTCCCCCCAGCTCTCATGGGTATATTTCCCCCCAGCTCTCATAGGTATATTTGCCCCCCAGCTCTCATGGGTATATTTGCTCCCAGCTCTCATGGGTATATTTGTCCCCCCCAGCTCTCATGGGTATATTTGTCCCCCCCAGCTCATGGGTATATTTTCACCCCAGCTCTCATAGGTATATTTCCCCAGCTCTCATCGGTATATAATGTCCCCAGATCTCATGGGTATAAATTGCCCCCCAGCTCTCATTGCCCCAGCTCTCATGGGTATATTTGCCCCAGCTCTCATTGCCCCAGCTCTCATGGGTAAATTTGCCCCAGCTCTCATGGGTATATTTGCCCCAGCTCTCATGGGTATATTTGCCCCCAGCTCTCATGGGTATATTTTGCCCCAGCTCTCATGGTATATTTGCCCCCAGCTCTCATGGTATATTTGTCCCCCCCAGCTCTCTCATGGGTATATTGCTCCCCCCAGCTCTCATGGGTATATTTGCCCCCCAGCTCTCATGGGTATATTTGCCCCCCAGCTCTCATGGGTATATTTCCCCCAGCTCTCATGGGTATATTTGCCCCCCAGCTCTTATGGGTATATTTGCCCCCAGCTCTTATGGGTATATTTGCCACAGCTCTCATGGGTATATTTTCCCCAGCTCTCATCGGTATATAATGTCCCCAGATCACATGGGTATATATTGCCCCCCAGCTCTCATTGCCCCAGCTCTCATGGGGTATATTGCCCCCCTATCTGCCCCAGCTCTCATGGGTATATATTGCCCCCCAGCTCTCATGGGTATATATTGCCCCAGCTCTCATGGGTATATTTGCCCCCAGCTCTCATGGGTATATTTGCCCTCCAGCTCTCATGGGTATATTGCCCCCAGCTCTCATGGGTATATTTCCCCCAGCTCTCATGGGTATATTTGCCCCCCAGCTCTCATGGGTATATTTGCCCCCAGCTCTCATGGGTATATTTGCCCCAGCTCTCATGGGTATATTTGTCCCCCCCAGCTCTCATGGGTATATTGCTCCCCCAGCTCTCATGGGTATATTTGCTCCCCCCCCAGCTCTCATGGGTATATTTGCCCCCCCCAGCTCTCATGGGTATATTTCCCCCAGCTCTCATGGGTATATATGCCCCCAGCTCTCATGGGTATATATTGCCCCCCAGCTCTCATGGGTATATATTGCCCCCAGCTCTCATGGGTCTATATTGCCCCAGCTCTCATGGGTATATATTGCCCCCAGCTCTCATGGTATTATTGCCCCCAGCTCTCATGGGTATATTTGCCCATCAGCTCTCATGGGTATATTTGCCCATCAGCTCTCATGGGTATATTTGCCCCAGCTCTCATGGGTATATTTTCCCTAGCTCTCATGGTATATTTGCCCCCAGCTCTCATGGGTATATATTTCCCCCAGCTCTCATAGGTATATATTGCCCCCCAGCTCTCATGGGTATATTTGCCCACCAGCTCTCATGGGTATATATTGCCCCCAGCTCTCATGGGTATATTTGCCCCCAGCTCTCATGGGTATATTTGCTCCCAGCTCTCATGGTTATATTTGCCCCCCAGCTCTCATGGGTATATTTGCCCCCAGCTCTCATGGGAATATATTGCCCCAGCTCTCATGGGAATATATTGCCCCAGCTCTCATGGGAATATATTGCCCCAGCTCTCATGGGAATATATTGCCCCCAGCTCACGGGTATATATTGCCCACAGCTCTCATGGGTATATATTGCCCCCAGCTCTCATGGGTATGTTTTCCCCCCAGCTCTCAACGGTATATATTGCCCCCCAGCTCTCATGGTTATATTTGCCCATCAGCTCTCATGGGTATATTTGCCCATCAGCTCTCATGGGTATATATTGCCCCTAGCTCTCATGGGTATATTTGCCCCCAGCTCTCATTGCCTCCAGCTCACATGGGTATATTTTCCCCCCAGCTCTCATGGGTATATTTGCCCCCCAGCTCTCATGGGTATATATTACCCCCAGCTCTTACGGGTATATTTGCTCCCAGCTCTCATGGCTATATTTGCCCCCCAGCTCTCATGGGTATATTTGCCCCCAGCTCTCATGGGTATATTTTCACCCTAGCTCTCATGGGTATATATTGCCCCAGCTCTCATGGGTTTATATTGCCCCCCAGCTCTCATTGGTATATTTGCCCCCAGCTCATGGGTATATTTTCCCCAGCTCTCATGGGTATATTTGCCCCAGCTCTCATGGGTATATTTGCCCCCCAGCTCTCATGGTATATTGTCCCCCCAGCTCTCATGGGTATATTTGCTCCCCCCAGCAGCTCTCATGGGTATATTTGCCCCCCAGCTCTCATGGGTATATTTGCCCCCAGCTCTCATGGGTATATTGCTCCCCCCAGCTCTCATGGGTATATTTGCCCCCCAGCTCTCATGGGTATATTTCCCCCAGCTCTCATGGGTATATTTCCACCCAGCTCTCTCATGGGTATATTTGCCCCCAGCTCTTATGGTATATGTTGCCCCAGCTCTCATGGGTATATTTGCCACAGCTCTCATGGGTATATTTTTCCCCCAGCTCTCATCGGTATATAATTGCCCCAGATCACATGGTATATATTTGCCCCCCAGCTCTCATTGCCCCAGCTCTCATGGGTATATTTGCCCCAGCTCTCATTGCCCCAGCTCTCATGGGGTAAATTTGCCCCAGCTCTCATGGGGTATATTTGCCCCAGCTCTCATGGGTATATATTGCCCCAGCTCTCATGGGTATATTTGCTCCCAGCTCTCATGGGTATATTTGCCCTCCCAGCTCTCATGGGTATATTTCCCCCCAGCTCTCATGGGTATATTTGCCCCCAGCTCTCATGGGTATATTTGCTCCCAGCTCTCATGGGTATATTTGCTCCCAGCTCTCATGGGTATATTTGTCCCCCCCCAGCTCTCATGGGTATATTTGCTCCCCCCAGCTCTCATGGGTATATTTGCTCCCCCCCCAGCTCTCATGGGTATATTTGCCCCCCCCCAGCTCTCATGGGTATATATTTCCCCCCAGCTCTCATGGGTATATATTGCCCCCAAGCTCTCATAGGTATATATTGCCCCCCAGCTCTCATGGGTATGTATTGCCCGCAGCTCTCATGGGTCTATATTTCCCCCAGCTCTCATGGGTCTATATTGCCCCCCAGGCTCTCATGGGTATATATTGCCCCCCAGCTCTCATGGTTATATTTGCCCATCAGCTCTCATGGGTATATTTGCCCATCAGCTCTCATGGGTATATATTGCCCCCAGCTCTCATGGGTATATTTTCCCCTAGCTCTCATGGGTATATTTGCCCCCCAGCTCTAATGGGTATATATTTCCCCCCAGCTCTCATAGGTATATATTGCCCCCCAGCTCTCATGGGTATATTTGCCCACCAGCTCTCATGGGTATATATTGCCCCCAGCTCTCATGGGTATATTTGTCCCCAGCTCTCATGGGTATATTTGCTCCCAGCTCTCATGGTTATATTTGCCCCCCAGCTCTCATGGGTATATTTGCCCCCAGCTCTCATGTGTATATTTGCCCCGAGCTCATGGGTATATATTGCCCACAGCTCTCATGGGAATATATTGCCCCAGCTCTCATGGGAATATATTGCCCCAGCTCTCATGGGTATATTTGCCCCCAGCTTTCTTTGCCCCAGCTCTCATGGGGTATATTTGCCCCAGCTCTCATGGGGTATATTTGCTCCCAGCTCTCATGGGTATATTTGCCCTCCCAGCTCTCATTGGTATATTTGTCCCCCCCAGCTCTCATGGGTATATTTGCTCCCCCCCAGCTCTCATGGGTATATTTGCCCCCCAGCTCTCATGGGTATATTTGCCCCCCAGCTCTCATGGGTATATTTGCCCTCCCAGCTCTCATGGGTATATTTGTCCCCCAGCTCTCATGGGTATATTTGCTCCCCCCCAGCTCTCATGGGTATATTTGCCCCCCCAGCTCTCATGGGTATATTTGCCCCCCAGCTCTCATGGGTATATTTGCCCCCCAGATCTCATGGGTATATTTCCCCCCAGCTCTCATGGGTATATTTGCCCCCCAGCTCTTATGGGTATATTTGCCCCCAGCTCTTATGGGTATATTTGCCACAGCTCTCATGGGTATATTTTCCCCAGCTCTCATCGGTATATAATGTCCCCAGATAAAATGGGTATATATTTGCCCCCCAGCTCTCATTGCCCCAGCTCTCATGGGGTATATTTGCCCCAGCTCTCATTGCCCCAGCTCTCATGGGGTAAATTTGCCCCAGCTCTCATGGGGTATATTTGCCCCAGCTCTCATGGATATATATTGCCCCAGCTCTCATGGGTATATATTGCCCCAGCTCTCATGGGTATATATTGCCCCCCAGCTCTCATGGGTATATTTGCTCCCAGCTCTCATGGGTATATTTGCCCCCCAGCTCTCATGGGTATATTTTACCCCTAGCTCTCATGGGTATATATTGCCCCCCTGCTCTCAAAGGTATATATTACCCCCCAGCTCTCATGGGTATGTATTGCCCCCAGCTCTCATGGGTCTATATTGCCCCCAGCTCTCATGGGTCTATATTGCCCCCCCAGCTCTCATGGGTATATTTGCTCCCAGCTCTCATAGGTATATATTGCCCCCCAGCTCTCATGGGTATATTTGCCCACCAGCTCTCATGGGTATATTTGCCCACCAGCTCTCATGGGTATGTATTGCCCCCAGCTCTCATGGGTCTATATTGCCCCCAGCTCTCATGGGTCTATATTGCCCCCCCAGCTCTCATGGGTATATTTGCTCCCAGCTCTCAGGTATATTTGCCCTCTAAGCTCTCATGGGTATATTTTTTCCCCCAGCTCTCATGGGTATATTTGCCCCACAGCTCTCATGGGTATATTTGCCCCCCAGCTCTCATGGGTATATTTGTCCCCCCAGCTCTCATGGGTATATTTGCTCCCCCCCAGCTCTCATGTGTATATTTGCTCCCCCCCAGCTCTCATGGGTATATTTGCTCCCCCCAGCTCTCATGCGTATATTTGTCCCCCCCAGCTCTCATGGGTATATTTGCTCCCCCCCAGCTCTCATGGGTATATTTGCCCCCCAGCTCTCATGGGGTATATGCCCCCCCAGCTCTCATGGGTATATTTGCCACCCAGATCTCATGGGTATATTTTCCCCCCAGCTCTCATGGGTATATTTGCCCACCAGCTCTCATGGGTATATTTGCCCCCAGCTCTCATGGGTATATTTTCACCCCAGCTCTCATAGGTATATTTTCCCCAGCTCTCATCGGTATATAATGTCCCCAGATCACATGGGTATATATTTGCCCCCCAGCTCTCATTGCCCCAGCTCTCATGGGGTATATTTGCCCCAGCTCTCATTGCCCCAGCTCTCATGGGGTAAATTTGCCCCAGCTCTCATGGGGTAAATTTGCCCCAGCTCTCATGGGGTAAATTTGCCCCAGCTCTCATGGGGTATATTTGCCCCAGCTCTCATGGGTATATTTGCCCCAGCTCTCATCGTATATAACGCCCCCAGATCTCATTGGCATATATTGCCCCAGCTCTCATGGGTATATTTGCCCCCAGCTTTCTTTGCCCCAGCTCTCATGGGGTATATTTGCCCCAGCTCTCATGGGATATATTTGCTCCCAGCTCTCATGGTATATATTGCCCTCCAGCTCTCATTGGTATATTTTCCCCCCCAGCTCTCATGGGTATTTTGCTCCCCCCAGCTCTCATGGGTATATTTGCCCCCCAGCTCTCATGGGTATATTTGCCCACCAGCTCTCATGGGTATATTTGCCCTCCCAGCTCTCATGGGTATATTTGTCCCCCCAGCTCTCATGGGTATATTTGCTCCCCCCCAGCTCTCATGGGTATATTTGCCCCCCAGCTCTCATGGGTATATTTGCCCCCCAGCTCTCATGGGTATATTTGCCCCCAGATCTCATGGGTATATTCCCCCCAGCTCTCATGGGTATATTTGCCCCCCAGCTCTTATGGGTATATTTGCCCCCAGCTCTTATGGGTATATTTGCCACAGCTCTCATGGGTATATTTTCCCCAGCTCTCATCGGTATATAATGTCCCCAGATAAAATGGGTATATATTTGCCCCCCAGCTCTCATTGCCCCAGCTCTCATGGGGTATATTTGCCCCAGCTCTCATTGCCCCAGCTCTCATGGGGTAAATTTGCCCCAGCTCTCATGGGGTAAATTGCCCCAGCTCTCATGGGTATATATTGCCCCAGCTCTCATGGGTATATATTGCCCCAGCTCTCATGGGTATATATTGCCCCCCAGCTCTCATGGGTATATTTGCTCCCAGCTCTCATGGGTATATTTGCCCTCCCAGCTCTCATGGGTATATTTCCCCCCAGCTCTCATGGGTATATTTCCCCCCAGCTCTCATAGGTATATTTGCCCCCCAGCTCTCATGGGTATATTTGCTCCCAGCTCTCATGGGTATATTTGTCCCCCCCGCTCTCATGGGTATATTGGCTCCCCCCAGCTCTCATGGGTATATTTGCCCCCCAGCTCTCATGGGTATATTTTTCCCCTAGCTCTCATGGGTATATATTGCCCCCCTGCTCTCAAAGGTATATATTGCCCCCCAGCTCTCATGGGTATGTATTGCCCCCAGCTCTCATGGGTCTATATTGCCCCCAGCTCTCATGGGTCTATATTGCCCCCCCAGCTCTCATGGGTATATTTGCTCCCAGCTCTCATAGGTATATATTGCCCCCCAGCTCTCATGGGTATATTTGCCCACCAGCTCTCATGGGTCTGTATTGCCCCCAGCTCTCATGGGTCTATATTGCCCCCAGCTCTCATGGGTCTATATTGCCCCCAGCTCTCATGGGTCTATATTGCCCCCCCTGCTCTCATGGGTATATTTGCTCCCAGCTCTCAGGTATATTTGCCCTCTAAGCTCTCATGGGTATATTTTTTCCCCCAGCTCTCATGGGTATATTTGCCCCCCAGCTCTCATGGGTATATTTGCCCCCCAGCTCTCATGGGTATATTTTCCCCCTAGCTCTCATGGGTATATTTGCCCCCCAGCTCTAATGGGTATATATTTCCCCCAGCTCTCATAGGTATATATTGCCCCCCAGCTCTCATAGCTATATTTGCCCACCAGCTCTCATGGGTATATATTGCCCCAGCTCTCATGGGTATATATTGCCCCCAGCTCTCATGGGTATATTGCCCCCCCAGCTCTCATGGGTATATTTGCTCCCAGCTCTCAGGTATATTTGCCCTCTAAGCTCTCATGGGTATATTTTTTCCCCCAGCTCTCATGGGTATATTTGTCCCCCCCAGCTCTCATGGGTATATTTGCTCCCCCCCAGCTCTCATGGGTATATTTGCCCCCCCCAGCTCTCATGGGTATATTTGCCCCCCAGCTCTCATGGGTATATTTGCCCCCCAGATCTCATGGGTATATTTTCCCCCCAGCTCTCATGGGTATATTTGCCCCCCAGCTCTCATGGGTATATTTGCCCCCCAGATCTCATGGGTATATTTTCCCCCCAGCTCTCATGGGTATATTTGCCCTCCCAGCTCTCATGGGTATATTTGTCCCCCCCAGCTCTCATGGGTATATTTGCTCCCCCCAGCTCTCATGGGTATATTTGTCCCCCCCAGCTCTCATGGGTATATTTGCTCCCCCCCAGCTCTCATGGGTATATTTGCCCCCCCAGCTCTCATGGGTATATTTGCCCCCCAGCTCTCATGGGTATATTTGCACCCCAGATCTCATGGGTATATTTCCCCCCCAGCTCTCATGGGTATATTTGCCCACCAGCTCTCATGGGTATATTTGCCCCCAGCTCTCATGGGTATATTTTCACCCCAGCTCTCATAGGTATATTTTCCCCAGCTCTCATCGGTATATAATGTCCCCAGATCACATGGGTATATATTTGCCCCCCAGCTCTCATTGCCCCAGCTCTCATGGGGTATATTTGCCCCAGCTCTCATGGGGTAAATTTGCCCCAGCTCTCATGGGGTAAATTTGCCCCAGCTCTCATGGGGTATATTTGCCCCAGCTCTCATGGGTATATTTGCCCCAGCTCTCATCGTATATAACGCCCCCAGATCTCATTGGCATATATTGCCCCAGCTCTCATGGCTTTCTTTGCCCCAGCTCTCATGGGGTATATTTGCCCTCCCAGCTCTCATGGGGTATATTTGCCCTCCCAGCTCTCATGGGTATATTTGTCCCCCCCAGCTCTCATGGGTATATTTGCTCCCCCCCAGCTCTCATGGGTATATTTGCCCCCCCAGCTCTCATGGGTATATTTGCCCCCCAGCTCTCATGGGTATATTTTCACCCTAGCTCTCATGGGTATTATTGCCCCAGCTCTCATGGGTTTATATTGCCCCACAGCTCTCATGGGTATATATTGCCCCACAGCTCTCATGGGTATATATTGCCCCAGCTCTCATTGGTATATTTACCCCCAGCTCATGGGTATATTTTCCCCAGCTCTCATGGGTATATTTGCCACAGCTCTCATGGGTATATTTGCCACAGCTCTCATCGGTATATTTGCCCCAGCTCTCATGGGTATATTTGCTCCCAGCTCTCATGGGTATATTTGCCCTCCCAGCTCTCATGGGTATATTTCCCCCCAGCTCTCATAGGTATATTTGCCCCCCAGCTCTCATGGGTATATTTGCTCCCAGCTCTCATGGGTATATTTGTCCCCCCCCCCCCCGCTCTCATGGGTATATTTGCTCCCCCCAGCTCTCATGGGTATATTTGCCCCCCAGCTCTCATGGGTATATTTTCCCCCTAGCTCTCATGGGTATATATTGCCCCCCTGCTCTCAAAGGTATATATTGCCCCCCAGCTCTCATGGGTCTATATTGCCCCCAGCTCTCATGGGTCTATATTGCCCCCCCAGCTCTCATGGGTATATTTGCTCCCAGCTCTCATAGTATATATGCCCCAGCTCTCATGGGTATATTTGCCCACCAGCTCTCATGGGTATGTATTGCCCCCAGCTCTCATGGGTCTATATTGCCCCCAGCTCTCATGGGTCTATATTGCTCCCCCAGCTCTCATGGGTATATTTGCTCCCAGCTCTCAGGTATATTTGCCCTCTAAGCTCTCATGGTATAATTTTTCCCCAGCTCTCATGGGTATATTTGTCCCCCCCAGCTCTCATGGGTATATTTGCTCCCCCCCAGCTCTCATGGGTATATTTGCCCCCCCCAGCTCTCATGGGTATATTTGCCCCCAGCTCTCATGGGTATATTTGCCCCCAGCTCTCATGGGTATATTTTCCCCCCAGCTCTCATGGGTATATTTTGCCCCCCAGCTCTCATGGGTATATTTGCCCCCCAGCTCTCATGGGTATATTTTCCCCCCAGCTCTCATGGGTATATTTGCCCTCCCAGCTCTCATGGGTATATTTGTCCCCCCCAGCTCTCATGGGTATATTTGCCCCCCCAGCTCTCATGGGTATATTTGTCTCCCCCAGCTCTCATGGGTATATTTGCTCCCCCCAGCTCTCATGGGTATATTTGCCCCCAGCTCTCATGGGTATATTTGCCCCCCAGCTCTCATGGGTATATTTGCCCCCCAGATCTCATGGGTATATTTTCCCCCCAGCTCTCATGGGTATATTTGCCCACCAGCTCTCATGGGTATATTTGCCCCCCCCCTGCTCTCATGGGTATATTTTCACCCCAGCTCTCATAGGTATATTTTCCCCAGCTCTCATCGGTATATAATGTCCCCAGATCACATGGGTATATATTTGCCCCCCAGCTCTCATTGCCCCAGCTCTCATGGAGTATATTTGCCCCAGCTCTCATTGCCCCAGCTCTCATGGGGTAAATTTGCCCCAGCTCTCATGGGTAATTTGCCCCAGCTCTCATGGGTATATTTGCCCCAGCTCTCATGGGTATATTTGCCCCAGCTCTCATCGTATATAACGCCCCCAGATCTCATGGCATATATTGCCCCAGCTCTCATGGGTATATTTGCCCCCCAGCTTTTTGCCCCAGCTCTCATGGGTATATTTGCCCCAGCTCTCATGGGTATATTTGCCCCCCAGCTCTCATGGGTATATTGTCCCCCCCAGCTCTCATGGGTATATTTGCCCCCCCCAGCTCTCATGGGTATATTTGCCCCCCCAGCTCTCATGGGTATATTTGCCCCCCAGCTCTCATGGGTATATTTGCCCTCCAGCTCTCATGGGTATATTTGTCCCCCCAGCTCTCATGGGTATATTTGCTCCCCCCCAGCTCTCATGGGTATATTTTTCCCCCCAGCTCTCATGGGTATATTTGCCCCCAGCTCTCATGGGTATATTTGCCACCAGCTCTCATGGGTATATTTGCCCCAGCTCTCATGGGTATATTTGCCCCCAGCTCTCATGGGTATATTTTCACCCCAGCTCTCATAGGTATATTTTCCCCAGCTCTCATCGGTATATAATGTCCCCAGATCACATGGGTATATATTTGCCCCCCAGCTCTCATTGCCCCAGCTCTCATGGGGTATATTTGCCCCAGCTCTCATTGCCCCAGCTCTCATGGGGTAAATTTGCCCCAGCTCTCATGGGGTAAATTTGCCCCCAGCTCTCATGGGTAATTTGCCCCAGCTCTCATGGGGTAAATTTGCCCCAGCTCTCATGGGGTATATTTGCCCCAGCTCTCATGGGTATATTTGCCCCAGCTCTCATCGTATATAACGCCCCCAGATCTCATTGGCATATATTGCCCCAGCTCTCATGGGTATATTTGCCCCCAGCTTTCTTTGCCCCAGCTCTCATGGGGTATATTTGCCCCAGCTCTCATGGGGTATATTTGCCCTCCCAGCTCTCATGTATATATTGTCCCCCCCAGCTCTCATGGTATATTTGCTCCCCCAGCTCTCATGGGTATATTTGCCCCCCCAGCTCTCATGGGTATATTTGACCCCCAGCTCTCATGGGTATATTGCCCCCCCCAGCTCTCATGGGTATATTTGCCCCCCAGCTCTCATGGGTATATTTGCCTACCAGCTCTCATGGGTATATTGCCCCCCAGATCTCATGGGTATATTTTTCCCCCAGCTCTCATGGGTATATTTGCCCCCCAGCTCTTATGGGTATATTTGCCCCCAGCTCTTATTGGTATATTTGCCACAGCTCTCATGGGTATATTTTCCCCAGCTCTCATCGGTATATAAGTCCCCAGATCACATGGGTATATATTTGCCCCCCAGCTCTCATTGCCCCAGCTCTCATGGGTATATTTGCCCCAGCTCTCATTGCCCCCGCTCTCATGGTAAATTTCCCCAGCTCTCATGGGGTATATTTGCCCCAGCTCTCATATATATTGCCCCAGCTCTCATGGGTATATTTGCCCCAGCTCTCATGGGTATATATTGCCCCCCAGCTCTCATGGGTATATTTGCTCCCAGCTCTCATGGGTATATTTGCCCTCCCAGCTCTCATGGGTATATTTCCCCAGCTCTCATGGGTATATTTCCCCCCAGCTCTCATGGTATATTTCCCCCCAGCTCTCATAGGTATATTTGCCCCCCAGCTCTCATGGGTATATTTGCTCCCAGCTCTCATGGGTATATTTGTCCCCCCCCCAGCTCTCATGGGTATATTTGCCCACCAGCTCTCAGGTATATTTGCCCCCAGCTCTCATGGGTATATTTGCCCCCAGCTCTCATGGGTATATTTCACCAGCTCTCATAGGTATATTTTCCCCAGCTCTCATCGGTATATATATTCCCCAGATCACATGGGTATATATTTCCCCCCAGCTCTCATTGCCCCAGCTCTCATGGGGTATATTTGCCCCAGCTCTCATTGCCCCAGCTCTCATGGGTATATATTGCCCCCCAGCTCTCATGGGTATATTTGCTCCCAGCTCTCATGGGTATATTTGCCCTCCCAGCTCTCATGGGTATATTTCCCCCCAGCTCTCATGGGTATATTTCCCCCCAGCTCTCATAGGTATATTTGCCCCCCAGCTCTCATGGGTATATTTGCCCCCCAACTCTCATGGGTATATTTTCCACCTAGGTCTCATGGGTATATTTGCTCCCAGCTCTCATGGGTATATTTGCTCCCAGCTCTCATGGGTATATTTGCTCCCAGCTCTCATGGGTATATTTGCTCCAGCTCTCATGGGTATATTTGCCCTCCCAGCTCTCATGGGTATATTTGTCCCCCCCAGCTCTCATGGGTATATTTGCCCTCCCAGCTCTCAGGTATATATGGCCCCCAGCTCTCATGGGTATATTTGCCCCCAGCTCTCATGGGTATATTTTCCCCCTAGCTCTCATGGGTATATTTATCCCCCAGCTCTCATTGGTATATATTGCCCCCCAGCTCTCATGGGTATATATTGCCCCCAGCTCTCATGGGTATATTTGCCCCCAGCTCTCATTGCCCCAGCTCTCATGGGTATATTTTCCCTTAGCTCTCATGGGTATATTTATCCCCCAGCTCTCATGGGTATATATTGCCCCCCAGCTCTCATGGGTATATATGCCCCAACTCTCATGGTATATTTGCCACAGCTCTCATGGGTATATATGGCCCCCAGCTCTCATGGGTATATTTGCCGCCAGCTCTCATGGTTATATATTGCCCCCCAGCTCTCATGGGTATATATTGCCCCCAGCTCTCCTTGGTATATATTGCCCCCCAGCTCTCATGGGTATATATCACCCCCAGCTCTCATGGGTATATATTGCCCACAGCTCTCATGGGTATATATTGCCCCCAGCTCTCCTGGGTATATTTGCTCCCAGCTCTCATGGGTATATATTGCCCCCCAGCTCTCATGGGTATATATTGCCCCCAGCTCTCATGGGTATATATTGCCCCCCAGCTCTCATGGGTACATATTGCCCCCCAGGTCTCATGGGTATATATTGCCCCCAGCTCTCCTGGGTATATATTGCCCCAGCTCTCATGGGTATATATTGCCCCCAGCTCTTATGGGTATATTTGCCCCCAGCTCTTATGGGTATATTTGCCCCAGCTCTCATGGGTATATTTGCCCCAGCTCTCATGGGTATATTTGCCCCAGCTCTCATGGGTATATAACGCCCCCAGATCACATGGGTATATATTGCCCCCAGCTCTCATTGCCCCAGCTCTCATGGGGTATATTTGCCACAGCTCACATGGGTATATAATGCCCCCAGCTCTCATGGGTATATTTGCCCCAGCTCTCATCGGTATATAACGCCCCCAGATCACATGGGTATATATTGCCCCCAGCTCTCATGGGGTATGTTTGCCCCAGCTCTCATGGGTATATAATGCCCCCAGGTCTCATGGGTATATTTGCTCCCAGCTCTCATGGGTATATTCGCCCTCCCAGCTCTCATGGGTATATTTTCCCCCCAGCTTTCATGGGTATATTTTCCCCCCAGCTCTCATGGGTATATTTGCCCCCCAGCTTTCATGGGTTTTTATTGCCCCCCAGCTTTCATGGGTATATATTGCCCCCCAGCTCATGGGTGTATTTGCCCCAGCTCTCATGGCAGGGGTGTGGGATTGTATCGGCCGACGCCCGGTACATGAAGATCCGGGCGCCGGGCGAGTCGTTTTCTTGAGATGCAGTCCGGCGGGCTTAATTCCAGGGAATTCCAGGGGCATTGAGCTGGCTTGCCGGCATCCGAGGGGCTTGGGCGGCTGTTCGAATGCTTTATCGGCATTCGGACAGCCGCCCCTGGAGTTCTCCGGCATACTTACCTTCCCGAGCGGTGCCGGAAAAGTTTCCGCGCTTCCGCACGTTGAAGGACCCAGCCGCGATCACGTTGGAGTCCCACGTGATCGCGGCTGGGGGTCCTTCAACGAGCGCAGGCGCGAAGACTTTGTCGGCGCCGCTCGGGAAGGTAAGTATGCCGGAGAGCTCCAGGGGAGGCTGTCCGAATGCCGCTAAAGCATTCGGACAGCCGCCCCATGTCTGGTCTGGGGTCTGAGCTGGGAGGCAATATCCATGAGCTGGGGCATATATCCATGAGAGCTTGGGGGGCAAATATCCATGAGAGCGTGGGGGCAGTATACCATGTGCTGGGGCATATATCCATGTGCTGGGGCATATCCATGAGCTGGGGCAATATCCATGTGCTGGGGCATATATACATGAGCTGGGGCATATATCCATGTGCTGAGACATATATCCATATATTGCCCCCAGCTCTCATGGGTATATCCCTCTTGAGAAGGGAAACAGGAAATAAGATGTTGCGATCACCGGAGGAGAATGGGGACAACGAGGGAGCGCAGGGTCAGGTATGTATCCAGCAGCATCCCAAGTGTGGCTCGGGGTTAACGCTTTCTGCAATGCATTTAATAACGAGCCACACTCTGATACCGCTAGGGGGCCAAATAAATTGTTTAGATTCTGACATAAAATATGTCAGAATCGGAACGCTAGAGAGGTTAATATAAAACTTGACACCATTGTAAAATTTCAGAAATTCACAATTTTTTAAAATTAAATTTAGTTTTCGGAAACCATTTTTTTAAATTTATAAATAACGGTACATACTCGCCACCCAGGACATACTTGAAAATGAGAGAAATCGCAATGTATCCTTCCTGGTAAAATACTTTCTCAAAAAAAGTTAAGGTGACTAGTGAATTTTGGCATATTTAGGCAATTTTGAAAGTTCAATATCTCAAACGGTTAACAAAAAATTTGAGAAAAAAAAACATTTTTAAACCTCTCATGGTAAGGTACAAATGTACCAAAAATGAACCAAATCCATGACATCAAGGTTTTATGCATCGGTTGATTTGACATGGAATAAGAACTTTTTATTATTTCAATGCATTTTTGTTTTAAACCCCTTTTTTTTAAAAAAATCAAAAGAAAAATCTTTACCCCCCCCCTCCCCCAGTTCAGAGGGCTGATCGGCGGCATTCAGCGGATCCCTTCAGCGCACTTCAAGGACCCTGCGGTGAATGCTGAATTGCCGCAGGGTTGGCAAACTGAACTCGCCAAAGTGCGCTGTACGAGAGCGCACCAAAATTCTTTTGCTCTCTGAATAGCCCCTAATATAACCCTTTAGGGAATCTAATATATCCATGTGCCTTTTCATTTAAAAAGTGCTGGATCCTGGCGGATCCGTGCGTGTTTTTGATACGTCAAACAGGATTTTTTTCAATTCTCTATAAAACACAATATTATCCTTCAGGATACAGAACTTTTTTCCCAAAGTAATTGCCAAAATCTAAGGGATCCATGCGATATTTCCTCCCCCCCCCCATTAAAAAAAATTTGTGGATCCTGAAGGATAATATTGTGTTTTATTAAAATCTGAAAAGATCCGGTTTGATTTCTCAAAACAAATGCTGAGGCACCCAAATGAAGTCAGTCTTCAAAGCCCATGCGGACGGCATGGTACGCTATGCAGCTGGAAAGGGTTAAAAAAAAAAAAAACTAAATAGTAAAAGGTAAGATCACATAAGTCACTGGGAGAGACACTAACACCTGCACACACTTAGGGAGGAGCCCCTATTCAAATATGTGCACTTCAAATGTGGATTAGTGTCTAAAGACATCCAGAATCAACGTACACCGTGGATTCCTTAGACAACCCAAACCCAGAATATAGAGGAGCCCCTAAAAAGCGTGAGATTAGGGCAAAACAGGGCCAGAGAGATTTGCTGCCAAAATAGGGGCTGCTTTAATAAATAGGATACACAAGGTTTAAATAAAACTAAAGCACAAGCACCACACTGAGATCACCAAAATCATTTTATTTTAGGTTAAAAATTATTAAATCAGGAGTACATGTCATCTATTATGGACAGTGTGACAGTATGGTTGGCAGTATATATGGAATGAGGCAGTTTGTGACAGTATATATGGAATGTGACCGTATATGACTGTTTATATGAAAGGTGTGTGTGGTCTCCGTCACCACTCAGAAGAAATCCCCCTCAGATCAAACATTAAATGAGGTACCTCTTGTTGTATCATGCTGCTGCAGAATGCATGTCAGATGCCACTGAAACGGCAGACGGGCATTTTTCAGAACGGAAGGAACGACCGTGAGAGTGGACGTTCCTTCCACTCTGACGCCCGTGTGGCCACCTCACTGAGCACAGTTAGTGCGCTCAGCCTACAAAGCAAGATCCTCCTATGGAGGATTGCACTTTGTAGCCCTGTCAGCGTCCGTCTAGCTTTTTGATGGAGAGAGCTTTTTGCCGTCCGGTGGTAGCGCGTGTGGCCCTTCCCATCAATCCGTCACAAAGCGGTGACAGATGCAGGGAAGTGCGGTCACATGCACGCACTCAGTGTGCTCATCTGCCTGCAGCTTAATCTGCTGATCTATTCTGGAGAAGTCTAACTTGACACTGGAGAAAGACTTGATGCGAAAAATGTCATCTCACCTTTTAGGTCAGCCCTCAAAATTTCCACTCGCCTGCTCGCATTTGGCGAGTGGAAATTAAATGTGGGCGAGTGGGGGAGACTGACCTGTCGGGTGCCGCTACGTTTATTCTCAGCCGCCGCCATGTTGATCCTCAGCTGCCGCATGTGATACCAGCGGCACAGCAGCGTGCCTCCCAGACTCGTCACATGACGCTGGGCAGGCACACTAATTTGGCACCGTCCCTCTCCCCCGCGACCTGCGATATTCACGTTCGGTGGGTCACCTGACCCAGCCACGTGACGCATCACAGGCCGCTCGCAGTGTTCTCCATGCAGAAGGGGAGGTGAGAGCCTCCTCGGGAGAAGAATGCCAGCGGACATGGAGCCTGGGGCCTGCAGAGGAGGTGAGAGCTTGGGGCAAATATACCCATGTGAACTGCGGGCAAATATACCCATGTGTGAGCTGGGGCACTATGTATACCTATGTGTGAGCTGGGGCACTATGTATACCCATGTGTGAGCTGGGGTAATATATACCCATTTGAGCTGGGGCACTATATATACCCATGTGTGAGCTGGGGCACTATATATACCCATGTGTGAGCTGGGGCAATATATATCCATGTGTGAGCTGGGGCAATATATATCCATGTGTGAGCTGGGGCAATATATACCCATGTGTGAGCTGGGGCAATATATACCCATGTGTGAGCTGGGGCAATATATCCATGTGTGAGCTGGGGCAATATACCCATGTGAGCTGGGGGCAAATATATCCATGTGAGCTAGGGGCAAATATACCCATGTGAACTGGGGCAATATATATATCCATGTGAGCTGGGGGCTATATTATATATATATATATATGTAAGGGGACCTGTGCCTATTTAAGGGGACCCGTGCCAATGTAATTAACATTAATTGTTAATGTTATTTAATTTTGTAACTTTATTCTGAATAAAACATTTAACTGTAATTTCGTAAGATATTTTAAGAGGGCGTGTTTAGGGGAGGAGTTAAGGGTGGGGTTAAGGGCAGGGGATAGGTGGGGCAACTGGTGGCGAGTAACTCTTAATGTCTGGCTAGTAGCTTGGGACTTGAAATTTTGAGCCCTGTTTTAGGTGATCTAAAATCTTCATCTATGTACACCATAGGATGTCAGAATACCCTTTTAGAGACTTCTCAGTGTTGTAGCCAGGGTGCTGGAGAAAGGTATGATGTTAAAATTTCATCTCTCATCTCATCTGTCATACCTAATCCTTGCAGATATTAGAATCGTACTACACCGTTTAGTCTCATCACAAGGGTGAGGGCTCCCAACCCAGCATAAACCCTTACCTCGAGTTTAACTGCAAACCTGGATTTGCCTTCAGTTTCAATTTGGACCTGCACCTCCTCTTATTGTGAGCCCTACTTAAACCTCCAACCTTGAATTGGGCTCTAAAGCTATTTGTTTCTGTAACCCTAACCCTAGCTCCATCCTTAACTTAACCTACATGAATGACTAGGCCTCCAAGCCTGATGCTATATTCAACCCTAAGCTTATATTTAATTTTGATTTAGGTTTCAAACCTCATACAATTAACTAGCGTTTTCCCGACGGTAAACATTGTGCTTGATTTATACTATAAACCGAACACAATTAAGGTTGAAGAGTAAATTAGAGGTGCAGCTAGGATAAGGATTTGAGTTAGTATTAGCTTCAAAGACAAAATCAAGGTAGGTGGCTAAAGATAGGCTTGAAACAAAGGTGTTATAATCAAGGTTGCAGCTATTTTGAGAGCTTTATATCAAGCCTAAACCATTACCTTGAGTTAAGCTGCAAACCTCAAAAAAGCCCAAAACTGGATTTGCCTCCAGTTTCAATTTGTTTCACCTCACCTCACCTCACCTCATTTTATCGTGAGCCCTAATTTAATATCCAACCTTGATTTGGGCTCTAAAGCAACTATTTTCTCTTACCCTAACCCTAGCTCCATCCTTAACTTAACCTCCTCGAATGACGAGGCCTCCAAACCTAATGCTATATTTAACCCTTAACTTATATTCAATTTTGATTTAGGCTTCAAACCTCATGCAATTACAGTTAGAGAGTTAGAGGGACAGCATGGGTGAGGGTTCTCAATGCTGCACAAACCCTTACCTTGAGCTAAACTGCAAACCTCAAAAAGCATAAAACCTGGATTGCATCCAGTTTCAATTTGGCACTGTACCTCACCTTATCTTCAGCCCTAATCTAAACTCCAACTTGTCAAATATGCATCATATTAGAATGTCATTAAAGCCTGCTTTGTGACATCACAATGTTCTATCAGGGTTCTGAAGAAAGGTCTAATGAAAAAACTTGTATCATATCTCATCCTAGCAAGCCTTAAGTCTGAGATACACTGAGCGCGTAGCGACGCACAGAATAGCGAAGCAAAGCGAAGCAAACATTTTGCAGGCTTGACTTCACGTTCACTCCGCTCCGCCTTGCAGCCCGTCTACACTGCATTACGATTGCTTCTCTCCGCACTGGACAAGAATCCAGAACTTTGAGAAACAAACATTTCTCTAGTTTGATCTGCGAACGAAGCAAAGCCCATTTCATGGGGAAAAAAACAAGTTTATTGTAAAACAAGTTTTTATTGAATAAAATACTGATAATCTAATGCGAAAGGTAAAAAAGATAAAAAGGTAACCCTAGTCATATAGCACCCTCCCGTGTCCTCATCTCCCTCTATACATAGCGTCCCCCGTTTCCCCCCTCTCGCGTGTGTGTATATGTATATATATAATAAAAAGGATACAGGGAGTGCGACTGCTAAGTATAGAGTAGGGATGCACTGATACGTTAATGTTATGTGAAGATTTCCAATAATTTAGGATTAAACCTGTCCAGTTTTTGTTACTATTAAAAGATATGGCCAGACACCCCATTTACCCACTGCACAGCCCACGCACACATACAGTCAGGTCCAGAAATATAGGGACTTCGACACAATTCTAACATCTTTGGCTCTATACACCACCACAATGGAGTTGGAATGAAACAAACACAATGTGCTTTAACTGCAGACTATGTACATCTGAAGGAGAATCAGGCCAGAAGATGGTCGCCATTATGAGCCAGGCGGCCATCTTGTTCAGAATATTGGTTCCTTTGAATATAACTAGGTAGATTTTAGTTGGAACTAGAATGAAGCTTACATAGAATTTTAGGAATGTGTTAGATTAGCAGAGAAGCAATTAAAATAAAGGAAGATCCGGGCAGTTCCTGGTGAAGTGGAATCAGGCTGGAAGATGGTCGCCATTATGAGCCAGGCGGCCATCTTGTTCAGAATATTGGTTCACTTGAAAATAACTAGGTAGATTTCAGTAGAAACTAGAATGAAGCTTACATAGAATTTTTGAAATGTGTTAGATTAGCAGAGAAGCAATTAAAATTGAGGAAGATCCAGGCCGCTCTTGGCACGGAGGGACAGGATGAGGAATGGATACACCAAGGTCACAGAGGCCTGCAGCGAGACAAAGAAGAATGTAGAAAACAGACCAGGTCTTATCTTCAACAAATAAGCAGGCTCTAGGGAGGTGGGCACAGGCCGGATTGAGCGTAGCAGCAAATCCCTTTCTGTCAAACTAACATGAAGTTTGCCAATTTACGGTCAATGTATGGAATGTCTTTGTAATCGACCAAGGGAGGTACTAACCCACGTGGGGTGGGATAGTGTCACCGGGAGGTGGGCTAATTGGGATGTACCTAATTATGTATTTGGGGTATAAGATTTGATGTCACGGTGAGTTCGAGGCTCACTCTTTGAGATTCAATCCTGTGTGAGCATTTGTGTGATGACACAAATAAAGTTTGCCTTTCCTGAAGAGACTAGTGTTCAGACAATCCTTGATCGTGTCCGGTCCGGCCTCGTCCCGAGTGAACCTAGCAGATTCCGGTTACACTGGCACACAGGGACAGGATGAGGAATGGATACACCAAGGTCACAGAGGCCTGTAGCGAGACAAAGAAGAGCGTAGAAACAGACCAGGTCTTATCTACAACAAATAACAAACAGGCTCTAGGGAGGTGGGCACAGGCCAGATTGAGCGTAGCAGCAAATCATCTTCTGTCAAACCAACATGAAGCTTGCCAATTTATGACCAATGTATGGAATGTCTTTGTAATTGACCAAGGGAGGTACTGACCCACATGGGGTGGGATAGTGTCACCGGGAGGTGGGTTAATTGGGATGTACCTAATTATGTATTCAGGGTATAAAACCTCATGTCACGGGGGGGTTCGGGGCTCAGTCTTAGCGATTCAATCCTGTCTGAGCATCTGTGATATCACAATAAAGTTTGCCTTTACTGAAGAGACTCGTGTCTAGACAAACCTTGCTCGTGTCGGCCCGGCCTCGTCCCGAGTGAACCAAGTGGATTCCGGTTACATTTCTGGGGGCTCGTGAGCCGGGATACGGGCCTTTTGCCGGCACAGCAACGACTGCTGGACACTGTAGCGGTTGACTGCAGGTGCGAGTGATCCCGCCGGTTGGGCGTCCGTTGAAGGTGAGCTGACATCTGCAGGCGCCAAGCAGGATTTCCTGTTCAGTGGACCTCGTCTCATCCCAAACGGACCCCCGGCCCGGGAAGCTGGGACACCACCTAGTCTGAGGAAACAGCGAGCAGCGCGGCGATAGGTAAAGTGTCTTCTATGTTTGTATGTGTTATGGACATACCGGTATAAGGGGAACGTCCGACCATAGTCAGATAAGGAGACCCACGGCCACGGTCTCATTGACATACTGAACCCGCCGCCGACAGCACGGACAAGCAAAGGAGCCAGAGTGGCTAGCGCGTGTCTGAACCTGGGGGGATCGGATGTTAACCGAAGGGTAGTTCTGTAAGAGAGGGAGAGGGTAGCCACGTGGAGTTGCATAGTCATAGTCAGTGTTTGTAAACAAAGCTTCTGCACATGGACAAGGAAAGGAGGAGGGATTTCTGTGACTAGGCTAAGAGCCCTGAGTCAGTGCTAGTGTGTACGTCGTGTAGTGAAGGGGGCCAATTGGGGCCAGCGGTAGCTGCAGCGGAAGTGGTGCCGGGTGGGTAGATTACCCATAGGCATATTGGAATTGCAGATGGGAGTGTTGTTATAGAACGGGGTGCACATAGTCACAAGCAGACAAGAGTTAGAGTTCAATTAACTGGGTATAAGGAGCCAAGAGGAGGGACGGCATGCCCTTGGCTAGTAGAGAGAGTAGAATTGTTTATGTATTGTTTTGTGCTGAATGTATCTGGTACACGTATGTGCTGTGAGTGATTGGGCGCCTACTCGCCTAGCGAGGAAGCAAATCTGAGAGTGGACTCCCAAAGTACGTTTTCGGCTCAGGCGACTGCAGTCGGCTACTGACGGAGGAAGCGAATACGATATATATGAATTGTTGACTGAAGTACCAGACAGTAAATTTCAAGTGTTTTTGCTAAAAGTAATATCTGCATTGTGAGAAAGTTATCGCCCTTAAGAGTAACAATGGGTAACGGGTCGTCCAAACCCAAGAAGGATAAGAAGGGTGAGACGCCCTTGGAGTATATGGTGCGGAATTTTGAAGTGTTGTATGCAACACATGATTATGGTGTGGATTTGAGTAAAGAAAAGTTGAAATTAATGTGTACAATAGTATGGCCACTGCTGGTTCCAGACTGGCCAGAACAGGGGTCTATGGACCCGGAGTTAATACAGAAAGTGCACTCCCAAGTAACCGGGAAATGCGGTCATCCAGAACAGTACCCATATATAGATATATGGAGGTATTGTGTTAAAGATAAAAGTCATTTTAGAATGATGGTGGGACAAAACAGGAAACAGGTACCCCCGAATAATAAAGATAATGATGAAAAAGGGAAACCGGTGTTGGTAGAACAACCGGAGGAGATTGATTCCCTACCCCCGCCCTATCCATCATGTTATGGGCAGCCAGAGAAGCTTTGAGTGCCGCGGTTGCGCGAGCGGAGAGGGGGGAGCAGGCAGCTGCTATTTCCCGGCCAGCTCCCTCTGCTCCGGCTCGTGGTATTGCGGAAGAAGACCAGGGGGCTGCGGGTGGAGGAGACAGAGAGGTCCCACCGGGAAGGATTGAAATGCCCGATGGGAACGTATATAAACTAGTAACCCCAGAGGACAGTGATGATGAGAGTGGAAATGTAAATCAAGGGGCCACCACTCGCGCAGCGAACAATATATATAAACCCCGAGATCCATACCAGCACAACCCCGGCAAAAGTAAAATGCAATTGCCCCTACGGGAGGTGCCAGGTCCCTTACTGGAAAATGGAGCATCTGGGGCAGTACAGTACACATATATCCCATTCACGACAACAGATTTATTTAACTGGAAAACACACACACCACTGTACTCCACTAATCCCGCGGCAGTGGCCAGTACGATAGAGTCAGTTATGCTTACACATAACCCCACATGGGCAGACTGTCAGCAACTATTGCTGACAATGTTCACAACTGAGGAAAGAGCCCAAATAAATAATAGCGCGTGAAAAATCTTACTTGCCCAAGCCGTAGAAGATAGCAAGCCCCTGCCAGAAGCGTGGGCAGACGAACACTACCCCAAAACAGATCCCAAATGGCCATATAATACTGTTGAAGGCATTGCTCACTTACAGACGTACCGGACAGCGGTAATAATGGGTGTTAAGGTGGGAGGGAAGAAACCCACGAATATGGGGGAAATAGCGGATATTGTGCAAGATTCTAAAGAAACCCCAAGTGCATTTTTAGAAAGATTACTAGATGCATATAGGATGTATAGTCCTATTGACCCTGAGGCTGTGGAAAATCAGAGGTTAATTAATTCTTCCTTCGTGGGTCAGTCACAGAGAGACATACGGAATAAAATACAGAGAATAGATGGGTTTCTAGGAAAAGGTATTAGTGAATTGGTAGAAATTGCTAATAAAGTGTTTCATAACTGGGATTTAGAAGAAAAGCAGGAGGAGATAAAGAAGCAAAGAGGACATACCGGGGTGGTCGGTTACATGGGTAACAGAGGAGGAAGAGGTGCCCCAGAGAGAGGGAGAGCAAGGGGTTGAGGAGATAGAGGTAGGGGAGCCCCTAGGGAACCCCTAGGACCCAACCAGTGCGCATGGTGCCGGGGTGAAAGGTCACTGGAAAAATGATTGTCCTGCATTTTTGGCTAAATTTGGGGTACAGGGGGAGGCTGGGGAATCGGGAGGTCAAGCCTCCAATGGCCAGGTAACAAACGGCAGATATGAGAGAAACGATGGTGCCGGTGCAGGGTTTGTTGGTTTGGCGGGAACGTCATTTGAAGGGCAAGGTACATATTGACACGGACCTGGGCCCATCCCGCTCGGTAATCACGAGCCCACGGTCACTATGAGAGTGGGAGATAAAGATGAAATTTTTATGGTTGATACCGGTGCCGAATATTCTGTTGTAACACAGCAAATTGCACCCCCAATGGGAAATGAGGTTGATATTATGGGAGCAATGGGGGTGTCCGCGAAGTACCCCTTTCTTGCTTCTCGGAAATGTAGTGTGGGTGGGCACAATGTACTGTAGAACATGAATTTTTGTATATGCCCGAATGTCCCATCCAGCTCCTGGGGCGGGATATCCTTTGCAAATTGCAAGCCCAAATTACATTTCTTCCCGGGGGTCACGCTAGATTAGATCTGCCTGAGAGTGGCAGCTCTACACGGCAGTACAGCCCAGCCAGCCAGAATACCCAACCTGTAAAAATTGCAGTAATTATGCCAAGAGAAGAAGAATGGCGCACGGCACCAACCCCGCCGGCCGCCCCAGACCCGTACACACTACTCCTGGGAATCCCTGCAGTCTGGGCGGAGGAAAACCTGCCCTGTACTAGCTGTAAATATCCCTCCAGTGTACATAGATCTGAAACCAGGCGCAACGCCTGTGGCTCTAAGACAATACCATATCCCACAAAAAGCCAAGCAGAATATCCAGACACATTTGCAAAGACTTAAAGACCACGGCATATTGAAATTCTGCGTGTCACCATGGAACACACCACTGTTGCCAGTACTGAAAGAGGGCACACAAGAGTACCGCCCAGTACGCCCAGGCCATCAATGAAGCCACAGTAACTCTACACCCTGTGGTTCCCAATCCATACAATTTATTGGCATTAATTCCTGGCGATACAGAATATTACACGGTGCTTGATTTAAAAGACGCTTTCTTTTGCATCCGTCTGGCTCCAGCAAGCCAGCCCCTTTTTGCATTTCAGTGGGAGGAATCTACCACGGGAGCGCGCCATCAGATGACCTGGACACGCCTCCCTCAAGGTTTCAAAAACTCGCCCACAATTTTCAGATGCGCGCTCAGCCAGGACCTCCTTTCCTTCAACGCTCAGCCAGACAAAGTTGTTTTACTACAGTATGTAGATGATTTATTACTGGCTTCTCCCACAGAGAAAGACTGTCTCTCCGCCACAAAAGTCCTGCTGCATCTGCTGTGCCTTGCAGGTTACAGAGTTTCCAAAAAGAAAGCACAAATATGCAAACAAAGTGTAAAATACCTAGGTTTTAAATTAACAGGTACCAAGCGTGCATTGGGGGCAGAAAGAAAGGAAGCGGTATGCCGAATACCCCAACCAAAGACAAGGGGACAAGTCCGTGAATTTCTGGGAGCTGCAGGCTTCTGCCGCCTGTGGATCCCCAACTTTGCAGATATTGCTAAGCCCCTTCATCAAGCCACCAAGGGGGGAGAGCAAGACCCCTTCCTCTGGGAAGAAGAGCAAACCGCAGCTTTCCTAAAATTAAAAACTCTCCTGATGGAAGCTCCAGCACTGGGTCTGCCAGATCACAGCAAGCCCTTCCAGCTGTATGTGCATGAACACAACCAAACAGCCACAGGAGTGCTGATTCAGAACTTTGGCTCATGGCCGAGGCCTGTGGCCTGTGGCCTATCTATCCAAGCAACTTGACCCTGTGGCCTGTGGCCTACCCCCATGCCTGAAAGCTGTGGCAGCCACCGCAATGCTGATAGCAGAAGCAGACAAGCTGACCCTTGGACAAGTTCTTCATGTCAAGGTACCACATGCTGTCAAAGCCCTGCTTGATGTGAAGGGAAGCTACTGGTTCAGCAATAGCCGGATGACGAAGTACCAAGCTATGATGTGTGAGAATCCACGGGTTCATTTGGACCGCATCGCTACCCTGAACCCTGCTACTTTACTGCCTGACTGTGAAGAGGATCCAAATCACGAATGCCTCCAAGTCATGGAAGAAGTGTTCATATAGCAGACCAGATTTGAAAGACGTACCCCTAGACAAATACGATCTACAGTTATTCACTGATGGTAGCAGTTACATGGATGATGGGAAGAAAGTCTCCGGCTATGCAGTTGTCTCAGCAGAAGAAATTGAAGCAAATTCTCTACTAGGCCATACGTCAGCACAACTGGCTGAAATAACAGCCCTGACCAGGGCCCTGGAAATCTCTGAAGGCAAAAGAGTGAATAACTATACGGACTCCAAATATACCTTTATGACTGTTCATGCACATGGTGAACTCTACAAAGAAAGAGGCTTACTTACTTCCTCGGGACAACAAATCAAGTATGCAGCTGAAATTGCAGCCCTTCTGGAAGCTGTATGGAAACCAAGTGCTGTCAGTATTATGCACTGTCGTGGCCACCAAAAAGGCCATGATGAAATCCCTAAAGGCAACAGGCGTGCTGATCAAGCTGCAAAAGCTACTGCAAAGCTATTAATACCACCTGATCAAGCCAAGGTCCTGCTCTGCAAGCAAGATGATCAACTCCCAATGCCAAATTACGAATGATGCTGAAATTCTTCGGCGTAAAAATAGTGGGGGAGTATGGAGAAGATACAGAAGTAACCGAAGTTGAACGAGCAGAAAATTTTGCCTCACGTTTTGACAATCTAACAGCCAACCCTCATAATAATCTAAGGATCACACGAATACTGCTAAATTTGGGAGAGTTGGGAGCAGAAGAATACCAAGCCCCGTTGGTGAGGTTCTTTCTCAAGGAGACCCTTATCAAGAATAAACTGCCAAGAATGAAGAAAAGTGTGATGAACTTTTTTGTACCAGCAGTGAGAGATACACAGGAGAGACAAGATCTGCTGTTCTTTGCCTGGCGATATTATTTCCTGAAAGAAGAATTTGTCTGGGGAAACCAGGAAGAAATGGGAAGATACAAAGCAACACCGGTGGTGGCTGCACTCCTACCGGCGCCACTGAGTGAATGGACACCTGTGTATTCAGAAAAAGAGAAGAAATGGCTATCAGAAGAACAAGGTGGATATGGAGAAGACGGATGGTTCCAGTTGAAGAACGGACAAATAGTCCTACCAGCAACATTGGCGCCTGAGATTGTGAGAACGCTTCACGCAAGTACCCATGGAGGAAGAGAAATGATGAAACAACAGTTGGAGCCACATTTCTACGTGCCAGGACTGTCAGTAGTCTGCAAAGCAATAGCCCAGCAGTGCGTGACATATGCCAAAAATAATCCAAGAACAGGCCCATCTCAACCACCAGGGAAGCAGCCAATCGGGCTGTCCCCAATGGCATCATTACAGATAGACTTCACAGTGCTGCCGCCCTGCAAAGGATATAAATATCTACTGGTAATGGTGTGTACCCTGACAGGATGGGTAGAAGCTTTCCCGGCGAGAACGGAGAAGACAGTGGAGGTGGTGAAAAGTCTGATGAAAGAAATAATACCACGCTACGGACTTCCCCTCGAGATAGGGTCGGACAATGGCCCCACATTCATACAGAACTGTTTACAACAGCTTGCCCGTCTGTTGGGCATCACCTGGAAGCTACATACTGCTTACAGGCCCCAAAGCTCAGGAAAAGTCGAAAGAATGAACCGCACCCTAAAGACTTTGATGTCCAAACTGTGCCAAGAGACGTCACTAGGCTGGTTGGATGTGCTGCCGCTAGTTCTATTGCACATTAGGTGCAGGCCAACCCCCCAATTGAAGCTAAGTCCGTACGGGCTTATGTTCGGACGGCCTACCCCTCTGATTAATGGACTAAGGGGGGATCTTTGGGCATGGGGGGAAACTAAACTAAATGATCAGGTTGTACTGTTAGGTAAATCAATGCAGAAATTGAATACCTGGGTGGGAGATAATATACCTCACTTTCTATATCCCCCACTGCATAAGTATTGTCCAGGTGACTCAGTATGGGTGAAGGAGTGGAAAAATGACCCACTAGGCCCAAAATGGAGAGGTCCTTGCCTTGTCCTGTTATCAACCCCTACAGCAGTGAAGGTTGCCGAGGTGGTCCCGTGGATACATCACTCCAGACTGAAGGTAGCTGCAGCCAATCCTGAACCAGAGTGGAAGGTCGTCACCAATGAGACCAATCCATTGAGGCTAAAGCTGACAAAGACCACAGTTGCGAGCACCTAAAAGATTCAGTTGTGAGCACCCAAAAGATTCAACAAGTGGGTGTTTTGATGGACACAATAATGCCTGACCATCTACCAACAAGGGAACAAAGGGATCCCCCGGGGGATACCCCAAGGGCTATTTTTAGGGGCCCGGCCCCGACCCTTGATCAACCGGAAATGTCTTTTGTTTTAGAAATTCCGATGGGGAGGGATTGGGTTTATGTGACTGTGAAAAGAATTGCCCAAGGGATTTTGACATTTGGGGCATTTGTGGTACTGATTTTGTACCTTGCAAATTTGATTTATGGACTCTCACATGGAGCATGCCCCAGGTGCCCAAGCACCACCAAGAAAGTGGATATCTCCCATATCTGGAATGGTACGCACCCAGTGATGGAGAACCGTACCATGTGGAGACAGAAGCGAGAGGCGATATCCGAGATTATGCCAAGAGGACATTTACTTGTGCAATTCAAATATGACTATGCTAAGAAGTCTGGGCAAACCGCATGCTGGGTGTGTAGTAGACTACACCCAGAGACAATTCATATACCATTTGCCTCTGTTCCAATGAATTTGAGTATGTTTGCGTTAGGAAATGTCACAATACATGCTTTCGATGCACCACAAGAAAAGCCAGAAGCGTTCAGTCCCGGGTACCCAATAACAGGACCAGTGTACCCACCAGAATGGTGTTTTCAATTAGGACCAGATAAAGAAACAAGTAACGAGGGTGGGTTGTGTAATTCGAGTAAGTTCAACTGGACATCATACATTTACACATTCAACACAAAAGAGAAGGCAAATTTTCTATATACACGATGTAGAAAACTCACAAAAGACCAGGAGGAGGTGATTGCGAATGTGACCAATGGCAGGCAGAGTGCACTGGATATGATGAGACGACTGAGACAATTGATGATAGAAATATCAAAGGGAACACTACATTTATCACCATTTATATTGAAAGGGGGGTACCAGGTGTGTTGTGAAAGGGTGTGTTACACATGGGTACCACCTACAATAATGGGAATGTGTTATCTGGCTAAACTGATTCCAATTCAGAGAGTAAGGGGAGATGACACTGATACAGACACAGCACTTCACCCTAGGTACCCACTGGTGTTTGAGAGACAGAAGAGAGAGTTGTTCAGGAAAGCGGATCGGATATGGGCATGGTTCCCGGCATGGACTGGATGGGGGAGAGAGTTAATGGTAAGAATGAACAGTTATGCCAGTCTGATGGACGAGATTTTGAATAAGACTAGTATGGATATTCAGTTGCTGAATCTGGAAGTACGAGAGATACGAAAGGTACAAATGATACATGATATGGCACTGGAACAGATCAGTGCGGCTCTGAATGGATTGTGTGAGATGACCATGCATTATGAATGTTGCACCTTCATCAAGAACACCACACATGACGTCCCTGACTACTACCAGGTAATCCAAGATCACCAGGAGAAGGTAGCACAGTTGCAGAACACAGCAAGACGGATCGCTGCCGAAGGCTGGAATCCACTCCGTGGGTTCAGAGCGTTTGGAGAATGGTTCGGATCCATCCTGAGATTTATTTCACAGATTGGATCCATGATTCTGATGTTGGTGGTGATCTTGGTCATAGGGACACTACCGTACCGCATAGGGCTATGCCTATGGCCACTATGCAAGAGAGCACTGACACCTACACAGACACAAAAGATACCACTGATTATCCCACAAGACATGTTCCCGATGAAAATAGGTCCCCTAAAGTACGAGGAATTTAAGAATAATATTAGTGGGGTGTAATGGCTACAAGTCTCAGGAGGAGAACCTGAGGCTTGAGCCAAGGGGGGAATGAAGGAGAATCAGGCCAGAAGATGGTCGCCATTATGAGCCAGGCGGCCATCTTGTTCAGAATATTGGTTCACTTGAATATAACTAGGTAGATTTTAGTTGGAACTAGAATGAAGCTTACATAGAATTTTAGGAATGTGTTAGATTAGCAGAGAAGCAATTAAAATTAAGGAAGATCCAGGCCGTTCCTGGCACACAGGGACAGGATGAGGAATGGATACACCAAGGTCACAGAGGCCTGTAGCGAGACAAAGAAGAGCGTAGAAACAGACCAGGTCTTATCTACAACAAATAACAAACAGGCTCTAGGGAGGTGGGCACAGGCCGGATTGTGCGTAGCAGCAAATCATCTTCTGTCAAACCAACATGAAGCTTGCCAATTTATGACCAATGTATGGAATGTCTTTGTAATTTACCAAGGGAGGTACTGACCCACGTGGCGTGGGATAGTGTCACCGGGAGGTGGGTTAATTGGGATGTACCTAATTATGTATTCGGGGTATAAAACCTCATGTCACGGGGGGGTTCGGGGCTCAGTCTTAGCGATTCAATCCTGTCTGAGCATCTGTGATATCACAATAAAGTTTGCCTTTCCTGAAGAGACTCGTGTCTAGACAATCCTTGCTCGTGTCGGCCCGGCCTCGTTCCGAGTGAACCAAGTGGATTCCGGTTACACATCCAACTCAGGTGAACGGTGTAGGACTTACAGCAGTTTGCAGATGTGCCTCCCACTTGTTAAGGGACCAAAGGTAATAGGACAGAATAATAATCATAAATCAAACTTTCCCTTCTTAATACTTGGTTGCAAATCCTTTTCAGTCAATCACAGCCTGAAGTCTGGAACGCATAGACATCACCAGATGCTGGGTTTCATCTTCCCTTCAGTTTTGTCTTTAGCAAGTGAAATGCATGCTCAATGGGATTCAGGTCAGGTGATTGACTTGGCCATTGCATAACATTCCACTTCTGTCCCTTCAAAAACTCTTTGGTTGCTTTTGCAGTATGCTTTGGGTCATTGTCCATCTGCACTGTGAAGCGCCGTCCAATGAGTTCTGCAGCATTTGGCTGAATGTGAGCAGATAATATTGCCCGTAACACTTAAGAATTCATCCTGGTGCTTTTGTCAGCAGTCACATCAATAAATACAAGAGAACCAGTTCCATTGGCATGTCAGGGATTATTATTCAATAAGAAATTTATTGACACAAATATCAATCGTTTATATTTTCTAGAAATTCTCCTAAATTCTTTTAATTGTCTGTGTTTTGCTTTGAAGAATACACTAATCAATAATCCGATAAAAATATATATATTTATTACGTATACAAAAAAAGTTTCAAATCTCATATCATAAACAAAAATTTATAAACCACAAAATCCATCAGCACATAGAAACTAGCTTCACAATATATGTATCTCCTGTTAGTAACTGCATATATGATTAATATCATTTACCTTATCAGTTAGTAACTAATACACAAATGGTTAATAAACATTTCTGCTTAACGAAACCTGTATTTCCCAGCAAACCAATGTTTAGCAAGCTAGATCTTGTAGAGATATATGTATCTCTCTATGCTACTTGGATCAACAAAAGATGAGCTGTCACTTATTCTATTTTTAGAATGATAAGTAATAAAAACTTATTTAGTGAATCCTCCCCTAATATCGAGAATTAAACTTCTAATCTTCTGCTTTTTATATTGTAGTTATATAATTCCTTGCTTATTAATTTCAATCACAGTAATTTCCAAATTCAATATATATATCGGTATATCAATCTTTGCAACAGTTTCTTTAGGATAAATCCTTATATCCGATTCTTCTTCATATCTCTATCTGCAGAATAGAAATAATTTAGATTCTGGATCTATCTGTTGCAAGAAATACTCCAAATATATATAATTTATTTTTAATCTTAATAAAAATAGCTTTCATACATTACCTCCAATCTGGATTTTATGAGTTACAGCCTTGGAATATTCTTTGATTGTTTTGGAATAATTGAAAATTATCAATGTCAGATAATCAATGCATGGGAGTTAGAGATGTGGAATGAAATCTTGAGTGCATTGTATCCTGGGATGGTCTGCTAGCGATGGTCTGCCTGCGTGAATGCCTTGTCGTGTAAATCTCTGAATGAATGCAACGAACAGTGCGGCTCCAATTATAGTCAATTTGACATCACTGGCAATCTATTCTCTATATTAAATATAACATTTACTACCTGAAGAGGGCAGTGTTGCACTACTAATTATTTCCACATTTAATTTTAATATCTCTTATCTAAGGTCAAAAGGTCAATCTGACTTACAAAGACCCTCTATTTTCAATATAGACTTTGAGTCTGTCCTATCCAAATTAGATTTATGTCTCCACTCCTCTCAAACTGAGTAAATTCCTTTCTAGTTAAATCACAGAATTATACTATTTACCAGTTACACTCAACAAATACTTATTGAAGCATCTATTTTCTGCTGTAAATTATAATCAAAGTATTTTATTATAAGAATATATTTCGTGAATATAATCATACATTACAAAAATTTTAACTTTAATTCCTATACCCAAAGAGAAAATATCTTTTTGTTTTAAAACTTGTTAAGACAAACCAATAAATTTAATTATAACAGCACTTGGCTTCAGCATTATATCACACAAAGACATTTTAAGGTCCCCTCATGTCTGGTATTTCTAAAAAAAAAAAACTCTTACAGGGTTATTCAGAGAGCGTGAAAAGCAGGAGAATGACTGGAGAATGAAAAATTCTTTTTTTGTGTTCAAATGGTTTATTGAGAAGAATTACATACATCAAAAAATACATGGATAGGTAATGCATTACCGTTGCAAGTGCAGTGTTCTTTCCAATTTACAGTGTTAACGTATGTTAATAAAACTATAAAAGTATATCGTCATATAGGAAAGGCAATGAAAGTCATCTAACATATACAGAATAAAGTCAATGTGTTTTTACAAGCATATATTTTAAAATCAACATCGTGTTCGACTGTATCAAGAGGTATATTCCTGTCGATAAATTTCAGGAATTTGTTCCTGTCAATAAATTCGGTCCTAGTACCTAGTCTGAAAAAGAGTCCTGTGTAATATCTAAATAATAGTATGACCTGTAGTTGAATGTCAGTATATTTTATCCGTTCATGAAATACTTATGTGAATAGAAATGAGAAAGAAAAGAAGAGATAGGTTCCTATAGTAGGAAAGGTAGATAAGAAGGGACGAGAGGATGTATAGAGAGTTGGTGAAGGATAAAGAGAATGAAAAGAGGTTGAGGGGAGAAAGGGGAGAAAGATAAGAGAGAGAGAGAGAGAGAGAGAAAGAGAGAGAAGAAAAAAAAAAAAAAAAAGGGGGGGGGAAGGGGTGGGGAGTGGAGGAATGGCATAAGTGTAGTTCCAATCCATGGGTGCTGCCAGCACAACCCCTTAAATTAGGAGATGAGGCTTAGTAAGTGAGGCATGAATATTGGGAGGGATCCGAGCACAGAGGAGGGTGTCATAGTCTGTCCCTATGTTTTCTAGAATCAAGTCTGCTCCAGCCACTGCTGGAATGCTACTGAGGACATAAAGGTTTCCCAGTGAAACCAGGTCTTATTATGGACCGTAGCCCATTGTTCCGGATCGACAGAGGTCATTTCCTGGGAGCGTATGAGCTCTATCCGGTCAGCCAGAGCCCTGGTTGATGGGGTAGTCGAAGAATTCCAATGGATAGGTATTAGAGAACGAGCTGCTAACAGTATCTTTATAAGTACTGACTTTTTTACATGTTTCACGGGCATCGGCAGATGTCCCAAAAGGAAAATCTTGGGCTCCCATTCCAGGTCAACATCAGTAGTGTGGAGTATTAAAGAATGTGCAGCTTTCCAGAATGGAACGAGAAGGGAACAACTCCACCATATGTGTAGGTACGTCCCCAGTTCCTGGTTACAGCGCCAGCAGACCGTCGAGTGGTCATGACTAACGCGAGCCAGCCATATCGGTGTGGTATACCACATAGTCAGGATCTTATATGACGTCTCTTTCAGTTTGGTAATGGGGGTGCTCCTATGCAGTAGATCCAAAGCCTTGGACCAATGAGTCTCCGGGATATCCGTGTCAATCAGTGTATCCCATTTTCCCACATATGGCGGTAGATCAGTATCTGAGGATTGGAGTTGATGGTATAAGGTTGAGAGGCTTCGGGATAGTGTGAGCCCTATAGCACAGAACGTTTCAAAGGGGGTTAGAGGTCTCGTTAAAGAGGTTCCATTGGGAAGCGATTTCAAAAAATGTTTGATCTGCTGGTAGTTGAAGCTGTCCAAAAGAGTTGGTGATGCTCCCCCTTCTGAGAGGGGTATTTGTTTGAACTGGCCATCTGCCAGTACGTGCATTGCTAGTAACCCAGGATGTGTGGTAAACCTGTCCCGTAGTTGTGACCTAACCCCTCCCGATAATCCCGGATTATGCGAGAGTGGAAGAAGTGGCGAAGGGAACGTGGCTAGTGAGTAGCGGATCCGGAGACGATGCCAAATGGAGACAGTGCTTGCCAGTGTCAGCGTGGTCTTGCAGGTGTGTGGTAGGTGGCCTGGGATGAGCCATGGTAGTACCCATAGCGGGGTGGCTGCAAGTTCAGTCTCCAAATCTATCCATTGTTTTGTAGAGGCAGGCGACATCCAGTCCAGGATTCTGGTCAGTTGGGCAGCATAGTAATATAGACGAATATCCGGGAGTGCTAGGCCTCCCTGAGATTTTGACCGACACATTATTGCAAACTGCAGCCTGGGTCTCGAACCCGCCCATATGAAATTTATGAAGCTTTTACGGAATGCGTGCAAAAAGTGGGTTGGAAGAGAGAGGGGAATAGTCTGCAACAGATATAATATCCTGGGGAGGACATTCATTTTTAACACTCCTACTCTGCCGAACCAGGAGATGTATTTGGGGGACCAGGAGGACAGATCCCTCTGGATATCCTTTAACAAGGATTCATAATTCAGCTTTGTAATTCTAGGCACATCTGCGCATAGCCAAATCCCCAAATATTTCAGTTTGTCTGTGCACCATCTGAAAGTAAATTGGGATTTCAAAGTGAGTTGCTCCATTCTCGTCATCGTGATGTTCAAAATCTCAGATTTTTCCTCGTTTATGGCTAAACCAGCCATGCTCCCAAAGTTATGTAATTCTTGTATCACAACCGGCAATGAGGTCACCGGGTTGGTCAGGAGGAACATAAGGTCGTCGGCATATGCCGATACTTTATGACAGTTAACCTTCCCTTGCAGTCCATCAATCTCTGTATTAGTACGGATAGAGGCTAGTAGTGGTTCCAGAGAGAGGGCAAAAAGTAAAGGGGAAAGTGGGCACCCTTGTCGAGTCCCATTTAAAATAGGGAAACTCTGCGTCAACGCACCGTTGACCCGTACTCTAGCCGTTGGTGTGGTATAGAGTGCCGATATCCAGGACAAAAACCCCTTCCCCAACCCAAAGTTCTGAAGCACTTGCATCAGATACGGCCATAAAACCCGGTCAAACGCTTTCTCCGCGTCTGTGGAGAGCAGGAGAAATGAAGATTTATTACGTTTAGCGAGTAATATCGCATTAATTACCCTAGTTGTAGCATCTTTCGCTTCTCTTCCTGGTATAAACCCTACTTGATCCGGGTTTACGAGGCGCGGGAGATAGTGTTGCAAGCGTGTGGCCAATACCCTTGCCAGTATTTTAATATCCGCGTTCAGAAGTGAGATCGGACGGTAACTGGATGAGTGGAGAGGGTCCTTATCCGGTTTCGGGATCAAGGAGATGATGGCTGCCAGGGATGATGAGTGAAAGCTGTTATCCTCGAGGATGCTGTTAAATGTGGCCAACAGGTGCGGGAGTAATTCCGTCTGGAGCAGTCTATAATATTCTGCCGGTAAACCGTCTGGGCCCGGGCATTTGCGTGGTTTCATATGCTTGAGTGCCTCGACTAGTTCTACCATTTGTATGGGTGAACCCAAGGCAGTTGCCTCTGTAGTTGTCAAGCTCGGGAGAGTCTTATCAGCCAGGTAAGTTTTTATGTCGTTCATCTGGATATCAGAAAAGTGGGTATCCTGAATGGAGTAAAGGGAGCGAAAATAGTTTCGGAAACTCTCTGCAATTAAATCCGGATTCGTAGTCACTGTCGCCGAAGATGTCTTAATGCGTGGGATATACGATCTTGTTCGTCTAGTTTTAAGAATTTGTGCCAAGAGACGCCCCGGTTTATTCTCATTGAGTGCAAAGAAGGAATTTGTTTTGAGAGCCATGAACTGGAGATCTGCCGACAGGTGTTTCGTAAGAGCAGACCTAGCCTGTAGTAGTTGTTGGTATTGGTTAGGGTCCCCGGCTTCCGCATGTAAAGCCTCAAGACGCCGCACTTCATCGAACAGCATCGTCAGTTCGGCTTTACGGAGTTTCTTAGCTGCTGTCCCCTTGCTTATGAGTAGACCCCTGACTACTGCCTTATGTGCCTCCCAAACTGTTGTAACCGAGAGATCCTCGGTCAGGTTTTCCTGAAAGTAATCCGTCACCACTTGGCGTGTGGTTGTTAGCACCTCAAGATCAGTCAATAAAGGAAGGTTAAGTCTCCAGGTGCGTTCTCTCGGAACGTACAGTGAAGAAAGTATGTCCACCGAAACCACGTTTTAACATGGATGTCCGATGTACGTATCACGTCAAATGAGTATTGTGGTATAAAAATGTAGTCAATTCTAGAATATCGGGAATGTACTGCCGAAAAGTGCGAGTATTCCCTTTCTCCCCCATGAAGCGCTCTCCAGACGTCAATCAATTGATATGAATCTAGTATTCTTCTCATTTTGCCAGCTATGTTCGGAGGGAGGGATGAGGTTCCCGTGGAGGTATCACATCGTGGGTCCAGTGCCACGTTGAAATCTCCTGCTAGAACCAGAGTACCCTCCCGGAACGTAGAGAGCTTGAGCAAAATTGCAGATAGACTATGATGTTGCGCTTTGTTTGGGAGGTAGATAGAGGCAAATGTGTAGAGGGCACCTCCTATCTCTCCCTTAAGAAACAGGAAGCGACCATTCGGGTCACGCTGAACTCCCTGCTCCTTGAAAGGAACGTCTCGAGCTAATAGAATTGCAACCCCGCGGGATTTACCTCCTGTGTAATTGCTAAAATAACCGGTTGGAAAAAAACCGATCTCTCAGGATGGGGGCTGAGTCTCCCCGGAAGTGCGTCTCCTGTAGAAGGACCACTCCCGTCCCCCGTGCCCGGAGCTCCCGCAAAATCTTTGTCCTCTTCTGAGGTGTATTCAGGCCTCTTACATTATATGTGAGCAACCTCAGGGCCCCTGGGGTATACATGGTTTCGGTAGGCGCACTCATTGCCTTCGGTCAGATGGTGGGGGGGGGGTGTATGGGATTGGGTATACAAACAGACAGTAAAACAACACAGAGAGAGAGAAAGAGAGAGAGAAAGAGACCAAAAGAAACTGGTCAATGAGGTTTGTAGTGTAGTAAGAGAAGTCAGAGCCAAGGCGATCCAAAGACCTCCTCTCGCTGCTCTCCTAGTAGATCTACACCTATCCTCTTGGGGATGTGGCTCAACCCTCCAAAGAAACCTAACTAATCAACTGGTTCTTAAAAAGAAATCTGAACCTAAAATTTAGAGCAATGGGCGGACCCTGCCCAGAACATCAGCAAGTGTTCTCCGACCGTGAGGGGCGACGCTTCCATGGACAGCCCAAAGATAATAACAACATGTACGTATATCATAAAATATCTGTTAATTTAATAACTGAGATGTATAGTAATTCCGTAGGTAAGTGCGGAAAATGGAGAACTGTGGGTATGGTCTGCAAGGATGTTATCCTAGCGCTAAGACTAGGAATGTTCCTTTTCCCGTTTTTTTTTTTTTTGTCCCCTTCCCCCCCTTTTCCCTTCCCTTTTTCTATATAGCTTTTCTTAAGGTCTGTCTCACTTAATTCCCCTCCCCCCCATCTCCCTGGTCAGGTAAACCCCCCTCCCACCCAAATCCTGCCATGGTAGCCCATGTTCCTCGTATACCTAACAAACACAAAGTTTATATACAACCTGCTTAAACCTTATATATACAAGTTATGCATTTTGTTTTTTTTTTTTTTTTTTTTTCTTTCCCCCCAATCACCTTATTTTATATCCCCCCCTTTTTTTACTGTCGTTAACCCCTTCCATCATGGTAGGACACATAGTTATATTGTTGCATTCAGCAGCCCAGTCTTAGCGCCAATTTACACGTCACCCGTGAACAAAGTGAAAATATATATCCCCAGTTTCCAATATCTATCACATCTACGAACTAATCTCGTTAATATAACCATATAACCTATTCACAGGGTCGGCTTCTTGTCTCTCCCCTTCCATAACCTCAAAATATGGAGTATGCGTTGCAGCCTCCTCGCTGTAAGGTCCATCAGCGACGTTCCACCACGTGTTCGAGGCGTATGTGGAACTGTAAGTGCCCCAGGGCTAGCAGTCCATCTGCCCCTTGTTCAAGTGGGCAAACCACACAGCAGCGAAGGGTAACTTGTTTACCATGTTTAAGTGGATTCCTTGTCCGAGATAGAAGGCGTAAGTAGTTGAATTGTAGTAATGTCCGTTACATCTGAGGTCTGCTTCTCCTCTCCATTCCTGTCTGCCTCCGTTAGGTAGATGGGTACCATATGAAGTCGGTCACGGTTGTGGTGTGCAATAAGAATTTCAATATCATGTCGTGCTGTTTCCCGCTCCGGCAAGGGCCGAGGTCTGTCCCGAAGATCGCCTGCGGTTTTGTTGTGGTGCGCCTTTAGGTCCCGAGGGTCGATAGTCATATATTTCCCAGTCAGGGACAGGTATATCCGGAATATTTAGTCGGCTTAGGAATGTAGGGACCTCTCTGGGTGAGCGTAAAGTCACCCAAGTGTCATCATGCCGGACTGATAGGGAGAGTGGAAAGCCCCATCTATACTTTATTTCAGCGGTACGAAGAGCCTGTGTTATGGGACGAAGCATTCGGCGTGCTTGTAAGGTGGAAGGCGAAATGTCATTAAATATCTGAATGTCAATGCCACCGAATGTCCAAAACGATCTGTCTCGTGCCTTAACATAAACGTGATCTTTAAGCGCAAAGTCCGTAAAATAGCACACAATGTCCCTCGGAGATGCATTGGGGGATTCCGCTTGCGGACGTAACGCTCGGTGTACACGCGCCAGATCTCCTGGTGAGACCGTCTTGTGGCCCACTATGTTGTTGAATAGGCCCGAGAGGTAGCGGCGAAGTGCCGTTTCCTGTTCTGGCACTCCCCGTATCCGTAAATTATGGCGCCTGGACCGATTGTCCAGGTCGTCCAGGCGTCTCCATATGGCGGATGAGACGGTGGGATCACCGGGGCCAGATGGTATATTCATAGCCGCCTGTTCCGCGGCCTGCTCTAGGCCTCTGACTCTTGCCTCCACGTGCTCCACCTCCGTGCGTAGGCCCGAAATCTCGCGCTGAAGAGCCTCCCTTACCTCCGACACTATTTCTCTAATGTCAGTCTTGGTCGGGATGTCAGCTAAGGAACGTTTGATTCTTGCTGTGGCAGCCCCCAGCTCCGGCAAGGAGAAGCCCGATCTTGTAGGGGACACCGCCATCTTGGGTGTATCTTCACGCGGGGTGTGATGTGCGCGGGGTGTAAAAAACGCCTCCAGTTGGTCAGGTGCCGGTCTGGGAGTTATCTTTGGGGTCTTAACGGTGGTCTGCCTCGGTTTTCCTCTCACCATGTCGGTATATGCTGTGCATTCAGTGTCAAATAGACAGGGTCCGCTCGGAGCTCCGTTAGAAAGCGGCCATCTTGGTTAGTCGGCAAGCCACGCCCTCCGAGAATGAAAAATTCTAGGTCAAAATAGCCGATTTGGAAAGTGAGATGAAAGGGAGAATTTTTCTGGTTTGGCTATTTTGACCTAGAATTTTTCATTCTCCAATCATTCTCCAGTCATTCTCCTGCTTTTCACACTCTCTGAATAACCCTGCTAGTTTCACCTAGCCGTGAACTATTTAAAAAAAATCTCTGTTCATTTCTAAAACTAGAGAAAATTGAAAAAGAAAAAACTTTCTATTTAAAACAAAATGGCTACAGGCATCCATTTTAATTTTTCCCTTCTAATATACCTGACAGGCAGCCATACATGCCCACGCCATGACACTACCACCACCATGCTTCACTGATGAGGTGGTATGCTTAGGATCATGAGCAGTTCCTTTCCTTCTCCATACTCTTCTCTTCCCATCACTCTGGCACAAGGTGATCTTGGTCTCATCTGTCCGTAGGATCTTTTCTCATTTTAAGATTTTTATTTTGCGAAAACAAAATGGACACATTTCAACCAGCATAGTTGGCCTCGCAGGGCCAGACCGCACACACGAGTAATATGTAAAACATAGGGGGGGGGGCTCATAAGAAGCTCTCAAAATGTCAACAAGTGGGAAGTGGGGGGAGGGGGAAACAATAAGAGTCTGCAGATATATTTCTGAAAAAATGATAAGTCAGCTTTCACTCAGCAGAAATCTGAATATAAAATAAAAAAGTCAGCTTCTACTCAGCAGGAATCATTTGCAAATTATCTATTAAATGTCAGTTTAGGACAGCAAAACGACAGCATAAACAAACGTAAAGAGAGAAAGAAAAAAAAACAGTCTGTCTCAAAGGGTTGCTCAGCCAGTGTCCCGGAATGGGTGCAGACTTATAACAGACAGGGTGAAGCCTAGCAGACCAGTTGTGCCATGCAGAAATGTAGGGCTGAGTGCCACTTCAGGCCCACAGACATCACCCGGCGCATGGCGGACCGCCAGTCTCCAGGTCCCAATAGACGCCCCAATCCAGGACCTGGGCCAGCACTGCCCCCCCCTCAGCACATAAGCCCTCAGTCTCGATCGGCACCGACAAGAGCGGCATCAGGGTCTCAGAATCCGGCGTCAGCGTCCCAGCCGGAACGCCGACCACATCGCAGCTCCCAGAGACAGCTGTGGTACAGGCCTCAGCGGGGTGTGTGACTGACAAGGCCTCAACCTCCTCCATTCTCGGGGCTTTTTCTTCCCGGCAACTCCACACACAGCACGAGCATCGCCCGGCGCCAGACGCCTCTGGTGAGCGGGCCGTCCATATCTTTCCCCTCCAACAGCAGTAAGCAGGCCTCCAGGCCTGTAAGCAAGGCATCAGTACCTGCGGTGAAGGGAGGGGATCCATCTCGCTGGTCAGCTGCCGGTCCCCCCGTCGCTCCCATCAAGCATCCATCTAGGGCAATCAGGAGATGTGGGCCCTCCGTCTCCGTAGTCCCCAGCATAGGCTCAGGTCAGGTCGAGGCGGCAGGACAGCTGGGCAGAGAAACAACAAGAGCCAGGATGAAGGCCGCAAAATGGCCGCTGGCACCTCGCTCTAGCCACCTACCAGCTGCTGCAAATTGCATCTCTGGTCCGGAGGGGGGACAAAATGGCCTCCGGACAACTCCGTTCCGGTGGCCAGCTAGCTCGGGTCCTCAGAGTAAAAGTGCACCGCAGTAAAGTCTTCAAATGGACCCTAAAAGTGGCAGACATGTGGAGCTCCCCCAGAACACATCTGCTCCTGTCGGTAGCCGGCCACGCCCCCTCGTCCATAGGATCTTGTTCCAGAACTGTGAAGGCTTTGTTAGGTGTTGTTTAGCAAACTCTAATCTGGCCTTCCTGTTTTTGAGGCTCACCAATGGTTTACATCTTGTGGTGAACCCTCTGTATTCACTCCGGTGAAGTCTTCTCTTGATTGTTGACTTTGACACACATACACCTACCTCCTGGAGAGTGTTCTTGATCTGGCCAACTGTTGTGAAGGGTGTTTTCTTCACCAGGGAAAGAATTCTTCGATCATCCGCCACAGTTGTTTTCCGTGGTCTCCCGGGTCTTTTGGTGTTGCTGAGCTCACCGGTGCGTTCCTTCTTTTTGAGAATGTTCCAAACAGTTGTTTTGGCCACGCCTAATGTTCTTACTATCTCTCTGATGGGTTTGTTATGTTTCTTCAGCCTAATGATGGCTTGCTTCACTGATAGTGACAGCTCTTTGGATCTCATCTTGAGAGTTGACAGCAACTGATTCCAAATGCAAATAGCACACTTGAAATGAACTCTGGGCCTTTTATTTGCACATTGTAATTGGGGTAATGAGGGAATACCACACACCTGGCCATGGAACAGCTGAGAAGCCAATTGTCCCATTACTTTTGTCCCTTAACAAGTGGGAGGCACATCTGCAAACTGCTGTAAGTCCTACACCGTTCACCTGAGTTGGATGTACATACCCTCAAATTAAAGCTGACAGTCTTCAGTTAAAGCACATTGTGTTTGTTTCAGTCCAACTCCATTTTGGTGGTGTATAGAGCCAAAGATGTTAGAATTGTGTCGATGTCCCAATATTTCTGGACCTGACTGTGTAATATATATATATATTATATATCCCATACAGACATCTGATGTGTGTATATATCCCCCCCCATACAGACAACCGGTGTGTATATTCCCCCCCCATACAGACATCCGATGATATATACAGTACTGTGCAAAAGTTGTAGGCAGGTGTGAAAAAATGATGTAGACAAAGAATGCTTTCACAAATGGAAGTGTTACACATTTATGTTCATAAATGAACAAAATGCAGTGAATAAAAGAGAAATCTAAATCAAATTAATATTTGGTGTGACCACCTTTTGCCTTCAAAACAGCAGCAATTCTTCTAGGTACACTTGCACACAGTTTTTGAAGGAATTCGGCTAGTAGGTTGTTCCAAACATCTTGGAGAACTAACCACAGATCTTCTGTGGATGTAGGCTTTCTCACATCCTTCTGTCTCTTCATTTAATCACAGACACACTCGATAATTTTGAGATCAGGGCTCTGTGGGGGCCCTGCCATCACTTCCAGTACTTCTTGTTCTTCTTTAAGCTGAAGATAGTTTTTTTTTTTTTTTTTTAAGGTTTTTATTTTGAAAATATGCCATCAATACATCAAACAGCAAGATAGATGGAAACAGCAAAGTTACATCGGTACCAATAATGCGTACAGGGGATATGGGGGTGGGGTAAAACATGGGTGAGTATCATAAGGCAACTGCCAAATATCGCAAAAAAAAAAAAAAAGGGGGGGTAACAACAGAAATCAGAGTCCTCAAAGTAAAACGGCTAAGGATGAAGAAAAAAAAAAAGTCAGCTGGGGAGAAAAAACTCGGCAGTAAAATTCAAAAAGTCCTTAGAAAAGTCGACAAATATATAGCAAAGTGAGGGCCCTTCAAAACTATCATCATAGGTACAGCATAAGGAAAATAATAAACATCCCCAGATAGGGGGGTCTCAGCGGAACATATCAATCAGGGGGGGAGTCCACAGAAAAAGCCATAAACTTTGCTGAAAAACAAAATTGTCCACAGCGTGTAACTTGCAGGTGAGGGAGAATTTCAGAGGACGGACAGTGAATAAACTTAACGGTTCGTTATACTGTTGGGCATAAGGCAGCAAGTAAACACGACACACCTCTTCAGCCTGTGTCCCATGGGAATGCGGGGAGGAAGCCCTCTGCAGGCCCGTCTAGGGAGCTCACATGCACCCCCAGTACCAGACCCGCTCCGCGAAGAGCACCTCCCGACGTTCTGGACAGCAGTCCTCTATAAAGGGTACAGCTACTCAGCGGGTTTCGGGACAAACCGGCAGCAATCAGAGCCACGTGGTGGTAACGAGGTGCGTGCCCCATCCCTTTCGCAGAACGGCCCGCCGCATCAGGGGGTGCTTCATCTCCATCAGGAACCTTCTTGACATGGAGGCTGTAAGTAGTCGACAGGCTTAGCTCCGCAGGGTCCGATTGTGGCGGCGCCGTATCCAGTGGTGCAGCATCCGATCCCGTCCTCATCTTCGGGGCCATCTCTCCCTGGCAATCCCTCAGTGCGGCGAGCATCGGCGCATGACACCCCTGGTCAGCGGACTATCTTCGTCCTCCCCCCGATAAAATCATCAAGCAGGCCTCAAGGCCTGAATCCACAGCTCCACCACCTCTGGAAAGGGGGGGGGAAGTCGCCGACCCATCTCCCCGCAGGTCCATCCACCGCCCCCAGGGGACACTCAGCAGCATTGGCCGGGAGACGTGGGCCCACCATCTCCCCCCTCAGCAACACAGCCTGGGTCGGGGCGGCCAGATCCGCAGGGTCATTAAGCATCCGACGCCGGGAAGCAGGCCTCAAGATGGCCACCAGCGCTTGGTAACAGCCATATTCCTCAGCTAGCAATGGAGTCTCTGGTCCGGAGAGGAGGCCAAACGGGCTCCGGACGGGTCAGCACCGATGGCCAGCTACACAGGCACCCCCTTAATCACAAAATCGGTGCAGTTAAACTCAGCTAGGGGTCCTTAAGCAGGGAAGACATGAGGAGCTCCACAAGGACACGTCCGCTCCTGCTCGCAGCCGGCCACCTAAGCTGAAGATAGTTCTTAATGACTTTGGCTGTATGTTTGGGGTCGTTATCCTGCTGCAGAATAAATTTGGAGCCAATGAAATTTGGCGCCTCCCTGATGGTATTGCATGATGGATGAGTATCTGCCTGTATTTCTCAGCATTGAGAACACCATTAATCCTGACCAAATCTCCAAACTCCATTTGCAGAAATGCAGCCTCAAACGTTCAAGGAACCTCCACCATGTTTCACTGTTGCCTGCAGACACTCATTATTGTACCGCTCTCCAGCCCTTCGACGAACAAACTGCCTTCTGCTACAGCCAAATATTTCAAATTTTGACTCATCAGTCCAGAGCACCTGCTGCCATTGTTCTGCACCCCAGTTCCTATGTTTTCGTGCATACTTTAGTCGCTTGGCCTTGTTCCCACGTCAGAGGTATGGCTTTTTGGCTGCAACTCTTCCATGAAGACCACTTCTGGCCAGACTTCTCCGGACAGTAGATGGGTGTACCTGGGTCCCACTGGTTTCTACCAGTTCTGAGCTGATGGCACTGCTGGACATCTTCCGATTTCGAAGGGCAATAAACTTGATGTGTCTTTCATCTGCTGCACTAAGTTTCCTTGGCCGACCACTGCATCTACGATCCTCAACGTTGCCCGTTTCTTTGTGCTTCTTCAAAAGAGCTTGAACAGCACATCTTGAAACCCCAGTCTGCTTTGAAATCTTTGTCTGGGAGAGACCTTGTTGATTCAGTATAACTACCTTGTGTCTTGTTGCTGTGCTCAATCTTGCCATGACATGAAACTGTCTTTCACAACCTCACCTTGGTAGCAGAGTTTGGCTGTTCCTCACCCAGTTCTAAGCCTCCTACACAGCTGTTTCGGTTTCAGTTCATGACTGGGTTTCAACCTACGTGTGACATTGATTTTCATTAGCGCATGTTTGATATAATTGGTTGATCATACACCTGACTATAATCCTACAAAATCCTAGACTTTGTGCAAGTGTACCTATGAGAATTGATGCTGGTTTGACGGCAAAAGGTAGTAACACCAAATATTGATTTGATTTAGATATTTATTTTGTTCGCTCACTTTGCATGTTGAAAATTGACAAATATGAACAGTCATTATTTATATTTCTGAAAGCATTCTTTGTTTACAGCATTTTTCACACCTGCCTAAAACTTTTGCATAGTACTGTGTATATATATATATATTGTAATAGAATCAGGCTAGAGACAGGCCACCATGATGGTTCATAACGGCCATCTTGAGCAAGACTTTGGTTCACGTGAATGTATATAGCGAATATTGGTTGAATTGGACGAGTTTGCATAGATTTCTGGAATTCCTAAAACTAACAAGCCGAGCAATTAAATAAACGAGATCCGGGCTAACACAAGTAGGAGTGGCAGAATACTGATTTAGACACATCAAGGTCAGAGAGCTGTAGGGAAGAACAAAGCCTTTGTTAAAAACCATCTGTACTCTTATCAGTATGTACAATAAACAAGTTTATGGAGCCAGATAGGGACAGGATCTGGCAGGATGTTAAATTATCCAATTGTCATAACTGTATGTTAAAGCTGCCAATTTACTGCCAATTTGTGGAATGTCTTCGTATTCAGTAAGGGGAATGTACGGACCCACGTGGGGTGGGCAAGTGTCATCCATGGGGAGGGTCATTGGGATGTACCTGATTGTCTATTCATGTATAAAACGTTATGTGCATGAGTTCACGTCACTCAGTCTTTGCGATTCAATCCTGGCTGAGTGGTGACATCACAATAAAGTATGCCATTCCTGAAGAGATTCGTGTCCTGATAGTCATTTACCGCGCTGTGCCGACCTTTCACCCGACAGAGCTGAGTGGATTCTGGTAACATTTTTGGGGGCTCGTGGCCGGGATTGGTCGACATCGGCTCGGCGGTGGCTGCAGGACAAGTAGCGGTTGACTGCAAGCACGAGTGGTCCCTGAGGTTGGTCGTCTGTTGAAGGTGAGCAGACATCTGCAGGTGCCAAGTGGGGATTTCCCGTTACGTGGAGCTCGACTCGTCCCTAACGGACTCCCGGCCCAGGAAGCTGGGACGTAATCGAGTCTGAGGAAACAGCGCCCGGCGCAGTGATTGGATAAGGTAATATCGATATTATTTGTTTAGTACGCCTGGCCATAGTTGGGTAAGGGGACCCCTGTACAAGGTTCCATTGGCATACTGGCTCTGTCGCCATGAGCACAGGGACTAGCTGCACCTCAACGGCTGCTAGTTGATCGGAGCTGTCCTCGGCAGACCAGGGTGTCAATTTGGTAGTTTGATATTGGATTGAGGTATTTGTTTCCACAAGGAATCCGTTCCATGTGCAGTAGTATTTATGTTTTTGTAAGCTACATGTGTGCAGAGAGGAGGAGGGAATTTTTGGAGGTGGGCTGAGAGCCCCGGATAGTGGTTTCTACGTATCCTATCTAGAATAAGGGGATTGCTGGTGGGCTGATAGCCCCGGATCCATTGGTATTTGGTGAATAAGGGTGCTTTGGTGGGCCGATAGCCCCGGGTAATTGGATAAGGATTGAATAAGGGTTGGATACGTAGTGTTTGGTAAAGGCACATTGTAAAAGTTTAATTTGTATTGTTTTGTGCTGAATGTATCTGGTATAGAACGAGCTGTGAGTGAGTGAAAGGAGTATGAACGTGCACCTACCTGTCTGACAGGGAAGCAAATCTGAGAGTGGACTCTCACGGTGCATTTCCGAATTGGGGCGACTCAACCGGTCACTAAGAGAGGAAGCGAATACGACACAAGAGAATTGTTGAATGAAATACCCAGACTGTCTGTCATAAAACTGTTTTGAAAAATTGTTGAAAAGCGAAGAAAATATTGTTGAAAAGAGGTATAATGGGTAGCGGAACATCATGCCCCAAGAAAGCCAAGGAGGAGGAGACGCCATTAGAGTATATGGTGCGCAATTTCAAGGAGCTGTACGAGACACACCAATATGGTGTGGAACTGAATAAAGGAACGTTACAGATTTTATGCACATTAGTCTGGCCAATACTAGTTCCTGAATGGCCTGAGCAGGGATCTATGGATCCAGTGCTTATTCAGAGAGTGTATTCCCAGGTTACGGGACAATTTGGACATCCAGATCAGTACCTGTATGTAGATATATGGAGGTACTGTGTGAGGGATAAAAGCCATTTTATTATGTTGGCAGGGAAGGAGAAGAGCTAGATGTCCACAGGTAAAATGTGAAAATGCTCCCGTATTGGTGGGACATCCTGAGGATACGATCTTCTTCCTCTGCCTTATCCGTCCTGTTACGCGGTGGCTCAGCGTGCATTGGATGCCGTGGTTGCACAGCCGGAGGCATGGGTGCAGGCTGCTGCTATCCCTTTGTCTGCGCCTTCGGCTCCAGCTGAAGTGGCTGGAATGGGGGAGGCGGTGGGAGTACAGATCATCATTTCTGCTGACAAAATTGAGACTTCAGACGGGGTAGTGTACAGATTAGAGACTCCAAGGCAGGGACCCTCTGGGGATGCTGGTATAGATCTGAAAGCCGTGACCCGTGGTGACAATAATATTGTTAAACCCCATCAGATGTATCAACATAACCCTGATAGACTCCAACTCCCATTAAGAGCAGTAGCCGGCCCTATGACAGATGATGGTCCAGGATCATTGCTGTTCACTTATTTCCCATTCACCACCACTGATCTGTTTAATTGGAAGACCCAAACCCCCCCGTATTCTGAAAAGCCCGCTATTATGACAAGTTTAATTGAGTCGATTATGGCAACGCATAATCCCACCTGGGCTGATTGTCAGCAGCTATTGATGACAATGTTCACAAAAGAAGAGAGAGCACAAATTAATGATAATGCTCGAAAACAGTTGTTAGCTCAGGTGGTAGAAGACAGCCAAGTGAACCCAGAAGCTTGGGCTGAAGAACACTATCCCAAGGTTGATCCCCAGTGGCCGTATACTGATGCGGGCATGGCTCATCTCCAGAGATACCGAGCGGCAGTATTAATGGGAATAAAAGCGAGTGGGAAGAAGCCTTAAATATGGGAAAGATAGCCGAGGTGATGCAGGATTCAAAAGAGTCCCCAAGCGCATTTTTAGAAAGACTGTTAGAAGCATTTAGGCTATACAGCCCTATAGACCCAGTGGCGGCTGAGAATCGCCGTTTAGTGAATTCATCCTTTGTGAGTCAAGCGCAAAGGGACATATGTAATAAAATACAGAGGAGTGATGGGTTCCTGGGAAAAGGCATCAGTGAGTTGGTAGAAATTGCTAATAAAGTATACCATAACAGGGATCTTGAAGAAAAGCGGGAAGAGACATGGAAGCAAAGAGCAAATGTAGGCATGGTAGCTGTGAATATGGGTGCACAGGGGGAGCCTATAGTGGTGATGGTGGCCGAGAAAGAGGCAGAGGAACAAGGGGAAGAGGTGGTGGCAGAACTGATTTGGGTCGGAACCAATGCGCATTCTGTAAGGCAGAGGGGCCATTGGCGGAACAATTGCCCCAAATTAATGGACAAAAATGGTGGTCAGAATAATAATACGAATGGAGGGGTAACCCATGGCCAAGTGAACAACGGGAGATATGAGAGAAATGAGAACCATGCAACTGGGTTTGTTGGCTTGGCAGGAACGTCCTTTGAAGGACAGAATGCATATTGACACAGACCTGGGCCGATCCCACTCAGTAATAGCGAGCCCACGGTCACAGTAAGAGTGGGGAATAATGATGAAATTTTTATGATTGATACTGGGGCCGAATATTCTGTTATGACACAACCAACTGCAACCCTAGCGGGAGAGGAAGTTGATATAATGGGCGCAATGGGTGTTTCTGCTAAATATCTTTTTCTCGCTGCTTGACAATGTAGTCTTGGGAAGCATAATGTTGAACATCAATTTTTGTACATGCTCGAAAGTCCGATTCAACTCCTGGGGCGGGACATCCTCTGCAAATTGCAGGCCCATATTACGTTTCTTCCCGGGGGTCATGCTAGATTAGACCTGCCCGAGAGTGGCAGCTCTATTCGGCAGCACAATGTGACTAAACCAGAGAAGCAGCCCAGCAGAATTGCAGTAATTATGCTAAGAGAGGAAGAATGGCGCACAGCACCAACCGCGCCGGTTGCACCAGACCCATACGCACTACTACTGGGCAGTCCCGGAGTATGGGCAGAGGACAACCTGCCCGGCTTAGCAGTGAATATCCCTCCAGTATATGTTGATTTGAAGCCTGGTGCTGTGCCTGTTGCTCTAAGACAGTATCATATTCCACAAAAAGCTAAGCAGAATATATAGACACATTTGCAAAGACTAAAAGATTACGGTATACTGAAATTTTGTGTGTCACCATGGAATACACCCTCTTGCCAGTACAGAAAGCGGGAACTCAAGACTACCGCCCGGTACAAGATCTAAGAGCGGTTAATGAAGCAACAGTGACTTTACACCCTGTCGTTCCCAATCCATACAATATATTAGCGTTAATACCTGGAAAAACCGAATTCTACACTGTACCTGATTTAAAAGACGCTATTTGCGTTTCAGTGGGAAGACTCCAAGACAGGAGCACAACATCAAATGACATGGACACGCCTCCCTCAAAGTTTCAAGAACTCGCCCACTATCTTTGGTTGCGCGCTCAGCCAGGACCTCCTGTCCTTCAACGCTCAGCCAGACAAAGTTGTATTGCTGCAATATGTTGATGATTTGTTGCTTGCTTCCCCTACAGAAAAGGACTGTTTATCCGCAACTAAAGCACTTCTACAATTACTGTGCCAAGCAGGCTACAAAGTCTCGAAAAAGAAAGCACAAGTTTGCAAGCAAAGTGTGAAATACCTTGGCTTACAATTGACAGGTACCGAGTGTGCCCTGGGCCCAGAATGTAAAGAAGCAGTATGCCGTATCCCTCAACCGAAGACACGTAGACAGGTGCGTGAATTCCTAAGTGCAGCAGGATTCTGTCGCCTATGGATCCCCAACTTTGCTGAGATTGCAAGGCCCCTGCATCAAGTTACAAAGGGGGGTGAAAAGGACCCTTTCATTTGGGAAGAAGAACAGACAGCAGCCTTCCTGAAATTAAAGACTCTATTAATGGAGGCGCCGGCTCTGGGTTTGCCTGATCACAGTAAGCCTTTCCAGCTCTACGTCCATGAACACAACCAAACTGCAACTGGAGTCTTCATCCAAAACCTGGGGTCATGGCCAAGGCCTGTGGCCTACCTCTCCAAGCAACTAGATCCAGTGGCCTGCGGCCTACCCCCATGTCTGAGAGCAGTGGCTGCCACAGCAATGCTGATATCTGAAGCTGACAAGTTGACTCTAGGACAAGTTCTACACGTCAAAGTCCCTCATGCAGTCAAAGCCTTGCTCAACGTCAAAGGAAACTACTGATTCAGCAACAGCCGAATGACTAAGTACCAAGCAATGATATGTGAAAATCCACGCTTTCATTTGGACCTCATCGCTACTTTGAACCCTGCTACATTGCTGCTTGACTCTGAAGAAGACCCAAGTCATGAATGCCTTCAAGTCATGGAAGAAGTATTTAGTAGCCGGCCCGATTTGAGAGATGTACCCCTAGACAAATATGTTCTACAGCTGTTCACTGATGGAAGCAGTTACATGGAGGATGGCAAAAGACTATCTGGATATGCTGTGGTCAAGACTGAAGAAATTCTAGAAGCACAACCCTTGCCGAGTAATACTTCAGCACAGCTGGCAGAGATTATCGACCTCACAAGAGCCCTAGAGCTGGCAAAAGACAAGAGAGTGAACATCTACACTGATTCAAAATATGCCTTTATGACTGTCCATGCACATGGTGCACTCTACAAAGAAAGAGGCCTCCTCTCTTCGTCAGGAAAGCAAGTCAAATACTCTGCAGAAATTTCAGATCTTCTTGATGCTGTGTGGAAGCCTAGTGCTGTCACTATCATGCACTGCCGAGGTCACCAGAAAGGTCATGATGAAATACCCAAGGGTAATTGACTAGCAGACCAAGCGGCAAAAGCAGCAGCAAGAACAATGTCTAAAGTAAATGAACCACTTGAAGAACAAGTACCCAGAGTCCTTCTCTGCAAGCAAGATGACAGCAGATCTCTACCAAACTTTGAATTCTATATGAATAAGCGAAGATTTGCTCCTGATGGATCCTTTATTGAAGTTCTACTGAACAGATGGAAGAATGACTATGACATGCTTGAAACCCATCACAATTATATACAATGGCTTTTCCCAACGTTAGAACAAGGCAGAAACAAATGGGCATACCCTTTGACCTCTGAAGAGATCCGTCTAATGAAAAATGCCTCACAAGTCCAGCAAAGGCTCCGTAGGGCCTACAAGATGATGCTGAACTTCTTCGGCGTAAATTTGTGGGGGAGGATGGAGAAGAAACTGAAGTTGAACGAACAGAAAATTTCTCCGCCACATTTGAGAACCTGAATTCTAACAGCCACAATAATCTGCGGATCAAACGTATTTTGAAATGCCTGGGTGAACTGTGAGCTGAAAAATACCAAGCCCCACTTGTGAAGTTTTTCCTGAAGGAAACGCTCATTGAAAAATGTCTGCCAAATGTGAAGGACAGCGTGCGGAATTACTTCTTGTTTACTTTGAAGAACCAATAATCAAATTGGATAGCGCATCTATCGTGTCCTTAGTAGTATCTGTCACAGGAAATTGACCCAAGCTCTCGGTGGGGATCCCCGTCACCTTCTTATCCGGCACCAACTTAAAATAATGATGAGCGATATATGGTGTAGTAATTTAAAACTCAATTCAATTTATTTAAAATCAAAGAACAAACTCACATTTTGCAGAGCACATACAAAAGTGCATATACACATTGGTCTCAAAGACCCAGACCTCCCGATAGTGATCCTCAATTCTGTCTATAAACCGTACACCGGTTATACTGGCCTCCTAGATGGATCTGGGGAACAATAGTCTGCTCGTCTTTGTGTTCCAATGTAGCCGCTCAACGCGTTTCGTGACAGTCTTACTTCATCAGGAGCATGACTGCAACTAAATAACATACTTCTTTTATAATCCTCCAAGCCTAGAAACCAAATCAATTATTGCCGACAGCTGTGTTCACATTATCCCACTAATGTTCGGCCACGCTTCTGATCTTTCACGCACGCGCCGAAGATCAGATCAGAAGGGAAACCTTTGAGGAAATACCTCTTTCAGTACCTTGAGCTGAAGCTCCTCTTACTTTTGTTGTTGTAGGCGGGGGGATGTGGTCAACAAAGTTATCAGGCAAGCTTTTCAAGCGACTTTTGCCATGGGAGCAGTTCTGATGCTGATACTATTCATAGCCACTGTGACATAAGGAAAGGGAAGGTCATCGAGGGGCTATATATTTCCCCTCGGTTCCTGTCCTATGTATAGGACTAGTGGAACCCAGACCGGGTTTTCGTGCTAACTTTGGGTCTGGAAAATCCGGGTTTTGTGTCTCTCTCCTGGATTGTTAATTAATTAATTGATGTTTATCCAGGGGAGATAAAAGAGGGGGAGGCTGAACCAGGAAGTAGCTCTGGCCTGGGACTCAGAAAGCCTTCTGAGAGAGCTGCAAGGTAAAAGGTGTGTGGAAAGGTTGCTTAAAGTAATTTTGTTCATTTGAGGTGGTTGAGGTTAGCTCACCATTTGTTAGAGAGGGAATCTAACTGTTTAGTAAGAGCCTGAGCGGCAAGGGTTTATTTTCTGTTTTCATTTCTGTTTTATTGCAACCATTTAAATAAATACTGTCTGCTGGACAGATTTCAAAGAACTTTTACTGCCTGGGCTACCTTTTTTCCTGCAAAGGTAACCTCCATTTGAGCTATACCCCCACATATGGTGTGAGATTACGGGCACTTTCCCTGTGCAAGTTGCATGATGGCGGACGTGATAAAAACTTTGCTTCAAGCCACTGTGGTCCAGCAGGAGACAAATCGCCAGTTTGAAGAGGCTCAGCAGCAGATGTTGGAGGCCCAGTGAGCTGAGAGAGATGCCCAGTGAGCAGATCGAGAGGTACTCAAGGAGGTTGCTCAAAGCCTCCTGGAATTGAAGAGTAACTCTGTGGCTTCAATACCTGTGGAACAAAAGGTGAAGCGTGCAAGCCATTACCTGCAAAAGATGACAGCTGCAGACGATGTGGAAGCCTACCTCACTACGTTTGAGAGGATTGCTACACGAGAAGGTTGGCAAAGATGTGAGTGGGTGGGGCTGGTTGCACCATTCCCAACAGGTGAACCCCAAAAAGCCTACTATGACTTGGAACCTGAGGCTGCTCAGGATTATGATGTACTTAAGGCTGAAATCCTGGCAAGACTAGGTGTTACCATTGCTGTTCATGCCCAGCGGGTGTATCGGTGGAACTATAAGGCTGAAAAGCCCCCAAGGTCCCAAATGTTTGACCTTATACACCTTACCAGGAAATGGCTCCAACCTAAGACATTGTCACCGCCGGAGATAGTAGAGCGTGTGGTGATGGACCATTACATGCTGGCTCTTCCTACCTCCCTAAGGAAATGGGTCAGCCATGGAGACCCCAAAACGGCTACCCAGCTAGTGGACATGGTCACGCGATACACCACAGCAACAGACTTGCTAAGTAGCCCCGTGCTTGAGCATCCTGTCTCACCCAGAGGACACCTGCCCAGAGGACCTGGTAAGCCTGTTCCAGGGGTTAAGGGCACGGGAGAGACTTCTAAGACATTTGCTAAAGGTGAAGAGACTACAGGCTCTGGACCTAAAGACTGGCCTGGTAGGTTAGGAAGGACCATGAGGCCATATACAGGACTGGGTGCTGACCCTATAAAATGCTTTCATTGCTATGGGTTAGGACATATTGCTGCTAATTGTCCACTTACTGATGAACCTATGCAATGTGATAATGCTAAGATGGGGAAACGCATGTCTTTCTTTGCACAAGTGGTGTGTACTGCATCATATCAGGAATGGATTGAGAGGCAAATGTGTGTTCTTTCCATTGATGGAAAGCCAGTTACAGCTCTGCTAGATTCTGGTAGTGTGGTAACTCTAGTCAGAGCTGACTTTATCAGCCTCAACAGGTACCACCCTAGCACTATTGGGGTTATTTGTGTACATGGTGACACACGTGATTACCAGACTGCTGTAGTGGAAATTGGTACTCCATGGGGCTCTGTGACACAGTCGGTGGGTGTAGTACCCTCCCTGCTTCATGAAGCTATAGTGGGGAGGGATTTTCCACAGTTTTGGAGACTTTGGGGCAGAGGCGGAAGTATCAGGGTCGCAGCGGTCGCAGTTGCGACCGGGCCCTGGCATTCCACCACTGGAGGGGGGCCCGGCGCCACCCGCCAGATTCCGGCAATCAGCGCTGGAATCTGGGAGCCGCACGCTGGCCGTCCCTCTCCCTGCGAGCGGCCACTGACATGCAGCTTGGCCGCTCACGTGGGATAGGAACCACCTGACCAGCGCACGAGATCCTCTCGCGAGACCTCTGCGCTGATCAGGTGGTTTCCGGCGAGCGGCCAAGACGCATGTTTCCAGCGGCCGCTCGCCAAGGAGAAGAACACCTGGGGCCAGCAGAGGTAAGAGCTGGGGGGCCCTTATACCCATGAGCTGGGGGGCCCTTATACCCATGAGCTGGGGGGCCCTTATACCCATGAGCTGGGGGGCCCTTATACCCATGAGCTGGGGGGCCCTTATACCCATGAGCTGGGGGGCATATCCATGAGCTGGGGGTGCATATCCATGAGCTGGGGGGCATATCCATGAGCTGGGGGGCATACCCATGTGAGAGCTGGGGGGCATATCCATGAGCTGGGGGCAGTATCCATGAGCTGGGGGTGCATATCCATGAGCTGGGGGCAGTATCCATGAGCTGGGGGTGCATATCCATGAGCTGGGGGGCATATCCATGAGCTGGGGGTGCATATCCATGAGCTGGGGGGCATATCCATGAGCTGGGGGCATACCCATGTGAGAGCTGGGGGCATATCCATGTGAGAGCTGGGGGGCATATCCATGAGCTGGGGGGCATATCCATGAGCTGAGGGGCAGTATCCATGTGAGAGCTGGGGGCAGTATCCATGTGAGAGCTGGGGGGCATATCCATGTGAGAGCTGGGGGGCATATCCATGAGCTGGGGGCAGTATCCATGAGCTGGGGGTGCATATCCATGAGGTGGGGGGCAGTATCCATGAGCTGGGGTGCATATCCATGAGCTGGGGGTGCATATCCATGAGCTGGGGGCATATCCATGAGCTGGGGGGCATATCCATGAGCTGGGGGGCATACCCATGTGAGAGCTGGGGGGCATATCCATGAGCTGGGGGCAGTATCCATGAGCTGGGGGTGCATATCCATGAGCTGGGGGGCATATCCATGTGAGAGCTGGGGGGCATATCCATGAGCTGGGGGGCATATCCATGAGCTGGGGGGCATACCCATGTGAGAGCTGGGGGCATATCCATGAGCTGGGGGGCATACCCACGTGAGAGCTGGGGGGCATACCCACGTGAGAGCTGGGGGGCATACCCACGTGAGAGCTGGGGGGCATACCCACGTGAGAGCTGGGGGGCATATCCATGAGCTGGGGGGCAATATCCATGTGTGAGCTGGGGCAAATCCATGTGTGAGCTGGGGCAAATCCATGTGTGAGCTGGGGCAAATCCATGAGCTGGGGCAGTATGAATATATATATATATCGGGGGGATATACATGTGAGCTGGGGGCATTTTTATATGGTCTGTTCTTATTGGAAAGCGTCACATGACATTAAAGAAAAGTATCGGTACTCGGTATCGGTGAGTACTTTTAAAAAGTATCGGTACTCGTACTCGGTCTTAAAAAAGTGGTATCGGTGCATCCCTAGGCAATACTATCTTTGTTTTATTTTGCAGTGAAAAATAAGTAAAAATACATAGATTTTTTTGGGGGGGCCTTCGTGGATTCCTGCACCGGGGCCCTCAGGTTTCTAGTTACGCCACTGCTTTGGGGAACTATAAAGGTTCAGGTGGATTGTGCTCCCCCTACAGGTGAACCAAGGAACTTAGTCCAGAAGCTTTTGATTGTAACATAGAGGATATTGTGGGTGTGTCTAATGAAGGGGTTATGCCTTTCCCTCTTTCTGTGATGGCTGGGGAACAGGAGGATGTAGAATAGGGATGTGCGTTTCGGGTTTCGGAATTTTGGAATTTTCACGAAATTTCCCGATTCGTGTCTTCGGATTCGGCCGATTTTCTGAATCGGATCAGACCCGAAAACCGACAGATCCGAAAAGTTTTCCGAGCCGAAAGGAAAAATTTTCGGAGTTTTCGAATGGACTTGAAATGTGTCAAATCGAAATTTATTTTCGCTCTATTCATGATTTCGGTTCCATTCGTGATTTCGGTTCCATTTCGGTAATTCTGGACATAGTATATTTAACTATTATCGGTTATATCGCTGATTATGTAAATTTTGTATTTGTAAATGCGTATCACTTGTTTCTTGTTTCCAATGATCCGATAATTCTGTTTTTTTTTGTCTGTTTTAAATCATTTTATTTATTCGTTTCAGATCATTTTGATCAACTATTTTTCCGTTTTAAAACCTTTTGTTCTGGTTTTTATTTTTAAAGTCAGACCATTCGGGTCAGTTTAGCGTTTTTTAAATGTTTTTTTTTCTTGTTCCTTGGCTTTCATACCATTTTTTTAATGTGATTAAATAAAGTTGTGAAATGTATATTCATAAGAAAAAAAGGATCTTTATTTAATAAAAAAAAACACGATAGAATTGCCAGAATTATCATATCGACAGAATGAATTATCGGATCCGAAAAACAAACCAAAAACGTATTATAAAAAAATATATAAAGTATAAAAAAAGTAAACCATAGTAGTTTACGTCAAAACGAATAGAGTTAGACACTTTGAAACGAGGAGAACAGACGTTCCGAAAAAAACAAAAATTTCCGAAATCACGAAAAGTCGATACAAAAAACAAGCAAAGTGACCCGAAAACACGAAAAATGGTCGCTATTCCGAAAAAAAAATGTACACGAAAAACGAGCCGAACCGAATCGAAACAGAAATCGGTCGAAACGAGCCGAATCGAAAATTTTAAACATCCGAACAAATCGAACCGAAAAAAAAAATCGGTGCACAAGCCTAATGTAGAACCTGACCCAGAGAGTGTGAACAATGAACAGGATGTTGTACCTGGCTCTAGTACCGAAAGTGGATCAAATGATATGCCTGACTTAGAAGTCAGGAAGGATGATTTCCATACAGAACAAATAAAGGACTCCACACTGACTAGAGCCAGGGAAAACATAAAAATGATAGATGGAAAACCCATTGATCCTGACGTAAGAATGTCTTTCCCCTGCATGATCCAAAAAAATGATTTACATTATCAGGTCTTAAAGCAAGGGGAGGATGTGGTGGAACAATTAGTAGTCCCAAAACCATACCGCAGGATGGTATTGGATCTTGCTCATGGTCATATAATGGGTGGACATTTGGGTATAGAGAAAACCAAGGAGAGAGTAAGCCAGAGGTTCTTTTGGCCAGGTTTACATGCAGATGTAAGGGAATACTGCGAGTCATGCCCAGAGTGTCTGTATTCGGCACCCTCACCCCATTTTCGTAGTCCGCTGGTACCTTTGCCAATTATTGAGGTACCCTTTGAAAGAATTGGCATGGATCTGGTAGATCCAGTGGTTAAGTCTGCCCGGGGGCACCAGTATATACTAGTAATACTAGATTATGCTACACGGTAACCTGAAGCAATTCCCTTACGTAATACCTCAGCTAAAACTATTGCCAAGGAGCTTGTTCAGATATTTAGTCGCGTAGGTATTGCAAAGGAAATCTTAACAGACCAGGGAATGCCATTTATGTCTAGAGTAACTCGGGAGTTGTGTAGGCTGTTCAAGATTTCACACTTGCGAACGTCTGTCTACCACCCCCAAACTGACAAACTAGTGGAGAGATTTAATAAGACGCTTTAAGAGCATGTTAAAAAAAGGTAGTTGACAAAGATGGGAAGAATTGGGACTTCTTATTGCCGTATCTCATGTTTGCTATTCGGGAAGTACTTCAGTCGTTCACAGGATACTCCCCTTTTGAACTCTTGTATGGCAGGCATCCCAGAGGCCTTCTAGATATTGCCAAGGAAACATGGGAGGGTGAGACAACCCCCTATAGGAGTGTCATTGAGCATATCTCAATGTTGCAGGACAGAATTGCGGCTGTCATGCCCCTGGTGCGGGAACATATGGAGCAAGCCCAGGAAGCACAGAGGAGGGTTTATAATTGGGGTGCCAAAGTACGTAGCTTTAACCCTGGGGATAGAGTCCTGGTGCTAGTCCCAGCCGTAGAGAGTAAATTCCTGGCAAAGTGGCAAGGCCCCTATGAAATAATTGAAAAAATAGGAGAGGTATACTATAAAGTTCACCAGCCAGGGAAAAGGAAACCCGAGCAAATTTACCACAGTAATCTTTTAAAGCCATGGAGGGACAGGGAAGCCCTGGTAATTATCCCAACCCCTCCAAACACAGGCCCCTCCACACCTGAGGCCCCAATAGCTGAAACCTTATCAGTGGCTCAACATAATGAGGTAAAAGAGTTTCTGAGAAAAAATACAGACCTGTTCTCTGAAATGCCAGGATTTGCTACAGTCATTCAGCATGACATTACTGAACCCGGTGTTCATGTAAATGTAAAGCCATATAGAATACCCGAGGCTAGACGAAAAGCTGTCTTGGCAGAAATAAAAAAAATTAGAATTGGGGGTGATCGAAGAGTCCCATAGTGATTGGTCAAGTCCGATTGTGCTGGTTCCAAAACCAGATGGAAGCATAAGATTTTGTAATGAATTTTAGAAAGTTGAATAGTGTGTCCAAATTTGATGCTTACCCGTTGCCTCGGGTGGATGAGCTCATTGACAGACTGGGAACGGCCCGATACATAACCACTTTAGATCTAAGGGATACTGGCAGATACCCCTGACTGACAGAGCAAAAGAAAATACGGCATTCTCTACCCCAGGGGTCTTTCCAGTATAAGAGGATACTATTTGGTCTGCATGGTGCCCCTGCCTCATTCCAAAGAATGATGTATAGAATACTGAGATCTCATCGACAATACGCAGCGGCTTATTTGGATGATGTAGTGATACACAGCCCAGACTGGCAGACTCATTTGTTAAGGGTGCAAGCAGTAGTTGACTCTCTAAGGGAGGTGGGACTCACGGCCAACCCAAAGAAATGTGCCATGGGGTTGGAAGAGGCATAATACCTGGGGTATACCATTGGTCGGTGTTTGGTTAAGCCTCAAATCAATAAGGTTGAGGCGATTCAAAGTGGCCCCAACCTATAAATAAAAAGCAAGTGAGGGCATTTCTTGGGATCATGGGCTACTATCGACACTTCATCCCCAATTTTTCCACCATTGCGGCTCCAATGACTGATTTGACGAAGGGAAAAAGGTCAGTCATGATCACGTGGAGTTCTGAGGCAAATGAGGCATTTCAGAGGTTGAAACAAGCTTTGTGTACTCAACCGGTGCTGGTGACCCCAGATTTCATGAAAGACTTTGTAGTACAGACAGATGCCTCTAATGTGGGTCTAGGAGCTGTACTGTCCCAAATCAGAGATGGGGAGGAGCACCCTGTGGTCTATCTCAGCAGGAAGCTTAATAAACACGAGAGAAATTATGCCATTGCTGAGAAGGAATGTTTGGCTATCAAATGGGCCCTGGACACCCTCAAGTATTACCTGTTGGGTAGACCGTTTAGACTGGTCACTGACCATAGCCCTCTTAAGTGGATGTGTGAAAATAAAGAAAGGAATGGCTGCGTTACAAGGTGGTTCTTGGCTTTACAAGCTTTTAAGTTTACAGTAGAGCACAGAGCGGGGAAGCTTCAAACCAATGCAGATGCCCTCTCGCGTGTCCATTGCCTCTCCATTGCAGTTGCTCAACCGCGGGGGTTTGAGCAGAGGGGGGGATATGTGACATAAGAAAAGGGAAGGTCATCGAGGGGCGATATATTTCCCCTCGGTTCCTGTCCTATGTATAGGACTAGTGGAACCCAGACGGGGTTTTCGTGCTAACTTGGGTCTGGAAAATCCGGGTTTCGTGTCTCTCTCCTGGATTGTTAATTAATTAATTGATGTTTATCCATGGGAGATAAAAGAGGGGAGGCTGAACCAGGAAGTAGCTCTGGCCTGGGACTCAGAAAGCCTTCTGAGAGAGCTGCAAGGTAAAAGGTGTGTGAAAAGGTTGCTTAAAGTAATTTTGTTCATTTGAGGTGGCTGAGGTTAGCTCACCATTTGTTAGAGAGGGAATCTAACGGTTTAGTAAGAGCCTGAGCGGCAAGTGTTAATTTTCTGTTTTCATTTCTGGTTTATTGCAACCAGTTAAATAAATACTGTCTGCTGGACAGATTTCAAAGAACTTTTACTGCCTGGACTACCTTTTTTCCAGCAAAGGTAACCTCCATTTGAGCTATACCCCCACACCACGTACATTACTGCTCTTCTTGATGGTGGGAAGTGCCGAGAGACAAGGGTGGGCTTAAACATTTCCCACAGGTGTAACGAGACAAGTCCAAGATTTTTTAATCAAACGATGCAGAGGAACAGACGAGATTTGGGGCCCGTGTCCTCCCCAAGAGACCATCTGTTGATAAAATTCAAGTATGCCTGTGCACAGAAGTCTGGACAAACATCATGCTGGGTGTGCAGCAGATTGCACCCAGAGACAATCTACATTCCATTTGCTGCTGTCCCTATGAACTTGAGCACATTCTCTTTTGGGAATATTACAATTCAGCCTTTGAATAGTACCGAAATGAAACAGGCGGGAACACTGCCAGTGTACCCTATAACTGGTCCTATTTACCCACCTGATTGGTGTTTCCAGATGGGAAATGATGATGTGTATAATGAAAATAACCCATGCCAGTCCAGCCGTTTTAATTTGACAGTTAACACATCTTTGTCAGGGACAGGAGTGGGGAGACTTCTCGTCAGACCAGTAAACTTGACCATGGAACAAAGGTTAATCATAGCCAATGTCACAACTACTCGACAGAATGCCAAGTACCTACTACATCAGTTAATAAAGATGATGATTGAAGTCCATAAAGGAGTACACTACATGTCCCCATTCTTGCTAACAGGATATCACGTGTGTTGTGGGAATGCATGCTACACTTGGGTACCACCAACTCTTACTGGAATGTGTTATATAGAAAAACTGATACCAATCCAATGGGTACAGGGAGATGACACGACAACTGGCACTACATTACATCCTAGATATCCATTGGTTTTTGATAAAATTGAGAAACGGGAACTGTTTTCAAAAAGAGATCAGGTATGGGCATGGTTCCTGGCATAGACTGGCTGGGGAATTGAGTTGATGAAAAGATTAAACAACTATTCTGTATTGATGGATGAAATTCTGAATATTACAATTAAAGATATCCAATTGTTGAATCTAGAATTCCGTGAGATCCGAAAGCTGCAGATGGTGCATGATATGGCATTAGAACAGATAAGTGCAGCATTGAATGGGTTATGTGAAATGACAATGCATTATGAATGTTGTACTTTTATAAGAAATTCAACTGAATAAGTTCCCGACTACTACCAGGTAATCCAGGACCACCAGGAGAAAGTGTCACAACTACATAACAAGGCTAGAAAGATAGCTGCAGAAGGCTGGAATCCTTTTCGAGGATTCGGGTCGTTTGGAGACGGTTTGGATCCATTTTGGGGTTTATTTCTCAGGTTGAATCCATGATAATGATGATCATTGTACTTCTGGTGTTGGGAACTATACTCTATAGGATAGGGTTATGTCTATGGCCCTTATACAAGAAGGCTCTAACTCCCACAAAGAAGGTACCATTCCCCAATGATATGAGAGTCACCCCCAAGATACCAGGGGTTTGAGATATAGGATACAGAGTATATAGGTAAGTGTTAGTGGCTAAGGGTCTCAAGGAAGACCCTAGCCAAGGGGGGAATGTAATAGAATCAGGCTAGAGACAGTTCGCCATGATGGTTCATAACGGCCATCTTGAACAAGACTTTGGTTCACGTGAATGTATATAGCGAATATTGGTTGAATTAGACGAGTTTGCATAGATTTCTGGAATTCCTAAAACTAACAAGCAGAGCAATTAACCCCTTAGTGACCGGGCGGTTTTACACGAATCCGTCCGTTCGTGACCGCTGCTGTTTTTACGTTTCTGCGCTCTTAGTGTTTACGTCAAATTTTCCTCTTACTCGTTTATGTAACCCACACATATTTTACACTGTTTTTCTCGTCACTAAATGGACTTTATAAAGATACCATTTTTTTCATCATTTCATATAATTTACTATAAAAAATATTGTGAAATATGACACAAAAATTGAAAAAACACCACTTTTTCGAACTTTGACCCCCAAAATTTCTTATGTATCAACAACCGTCAAAAAAAAATAATTCTTTAGTAGTTTCTAAATTTAGTACTGAGTTTAGCAATACCCAATGTTTACATATTCCTCGCTTTTTTCCTTATTTTATGCAACAATAAGTGCAAGTAGCACTTTGCCATTTCCAAAGAGTTTATTTTCAAAACTAGTGATAGTGACATTGTAACACTGATATCTGTCACTAATTCCTGAATAACCCTCCACATATACATATTTTTTTTAAAGTACACAAATCAAGGTATTAAACTTGGGGTATTTTGACTCTTTCCATGCAAACCATTTTACCACAAATCTATGCCAAAGTTTGAGAAAAAAAAAAATTTGGTGATTTTTTTTTTTTGAACGCAATTTAAGAATACATGTACTGTGAACTTTAAGGTTTACTGCCAAAAAGCACCCCAAAATATGTTCAGCAACATCTTCTGAGTAAATTGATACCACCAAGTATAGGTATGTCGGGTCATTTGGGGGCTAAAAGGCCTTATTTGGGGGGTGCGCATTTCAGTTTTCCAACTTGGAATTTTCACATTTCGTCATCATGCACCCATGTCCTATTTGGGACATTTTTGAAGCCGGCCAAAGTAATTTACCCCATCAAACCATATATTTTTAGAAAGGGCACACCCTGGGGTGCTTCAAAGAGTTGTATTTTAACACTTTCCATGCACTAGCTCTATGTCAAACTTTCAGGTAGTCACTTTTTGTGTTATTTTTTTACACACCTTGTACTTTAGGCATGAATTGTCAAATCCAGTTATGGGTTACTGCCAAAAACACACCCAAAATATGTTCAGCAACATCTTCTGAGTAAATTGATACCACCCATGTATAGGTATGTCGGGTCATTTGGGGGCTAATAGGCCTTATTTGGGGGGTGCGCATTTCAGTTTTCCAACTTGGAATTTTCACATTTCGTCATCATGCACCCATGTCCTATTTGGGACATTTTTGAAGCCGGCCAAAGTAATTTACCCCCATCAAACCATATATTTTTAGAAAGGGCACACCCTAGGGTGCTTCAAAGAGTTGTATTTTAACACTTTCCATGCACTAGCTCTATGTCAAACTTTCAGGTAGTCACTTTTTGTGTTATTTTTTCACACACATTGTACTTTAGGCATGAATTGTCAAATCCAGTTATGGGTTACTGCCAAAAAACACCCCAAAATATGTTCAGCAACATCTTCTGAGTAAATTGATACCACCCATGTATAGGTATGTCGGGTCATTTGGGGGCTAATAGGCCTTATTTGGGGGGTGCGCATTTCAGTTTTCCAACTTGGAATTTTCACATTTCGTCATCATGCACCCATGTCCTATTTGGGACATTTTTGAAGCCGGCCAAAGTAATTTACCCCCATCAAACCATATATTTTTAGAAAGGGCACACCCTAGGGTGCTTCAAAGAGTTGTATTTTAACACTTTCCATGCACTAGCTCTATGTCAAACTTTCAGGTAGTCACTTTTTGTGTTATTTTTTCACACACATTGTACTTTAGGCATGAATTGTCAAATCCAGTTATGGGTTACTGCCAAAAAACACCCCAAAATATGTTCAGCAACATCTTCTGAGTAAATTGATACCACCCATGTATAGGTATGTCGGGTCATTTGGGGGCTAATAGGCCTTATTTGGGGGGTGCGCATTTCAGTTTTCCAACTTGGAATTTTCACATTTCGTCATCATGCACCCATGTCCTATTTGGGACATTTTTGAAGCCGGCCAAAGTAATTTACCCCCATCAAACCATATATTTTTAGAAAGGGCACACCCTAGGGTGCTTCAAAGAGTTGTATTTTAACACTTTCCATGCACTAGCTCTATGTCAAACTTTCAGGTAGTCACTTTTTGTGTTATTTTTTCACACACATTGTACTTTAGGCATGAATTGTCAAATCCAGTTATGGGTTACTGCCAAAAAACACCCCAAAATATGTTCAGCAACATCTTCTGAGTAAATTGATACCACCCATATATAGATTTGTTCTGTTGTTTTTGGGGTGCTACGCCAATCTTTGACATGTGCTTGTCAATTTTCTAATTTGACATACAGTATCTTCTTTGCTTATCTTCTTTTTAGGGGCCTTTTTACATACCCCAGTTTTATGAACGTGCATATATTTGGTAAGCTAACACCCCAAAGTATTGTAAATGGAGTGTTTTTATGCTATGGATGCATCCGTTTGCTCCAAACAAATTGGATACAGTTTGGTGGTCATTTTTCATTTTCACACCCACATCAGTTTTGGACTGTGATTTAGGAGACACTGTTGTTTGTTACTGCATGAAAACTCTCCAGGTTGTTTTCTGCAAGATCTCCTGAGTACACCATGCCCCCCATGCATAGGTTTGCCAGGATTTTGGGAAGGTTCAAATACAATTTTTATGACTTTGTCATTGGAGTTGAAATTGAGATTATTTCTTCAGCTAGGCCTATCTTTGGTTTTGGGTCTACCGCATACCCCAGTTTGAATTATTGCCAGAAAATTGTTTATATTTGTTATGTTGACACCCCAAGGTATTGCATATGGAGTGCTTTGATGCCATGGATGCAACGGTTTTAGCCCAAAACATTTGAGAAGGTGTGTGGTGTAATTTTTCAATTTTCAGATTTTTACGCCCACAGTAGTTTTGGACTGTGATTTAGGAGACACTGTTGTTTGTTACTGCATGAAAACTCTCCAGGTTGTTTTCTGCAAGGTCTCCTGAGTACACCCATGCCCCCCATGCATAGGTTTGCCAGGATTTTGGGAAGGTTCAAATACAATTTTTATGACTTTGTCATTGGAGTTGAAATTGAGATTATTTCTTCAACTAGGCCTATCTTTGGTTTTGGGTCTACCGCATACCCCAGTTTGAATTATTGCCAGAAAATTGTTTATATTTGTTATGTTGGCACCCTAAGGTATTGCATATGGAGTGCTTTGATGCCATGGATGCAACGGTTTTAGCCCAAAACATTTGAGAAGGTGTGTGGTGTAATTTTTCAATTTTCAGATTTTTACGCCACAGTAGTTTTGGACTGTGATTTAGGAGACACTGTTGTTTGTTACTGCATGAAAACTCTCCAGGTTGTTTTCTGCAAGATCTCCTGAGTACACCCATGCCCCCCATGCATAGGTGTGCAAAGATTTTGGCAAATAACACAGCACCAATTGTAGAACCTAAAAATGTACGAATAAAATGTAAAAGTCTGGTGCCTGTCAAACTGGGGATGCTCTCTAGGGGGGCACAGGCTGTTGTCACTGAAGTGCATGAAACGCAAAATGTTTTCATACCTTCTACGTGACATTGATTGGGGGTAAATGGGGGTAGAGCAGATGGGGCTACTGCTCCAGTAGGAGCAAATTGAGGGCTTCTTTATGATGCCCTCAGCATAGTAAGTGCCCAGAATTTCAGAAATTCTGGCACATCTAGCGGGGTCCATTGCTGCCTTGCCAAGTAGGAGTCTGGCTTCGCAGCACAATGCTGATGGGCATACAGATTTGATTGGGCCACGATGTGGCCCAACAAATCATCCCCCATAAACACCTGCAAAAACTGTGTGGCGGTAAATCCTGCAACATCAATATTGATGCCAGGATTTGCCGTGAAAGGAGGGATATCTGGCCTCTGGCGATGAGGCACTACCCACTCCTCAGCTGGAGCTGTGCGTCTCCTGCTGGCAGGTGTGACCCAGGATCTGCATCAGAAACATCACTAGATACATCAGCCAGCGTAGATAATGTATCTAGCGACGTCTCTGAGCAGTTAGCGGGGTCGAAATGAGGGTCTGAGTCTGACGCAGATGCCTCAGATTCTGACGCCAGGATGGCATATGCCTCCTCGGCGCTGTACACCCTCTCAGACATTATATATAATAGATTATAAAATTTTATAATTATTATATATATATAAGCGGATTGTTGGTTCTTAGAAGAACCGTTGGGTTTCACAAGAAAATACAAATAAACACCTAAATCTCTCTAAATCCCTCTAAACCTGCCTCAATTCTTCTAAATCTCCCTAAAATCTCTCTAAATCTGCCTCAATTTTTCTAATCTCACTAAATCTCACTAAAATCTCTAACCTGTCAAATCTGATCTCTCTCTCTCGCTCACCAAAACACAAGTGAGGAGAGGGAGGGAGAATCACAGAGGTCAGAGCCAATATTTACAAAATATTGACCTGACCTGACAAATTAGAAATTTTATTTTGATTTTTTCTAACTTCTGATTGGATGTTGCTAGCCTGCCTCTCTGATGAGGCAGGCTAGGAACATCCCACTCAGCCCCAAGATGACCCTGCCCTTAGAACCCTAACCCTAGCCCTAACCCTAGCCCTAACCCTACCCATAACCCTAACCCTACCCCTACCCCTAACCCTAACCCTAACCCTACCCCTAACCCTACCCCTACCCCTACCCCTAACCCTACCCCTAACCCTACCCCTAACCCTACCCCTAACCCTACCCCTAACCCTACCCCTAACCCTAACCCTAACCCTACCCCTAACCCTAACCCTACCCCTACCCCTAACCCTACCCCTACCCGTAACCCTACCCCTAACCCTAACCCTAACCCTAACCTTACCCCTAACCGTCAGTTTATTTTATTTATTTTTATTTTACTTTTTATTTTACTTTTTTTTCACTTTTTTTTACTCTGCTGGGTGCCTTGATCCCTCGAGGCACCCAGCAGAGCACCTGATCACTGATGTGATCGTTTTTGTACTGAGTGCCACGATACCTCGTGGCACTCAGTACTTCCTGCCGCTACCGGAAGTGATCGCTCGGGGGGAGCGATCACGGACGGACCGGCGGCAGGTAAGCATATTGCAAGGATGCCTCGATGTCGCTTCCAGCGCTCTCTAGAAGTGCCGGGCACCTCTCCGGTGAAACCGGATGTTGATCGCTCCCGGGGAGCGATCACATGGTGCCCCGGCACTTCTAAACGCCATTGCATGGATGCCTGGACTCCCAGGCAGCCTGCAATGGCGTTTGAGCTGCTGGAAGCGATCCGATCGCTTCCAGCGCTCAAAAAACGGCAGGACGTACCATGTACGTCAGCGGGTCTAAGAGAGACCCGCTGCAATGACGTACATGGTACGTCCTCGGTCCTTAAGGGGTTAAATTAACGAGATCCGGGCTAACACAAGCAGGAGTGGCAGAATACTGATTTAGACACATCAAGGTCAGAGAGCTGTAGGGAAGAACAAAGCCTTCGTTAAAAACCATTTGTACTCTTATCAGTATGTACAATAAATAAGTTTATGGAGCCAGATAGGGACAGGATCTGGCAGGATAGTAAATTATCCAATTGTCATAACTGTATGTGAAAGCTGCCAATTTACTGCCAATTTGTGGAATGTCTTTGTATTCAGTAAGGGGAAGGTAAGGACCCACGTGGGGTGGGCAAGTGTCATCCGTGGGGAGGGTCATTGGGATGTACCTGATTGTCTATTCATGTATAAAACGTTATGTGCATGAGTTCACGTCACTCAGTCTTTGCGATTCAATCCTGGCTGAGTGGTGACGTCACAATAAAGTACGCCTTTCTTGAAGAGACTCGTGTCCTGATAGTCATTTACCGCTCCGTGCCGACCTTTCACCCGACAGAGCTGAGTGGATTCCGGTAACAATGTATCAGATGTCTGTATGGGGGGGGTGTATATACACCCCCAATACAGACACCATATATACCCCCATACAGGATATAGATTCTAATATATATATATAAAACAGTCCAATTTTCTCAGCACTCACGCTTTGAAACTCACTTTTGGAAGGTGCCGTGGTGCTAGAAGATCCTCAGACATATGTTATATTAACCAGATAAGGAGCACTCACGGACTTAGAAAAAATAAAATGTTTGCTTTATTAGGAAGTCATTAAAAAAATTGACGTTTCAGCTCAAACAAGAGCCTTCATCAGGAATAAAATATAATAACAACCTGTATATTTATAGCTTTAAAGAGGGTATTACTCACCAACCATATGTCACGCTGTCTCTGACTGTGTTAACTCAAAACCCGGAAGTAACACGTCAATTGCCGGCTTTGCGCGCGCTAAAGATTGTAATCTCATTTGCTTACTGCATTGTGGTGTGTTGCCATGGCAGCCAGGCGTGTCGTAAAAGGCAGCCGTGCGGCGGAGGACTCGAATACTACAGGGGAGCTTAATCCGAACCCAAACAGCTATAAAGAAAACAATCATGGGGAAAGACACTATTAACTAACAATGCATATCAGTGGCGTAGCGTGGGTTGTCAGCGCCCGGGGCCAGCCAAGAATTGTGCACCCCCCCAACCTGTGGACACGTTATCGATATTGCCCCAGCCAGCTCACACATGGATACTGCCCCAGCTCACACATGGATATTGCCCCAGCTCTCACATGGATATTGCCCCAGCTCACACATGGATATGCCCCAGCTCACACATGGATATGCCCCAGCTCACACATGGATATGCCCCAGCTCACACATGGATATGCCCCAGCTCATGGATATGCCCCAGCTCACACATGGATATGCCCCAGCTCACACATGGATTTGCCCCAGCTCACACATGGATTTGCCCCAGCTCACAAATGGATATACTGCCCCAGCAGCTCATGAATATACTGCCCCAGCACATGGAAATACTGCCCCAGCACATGGAAATACTGCCCCAGCACATGGATATGCCCCAGCTCATGGATATTGCCCCAGCTCATGGATATACTGCCCCAGCTCATGGATATTGCCCCAGCTCATGGATATACTGCCCCAGCTCATGGATATACTGCCCCAGCTCATGGATAATGCCCCAGCTCATGGAGATACTGCCCCAGCTCATGGATATACTGCCCCAGCTCATGGATATACTGCCCCAGCTCATGGATATACTGCCCCAGCTCATGGATATACTGCCCCAGCTCGTGGATATACTGCCCCAGCTCGTGGATATTGCCCCAGCTCGTGGATATTGCCCCCCAGCTCATGGATATTGCCCCCCAGCTCATGGAGATACTGTCCCAGCTCGTGGATATACTGCCCCCCAAGCTCTCATGGATATGCCCCAGCTCAGACCCCAGACCAGACATGGGGCGGCTGTTCGAATGCTCTATCGGCATTCGGACAGCCACCCCTGGAGCTCCGTCTCCGGCATACTTACCTGCCTGAGCGGTGCAAGGAAAGTTTCCCCGCTTCCGCTCGTTGAAGGACCCAAGCCGCGGTCACGTGGGAGTCCCACGTGACCGCGGCTTGGGTCCTTCAAAGAGCGGAAGCGAGGAAACTTTCCTTGCGCCGCTCAGGCAGGAAAGTATGCCGGAGATGGAGCTCCAGGGGCGGCTGTCCGAATGCCGATAGAGCATTCGAACAGCTGCCCAAGCCCGGGCCTCAACTTTTAGGGGCGCAAATTTCTTTTGAAATTATGCACCCCTAAGAAAACTGCGCCCGGGGCCACGGCCCCCCCCAGCCCCCACGCTACGCCACTGATGCATATGTTAAATAACCTTGGTCAGCTGTACATAATGAAGTTTATATGAGTGTCCTAAATATTCAAAGAGCTGAAGTGGGTAATTGTATTGCTGATATGTAGATGTAAAATGTGTGTGGATGTAAAGTGGTGCATAAAATACAAGTGAAATGCTGGGGGGATATATAAAAAGGATCTGTGTCCATATGCTGATCAAAAAAGTGACTGATAACCTTGAATATATGAATAAAAAATTTAAATATGTGTAAAACAAATATATATACGTAATATAATGTGTAATGTAAAAACCAACTAATTACCATGTGTTAAAGAATATGTGTGGTGTTGTTAGCTATATAGTATGGTGTAATGGATATGTGTGATATGAATGTGAAAATAAATGGTGCATAGATGTGTAATTAAGATATTTATGTAGAGCAACATGCCTGTAAAAAAGGATGTATATGGTGTAAACAAATGTGGTAACAATGTGTGATGGCCTCAAAAATGTGTGTTCAAGTGTAGATGAATATGGATAGAAATAAGTGTGAAAATGAAAATAAAAAAAAAATATATGTATATTATATATATATATATATATATATATATATATAAACCTAAGGAAAAAATGTATGAGTATAAATGAATAAAATGAACAAATGAAAAAATATATAATAAAAAATAATAAATGGAGAATAAATAAATATAAAAGTAAAAATAAATAAAAGTAAAAATAAATAAAACTAAAAATAAAAAAGGGGTGTAAAAATAAATAAAAATCAAAAAATAAAAATAAAAATGAAAAAAGGTAGAGATAAAAATCGTGATAATAAATATAAAAATATGAAAGTGGATGATGTTAAATACATGAATAGATGAGAAATACAAATGTGACTGTACATGAAAAATGAAGTGAAATAAACTGCATAAAAAGAAAAAGAAAAAAGAGGGGAAAAGAAAAAAAGACAAAATGAAAAAAAGAAAGAAGAGAAAAACAGAAAAAAAGAAAAAAATGAGATAAAAGAAGGAAAACAAACAAACAAAAAGCAAAAAAAGTGTACACTGAAACGTGAGATGTGTTTAAATATACAGCAGCATTATCCCATATAGAATATAGGCAAAAAAGCCATAAAAACTAAATGAAATTTCAACGATTGTATAAAAAAGATGTATAAGAAATATATTCGTTGAGTCCATGGGGAGCCAATGTCTTTAAAGTCTTAATCCAGTATGTTTCACTTTGTAATAATAACTGCGAACGATCCCCTCCTCTGTGAGGAGCTGGTACGTGGTCGATCGCTATGAACCTAAGCGAGGGAAGAGGATGTTGATGTGCTAAAAAATGCTTGGCCACCGGTTTGTCCGTATGTCCGTCTCGGTACGCCGTGTTGATGGCCGACCTATGCCCTCTAATCCGATCACGCAAAGTCAGGTCAGTCTTTCCAACATAGGATAGGCCACACGGGCAGGTGATAAGGTAGATCACAAATTGAGTAAGGCAAGTTATACGATGTCTGATGTTAAACCTTTTTCCTGTAGTAGGATGTGCAAACGTAGAACCAGGTGTCATATGTCTACAAGTGACACAATCCAGGCACCGAAAGCAACCTTTCTTCTATATTGGAGAGGGTGAGCTATATGACGATACCGGGTCGGTTTTGACCAGAATGTCCTTCAAGTTCTTAGTGCGTCGGAAGCTTATTAAAGGTTTCTCATGAAATTGTGAGGGAAGACTACGGTCGTACTAATATATATATATATATATATATATATACACTAAATGTCTGTATGGGGGTATATTTACAGACATATATATAAGTTCCAATATTCAGCCCACTCACGCCAAAGTATAGGTACTAAGGACCTGAGTGCAATATCCCAAGAATACGTATAGCAAAACAATATGGACAGCACATCAAGATTTGCGTGAATAAAATCAAAAAATTTATTAGAAAAAGTTAAAACATACGGTTTTCTGTCCGCTTGACCGACGTTTCGGCCCCTCAAAGAGCCTTTATCAAGGTATGCAAACACAGTACACAAAACACATTTATATACACGTACAGAGATTAAAGCTTACCCAACAGCTGAGCACCAACGCGGTGGACGCCGGAGCTGGCAAGTGCGGCGTACACTTCCGGGTATGGCGCCGGATGATGACGAAGGACGCAGACAGACCCGTGAATCACGGGTTGCCATAGAAACATAAAACAAAGGTGGCCTGGGTGTAACGGAGACGGTAAAGTTGTCAGAAATAGTGCAAAACATGTTGTATAACGTGATTTGTGGCGAACAGCAACAAGATCTGGCCCCAGCAATATTAATCATGCCCAATATGAATATGTATGGTTATAGGCGGCTGTATCCAGTCCACCGGGTGCATATCGATAGATACAGAGGAGGAGCGTTGGCCCTCGTAGTCGTTGGCCCTCTTTTTCCTGTGGGGAGCTCTACACAAACCTTCTTGCCATTTATAATATACTATATAGATTTAAATATTTGAGTGACTGAAACTGATTACCACGCTCCTCCTCTGTATCTATCGATATGCACCCGGTGGACTGGATACAGCCGCCTATAACCATACCATTCGATCAGTTCGGAGTTCGATTCGAACTTTGGCTGTTCGCAAGTTCGCGAACTTCAAACTTTTTGTCGTGTTCGGTTCGAGTTCGTAAAAAAAAATTGTGAAAAAAGTATAAAAAAATGCTTAAAAAATACCAAAAAAATCTAGAAATAAAGAGACTCTTTACTGCAGAATATTCTAAGCAACGGTTTATTAGATATTGAATTAAAAAATGTCTACGTGCAAAAATTCTCACCTCTAAATGACCTGTGCTCTCAAACGGCGTAAACAACAGGTGTTTAATTAGTGTTTGGAAATAACATGTGCTTCTAATTAGTCTGTCTCATGAATTTGATACATTGTATGCAGACTGGAGGTGCCAGGTGTCGTGTGTGGGTCTGTGCTGTGATGGCGATGTTTCCATACATCCTACAAATCCGCCACTTCACGGGCAGGTTATGGGGACCTCCTAGGCACGATATTTGAAGGAATTTTTCGTTTTTATTTTTAACCCTTATTTTATGGGAAACTCACTGCTCCTTTAACCCTTTCACTGCTGAGGCATTTCACCGCTGTGTGCTGAGCTAATTTTTACCGCTTTCGCTCATCATGTTTTTTTTTTTTTTTTTATATTCTTTATTTTAGAATAGTTGCATATTCAAACAGAAAGCCAGCATACTGAAATGGCCACCTAGAGCCATAATACATCAAAGGGGAACATAATGAGGGAGGGGCGGGGGGGATATGAACTCATCAGGAGGGCGGTGAAATCCGGTAGGAAGAGCACAGAGGAAAACATACACACACAAAAAACAAAAACAAAAAAAAAAAAAAAACGGGGGGAGAAATGAAGATGGTGAGGGACTGCCGTTTAAATTGTGGCGTTCCTGGCTCCCCCCGGCGACCATGAGGACACCGAGGGCCATGGAAGGGGCCACGTGGCCGGGGGACCTGGGGCCAAGAGGACGAACAGAGCCTAGGTATGTGCCCTAGCGGCTCGCCCAGGTTACCTCCCGATGCCCAACACCAAAAAAAAAAAAAAAAAAAAAAAAAAGGGGGGGAGGGGGGAAGGGTCTCCGTGCTCCGGCAGATAAATATCAGGATGCCCTAAAAGTCAGCAAGTATAAACTTAGAGTCAATCAAGTGGTTACATAAGAACAAAGGGAAGGGGGGAACTTGCAGGGAATAAGCAGAGGGTATGAAGAACATGAGGGGGGACCACATTTCAGCCAGGTTCCGTCATCGGGGCCAGTGGACCTGGCGGCTCCATTCCAATTCCCGCAGAAAGCAGAACCGCTCGCGCCTCTGCTACGGAAGTCACTGCATGTGTCTTGCCATCATGATGAATAATGAGCGATCCCGAAGATCCCCATCTGTAGCGTATCCCACGAGTGCGCAGCAGAGAAGTGACCTCCTTGAAACTTCGCCGGGCCACCAGCGCCAGAAAGGGCAAATCCCGGAAAAAAGTAAGGCAGCTGGAGGCATGGGTGACCCTGAACGAGGGACCAGCCGCGGATAGGACCCGGGAGTGAACATCCGTGTCCCGGACGACCAGTAGAACGTCGCGCGGTGCTTCTGCCGGGGCTGCTGCAGATTTCCTCAATCGAATCGTCGACAAGACCAGCGGAGGCGAGACATCCCTATCCAGCTGCAAGAGAGAGGACACCAATTCCACCACATACCTGAGGAGCTCATCCCCTCGTATCTCCTCGGGGACTCCCCGTAGCCTGAGGTTCCTGCGCCGGTGTCGAGTCTCCAGAGCCAGCACAGCAGAACTAAGGTGAGTGACCTGTGCTTGGAGATCTTTCACAGTGGCAGCAGTAGCCACCTGCGCTGCCGCTGTTTCCTGTGTCCGAGTCTGAACGTCGGCCAGCTGCGTCTGCAAGGGCTCCAAGACAGCTCTCACCTCCCTCAGGTCCTGTCGCCAGAGTGCACGAAAGTCCTCCATTACTCGCTGCAGTTCTGCGGAGGTGAGTACCGGTGCCACGGGCAAAGCGTCAGGGACACTCACAGGTGGGGGCCGGTCAGCTGTGATCTTTCCATCTGATGGCGGCGAGACCGAGGCAACCTTAGGGCCTCCAGCCCCTCCCGTCCGTCCAGCTCCCAGAGAGGTCCGGATGTCTGGTAGGGCAGAGCCCCCAACCGCTCCGGAATCCTTCAGCTTCTTGCCCATGAACGTCGAGTGCAGAGTTCGTATAGGTACAAACACAGGCCGCAAGATGGCCGCCACGTGCTGTGTGCTGCAGATGGGGGAGATTGCAAGTGGGTCTCACGGAGCCGGGGTCCTCTCCACTCCTATATGTCAAAAGGATCCCTGGACAATCAGTGACCCCTCAGAGGAGAGCGTGCCAAAAACGGGGTACAAAAACGGCCGCTGGGTATCAAAATCCAACGTCTCAGCACGGAGCTCAGCTAAAAGGCAACCACTCTCCTCGAGGTCAGGACACGCCCCCCCCCTTCGCTCATCATGTTTAAACGCGTTTTGAAGCCACATTTTATTATACGACCCAGACATATTATAGATGATTCTTTCCGTCAGACTTGGCAGATTCATAATATATCATTTTTATATGTATACGTCATGTTCTGCCTGTATATTATAACAAAAAATGCAATAAAACTTGAATTTTTAATCATCTGCAGCGTGTAAAGTGTTTTTTTTTTCACCTTTTATAACATGAACATTTGCGGTTATATTTACTATGGGGTGCGCTTGTACAAAAATTAGAAATGGGGACTTATTAAATTTTTTGGGGGGAATTATGTGATTTTTAGCAAACGCACACCATAGAAAAAAATCATTAGTGCAGCATCATTGTTCACATAATTGAAATGTGAACAATATTGCGGCATTAATAAAAATAACACAAAAAAATATCATTCTAAAGGCCATGCTCAGGCCTTTCAATTGACACCCTCCATGACCCCCTAGTTGCCACGGTTCTGGAGATATAAGGGTTCAAATGAACCCCCTATCTCCACCAGGGGATTCCGGGCAGCTAGGGGTTCCCCGGCTATCTGAGGTCATCACGCTATGCGTGAGGATGTCAAGCAGTGAGGGGGGACCCGGGGGTGGAGCCGCCATCCAAGATGGTGGCCCCCACCGGAGCTAGGCTGCACTTTGGCGCCACAAGGCGCTGAAGTGCGACCCGGTGCCTAAGGGGTTAAAGCCAGGCATCGCTTAAAAGGGGAGACTCTTCCCTTTTAAGTGGTGCCTGGCTTTTTTTGTGGGACCTCCCGATTGGGAGGGAGAGGGATCCGAATGGATCCCCCCCTCCCTTCCAGGCGATCTCCCGGCATTGCCGGGGGCAGGGCCGGCGCTAGCGTAAGGCGGCACAGGCGGCCGCCTTACTATCTGGCTTCCTGCCAGTTTGTGGGGGCGGAATTCCCCGGCCCCGAGCGCAGCCATCTTGGTCGGCCGGGGAGACCCGGCGCAGCGCTAGGGGCCAAACCACCTGACCAGCACCGCGCGATCTCGCAAGAACGCGGCTGCGCTGGTCATGTGGTTCCCGCCCGGCAAGCGGCAAAGCTGCATCATGTCAGCGGCCGCTCGCCACCATGAGGAATGCCGGCGGAGCCTGGGGGGCCTGGCAGCAGGTGAGAGCTGGGGGCAGATATCTCCATATCAGCTGGGGCAATATATACCCATGTAATCTGGGAGCAAATATATCCATGAGTTGGGGGCAAATATATCCACATGTGATCTGGGGCAAATACAGTTGTGTTCAAAATTATTCAACCCCCAATGCTGTAAAGGGTTTTAGGGAATTTAGTGTACATTTGTAATTGTATTCAGAATGAAATCCTACAAGGACTTTTTAAAGAACCATATGCAACTAAAATGACATCAATTGGTTTTGTAATACAGTAGTAAATGTTTCTTTTGTGAATTCTTCATTGACACAATTATTCAACCCCTTAAAGACTACCACTCTGAAGAACAGAGGTTCATTTAAGTGTTTTCAATCAGGTATTGAAAACACCTGTGGATGTCACGGAGCAGCAATAAAGCATAATAAGCACCAATTAGGCAGCTTTAAAATGACTCTGATACTCAGCTCCTTCTAGACATTTACTGGTGTGGTTACAAACATGGTGAAGTCAAGAGAATGGTCCAGGAAGACAAGAGAAGAGGTGATTACTCTTCACAGGAAGGGCAATGGCTATAAGAAGATTGCAAAGATGTTAAACATACCAAGAGAGACCATAGGAAGCATCATTCGCAAATTCAAGGCAAAGGGCACTGTTGAAACGCTACCTGGTCGTGGCAGAAAGAAGATGCTGACTTCGACTGCTGTGCACTACCTGAAGCGTAGAGTGGAGAAAAGTCCCCGTGTGACTGCTGAGGAACTGAGAAAAGATTTGTCAGATGTGGGTACTGAAGTTTCAGCTCAGACAATACGGCGCACACTGCGTAATGAAGGCCTCCATGCCAGAACTTCCAGGCGCACCCCCTTGCTGTCTCCAAAGAATAAGAAGAGTCGACTGCAGTATGCCAAAAGTCATGTGGACAAACCACAGAAGTTTTGGGATAGTGTTCTGTGGACTGATGAAACAAAATTAGAACTGTTTGGGCCCATGGATCAACGCTATGTTTGGAGGAGGAAGAACAAGGCCTATGAAGAAAAGAACACCTTGCCTACTGTGAAGCATGGCGGGGGGTCAATCATGCTTTGGGGCTGTTTTGCTTCTGCAGGTACAGGGAAGCTTCAGCGTGTGCAAGGTACCATGAATTCTCTTCAGTACCAGGAGATATTGGATGACAATGTAATGCAGTCCGTCACAAACCTGAGGCTTGGGAGACGTTGGACCTTTCAACAGGACAATGATCCCAAGCATACCTCCAAGTCCACTAGAGCATGGTTGCAGATTAAAGGCTGGAACATTTTGGAGTGGCCATCGCAGTCACCTGACTTAAATCCGATTGAGAACCTCTGGTGGGACTTAAAGAAAGCAGTTGCAGTGCGCAAGCCTAAGAATGTGACTGAACTGGAGGCTTTTGCCATGACGAATGGGCGAAGATACCCGTAGATCGCTGCAAGACACTTGTGTCAAGCTATGCTTCACGTTTAAAAGCTGTTATAACTGTAAAAGGATGTTGTATTAAGTACTAAGGTTGAATGTCACTTGGGGGTTGAATAAAACTGATAATGATGTGAGCACAGAAAAGACATTTGTGGTTATTTCATTATAAATGTTATGTTATATTTGTCTGACCTACACGTGCCTCTTTGATTTAATTGTAAGCAAGATGACTGAATGATCAAAATCAATGTCAAACTGGCCAAAACACTCAATTTCAGTGGGGGTTGAATAATTTTGAACACAACTGTATATCCATGAGTTGGGGGCAAATATATCCATGAGTTGGGGGCAAATATATGTATATCCATAAGCTGGGCGCAAATTTATCCATGAGCTGGGGGCAAATATATCCACATGTGATCTGGGGGCAAATATATATATATATATATATATATATCCATGAGCTGGGGGCAAATATATCCACATGTGATCTGGGGGCAAATATACCCATATGAGCTTGGGGCAAATATTTCTATATGAGCTGGGGCAATATATACCCATGTAATATGGGGGAAAATATATCTACATGTGATCTGGGGGCAAATATACTTATATGAGCAACCCTAGTGTGTGTATATATATGTGTATATATAGAGATTATCATGGCACCTCTATCCTGATTGGCTTGACATGACACGGATGGGGGGGCACCAAAATGCACCTTCGCCTGACTAGATAAAAATGCTTGCACCGGCCCTGGCCGGGGGTCGCCTGGAAATGACGTCATCGCGGATGGCGTGATGATGTCATTTACGTCGGGAGGAGTTTGACTTCAGCGTCCTCAGACGCTGAAGTCAGAACTCCGCGGGACCCCGGACAGAGAGGGGAGTATCTCCGCTGGGGGTCCCGCAAAGCTGATGACGTGTGGGATACGTCCTCCTCAGCATAAAGCGGGAGTAACTGAGGACGTGTCCCACACGTCGTCAGCAGTGAAGTGGTTAAAAACGTCTTTTTTTAAAACTTTTTGTCCTTGTTTCCCGTCCCCCAGGGCACTACCCGGAACCGGACATTGTTTTTAAATGTTTCTATACATCCGAAAAATCCGCCCCTTCACGGGCAGGTTATGGGGACCTCCTAGGCACGATATTTGAAGGAATTTTTAGTTTTTATTTTTAATCCTTATTTCATGGAAAACTCACTGTCCCTTTAAAAACGTGTTTTTTTTTTTACTTTTTGTTCTTGTTTCCTGTCCCCCAGGGCACTACCCGGACCCCCATACACCTTTTATGGCAAATATCTAGCATATATGCCCTCTTGGAGGGCACTCTAAAAATCGACCTTTGAGTCCCATTGACTTGTATTGAGTTCGTGTTCGTGTTCGATTTCGAACTTTTGAAAAGTTTGCGTTCGAATGCGAACCGAACTCGGGGGTGTTCGGCTCATCCCTAGTCAGAATACCCTTTTAGAGACTTCTCAGTGTTGTAGCCAGGGTGCTGGAGAAAGGTATGATGCTAAAATTTCATCTCATATCTCATCTGTCATACCTAATCCTTGCAGATATTAGAATCGTACTACACCGTTTAGTCACATCACAAGGGTGAGGGCTCCCAACCCAGCATAAACCCTTACCTTGAGTTTAACTGCAAACCTCAAAAAAAGAAAAAAACTTGGATTTGCCTTCAGTTTCAATTTGGCCCTGCACCTCCTCTTATTGTGAGCCCTACTTTAACCTCCAATCTTGATTTGGGCTCTAAAGCCATTTATTTCTGTAACCCTAACGCTAGCTCCATCCTTAACTTAAAGGAACACTCTACTCAAAAATCACCCCCCCGTTTTTTTATCCTAACCTATCCCTATTCCCTTAATAAGTCTTTATTTTTTATTTTTTTACTTGTAACTGTAATACTTACCCTAAAATCCTCTTGTTTCCAGCGCTGTTTTTTTTTTTTTATACTCACCTCCCTCCTCTTCCGCTCCCGTCCTTCTTGCTGCGTCTTGGCTCCTGGTTTACGTGAGAAGCGCGCATGCGCGCCTCTCACATAAGCCAGCCAATCGGCAGGCTTCCTCCCGGCTCCCTCTGAGGATTAGTGTTGCGCGCAACAGGATGCACGCAACACTAACCCTCAGAGGGAGCCGCCAGCTTCTGCGGTGAGTTAGAGACGTCATCGCGCTGAAAGCGCGATGACGTCTCCTACTTGGCAAAAGTCGGCAGAAGCGGGAAATATGATTCCCGCTCTGCTGACTGACAGCTGGGAGGGCGGAGTAAAGTTCTCCGCCTCTCTCAGCTGTTTTCAGCATTTACAGCTGATCGGCTGAGCGGAGGGAGGGGGGACAGAGGGCAGGATACTCCGGGCATCATGACCACCTAAAATAGCTTAGGTGGTCATGTTGCCTAGAGTGTCCCTTTAACCTCCATGAATGACTAGGCCTCCAAGCCTGATGCTATATTCAACTCTAAGCTTATATTTAATTTTGATTTAGGCTTCAAACTTCATACAATTAGCTAGCGTTTTCCCAAAGGTAAACATTGTGCTTGATTTGTACTATAAACCGAACACAATTAAGGTTGAAGAGTAAATTAGAGGTGCAGCTAGGATAAGGATTTGAGTTAGGCTTCTGTCATGCCCCAAGATTCAGGGTTTATATGTATATTTTAATACTATGTGTTGAATCTGCCTTTTGCTGCTTACAGTTATTATTTTATAGCTATTTTGTTCCTGCTGGGTTTCCTTAGCCTTGCTGCATCCAGCTAGCTCCACCCCTTTTTGCTTTGTCTAGTTCTGAGGTAATTTCACCTCGCACCTGCACCACCTAGCAGCCATCTTAGCTCAATGCTGGACAGAACTAACGTCTTTTCACCTGCATTGCTGTACACTATTGAAAAGATTGTCAGTCTGATCATTAAGGCTAGGGTCAGACGAACGCATTTTTCACGTCTACCATCAAAAAGTGCGTTGATGCGTCCGAACGCATTTTTTCACGGAAGAACCGATAGCGGTCATACGATGCGCAATTTCGACTGTGATTTGTCATAGATCCAAACCAGGAAACTTTGGGTGTCTGTACGTTATGTTGGCCGGACATGAGCAGCGTCTGACGTCTCTGTCAGGATCGGGTAACCCCGCTTGCAGACGATAAGCCAACAGACCCCGACCAACCGGTCCTTAGTAATGGCCGGGTTATGGTCAGTAATACTGAGAATGACGAACACAAAGAAAGTGGTGGAGTGCAAAGTAAAACAACCTGCAGAATGAAGTAACCCACAGTGCTCTAGCAAGCCGGTCCTTAATAATGGCCGGGTTAAGCAGAGCAGACCAACAAAAACACACATAGGTAGAGGTTAAGGAAATAGAGGTCCGTTTATACTATGCCAAAATTCAGGGCGCCAGAATACAGGGAAATCGAGACAAGCTGGGATCGTATTAACCAGGAAATCAGTCAGATAAGAATGCAGCAGTAACAACAAGGCACTAGGCGTAACTGGAACCACGCTAGGGCAACTTGCTATGAGAAAGGAAGTCCTTTAAATGGAGCCACGGCACTTCCTATTGGTGCTCAAAGGAGACGCCCTGCTCTGCTATAGGATCACTGGTCATGTGCTGCGATTGGTTGTCCTTCCTGCATGCTGCGTCTGATTCGCGGGCAGCACCATTCTCTGTCCTGTAGTACACAGTACTGTCACGGTACACCCGGGGTACCTACTGAGGTACCTATATTGCACAGCCTGGTCCTAACAGCCTTTGTCCTGGTATGCTTTTGTATTGGGTTCCAATCCGGGGTTTACCTCAAACCAGTGCCATGTCCAGGCTCCTGGAGATCCAGCCTGGGTTTTCCCGTCCAGCCTAGGAGTTCCAGCTGAGGCCCATCTATGATTTAACCTCCGTAAAAAGCAGAGAGACTGAACCAGCAGTGGTTCTGCATTGTACTCCCTGACTGAGGTCACTTGGTTGTGTGCAAACCTGCTCTTTCTGTACCAATGTATCCTGCGTATCCAGTACCCATCTGTCTACCTTATTGTTCCTGGATACATCTGTCTGTGCAAGGGACTCTCAGCGATCTCCACCTGCACTGTATCCACAGTCTGTGGTCAAGATTCCAGTTCACCGCTCAAGTGGGTACTCTCAACCGCGTAGCCCACTATCCCCTGTGTCTGTAAATCTACACGTGGATTACAGTTGTTCATCACCGTCTGACCTTTTGATCAAGATACCGCTGTCTAGACTTATCCTTGGTGGGCCCTGTCTGCAGTCTGGGACTGCATTGCCCACAATCCTCAGGCTCTCCAGTCAAGAACTCTCCCTGGACTATATAATTCTTTTGTTCTTTCAAGTGTCTGCAGCCAAGACCTATTTAAGTTTCATTAAAGTATATTCATTGTGATTCCTGTCTGGCCTCCCCTCTGTGTCACCGCCTGCTGGGCTCTCACCTGAACCGCACACGCCACGTGACAAGTACCCTGGAATAAGGCTTTCTGGATATCAGCTGCTGTGATGACCGCGACACTTCCCTGGACATGGGTCGAAGGCGCAACACTTCCCTGGACATGGGTCGAAGGCGCAACACTTCCCTGGACATGGGTCGAAGGCGCAACACTTCCCTGGACATGGGTCGAAGGTGCAACACTTCCCTGGACATGGGTCGAAAGCGCAACACTTCCCTGGACATGGTTCGAAGGCGCAACACTTCCCTGGACATGGTTCGAAGGCACAACACTTCCCTGGACATGGGCTGAAGGCGCAACCCTTCCCTGGACATGGGCTGAAGGCGCAACCCTTCCCTTGACATGGGCCACCGTGACAGTCTCCTAATCACGCCGCTATGTGGACGCAGCGCACTCTGTACGTCAGTACTAGTGGTTCGACGTTCTTGCAAAATGCGTTTGTTTGCCGCTTGCGTTGCGCGGCCAAACTTTCGTGCGGCCGTACTTCGTGTGTGGGCCTGCGTTGGACGTCATTTGCTGCTACCACAGCCGTAATAAAGTGCACCTAAACACACTTTCGCACTGCGTTTCATCTGACCCCAGCCTAAAGGTTTCAACTGGATTCATCTTTCTACGTGTCAGTTTTGCTGAGTTGTAGGGATGTGCGTTTTGGGTTTCGGAATTTCGGAATTTTCACGAAATTTCCCGATTCGTGTTTTCGGATGCGGCCGAATTTCCGAAAAATTTTAGATCCGAAAAGTTCAGATCCGAAATGTTTTCCGAGCCGAAACGAAATATTTTCGGATTTTTCGAATGGGCTTGAAATGTGGCAAACGAGGAGAACAGATTTTCCGAAAAACGAAAATTTTCCGAAAAACGAAAACTTTCCGAAAAACGAAAATTTAGTAAAAACGAACATTTTCTGAAAAACGAAAATTTTTCGAAAAAACGAAAAGTCGATACAAAAAACGGGCAAAATGACACTAAAAATACGAAAAAAGGTCGATATGCCGAAAAATGTGCAATTCCGAAAAACGAAAATTTTCCGAAAAACGAAAATTTTGTAAAAACGAAAATTTTGTAAAAACGAAAATTTTCTGAAAAACGAAAATTTTTCGAAAAAACGAAAAGTCGATACAAAAACCGAGCACAGTGACACGAAAATACGAAAAATGGTCGAAATTCCGAAAAAAAAATGTACCCGAAAAACAGGTCGAACCGAATCGAATCGAAACCGAAATCGGTCGAAACGAGCCGAATCGAAAAGTTTAAAAATCCGAAAAATCGAACCGAATCGAACCGAAAAAAAAATCGGTGCACAAGCCTACTGAGTTGACACTGTCTGCTGAACTTTCATTGTGTGAGTACTGGTCAAATACAGACTTGGCTAGTATCAAGCACCCACGCCTCACAGCTTTGCTAGCAAGGCAAAATAGCGAAAAGCTGCTACTGTCCAGCATTACTGCTGTTAGTAAAAGACATTAACAGCATTAGTGAAAATAAGCTACTGTCCAGCATTACAGCTGTTAGTAAAAGACATTAACAGCATTAGTGAAAAGACGACTGCTGTCCAGCATTACTGCTGTTAGTGAAAAGACATTAAGCTGCCAGGATTAGTGAAAATACATTAACAGCAGTTAGCATTACAAGTAAGCAGCCTTCAGTGAACAGAGAGCAGATACTACTGCATCCCACAGAGTCTGCCTACAGCTGCAGCGTGTGGGCCTGTGTAAAAATTTGCCACACAGTGCCTGCTAACCACAGCTACTCTACTGCTCTTTTCTTATTCTTCTCATCTGTGTAAATATGGCAGACAGAAGAAGCCCTCTAACATCACAGGAAAGGCAACTTGTTTCAGATGTGGAAGTAATGAATTTCAATCCAGTCAGAAGCAAACCCAACAGAAAGCCTACATGGAAAATTACTGAAACACTTATGGACATAAACTATGAGACATCACAGCAAATGTCATGGCTTTGGGAATGGGTGATGAGTTATGTCTCCACCATCACACACCTTGTTCGTGGTGCATCCTCATTAAAGGAGTTTTAGCACAGCTCTCTACAGCTCATGCTCAATATCTTGCCCACTGTCACATTTATGTCTCTAATTTAGAGAAGATAAATTCTAAACAGGCTTTACAAGAAATAGATTAAATAAAATGTCTTAATTCAGAAAGAGACAATTTAGTACATCAGGCCAGAGTAAAGGCGGAAGAGAGAATTGCCCAACTCCAAGAGACTGCTTCTCATATTTCAGCATCTAGCAAGCGTTCAAATAGCTCACATCTCTCATGGTCAAAATCCTCACAATATTCAAAGAGTTCATCAATTAGTCTGCAGCTTATCCAAGCCCGGGCAAAAGCAGAGACTACCAAGATACAGACGGCCTTTACAAAAAGGAAAGCAGAGATGGAAACAGTCGCCGCTCGCAAAAAAGCAGAAAGGAATGCAGAAATGGAAACTGAAGCTGCTCGCAAGAAAGCAGCTATGGAAACTGAAGTAGCTTGCAAAAGAGCGGAAATAGAAGCCCTAGAGAAACAGTGTGAGCATGCCACAGCCGTGGCAACACTAAGGGTTTTAAAACAAGCTGCCAGGGGAAGTGAAAGAGACAGAAACAGCTTATGCAACGTGGATAATGAAGATTCCCTTAAGCGCACCAGAGACTATGTACTAAAGCAAAACAGTGAACCTCTCATAACATCAAATGTTCCCGACAGTTGTGACAACCTTCCAAATCAGGGAGAAGACTCTTTGGCAGTGCCCTGCGTCCAGGGTCAGTGCAGTGCTCTGCTCAGGGGCGGACTGACAACTGATGGGGCCCCCGGGCAAAAGGAGAGCATGGGGTCCCCTTGTGTCCCTAACATGCACAAGTCACACCCACATAAAGCACCGGTAACATACATACAATACCCACATGTACATCCTTGTGTTAATGATTTAATTTACTAAGACACTCCACGTGTGTGTGCAATCACTGAGGCTGTGTGTGTGTGTGTAATCACTGAGGCTGTGCGTGTGTGTAATCACTGAGGCTGTGTGTGTGTGTAATCACTGAGGCTGTGTGTGTGTGTAATCACAGAGGCTGTGTGTGTGTAATCACAGAGGCTGTGTGTGTGTAATCACTGAGGCTGTGTGTGTGATCACTGAGGCAGTGTGTTTGTGTAATCACTGAGGCTGTGTGTGTGTGTGTGATCACTGAGGCTGTGTGTGTGTGTGTAATCACTGAGGCTGTGTGTGTGTGTGTAATCACTGAGGCTGTGTGTGTGTGTAATCACTGAGGCTGTGTGTGTTAATCACTGAGGCTGTGCGTGTGTGTAATCACTGAGGCTGTGTGTGTGTGTAATCACTGAGGCTGTGTGTGTGTGTAATCACAGAGGCTGTGTGTGTGTAATCACAGAGGCTGTGTGTGTGTAATCACTGAGGCTGTGTGTGTGTAATCACTGAGGCTGTGTGTGTGATCACTGAGGCAGTGTGTTTGTGTAATCACTGAGGCTGTGTGTGTAATCACTGAGGGTGTGTGTGTAATCACTGAGGCTGTGTGTGTGTGTGTGTAATCACTGAGGCTGTGTGTGTGTGTGTAATCACTGAGGCTGTGTGTGTGTGTAATCACTGAGGCTGTGTGTGTGTAATCACTGAGGCTGTGTGTGTGTAATCACTGAGGCTGTGTGTGTAATCACTGAGGCGATGTGTGTGTGTGTAATCACTGAGGCTGTGTGTGTGTGTGTAATCACTGAGGGGGTGTGTGTAATCACTGAGGGTGTGTGTGTAATCACTGAGGGTGTGTGTGTAATCACTGAGGGTGTGTGTGTAATCACTGAGGCTGTGTGTGTAATCACTGAGGCTGTGTGTGTGTGTGTGATCACTGAGGCTGTGTGTGTGTGATTAGGGATGAGCTGTTCGGTTCGATATGTTCGGAGTTCGATTTGAACATCACCCGTTCAGATGTTCGCGAACTCCGAACATTTCCACGTGTTCGCCGCATGTTCGCCCACAATGCACCACAATGCACCACAATGCACTTTTCCACTGGCCTGAAGCTTGTAATTGGCTACAGCCTGCACCTGACCACAGTTTAGGTGCAAGACAGGTGCAAGACTATGCCAATCACGGCTCAGAGTCCTGATTGGGCAAATTTTGCCCAATCATGGGCTCACAAAGCTAAGTCCCGCAGCACACTATATAAGGCTTCACACAGCCTTCAGCACGTGTTTTTTGAGAGGAGATTGTTGTGTTAGTGTGTGTTCTCACTGCCACCAGCTATTGGGGGGTGGTCTCACTTCTACAAAATATCTGGGAATTGTTGTAATCTGTGTGTTCTCACTGCCACCAACTATTTTGGGGGTCTCATTTCTACAAAATATCTGGGAATTATTGTAATCTTTGTGTTCTCACTGCCAGCAGCAATTGTGGGGGTCTCCCTTCTAGAAGATATATTGAAATTGTTGTAATCTGTGTTCTCACTGCCACCCATCAGGGGGTCTCACAGATTTATAGGAGGTTTCTGGGAATTGTAATCTGTGTCTTCTCACTGCCAGCTATCAGGGGGTTCCACATACTTCTAGCAGATTTCTGCGAATTGTAATCTGTGTCTTGTCACACTGCCACCCATCAGGGGGTCTCACAGATTTATTGGAGGTTTCTGGGAATTGTAATCTGTGTCTTCTCACTGCCAGCTATCAGGGGGTTCCACATACTTCTAGCAGATTTCTGCGAATTGTAATCTGTGTCTTGTCACACTGCCACCCATCAGGGGGGCTCACTGATTTATAGGAGGTTCCTGGGAATTGTAATTTGTGTCTTGTCACTGCCACCCATAAGGGGGTCTCACTGATTTATAGAGGGTTCCTGGGAATTGCAATCTGTGTCTTGTCACTGCCAGCCATCAGGGGGTCTCACTGATTTATAGGAGGTTCCTGGGAATTGCAATCTGTGTCTTGTCACTTTCACCCATCAGGGGGGCTCACTGATTTATAGGAGGTTCCTGGAAATTGTAATTTGTGTCTTGTCACTGCCACCCGTCAGGGGGTCTCACAGACTTATAGGAGGTTTCTGGGAATTTTAATCTGTGTCTTGTCACTGGCTGCCAGCTATCAGGGTGTCTCACTGAGTTATACCAGAGTTCTGGAAATCGTTAATCTAGATAACACAGTTGAATCAGAGTTCTGCATATCTCCAATTTTTTTTATAACAGAGTTGAATCAGAGTTCGGTATATCTTTAATCTGTATATCACTCACCATGTCAGAAAGACCAAAAAGGACGGGCAGACGCTCCCAGACACAGATAAGAGGGCAAGCAGCCTCTGTGTCGGGAGGCTGTGCCTCTGGTTGTCGTGGACATGGTGCATCCTCTGCAGGGGCACGCTTGTCCTTTCTAACTGGTGCTGGCCGTCTTAAGCAGCAGCAACATACAGAGGATTTGGTGGATTGGCTAACCAGGCCATCCTCATCCTCCGAGTCCTCTACCAGCCAGGCTTGTAGTGCTTTACAGTCCACCTCAGCTGCCAAAGCATCTAATGCAGCCTCCATGTCCACAGCTACTCCTGCCGTAGCCTCACTATCACACACGGAGGAGTCAGCTGAATTGTTTGACTACAATGACAGTGACATGCTGCTTGAGGATGCGCAGCAACTACAGTGCTCTGATTCAATCTCTGAGGTTGAGGAAGGGAGTATAATCAACCTAGAGGAAGGGGGTGCCAGTGACGCACAAATAGCTGGCACTCATGCAGCTGCAGCATACTGCCAAGTTGGCTCCATTGACGAGGAGATAGGGGGTGATATCAATGATGATGAGGTCACTGACTCCACCTGGGTGCCTGATCGAACAGAGGAGTCAAGTGAGGAGGAGGAGGCACAACGTCCTCTATGACCAACCGTAGCCAGTCCACGGCATCAGATGTCAGAGCTGCTCAGGTGGAGAGCGCTGTTGTCTCAAAGCACACATCCAGGAACTCTGCTGTCTCGGAGTTCTTTAAGAAATGTGCAGCAGACCGCACCGTTGCTATTTGTAATCTATGTCAGATGAGGATCAAGCGTGGGAAAGACATCCCACGCTTGGGTACCACGTGCTTGAGGCGACATATGACCACCTGCCACGCATCCCATTGGCACAACACTTTGCGTAGGCCCTCCTCATCTGTCTCTACCCCCACTGTATGTCCTGCCATGTCATTGCCTGCTACAACCTCCACTGACAGGGATGATGCTACTGTACCAGGTCCTTCCTCACAATGTGACCGCATCCCATCAGCTGAAGATTTACGCAGTCAGACTACATTGCCCCAGCTGCTGCAGCGTAAGAAAAAATATAGTCCCAAGCACAGCGTCTAAATGCCGGCTTAGAAAAATTACTTGCATTGCAGCTGCTGCCTTTCCAGCTGGTGGACTCTGCTTCGTTCCGTGAATTTGCTGAATGTGCTGTAGCACGAAGGCAGGTTCCAAAACGCCATTTGTTTTCACGGAAGGCCATTCCAGCACTATACCAGCATGTGGAAGACAATGTTATGGAGTCTTTGGGAAAGGCAGTCAGCAGCAAGGTGCACATGACTTTAGACACGTGGTCCATGGACAGGGCCGTTACATTTCCTTCACGGCACACTGGGTAACTCTGATTGCAGCTGGGAGGGATCCAAGACGGGGCTCTATGCTGGAGCTTGTTCATCCACCACGCCTCCAGAAAGCTGCTTGTATGAGGTCTGTCTGCTCCACCACCACCTCTCCCTCTTCCTCCTTCTCTGTCTCTGGCGAAGTGGCAGTTAAACCGATGCGTGACAGGGGCTAAGCAATGGCTCAAGCAAAAAGATGCCATACCGTGCTTCAGCTGGTTTGTTTAGGGGACAGGAGCCACATCGGGCCAGAAATTCTGTCAGCTCTGCAGGGGCAGGTGCAGAGATGGTTAATACCACGCCAGCTTCAGCTGGGAATGGTCGTCTGTGATAATGGCAGCAACCTTCTCTCCGCCCTACGCCAGGGTAAGTTGACGCATGTACCATGCCTAGCACATGTCCTAAATCTGGTGGTACAGCGTTTCCTAACCAGGTACCCAGGGCCAGGGGCGGATCCAGAGACTAGTCTCGGGAGGGGCACTTACAGAAAATAAGGTGTTTTAGCAGAGAGCCCGACTCACGAGAATTTACAGAGGGCCCGGCTCACAGGAGCTTACAATCTAGAGGAGCAGAGGGCCCGGCTCACAGGAGCTTACAATCTAGAGGAGCAGAGGGCACCCAGGAGCTTACAATCTAGAGGAGCAGAGGGCACCCCGGATTTTACAATCTAGAGGAGCAGAGGGCACCCCGGATTTTACAATCTAGAGGAGCAGAGAGCCCCCAGCTCACACATGAATTTGCCCCCAGCTCAAGGATTTGCCCAGCTCATGGATTTGCCCCCAGGTCATGGATTTGCCCAGCTCATGGATTTGCCCCCAGGTCATGGATTTGCCCAGCACATGTATTTGCCCCCAGCTCATGGATTTGCCCCCAGGTCATGGATTTGCCCAGCACATGGATTTGCCCAGCTCATGGATTTGCCCCCAGGTCATGGATTTGCCCCCAGCTCATGTATTTGCCCAGCTCATGTATTTGCCCCAGGTCATGGATTTGCCCAGCACATGGATTTGCCCAGCTCATGGATTTGCCCCCAGGTCATGGATTTGCCCAGCTCATGTATTTGCCCAGCTCATGTATTTGCCCCCAGGTCATGGATTTGCCCAGCACATGGATTTGCCCCCAGCTCATGTATTTGCCCCCAGGTCATGGATTTGCCCAGCTCATGGATTTGCCCCCAGGTCATGGATTTGCCCAGCTCATGGATTTGCCCCCAGGTCATGGATTTGCCCAGCTCATGTATTTGCCCAGCTCATGTATTTGCCCCCAGGTCATGGATTTGCCCCCAGCTCATGGATTTGCCCCAGGTCACACATGGATTTGCCCCCAGCTCATGGATTTGCCCCAGGTCACACATGGATTTGCCCCCAGGTCACACATGGATTTGCCCCCAGCTCATGGATTTGCCCCCAGGTCACACATGGATTTGCCCCAGCTCATGGATTTGCCCCCAGGTCACACATGGATTTGCCCCAGGTCATGGATTTGCCCCAGCTCTCACCTGGATTGTTGCCCCAGCTCCGGCAGGGGGTTGAGGGACCCAGATGCCGGGCAGCGCGGGAGCGCCTGCCCGATCTTGAACAGTCCGTCCTGTGAAGTGGATGCGGCTGTGTGTGTGCGCAGCCGGTCACGCGGTCCGGCCAGTCAGGTGGTACAGAGACTCAGTACCACCTGATTAGCCGGACCACGTGACCGGCTGCGCACGCACACAGCCGCATCCACTTCACAGGACGGACTGTTCAAGACCGGGCAGGCGCTCTCGCGCTGCCCGGCATCTGGGTCCCTCAACCCCCGGGCCAAATCTCGGGGGGGGGGGAATTGCCCCGTTGCCCCCCCTGGATCCGCCCCTGCCCAGGGCTGGCAGAGCTTCTCAGCCAGTCCAGAAAAGTCTGGAGCCACTTCAGACGGTCATTCCCAGCAAGTGTTCGCCTGGCAGAAATTCAAAGAGAATTCCACCTTCCCACAAACCGTCTGATCTGTGACATGCCCACCAGGTGGAACTCTACATTAGCAATGCTGCAGCGTCTGCACAAGCAGCAGAGGGCCATCAACGAGTACCTGTGTGAGTATGGCACAAGGACAGGTTCAGGTCAACTTGGTCCCCCTCGCAGTGGCTTATGATCAAGAATGCATGCACTGTACACTGTACTGTCACCATTTGAGGAGGCAAGGAGGATGGTGAGCAGGGACAGTGCATGCATCAGTGACACAATTCCTTTAGTGTTCCTGCTAGAGCACACTCTGTGGATAAGTATAGATGTGGCTCTAGAGGCAGAGCAGTGGGAGGAAGAGGAGGCCTTCCTTAGCTCTCAAGGCCCCAGTCTTTACGCAGACAGCATTCCTGCGGGTCCTCAGTTCAGACAGGAGGAGAATGAGGAGGAGGAGGAATATTTAAGTAGTGTGGGGATTCCTCAAGGGAGGGTTTTGTGTGCCCAGAAACCCAAGGACTAGTACGTGGCTGGGAAGAGGAAGTGCACGATGGGGTCATCCTCATTGACCAGGAAGACTTGGAAACGAAAACGAAAAACGAAACGAACCGAAAATCGGCCGATACAAGTCAAAATGAAAATTTACAAAATCCGAACGAACCGAATCGAGCCGAAAAAAAAATCGGTGCACAAGCCTAAAACCCAATAGTTTTCAAGCTACCATACAATATCCAGGAAAAATGCTGCACTTGGGGCAAAGTATTTTTATGGAGTGAACCATATCTCCTTTCCACCTTTCTCCTACTTTTGCGAGTTCATAAGAGATATTGCAGAAACAAAGAATGACCCCAGTTTTTCCTACAGCGAGTTCCACGCTTCAGGTTCCCTTCCTCAGATGCCCGATAGCTCACACTTTAGTCTTCTTCACTGATACTGGACCCCAGCGGCCTCTTTGAATAATGTCCTACCCCCTCCTACCTCAATTCCTGACAAGTGCAAACAAGGTGAAAAGATTGAGAATCCTAACTGCCTTTGCCCTATTCATAAGAAGCCACATCCCCTCAAAAAGTGCATCGGCTTTAGAAAGAAAAAACTCCAAGAGCGGAAGGAGCTCCTAAAGACATTAGGTGTATGTTTCAGATGTTGTGCTTCTACTGAGCACTTTGCCAGAGACTGTAAATTTCCTGTCAAGTGCATAGAATGTGATAGTGTGGATCATGTGCAGGTGCTACATCCATCTCAGTACATGCCTGCAACATCAACAGACTCCCCTCCTGTGTCAAATCACGGCGGGGAGACTACAGATCATGGCGGGGAGACTACAGATCAGGAAGTTACCATAGTGTCCTCTTCTTGTACAGCAGTATGCGGTGAAGATCTTTGCGACAAGTCTTGTGCTAAAATATGCTTCGTTAACATATATCACAAGTATCACCCAGGAAAGTCTGTTAAAGTATACGCCATTCTGGACGATCAGAGCAATCGATCCCTCGCTAGAACGGAAATCTTTGATCTTTTCAACTTAAAAGGAGATTCATACCCTTATACTTTAGGTACATGTAGTGGCAGTGGCATTACAGAGGTCTCTGGAAGAAGATCCAGCGGATTCGTATTAGCTTCTATTGGCGGCAATCTGGAATTAACGTTACACACACTTGTCGAGTGCAACCAGATCCCATCTAATAAGCAAGAGATCCCTACACCAGAAGCTGCCCTACACCATCCTCATCTGAAGGCTATAGCTAACGAAATACCAGCCCTTGACAAGAATGCAGATATCCTAATTCTCCTCGGCAGAGATATCCTCAGAGTACATAAGGTATGACAACAAATTAATACCAGTCTGCCATGCATAATACCATTGTGCCATACCAGTCTGCCATGCATAATACCAGTGTGTGCCATACCAGTGTGCCAGCCATACCAGTCTGCCATACCAGTGTGCCAGCCATACCAGTCTGCCATGCATAATACCAGTGTGTGCCATACCAGTGTGCCAGCCATACCAGTCTGCCATGCATAATACCAGTGTGCCAGCCATACCAGCCTTTCCAGACTGCCATGCATAATACCAGTATGTGTCATACCAGTGTGCCAGCCATACCAGTCTGCCATGTATAATACCATTGTGCCATGCATAATACCAGTGTGCCAGCCATACCAGTCTGCCATGCATAATACCAGTGTGCCAGCCATACCAGTCTGCCAGCCTTTCCAGACTGCCATGCATAATACCAGTATGTGTCATACCAGTGTGCCAGCCATACCAGTCTGCCATGTATAATACCATTGTGCCATGCATAATACCAGTGTGCCAGCCATACCAGTCTGCCATGCATAATACCAGTCCGCCAGCCTTTCCAGACTGCCATGCATAATACCAGTATGTGTCATACCAGTGTGCCAGCCATACCAGTCTGCCATGTATAATACCATTGTGCCATGCATAATACCAGTGTGCCAGCCAAACCAGTCTGCCATGCATAATACAAGTATGTGCCATACCAGTCTGCCATGCATAATACCAGTGTGTGCCATACCAGTGTGCCAGCCATACCAGTCTGCCATGCATAATATCAGAGTGCCATACCAGTGTGCCAGCCATAACAGTCTGCCATGCATAATGCCAGTGTGCCATACATACCAGTCTGCCATGCATACCAGTGTGTGCCATACCAGTCTGCCATGCATAATACCAGTGTGTACATACCAGTGTGCCAGCCATACCAGTCTGCCATGCATAATACAAGTATGTGCCATACCAGTCTGCCATGCATAATACCAGTGTGTGCCATACCAGTGTGCCAGCCATACCAGTCTGCCATGCATAATATCAGAGTGCCATACCAGTGTGCCAGCCATAACAGTCTGCCATGCATAATGCCAGTGTGCCATACATACCAGTGTGCCATGCATACCAGTGTGTGCCATACCAGTCTGCCATGCATAATACCAGTGTGTACATACCAGTGTGCCAGCCATACCAGTCTGCCATGCATAATACCAGCGTGCCATGCATAATACCATTGTGCCATGCATATAATACCAGTCTGCCATACCACCAGCCTGACATGCCATGCATACCACTTGCCATATTATATACACATAATGTATACGCTACAAAAAAAATGGCCGCCCAAGCCCAACACTAGTGTTCGGGTTTGGCTTTAGGAAAAGGTGGCAACCCTATTCCCAACTATCTGTCCCTTATTTTACCTATGGTAGGTGCTCTTTATACTTAAATCTCTGTTTGTGAAATGTTTTCAAGCATGATGTCATACATGTGGTGTTGCGTGTGTTTATGTATGAGTCGAATGTCATGTCTTCGTATCTCTTGCATGTCTACAGCCTGAGTGTAAAACTCCCCAACACTCATTGAGTGTGACGCCGTGTGCAGCCACTAGATGGCTGTCTAGCAGCTGCTCGTTCAGGTCATTCAAGACTGTGCCAAGTACTGAAAGCTCCACTGCGCACGCGCTGCTACCTCTTGACCTTCGCATGCTCTGTAGAACATACCAAGGTGCCCGTGCGTGAGAATGGGCGGAAGTTATTCAGTCGGCTCCACCAGGCTTGCTGTCACGTGTCTGCATGGAGCTGTTTTCTGCCTTAGAATCACCCCAGTTAGATTGAAGAAAGGGAACCGACTCTACAGCACCGTGAATAATCACCGGAGGCAGGTAAGGTCTGCTCACCTTGCAGCTAGCCAATTGCCTTGCTCCCCGTATCCCAAGCACTGTGTGATCTCTAGCGTTTATAGCTGAAACATGTGCCTCATTAAAATGATCTTCACTGGACATATCAGTAGTTCATGTGTGAGTATAAAGCAGCGTTTCCCAAACCTGTCCTCAGGACCCTTTGACAGGCCAGGTTTGCAGGATATCTGAAGCACAGGTGATATAATTTGCTGCTCAGTGAGGCAGTATTAAAGGGACACTCTACTAAAAAAATCACCCCCCTTTTTTTAATCCTAACCTATCCCTATTCCCTTAATAAATCTTTTTTTTTTTTGTTTATGTTTTTGTAACTGTAATACTTACCCTAAAATCCTCCTTGTTTCCCGCTGTCTTTTTTTTTTTTTTTTTTTTTTTATACTCACCTCCCTCCTCTTCCGCTCCCGTCCTTCTTCCATCCGTCTTGCCTTCTGGTTTACGTGAGAAGCGCGCATGCGCGCCTCTCACGTAAGCCAGCCAATCGGCAGGCTTCCTCCCAGCTCCCTCTGAGGATTAGTGTTGCGCGCAAGAGGATGCGCGCAACACTAACCCTCAGAGGGAGCCGCCAGCTTCTGCGGTGAGTTGGAGACGTCATCGCGCTGAAAGCGCGATGACGTCTCCTACTCGGCAAAAGTTGGCAGAAGCGGAAAATATGATTCCCGCTCTGCTGACTGACAGCTGGGAGGGCGGAGTAAAGTTCTCCACCTCTCTCAGCTGTTTTCAGCATTTACAGCTGAACCGCTGAGCGGAGGGAGGGGGGACAGAGGGCAGGATACTCCGGGCATCATGACCACCTAAAATAGCTTAGGTGGTCATGTTGCCTAGAGTGTCCCTTTTAACCACTTGAATGCTAAGGACGCGCTCAGCGCGTCCTCAGCATTCCCGCTGGTATGCGGAGGACGCGCTGAGCGCGTCCTCGCATTGGGGTCAGCGTTCGGCCGGGTTCCGGCCGATCGCTGGCCCCTCCGGTGCGGGCTGACATCCTGGATGTCAGCCCGGCATCCGGAGCAGTGGCCGCCATTATTATGTGTCATCGCGCCCCCGCGATGACACATAATTCAGGCGCCCCCCCCGCATGTGCGGAGGAGGCGCCTGAAAGGGAGGGGGGGGAGGTCCTTCGGACCTCTCTCCCTCCCGATCGGCGGCTCACAGGGGCTTAACCCAGGCATCATTTGGAAGGGCACAGCCTGCCCTTCCAAATGATGCCTGGCATTAACCCCTGGGGAGCTGGATCGCAAATCGGCGCTGAAAAGCGCCGATTTGCGATCCTTCCCGGGAGCTGGCCGACATCTTGGATGTCGGCCAAGCTTCCGGGAACTCCCCCAGAGGACTGGCGTCATCGTGCGCAGCACGATGACGCCAGTCCTAGCATTAACCCCTAACTGCCACGGATCGGGAGATAGGGAGTTCATTGGAACTCCCTATCTCCCGATCCGTGGCAGTTAGGGGTTAAATTTTGATATCGTTGGATCGGCCAGAGCATGGCCGTTCCAACGATACCAAACATGAAAGTAAAAAAAATTGTAAAAAAAAAAAAAAAAATAAAAAATAAAAAATAAACACTTTTTTTTTTTTTTTTTTTTTGTTTTGTTAATGCAGCAATATTGTTCCCATTTCAATTATAATGTGAACAATGATGCTGCATTAACGATTTTTGTATGCGGTGCGTTTGTTAAAAATGGTGTCATTTTCCCCAAAAAAAAATGTAACGAGACCCCATCTCTAATTTTTTTAACAAGCGCACCCCATACAAAATATAACCGCAATTGCTCGCATGTTAAAATGTGGAAAAAAACACTTTACACGCTGTAAATTATTGAAAATACATATTTTATTGCATTTTTTGTTATAATATACAAACATGACATAACGTATACATATAATAATGACATATTATGAATCTACCGAGTCTGACGGAAAGAACGATATATAATATGTCGATGTCATATACTAAAATAAGCCTTCAAAACACGTTTAAACATGATGCGCAAAACAGGTAAAAAATGACCTCAGCACAGGGGCGGGAAAAGCCTCAGCAGCGAAAGGGTTAAGTCTGCATTTCTCTAAAGTGATCTGTAAAATCTGGCCTGTTGGGTCCCGAGGACAGGTTTGGGAAACCCTGGCATAAAGAGGCTTCCGATTTCAGCATGCTCTATCTAAGGACTTCTGGCCGGTGCACTGTGGCTCATTTTAAGGAGCATCTGTAGTGGATTTTGAACCTTAACCCTCTAACTTAATCTGTCTTACCCTTTTATAACAAGTTATTCTTACTGAATTGTCTGCGGTCATCTCCGATCGAAACCTGCCTTCCTTAGGAGCCAAGTGACTACGCCAGCCCTGGATACAGCAATGTCAAAAACGTTTTGCGGTACCTGACTGGTAAAGAGTATGAGGGAGCTTAGGTTATGAGGTCAGTGGTAGAAAAAATACTAGAATGTTGCTTAAGACTTTAAGGCTAATGTCAGATGAACGCACTCTGCTTGCGTGCATGACGGACAGACGGATGTACTGACGGAAGATACTGTAGACACCCCACGGTCTGTTTTTTTTTTGACAGATGTAGAAAAAAAGGGAAATATGGGAATCAAAATTAATTAAATGACAAGTACCTGTCATTTAATTAATTTTGTCAGCCAGACCATAAAAACCTCTGAGCGTCAACGTTATGGATGTCGCAGCATAACGCGCACAGGCCACTACGCGGACGTGGCACACGCTGCGCGTCCGTCTAAGGCCCGTGTCAGACGAACGCGGTGATCACGTCCGTGTTGCCGCACAGTGTAACGTCCGTCGTAGCATAGAATCATGAGCAATAGAGACCCACACACGAAGTACGTCTGCACCGAACTGCGCACACACAATGCACGTGGCACCAGATGCAATTTAGGCAAGAAGGTAAAACCGACAGAACGGACGCACAGAGTGCGCCACGTCCGCGTTGTGTGTGATGGAACAAAGTCAGACGGACCACATTTTCAACGTCCAGCACCTTGACGCACAAAATGGCTTTTCATATCATATATCAATTTTTATCGTTTTTTTTCATATTAATTTTATTTCCCATAGTTCCTTTTTTTTTTTTCTATGTCCGTCAAGAAAAACGGATCGTGTGGTGTCTGCAGTATCTTCCGTCAGTACGTCCGTCCGTTGTGCATGGACGCACAGTGCTCTCAGAATGCGCTCGTCTGACATTAGCCTTAGCGGTTTTGCGTTCTTGCCTAACTTGTGTCCGTTTGCCATGTGCGTTGTGTGTGCGCAGTTCGGTGAGCACGTACTTCGTGTGTGGTTCTCTTGATCATGATTCTATGCTACGATGGACATTAAACTGTGCGGCGACACGGACGTGATCACTGCGTTCGTCTGACATTAGCCTTAAGGCTGGGGTCAGACGAGCGCACTGACTGTGCACAGTAACGGACGTACTTATCAGTTAATTTTGACGTTGAGAAAAAAGGAAATTAAAAACTGTATGCAGTTTCTCTACGTCCATCTAGCCTTTTCACGTTGATGCCCTTTTGGCATCTGTTGCATGGACGTGAAAAAGTGCACACGTGCTTCGTGTGTTGTTCTCTATTGACTCCTTTGAAAAGCTACAATGGACAGCAAACAGTGCGGTCAGACGGACGCAAAAAGTGCGCTCGTCTGAAGCGGGCCTAAGCGAGGATTCCCACTGTTTTATTTTATTTATTTATTTTGTTTGGGAGCCACAGCTGTAAGGCTACAGGTATTTCAGTGACTGCTCTCTATCAGTTTTGCCCCTGCCCCCCCCTCCGAAATACTGTATATTTTAAGGCTATAATACAGACACCTTTTAACACTTCTATACCTTTTTAAATGTAATGAAGGAAAAAATCCTAGCTTTAGTCAATACGTAGAAGCGCAGAAAGATTCATTTAATACCTTAACTGTAATTTTTTCCCCTCCCAGTTTCCGCTTCTTTCTTTGCAAACTCTGCTCTTTGTCCTTCCTTCTTTCATTCTTTCTGTTTCTCTGTGCCGCTTTCTTCTCCTCTTTGCACCCGTGGCTGGTGTCCATGCATCAGCAGAAGGCGCCCACATTCTGTGCCACTAGCGGGGGTCTGCGAGGTGTGCAATGAGGAACAGTGCTTTAAAGGAACACTACAGAAAAAATGGTGTCCCTTTTTTGTCCTTTTAAATAATTGAGCAGAGGCGGCTGACATATTTTGCCCCATTTTATTTACCTTTTTGTTCCTCGCCGTGCGCATCACCTCCTCTTCAGTTCAGAGACTCCCAAACCTGGAGACCCTGAGACTTTTTTTTGTTTTTTTAAATTTGTGATTGGAGTGTGTTCATCATCCCAATGGTGTTCACTCCATCATTCATGTGCATAACCAGCCCTAACACAGACACTTCACCTTTGGTGAGGATAAACAATATTCTACTTTTCTTAACCCTTTCTCTGCGGATGACGTGTGGGGGTGCACCTGCTGTGTGTGCAGAGGACATCCCCCCCCCCACACGTCATGGATCTCCACAGCAAAAGGGAATACCCCATGCAAAGAGAACAGAGTCCCAAGGTTGTCTGATTTCAAAGCCTCTCTTTAACCCCTTAGGTGCCAGTCCGCGATCCAGTGCCAATCTGCGCTGGATTGCGGACTTCCCCTGGAGGAACCTCCCCTAACATCATCGTGCATGGGTATGATGATGTACGTTATGGAATTAACACTTAGCTGCCCAGAAATCCCTGTGGTGGAGATGGGGGGGGGGTCCTTTGGACCCCCTGTATCTCCCGATCGGTGGCAGCTAGAGGGTGTGATATAATTGTTAAGGCCAGAGCATTGCCTTTCCAATGATTCCAAACATGACCAGGTTAAGCGTAAAAAGTAAATTTTAAAATATTTATTTTATTTTTGAAAATTGTTTCCAAGCTGCAACATATGGTACACGTTCTTTGGTCTTTATGATTTATGTTGTACTTGAGTTATTGCAGTACCCGCCAATGACTGGTTCAGTTTAAAATTTAATCCTCTAGATATAATGAAAAAGTCTTTGGTTGCCTCATTTCAATTCATGTATGTATATTTTGATGGAAATCGTTTCTTTTCCCAGGTGCCCTAGCAAGCTGTGACAGTCCGTAACCAAAGTGGTAAATCAAAGTGGTTCCTCACTAATATTGGTACAGTATGCTACCCCAGGGTAGATCGCTGCTGGTTCGCTTTTCTGGCTATTGGAAGCCAATGTTCCAAGGTCGTTACCTGCTCGTCACTAATACTGTTAGCTGCGGTATACTGTTGGGCATCGGGGACCTCGTTCAGCAGACTCGAGAGTTGCGCAAAGATCAAGCGAGAAGAAGAGACTGGTTACGAACAGGTGAGTAGCAGTTCAGAAGTTACTGACTCCCTGAAAATAATAGATTTTTCACTAAGCTCCAAACCTGCAGGACTTGCACCAAACGTTAACTTCGGAGCAGTTCCTCTATTTGCTAAACTGTCAATTCGACAAATACAGGCGAATTGAGGGTGAAGTTTGGTGGTCTTTGGTGGCAGCGAAATTGTCTCATAGAGAAGTAATGGTTTGTCTATTCATAGCATACCGATCTGCACCAAAGTTCCAGCAACATGCCCTGATTTTTAGGGATGCCCCGATACCAATATTTTAAGACAGAGCACCGATACTTTTAATGTCATGTGGCCGCTTTCCAATTTAGGATTTTTGCTGAAAGCCTGTCCAGTTTATGTTAATATTGAAATGTATGGGCAGACCTCCCATTTACCCACAGCACAGCCTGACTTCACACAGACAACTGACCTCCGATACATGTATACCCAGACCTCTTGTACATCCAGACACAGACACCACTGACATAAGAGCATTCCGTTGCCATTCCCCTCCGGCTGGCTGCGTGTTCTTTCGAGCGCCGTCTGACTGAGTCACGTGGTCCTCTGATCAGCCGTCGGCTTGTGATGTGCTCTCGCGATCCCCTCTGGAGGCGACCACTCGGAGGAACATGTGACGTGGCCATGCTCTTAATGCATTTCGCTACCAGGCCCTCTGATACTAGCAAGCCGGCCCAGTGCTGGCTTTCGGTATCGGGGGTGGTATCTGTGCATTTGTATGAGTAACAAGTATTTGTGCAAATGCCGGTATCGGCACCGATACTAGTATTAGTGCACCCCGACTGATTTTCAGATCACCGATACTAGTATTAGTGCACCCCGACTGATTTTCAGATCAGCATGTTTAAACAGTCAAATCCCATATCTAATATATATATAATTTATTTTTTAAAAACCGTTTTTTCTTTTACTTTCCAGCAAAAAAAAAAAAAACAAACTCTATCCTTTTAGCAATGAGAGTTGCCAATGCAGGGTCTCGAGCACTGCACATTAGGGATGCACCGATACCGGGTTCTGCTCGAGTACTTGGGCATCGTGCAGATGCCCCTGATACCAGAAGCCAGCATCCGAGGGGCTGGGGCAGCTGTCGGAACGCTCTAACGGCATTCCGACAGGCCCCTGCTGCTTACCGCGTGTCTTACAAATCCAGCCAACGCTGCCGGCAAAGTCTTCGAGCGGCCGCTTGTTGGGAAGTTCCCTGCCGCGATATCGAACTCTGCAGAAGATCGCGAGATCCCGGCTGGGGGCTTAGCAATGAGCGGCCGCTGTAAGAAACGCAGTAAGCTGCAGGGGCCTGTCTGAATGCAGCTAGAACGAACACACACACACACACACACACACACACACACACACACACACACACACACACACACACACACACACACACACACACTTATATATAAATATACATTTATACCAGGCGTGTGTGTAATAAATGGGTTGTCTGGCCATACATTGCAATATTAACAAACAGGACAGGCTTTCAGCAAAATATCGGTACTCGGTCTTAAAAAAAATGGTATTGGTGTGTCCTAGACTCCCTACTGCACATCCTACTTGGTCATATGAGGTGTCATTGGAAAGGCCAAAATCTGACCTTTTCGATGATGCCAAACGTGACCTTATACAACAGGCATCTCAAACTCTGGTTCCCCAGATGTTTCTGAACTGCAACTCCTTTGGTTCTCTCTCCATCCATTTAATTCAAAGAATTCTGGGACTTGTCGGCAATCAACATTTGGGGGGCCAGTGTTACACCTGTTATACGGTGTAAAAATTCCAATAAATTAATAAAATAATTTTTTTTATTTTTTTGTGTTCTAAAGCATTGTTACAACTCAAGTATTGTGAAGTGAACAGTGCTGCTACAGTAACTCGTCTTCTCCATTTCTAAAACTGGGAGTAAGTGTTATTACACTTGGGTTCATCAAAAACCTAGCTGCTGTGAAGAGAGTTGGGGACTGTATCTATGCTGTACACTCCACAAGGTCAAGTGTGGTGTCATTGGACAGATCATGGTCTGGCTTTTCAAATGATACCAACATGACAATTTAATGTGCAAAATTAATACTTATACTTTTTGGCAGTGGCATGGTGCGCTGTCATTTATAAAGGGAACAATGCTGCTGCAATAATTTACTTCTTTCACACTCTTGGAGCAAGTGTGGAGATGAAGCCGTGCATAATTATTCATTGGTAATCTAGAACGTAAGCCAGTGCTTGAGAGGCGAGTGTCCTTTGGACCCCTGTATCTCCATTCTCTGCTCCCTACAAGGTTAAGTGAGGTGTCATTGGGGGCCAAGCACCTGTCTTTCCTTGTGATAGTAAACAAGACCATCTAAAAATGAAAACATTTTTTTTATCTCCCTAATGCCCCTGCCAGTGCTCATTTTCCATGCCGAGAACTACAGTATTTTATACAGTTATATGATCTTTGAAACACCGTGTGCCTAAATACAAGAGAAGCAATGTATATATTCTTTTAAAATTTTTGATTTAAAGTGCAGTAACCGTTACTTAGTGGGTTTTTTTTCTTTTTCTTTCCAGACCCAGTCCAGTGTTTTCCAGCCCTGTCCTCAGGGAGCAATAACAGGCCAGAGTTTAAGGATTATCTTGTTGAAACGCAGACTGAATATTGCAGTCACTGAGCTGCAAAATATGTGGCTTGTAGTGTGCTTCAGATATCTGCCAAACCTGGTTCATTAGTGCTCTCTGAGAACAAGACTAGGAAGCACTGCTATAAAATATATAACCTCAAAGGTTTGAATGGTAAATGTAGAAAAAATTATTTTACTTACTGTAAACAATTGAAATGTTAATATATATTTAAATATCCTTTTATAGCATTCTGACATAACATACACCTAGTAATGATATATTTTGAATCTGCTGAGTTCGCTGAAATCAATATAAAATTTTGTCAGTGTTGTGGAATCTATAAAGCGTTTTAATGTGATGTTTAAAAAAAAAAAACACAACCTCTGCTTATGGGGTGACATGGCTCCGCAGCAAAGGGGTTATTTCTTCAGCAGAAAAAACATTTACAATGGGATACACAGAAAAATCTTTATTTACACATTCACCAAAACTAATTTGAGGTTATTTTATGTTTCTTCTTTCACCAGCCAGAATGTTTACCATTGGTTGCACAATGGGGCCCATCATGCATTTTTGGTATACCTGGCTAGATCGCTCATTCCCTGGTCGTGGAATCAAACTCGTCGCAAAGAAAGTCTTGATTGACCAGCTAGTGGCTTCACCCACATTAGGAATATGGTACTTCCTCGGTAAGATTATGTAGTTACAATAAGCTTTGACATTTTAAAATGCAGAAAACAGAAGTGATAACAAACTTAAACTGACCAATTAGCTGTTCGCAGCTTATTGCAAAAGATCTGGAGCTGCTGCATCTGCCACTCGATTCACTTAATTGTGACTATCGATGTGTGAAAGGTAACCACTGATTCTTTCCTTTCCTTGTTTTTCTTCTTCGAATGTAATTCTCACCTTCCCTCAGCGCTTTTCCCCAACGCAGTCTCCCTCAACGCTTTTCTGTCTGGCTGATACCTCGCTGCATGAACTAGCTTGGCGCCAGCGAGTGACAATAGTATTGTTCATGACCAGCCTTCACGCACCCAATTGGCTGTCTGAACTCCTTTTTTAAATTTTGTAATTCGTGTTATTTTAACCCCTTCCCGACTGATTACGTACATAGTATGTCCTGTGGGGAAATCCCCTTAACAACCGCAGACATACTATGTACGTCACGGTCTGCTAACCTCCCTCCCTTCCTATGCTCCCCCTCTCTGTCCACGTTCCCTCGGCAGTCTAGCAGGCTGGAAGTCTGTCCCGCCTTTTTCAGGGGGACCGGCAGGCGCGATGACATCATCATTGTGTGTGATGACATCATCACCAGGCGCCTCCCTGGTGCCTGGAAGGAAAAACAGGAAAGGGGCGGGTGTGCTTCTTTGGAGCCCTCTCCCTCCCAAAGAGTCTCCCATTTTCAGTGGTACCTGTCATTAACACTTCCATTGCTGGATCGCGATTCAGCGCCAAATTACGATTCCAACCCGGAAGTGGCTGACATCTTTTATGTCAGCCAAGCCTCCAGGTCACCCCCACCCACTGACATCGTCACCATATGTTTGAGGACGTCAGTGGGCCAGTTAACCCCCTAGCTGCCAAGTGGAGATACGGGGATCCTTTGGATCCCCCGTATCTCCCGATCCGTGGCAGCTAGAACAGTGGTTCCCAACCTTTTCTGTGCCACTGCCCCCTTTTGCAAGAAAAAAAAAATTCCAACGCCCCCCCTCCCCATAATTGTTGTACCTAATATTAAAATATTATTTCACATTAGTAATAATCTCAAAAGTAAAAATTAAAAAACTATCAAATGTATTAAATTGTTTATTATGAATTTGAAAATGAATATAAAAATCAATAGATAAAAAAAATTAATGAGATGGTTGAGGCTGCTGGAGTTTTATCAATTTGTTAATGTTGGGTTCCAATCTTGTCAACATTTGCAAATTGTCACGCAAATGAGCCCCCCCCCCTCTCAACTCCTACCAAAGGCTCAAAGAAATACATAACAGTAGGCAGGGATTTCATTTATTTTTATATTTACATATTTCTGCAATCCTACTTTACTCAAACCTACATCAGGTGCCATCTTTTCCTCTCCGTGCCCCTGCACAGGGGGTTAATAATAGAATAGGGGCTATAACTGTCATATCCACTTACATTTTTTTATTTTTTTTGACTAGTGGGGGAAAAAAAAGTAAAGTCCCCTTATTAATAAATTTACTGAACAGATAATTGTTTAAATACTTGCTTGTTTGAAATTATATTTGCTTGTTTGAAATAAAGAAAACATCTATCCTCCCAGCCTGTGCCCATGTCTCTACCCATTATTCCTCCCCCAGCCTGTGCCCATTTCTTCCCAGTAAACCCCCCCCCGCCGGTTTCTCTTCCCAGTAATCCCTCCCAACCTGTGCCCATCTCTTCTCTAGTTTGTGCCCATATCTCCTCCTCCCTCTCTCACGTCAGAGTGTGTGTGTGTCCCCAGTGATACCAGTATGTATTGGTTGACTGAGAGTGATAGGAGTGTGATTTGTTAACAGCAATCACTCTTATTAGTAACAGCGCTGTACATGCTGGGATCGCAGTAAATGTCAAGCACTGTCAGTCACAACTTCTATCAGTAAAGGTACCGTATATGCTGGGATTTCAGTGATATGAATGGCTTGCCAATTCACTTTCTCTCCTTGTCAGAGAATTAAAAGTGTCAGAAAAAATAAAATATATATTTTCACTTTTAGTACTATAAAAAGTAACCCTTTTTTAGCAATTATCTACAGCTGAGCTGCAAAATTACCAAATTTTCCTATTATATTGACGGAAAGTTTGGATTTTAATAAGGACTCGGAGGCTCCTATTTGCAATCCCTTTCTTTATTGCACCCACAGCAGTAAAGAACAGTGACAATAAAGAACAAGAAAACCAAGCCCCCAATGTGGGGTACACTCCCAATCTGTAAGCCCCGCCCCCAAGTCTATAAATGGTCTGGGCTGGAGCAGTCACACCCTCTTTCTTCATGCGACTAACGGAAGGAGGCCCAGGAACCAACAGGAACTAAGTCCAGGGCGCCCGTCAAGTCCACACAAAGATCCACTCCATAGGAATTCAAATGGCTGTAAGAAACATATAACACAAAGCCAAAGATTAAGAAGGGCGGACAGTAAAACACCGGTACCCAACCCCAGATATGAGGAACAAAATCAAATGAAAATCATGCGCTGCGCCCCTCCACAGCAATAACCCAGCCGGTCGAGAACACACCCCCCCCAGGGCGGGAGAGGCGGGAAATACTCGCCTCTGAGTCCTTATTAAAATCCAAACTTTCCGTCAATATAATAGGAAAATTTGGTAATTTTAAGGCAGGACGTCGGAGGCTCCTATTTGCATGTTCAACGCATCAGTGCCCGTGACCAATGAGAGACCGGCTTAAAATAAAGTACGAAAGGAAACAAAACAATACCGGCCATCTTGCCAATAATTGTCGGTGAGACAAGGACGGGTTGTCCTGGCCACGATCGAAGAAAAGCAACAACTCGGGATACATCCCTAGTAGACCGAAGATCTCGGAGCCGGGCCGAGAAAGACTAGCACCCACGATCAAAACCCAAACGACCGGCCGACCAGGCAGACCAACAGACGTGAATAGCGTGGAAAGCCAAACCTGACTCAAACAATGAGGACAAGAAATCCAACACTGAACCTAAAGGAGCAGAAGTGGAATCGTTTCCCCGGCGAAGGCACCCCCATGCCAAGTGGCCCATGCAAGATGTAACAACACATCAGTTCCTGACAAAATGTCAGAAGCCCTCAACGAGGACCGAAAACCAACCACGCCACCAGAGACAGGCGTCTCGCTGAGAACAGCAGATGTGGAAGGCCGCGCGGTCCTGTCAACAGCGCATTCGACTCCGGCAACGACCTGGGAGGTGCCGCCGCATGTTTCCAAAATAGAGGGAACCACGGGTGGGACCGTCAGAGCGGTGTCACAAACACCAGTTCCACCTCCGTGACGCAGAGACGCCTCCTTATCGGAAAGGAAAGGTGGTGGTGGGGGTCATTCCTCCTCGGCCAACAGGCCATTATCTTGTGGAGCATAGATCTCTAGTGCTCCGTCCTCCTCCCTGTGCTCGGGTTCCTCACTCGCCAAGTCAGTGGTCGTGGGGAGTCGGCCAGAACCCAGAAGGTTAGGCCTGATCTTAGAGACCGCTACTGAGGCCCCTCGGTCAGGGGCTCATTTACACGAGGTCACCTCGCAAATCTCAGAGGGCAGAGTATCGGGGATGCCAGCCCCTCCAGGAGGATTATCCATGTGCTTTGCCATAGCACCTTTCTTGGAGCCCACTGGGTTAGTTCAGAGGGCATCGTGGGGTCCCATATGAGGGTTAGTGTCGGAGGTTAAGGCCACAGGTAGTAGATGCCAGCCCCTCTGGAAAGGTGTTGGGCCTTGCCATCTGACTTTATACCCGCGGCACATAGCAGGGGTGCATCTGGTTGCCTCCCCGTGGTGAGTAACTTGCCCGGGAAGCCATCCGCTCGTAGCGGCAATTCTGTGTTGGCATCCGCCATAATGGATGTAAAAATCAGATGAAGTTTCGGGTTTCAATACACAAAGTGGAATTATATGGTGAGGATATAAAATCCAGCATTTACCTTCATGGCTGAAAAGCAGCGTGTGAATGTGCGGTCGTTCAGAGGAGCGGCGCTCTGGTCTCATTATGAAGGACTCCTCTTAAATCGAGAGGTTACCGAGGCAGATGAGCTTACACTTTAATGCCCATGCAAGAAATCCAAAACCTCAGAGTGGTTTATTTCACAAGTAATTCTATAGAAAGGAGCACAGGGACACCTTGTATCTCAAACTCCGTATTAGATACCGGGACATCCGTATATTTTATAATCCGTATGTGACTCCTGGGACACCTTTTATATTTACCAGTATGAGATGTAGTGACAGCTTTATATTATATCGGTACGTTATACAGGGACATCTTATATTATACGGATGTCCCTGTATAACATACGGATATATTTTATCAGTATGTTATACAGGGACATCTGTATTTTTTTATCAATATGTTATATATAGGGACATCAGTACGTAATATAAGGACATCTTATATCAGTATGTTATATATAGGGACATCTGTACGTTTTAATCGGTACGTAATATAGGGACATCTTATATTATATCAGTATGTTATACAGGAACATCTGTATACTTTATCATTATGTAATCTAGGGACATCTGTATATTTTTCCAATATGTTATATATAGAGACAGTTTTCTATTATCAGTACGTTAGTATGTTAGTATAGGGACATCTGTACGTTATATAGGGACATCTTATATCAGTACAATATAAGATGTCCCTGTATAACATACTGATATGTTATACAGGGACATCAGTATATTTATCAGTATGTAATACAGGGACATCAGTATATTTATCAGTATGTAATACAGGGACATCAGTATATTTATCAGTATGTAATACAGGGACATCAGTATATTTATCAGTATGTAATACAGGGACATCAGTATATTTATCCGTATGTAATACAGGGACATCAGTATATTTATCCGTATGTAATATAGGGACATCAGTATATTTATCCGTATGTAATACAGGGACATCAGTATATTTATCCGTATGTAATATAGGGACATCAGTATATTTATCCGTATGTAATATAGGGACATCAGTATATTTATCCGTATGTAATATAGGGACATCAGTATATTTATCCGTATGTAATATAGGGACATCAGTATATTTATCCGTATGTAATATAGGGACATCTTCATAGCAGAAAGTTTATATATATATATATAGGGACACTTTCATAGCAGAAAGTTATATATAGGGACACTTTCATAGCAGAAAGTTATATATAGGGACACTTTCATAGCAGAAAGTTATATATAGGGACACTTTCATAGCAGAAAGTTATATATAGGGACACTTTCATAGCAGAAAGTTATATATATATAGGGACACCTTCATAGTAGAAAGTTACTCAGGCACTGCCTCTTAAGAGATCTTTAAAATTAATGGATGGGGCAGAAAAACCCGCTGTTAAAGGGTTAAAAGGATCAGGCACACAAGCCAGAGGATTAACAGTCTGCTCATCAATCACCGGGAGGTGCAGGAGCTGTCTCTCTGTAATCAGAGCTCTCAGCGGGGAGGCTGAACATGAGGGAACTTCAAAGAGTGCAGCATCGTGCAGGGAAACATGATGACATGCGGCAAATGGCGCGAAAAATCAGCCCGCGAGCCGTGCGCCCCCCCCCTGCGAGCGGGAGCAGCGCACGAAGCCCGGGATAAACGGTGACCCCCCCCCCAGAGGAAGGAATATACACGGAGAGTCAAATGCATGTGAGCATCAACGAAGCGCCACTGCCATCATCCCCCAAAGAGCGAAAAAACACGGGAGCACAGGGTCAGACACCGGGGAATCCTCCTCCGGGTCATAAACCTCCTAAGTGTCAGTACATGCCATTAAGCAGCCAAAGCTCCCAGCAGAAAAACGCACAATCGCAGCGGCTGAAGCCGGATGGTCGCAACCAAAACCTAATAAATAACAGAACAAACAAGGCAAGTAAAGGGCAGTAAAATCCCAGTGATCCGAAGACCAACCGGATTTTATCACCAATCAGGTCAGCTGACCCCCGCGGCGTGAAAATAAAAACAAGTATGTAAAATGGTAAAAAACAGATAAATCAATAAATAACTACCAGAAAGTAAAAGGTTAGGGATACTTATCTGGTCTGTAGCAGGAGCAGTAAAGAAAGAGGGTGTGACTGCTCCAGCCCAGACCATTTATAGACTTGGGGGCGTGGCTTACAGATTGGGAGTGTACCCCACATTGGGGGCTTGGTTTTCTTGTTTTTTCTTGTTCTTTATTGTCACTGTTCTTTACTGCTGTGGGTGCAATAAAGAAAGGGATTGCAAATAGGAGCCTCCGACGTCCTGCCTTAAAATTAGTTTTACACCCTAAGGGCTTCAACTCCCTGATGACTGGTTACGTACTAGACATGTGCATTCGTTTTAGTACTAAAACGATTTAGTCCGAATTTTGGGATAATTTAGTTTTAGTATGACTCAAGAGAAACGAAACTGCTCAGTACAAAAAACGAAAGAAACTAAAATAAAATGCACTACATTTTAGTTTCAGTCCTTTTTGTGATATTACATTGATGAGTGAAGGAGACCAGCAATGAAGATCGCAACATCCGAAGTTCTGCACCCTCCACATGCCAATGCAGTAGGATGTTCTATACAGAGAGTGGCATTAATTAATGCAGGAGTATGTTCTATACATTATACAGAGAGGGGTATTAATGCAGGAGGATGTTATATACATTATACAGAGAAAGGTATAAATTGAGGAGAATGTTCTATACAGAGAGGGACATTAATGCAGGAGGATGTTATCTACATTATACAAAGAGGGGTATTAATTAATGCAGGAGGATGTTCTAAACATTATACAGAGAGGAGCCTTTTTTTTTTTAGCCCTTTAAATCCAGTGGCTGTGAGCGCTGAGATCGGCTGCTTGTTACATTATATCTCAGTACAATGTATCAGGCTCAGTTGTTACAGTAACTGACTGTAACAGCGCTCAGAGTTTCAGTAAAACAAGGAAATAATATTGTTCTAACCTCTTATATATGAAAATATTATTTACTAGTTTTACTGAAACTCTGAGCGCTGTGATGAGCAGCAGTCAGTTACTGTAACAGCTTTGCCTGACACGGGGCAGTATTACAATGTTGGTGCTAACTTAACCTGTTGTAAACTGAAAACCTCCATAGGCTATAATGGCTCTGGGAAGGTTACAACAGCTCTGGTTAAGTTAGCACCAACTATGTAATATGGCCCACATTGTGCTGAGAGTGAGAGATACTGTAACAAGCAGCGATCTCAGCCCTCTGAGGAGCCACTACAATAGTAACTGTATCCACTGGTTTTCGGATGAATGAAATTAGTTGTCATACTAAAGAACTGAAAACGAATTTCTTTAGCAACTAAATAAATTGCATTTTAGTACTAATCCATTAGTTCAAAACGAAATTTTGTGCTGTGCACATGTCTATTACGTACAAAATTCGCCGCTGTCACTAAGGTGACTGCGAGTGCACATTGTTGTATGTTACCTAGACTCAGTCTAAAAGTAGAACGTTTTCCAAATCATTAGTTTGCAGTATTGGTCCAGAATTGAAAGAGTGAATAACAGAATATTCTGAACAGTGATCGTCTCTACTTCTCTTACAACAGTTTGTCCAATTTTTTTTTTTTTTTTTTTTTTTTTTTAGAATTCAAACCCAAACTGTTGTGTTAGTGTAAAATTTTAGTCTGAAGTGTATATTTGTAACACTCAGTTTGTGTTTTTTATCTTAATCTGCAAAAAATTGTATTTTTTTTATTTTAGGAGAACAGGATTTGCACGCAGCAGACGGGTATAGGCTGCACGCGCATCCTGTAGAGCCAGATGCGCTCGCAGCAGACTGCTATAGGCTGCGCGTGCATCCTGGAGACCAGGATGTGCACACAGCAGCAGGCTATAGGCTGCATGTGCATCCTGTAGAGCCGGATGCCCTCTCGGCAGTGTCTTGCAGTGCCTGTGAGCTGGGGGCCATTTCTACCCATGTGAGCTGGGGGGCCATTTCTACCCATGTGAGCTGGGGGGCCATTTCTACCCATGTGAGCTGGGGGGCCATTTCTACCCATGTGAGCTGGGGGGCCATTTCTACCCATGTGAGCTGGGGTTATACTGTATATATATTCTGGCACTCAGAATCCATTTGCATATATGCCCGGTGCAACGCTCAGCTCACTATGAAGATATCCATGGAAGCGGCACTCCAGGTCTTTGTATAAATCACTCAAAATCCTTAATGATCAACGTTTCAGTTCACTCTCCGTGAACTTTCTTCAGGATAAGATTACAATACAGACATCTACTTAAATAGAAGAAATAACTCACCCACTTAGGCTAGGGTCAGACTAACGCATTTTTCGTGTTGTCCGTGAAAAAGTGCGTTCGACCGAATGGACGCATTTTTTCACGGAGTACGCGATAGCGGTCATACGATGCGCATTTTCGTCCGTGATTTTGTACGGATCATCAATAAAACACTTTTTGTGTCTGGACGTTATGTAGGCCGGACATTAGCAGCATCTGACATCTCCTAATCACGCACACATGCCGCTAGCAGACGCAGCGCACTCTGTACGTCCGTACTAGCGGTTCTACGTTCTTGCAAAAATGCGTTCGTTTGCCACTTGCGTTGCGCTGCCGCACTTTTGTGCGGCCGTTCTTCGTATGCTGCCCGGCATTGGACGTCATTTGTTGCTAGCACGGCTGTGATTTAGTGCTGCTAAACGCACGTTAATACTGCATTAGTCTGACCCTAGCCTTAGTGCTCCCCTCCACCACATGTTTCCGTCACGAAAGACGCCGTCTCCTCCTAATGACGTCAGGTTCATTCTTAACCCCGTGTGGCTAATCATTATAGAAAACCACTAAAGCCGAGAAACACCATTACTGCAAAAGAGCTCCACAGGCTCAAAAAGCTAAAGTGAACGAACTAAAAAAACACCAGTCCACATAGGAGTTTATGGTGAATAAAACTTGAAATGCATGTACGATGTTTACTAAAATAATTAAACAGAAAAATAAAAAATATGAAAAAATATTAATTTCAAAAACAGACATCCTCGACCAGGACAGTTAGGATCAAAATATACTCTCAATCAGCGGTTACAAAAATATACCAATGAAATAACAAAATTACATCAAATGGATAAAAAAATTCCTTTTGGAGTGGCATTGAGTGAAAAAAATTATAGAAACAATAATAGAAAAATGAAAAATAAGAAAGGAAAGAAGGAATGATATAGATAGATTAAATAAGCTAAAAAAGATGAAGCAAGCCTATTGCAAAACAAATGCATGAGGATTAAATATAATTTTTCACAATGGATCATATGCGGAAAGAAATATTTATAGTTAATGATTTACTCAAATGTGGTCCCAGGCTTTGAGATACCACCTGCCACCTGTGGCAGAGCAAAAAAGTAACAATATATAGATCCAAACATAAAATCTCCCATACATGAAAAATATGGCTATTGGAAAAAGAAGTTCTTCTACAAAAAAAGTAGGAGAGAAAATTTTTCACTTAGTCCTCGAGGGTTTATTGTATCCAGTTCTCTTATCCAGAAAGCTTCCCTACAAAGCAGACCGTTACTCCAATCACCTCCTCTTTTCGATTCCGGCACATGTTCCACAGCTATAAACTTCATGGTTGGTAAGGGATGACTCTTTTCTAAAAAGTGTCGTGCTACTGGTTTGTCGCTGCCTCCATCTCTATAAGCTATTCTAATTGAGGATCGATGGCCCCGAATCCGTTCCCTCAGAGTGGTGTCGGTTTTGCCGATCTAGCATAAGCCACATGGACACGAGATTTTGTAGATCACACGATCAGTCAGGCATGTAATCCGTTGCTTAATAGTGTACACTTTACCCGTGTGGGGATGGTTAAATTTAGTGCTGGGTATCATGTGACTACAGGTCACGCATCCGAGACATCTAAAACAACCCAGGTGTCTACCGATATTGGCTTTTTCATAACAGTGGATCGGGTTTGTTTTGACCAACATGTCCCTTAAGTTACGTGAACGTCGATGAGCGAACAAAGGCGGTTGACTAAGGCAATTAGGTAATTCTGTGTCAGTAGACAAAATTTGCCAATTCTTCTTCATGATCTTCTGTAGTTCCCCAGACACAGGTGTAAATTCCGTTGCGAACACTGGACGCGTTGTCTCTACTGATCGGATCTTAGTACTATTCTTAACCTGGGTGCCTAGCATCCCATTCTCTTTCCTACACTTCGCCAAGGCTGTCTCCAGGGATTGATCTGAATAACCTCCGTTGTTTAAACCTCCTCCACATCTCATCAATTTGGGTATCAATGTTCCTCTGTTGCGAGCTGTTTCTAAACACCCGAAGAAACTGTGTGTAAGGAAGAGATATCTTTTAGATGTCGAGGATGTGAACTACTCGCGTGAAGAATAGTATTCCTGTCCATTGTTTTTCGAAATAAGGTATGTTGTAGACAGTCATGGTCACGATAAATACGGATGTCCAGGAAATCCACTGTGTCCCTACTCATCGTATGAGTTAATTTAACCGGTGTACCACTTTGGTTGATCTCCTCCAATATGTTCTTTACCTCTCCTTATTTATTAACTATCAACAGGATATCATCGATGAACCGCATATAATAGATAGCATCTCCAAATCTTGGTATAATCTCTCGAGTCTCAAAGTGATACATGTAGGAGTTAGCATACATAGGGGCAACCGTTGCCCCCATGGAAGTCCCGATGATCTGCTGATACCACCGATTCTCAAAGCGAAAATAATTCTCAGTGAGTATCAGATCTAGTAACTCCAAGATGTATTCAACTGGAGGGCCATTATACAGTGTAGAGTTAGGGTTTGTCGCATAGCTTCTATCCCTTCCTCCTTTGGGATTACGGTGTAAAGACTCCTAACATCACATGTAACTAAGGTAATTGGTCCATCCGGGAGTTTTATAGCTGAGAGAGATGTTAAAAGTTGTTGTGTGTCCCTCAAGCATGTAGCAAGTTGCATAACAGAAGATTTAAACAAGAAGTCCAGCCATTGAGAAAGTGGTTGTAGCAGACCACCAACTGCGGAGACAATCGGTCTACCAGGGGGAGAAGTAAGATCCTTATGCACCTTGGGTAACGTGTATAATACAGGTGTTCTGAAATTTATACAAGTCCTCAGTGATTTAAGTCATGTAAACTCCTTGTTGGAGTAATTCATCCATTTTATTAGAAATAAGTTTAGTAGGATCAGCTGGTAATTGTTTATATGTAGTCGGATCAGATAGTTGTGACAGAACCTCCTGGCGATAGTAGCTGTAATCTAAAATCACGATCCCGCCCCCCCTTATCCGCCGGGCGGATCACGATAGTGGGGTCTTCTGCTAGTGATTTTATAACCGGTCTCTTTTACTACAGTTAGAATTGTGTTTATACCTAGACCTCATAGCTTTTTTAACTTCATCTTTCGTTTTACGCAAAAAAGTCTTAATGGATGCATGATTACTTGGCGGGTCAAAGTTGACTTTTAGGTCTGAAAGATCCACTCGTGGACCTATCAAAAAATTCTCCTTAACCTCAAGGTTCTCCCAAATTTGAACAGATCAATCTCAATGTCAAAGATCCGTGGTAGTGCAGTGGGGGCAAAAGACAGACCTTTACTTAATATTGTCGTTTCTTGTACAATAAGTTCACGTTGAGAAAGATTAAAGATGGGTATTACCTCTGTCTCGGGGGCTTCCCTCCTGGACCAATGTGTCCTCCCCTTCTGACCGCGTCTGGGGGTTGTCCTCGCTGGCTTCTTGTAATTGTTCCACCTGTTCCAGCCTCCTGCGAAGGTGCTAGCAAAAAAGAATCCTTAGAATTATTAGCATTCGATTCTAGTTGTTCCAATCAGACCTAAAAGTCTCTTTGACCCGCCAAGTAATCAAGCATCCATTAAGACTTTTGCGTAAAACGAAAGATGAAGTTAAACAAGCTAACTGTAGTAAAGGAGACCGGTTATAAAATCACTAGCAGAAGACCCCATTATCGTGATCCGCCTGGCGGATAAGGGGGGCGGGATCATGATTTTAGATTACAGCTACTATCGCCAGGAGGTTCTGTCACAACTATCTGATCCGACTACATATAAACAATTACCAGCTGATCCTACTAAACCTATTTCTAATAAAATGGATGAATTACTCCTACAAGGAGTTTACATGACTTACATCACTGAGGACTTGTTAAAAGTTGTTGGCAGAAGAAATTTATACATCTCTATCAGCTATTAAACTCCCGGATGGACCAATTACCTTAGTTACATGTGATGTTAGTCTTTACACCGTAATACCGAAGGAGGAAGGGATAGAAGCTATGCGACAAACCCTAACTCACTCTACACTGTATAATGGCCCTCCAGTTGAATACATCTTTGAGTTACTAGATCTGATACTCACTGAGAATTATTTTTGCTTTGAGAATCGGTGGTATCAGCAGATCATCGGGCATTCCATGGGGGCAGCGGTTGCCCCTATGTATGCTAACTCCTACATGTATCACTTTGAGACTCGAGAGATTATACCAAGATTTGGAGATGCTATCTATTATATGCGGTTCATCGATGATATCCTGTTGATAGTTAATAAAGGAGAGGTAAAGAACATATTGGAGGAGATCAACCAAAGTGGTACACCGGTTAACTTAACTCATACGATGAGTAGGGACACAGTGGATTTCCTGGACATCTGTATTTATCGTGACCATGACTGTCTACAACATACCTTATTTCGAAAAACAATGGACAGGAATACTATTCTTCACGCGAGTAGTTCACATCCTCGACATCTAAAGATATCTCTTCCTTACACACAGTTTCTTAGGGTGTTTAGAAACAACTCGCAACAGAGGTACATTGATGCCCAAATTGATGAGATGTGGAGGAGGTTTAAACAACGAGGTTATTCAGATCAATCCCTGGAGACAGCCTTGGCGAAGTGTAGGAAAGCGAATGGGATGCTAGACACCCAGGTTAAGAATAGTACTGAGATCCGATCAGTAGAGACAACGCGTCCAGTGTTAGCAACGGGATTTACACCTGTGTCTGGGGAACTACAGAAGATCATGAAGAAGAATTGGCAAATTTTGTCTACTAATTGCCTTCGTCAACCGCCTTTGTTCTCTCATCGACGTTCACGTAACTTAAGGGACATGTTGGTCAAAACAGACCCGATCCACTGTTATATAAAAGCCAATATCGGTAGACACCTGGGTTGTTTTAGATGTCTCGGATGCGTGACCTGTAGTCACATGATACTCAGCACTAAATTTAACCATCCCCACACGGGTAAAGTGTATACTATTAAGCAACGGATTACATGCCTGACTGATCATGTGATCTGCAAAATCTCGTGTCCATGTGGCTTATGCTATATCGACAAAACCGACACCACTCTGAGGGAACGGATTCGGGGCCATCGATCCTCAATTAGAATATCTTCTAGAGATGGAGGCAGCGACAAACCAGTAGCACGACACTTTTTAGAAAAGAGTCATCCCTTACCTACCATGAAGTTTATAGCTCTGGAACATGTGCCGGAATCGAAAAGAGGAGGTGATTGGAGTAACTGTCTGCTTTGTAGGGAAGCTTTCTGGATAAGAGAACTGGATACAATAAACCCTCGGACTAAATGAAAAATTTTCTCTCCTACCTTTTTTGTAGAAGAACTTATTTTTCCAATAGCCATATTTTTCATGTATGGGAGATTTTATGTTTGAATCTATATATTGTTACCACCTGCCACCTGTAGCAGAGTAAAAAAGTATCTCAAAGCCTGGGACCACATTTGAGTAAATCGTTAACTATAAATTATATTTCTTTCCCCATATGATCCATTGTGAAAAATTAGATTTAATTCTCATGCATTTTTTTTTGCAATAGGCTTGCTTCATCATTTTTTTTAGCTTTTTTTTTAGCTTATTTAATCTATATCGTTCCTTCTTTCTGTTTTCCTTTCCTATTTTTCATTTTTCTATTTTTCTATTCTTTTTATTTTTTTTCTAATTTTTTCACTCAATGACACTCCAAAAGGAATGTTTTTATCCATTTGATGTAATTTTGTTATTGCTTTGGTATATTTTTGTAACAGTAGCTGATTGAGCGTATATTTTGATCCTAACTGTCCTGGTCGAGGATGTCTGTTTTTGAAATTAATATTTTTTTCATATATATTTTTTATATTTAATTTTTTTCGGTTTACTTATTTTAGTAAACGTAGTACATGCATTTCAAGTTTTATTCACCATAAACTCCTGTGTGGACTGGTGTTTTTTTAGTTAGTTCACTTTAGCTTTTTGAGCCTGTGGAGCTCTTTTGCAGTAATGGTGTTTCTCGGCTTTAGTGGTTTTCTATAATGATTAGCCACACGGGGTTAAGAATGAACCTGACGTCATTAGGAGGAGACAGCGTCTTTCGTGACGGAAACATGTGGTGGAGGGGAGCACTAAGTGGGTGAGTTATTTCTTCTATTTAAGTAGATGTCTGTATTGTAATCTTATCCTGAAGAAAGTTCACGGAGAGTGAACTGAAACGTTGATCATTAAGGATTTTGAGTGATTTATACAAAGACCTGGAGTGCCACAGCCACATCATTGGGAGCACTTGGCAGCCATATCCTCTACAACAAAAGACTGCCCTCCGGGCAGGCTTTACACCTAGTATTTCATATTTTTATTTTATTGTAAATTATATGATCTGGTGGAAATAATGGTATCTTTAGAAAGTCCATTTAATGGCGGGAAAAACAGTATGTGTGAATTGCATAAACACAAACAGCAGCGGCCACTTTCAGACAGACTTTCCTAAAACCGCCCGGTCACGAAGGGGTTAATATTTGGCCTCTGTGGATTCAACACTGGAAGGCTATCAACCCAGGATGGAGGGAATATTTACACCTTTTGTCTACCACAGTGGCTGCGGTAATTGGGATCCCACATGATGCCATGGCTATTTCAAACTAATTAGATGTTTGTGGTGGCTAAAGTGTCCCTTCTTAAATAAGATTTCCTTAAATATGACCCAAATAGCAGTGTTTTCTGTAGGATATTATTAGCTTTCAGGGAACTGTAAGACATGTGCATGTATTTTTTTTTTTATTTTTTTATTATTTTTTTTCTTTCTACATACGTTTTGGTCTGTATGAAGTGTTTTGATGGATCACATGCAAAAATAATATTCCCAAATGTCCTAATGCGTATTAATATTTCTTATGCATAATCTATGTGTCTGTCATAGAAATGGGAAGGCACGGAAAAAAACCTGAAATTGAGGGGGGGGGGGGGGACAGGGTTCTTTTCGCCGTGTTTTTTTTTTTTCCGTGGGGGGGGGGGGGGCGATATGTTCTTTTACAATGATATATAATATGTCTATAGATTTTTTTTTTTTATTTATTTTTTTTTAAATTCTGTATTTGAAGATTTTAAACAGGGTCACAGTGTGACAAGACATAACGCAGCCATGCAGGGCCGCCACCTCTGCTGTCATGGAAAAAAACCAAGCAGTATAGACCTAAACACATAGAAAACGTTCATGTAAGTCAACAAGCAAAAAGTAGATAAAATAAGACAAAATAAAATCTAGGATAAGACACCTTAGGGAAGATTTGAGAAAGCTTCGCTCAAACGTCCTCGGGTAGAGAAAAAAAAGAAACACGCCTATGTCCTCAGAAAGCATCTCTTGCAGAAAGAGGGAGTAAAAAAAAAAAAGGGGGAGGGGGGGTTGGGATCCTCTATTGTGACCTATGGGTCAGAAAATCAGGAGCTGAGGCGGGGGAAAAAAGCTCAATGCGGCGGGGTCAGTGGAGGGGTACATGCGGGCAATAACACATCAGAGCAGGAACCGGCTAAAAAGGAAAAAATAAAAAAAAAGCACGTAGGCAAAAGTTCTCAGTCCGGGGGTGTGGGCTCGCGGTCGGGGATAAGTCCCATGCCCAAAAGAATCGGCCATGCCTCGGCTGGCTCCGAGGTGGTGGGGACATTCTCATGTGCTACAAGTGACCCAGCCACACCCCAGCGTTAACGGGTCCCTTTGCGTCGAAGAAAAGTAGTCCCCTCTCGGAAGCGCTGTCTCGCCATCAGAGTTACAAAGGGAAGGTCTCGATACAGCTGCAACTGTGCTCCCTCAAACCGGATAGGTGCGTGGGCCCCTGGAGCTGCTAAAAGTTGCGACTTGGCGGCCGCATCTCCCGCCACCGCAATGACCTCACGTGAGGCATCCGCAGAGGCTACCGCAGCCTTACAAATTTGATACACTGCCCCAAAGATCTCGGGCGACTCCGGTGGAGAATCCAAGGCTTGACACGGTTCGTGTAGTTGAGCAGATCCACCGTGGGGGACTGACTCCGGGATTCCCCGTATGCGGACATTACAGCTGCGGTGGCAGGATTCCAGAGCCTCCACTGTGCGGGTAAGCAAATCCACCTGCGACCGAAGGGCGCACACCTGAGAAGACTAGACTGCTTGTTCACCGGCTAGGTCTGCGTTCTGGCCCTGCACCATCACGACCTGGGAGCGGACCCTCTCCACCTCAGAGTGGAGTCTGGAAACCTCTGTAGACCAAAGGGTTTTTATTTCAGCGATAAAGCGTCGATAGTCTCCTATCGTGGTGGGGCGTCCATCATCGGAGGCAGCAACAGGGTCCAGGGCAAGAGGTGCAGAAGGTGTCCCAGCGGCAGCCGGTGGGGTCCCCGAACTTCCAGAGATGCCTGGGGACGGTTGGTTAGAGTCCTCAGTAGCGGAAGGGCGGGTGGGCCGCGCAGGCAGGTCACCTGCGTCAGAGTGGGAAATGTCCTCCTCCGAGCCCCCAGAGGAGGGGTCAGAGGTAGGCGCTGTCGCCCTAAGAGAGGCCGCCGCAAGGGCTTTCTTCTGCTTCTTATGGGCCCGTTTGCATGCCGCGGAGCTCACCACTGCTCCATCTCATAGTTGCGAGGTTGGGGCCAGCCAATCAAATCCAGGGCCTCGTCCTGTAGGCCATGAGGCATCGTCCTCCTCCGACGTGCCACAACCCTGGGACATGACAGGAGAGGGGGGGGGGGGAGAGAAACAGTTGGTATTTTTTTTTTATTTTTTTTTTCCATGGCTTCAAAATTTCTGGAAATTTTACATCTCCAGTCTCTCACCCTCTTTTTAGGAATGGGCTCCATGGAAGGACAGAGCCTGGAACAAAGCTGGAAGGAGTTCCAGAGCAAGTTTTGGGAATTTTATAAGGTCAGTCATATTTATAGCTTTTAATATTTGTGAACATTTCTTTGCCTTTTGCATATACAATCTTTTTTTTAGGTGCTACTTGTGCAGTGTCCATTTCCGAGTCTATGATCCTTCTAATTGTTTATATTGGTTAGTGCTTGTCTTGGTAAGTCCAGTTTGTTGTTGGTGTTTTGTGATTATTTTTTTTGTCTGTCCCGAACGCTGTGTTTTTGGCCACAGATCCAAACTGCATTATTCAGGATGCTGTTCGTGAGTGCAGAGCCACCTGGTGTTGTATCAACAACTATGCACTGTGAAAATGTGTGCATGGCTTTTGTCAATCTCTGTAATTTATTTATTTATTTATAAAGGATTTTACCAGGAAGGATACATTGAGATTTCTCTCGTTTTCAAGTATGTCCTGGGTTCAAGTACATTGAAGTGTTACATTTACAGAAATACAAAGTAATACAATGTATGATATTAACAACACAAATATACAGATTAACAGAAAATAAATATGTAGGAAATATAGTCACTAGGTTACATGTTTACAGGTGCATTCTGTATTGAGGTATGTTAACAGGGAAATTTTGAGTGACTTAAGACTGGTGGAAGATTTGATGGTGTCTGGGAGGTTATTCCATAATTGTGGTGCTCTGTAGGAAAATGAGGACCGTAATGCTGTCCATACCCCCCACAAGGATTATACCACCCCCCTGCTTAGACGTGTCACCCTCTAGTCTCTTCTGTTATTAAAGCCGAGATAATGTAGGAATAAAATAACTTTCAGAGTGGCAGAAGCCCTCTCCACCATTTAATGCCAACCAGCAGCCTTTGTCTCCCTGGATAATGTTTGTCTCATGGTCAAGATATGTGATTTGTGTATGATATTAGAATTGTGACTATTGTTCTTATGTTTACTTTGTGTCTGGGAGGAGTGTGTATTGTACTAAGTATTTTAATAAAGGACTCAAGCGATTGTTGCAATCTCTTTTTTTCTTTAATATAATGGCAAAATAAAGAATGAAAAACATGTAAAAATGTTTGAAATGGAGAGAAAACTTTTAAACATATCTAGTGCACATGGGATCGTTGCGAACCCCCACCCCCTTCCTTTCACTTGACAGTCCATCATCCTGTGCCACTTCATGAAAGGACCTTCTCTGCCAAACTACTTCCTCGGTCTTGCTGAAGCAGTCCAACAAGCCATGGGAAAATGAAACCCTACATCCGGGAAGAGACCCAAAGGCAACAGATCCGGGGGAGGAAGAACCCAAGTCTACAAAGCTGAAAGAGGTAAGACACTCCGACGAAACGCAGCACCATAGACCCGGAGTCAGCCCTGAGAGGGACGGATGGGCATCACTCGCCTCTGAGTCCTTTATTAAAATTCTAACTTGCCGTCATACTTGGCTAAATTTCATAATTTTAATACAGACTCAGAGGCTCCTGTTGCAAGCTCAAAGCTGGTCCACGGACGACCAATGAACCACCGGCTTAAAATAAAAAGTCAGAAAAAAGTCATCTCCCTCGACCAATCTAAGGACGTCAATAAATGGTCCGGCGACAGCCTGCCGAAGATACTACAGCAGAACGGACCGCGTGCGCCCCAAACATCGCCCCCCCCCCCCAGCCAAAGTGAGCAGCCAATGTGGTGGAACCGACCGGGGCATGAGGGACCTTAAAAGAAACAGAGGGGAACACGCCGCCCCATGGAAAGGCAGAGTACGAAACTCTTACACAGGGCAGAGTTCGGGCTAGCCTGGGAAAGCTGGATAAAAAAACTGACAGTTTAGGCTGTCAGACGAACGCAGTCAGAGCGCACTCTGCGTGCGTGCAAAACGGACAGACGTACTGATGGAAGATACTGTAGACACCACACGGTCCGTTTTTGTTGACGGAAGTAGGGGAAAAAAAAGGGAATTATGGGAAACAAAATTAATATGAAAAATGATAAAAATGTGACAAGGATATGAAAAGCCATTTTGTGCGTCAAGGTGATGGACGTCGCAAATGCGCTGCGTCTGACCTCTCATCACTCACAGAACGCTACGCGGACGTGGTGCACTCTGTGCGTCCGTCTAGCAGTTTTACGTTCTTGCCTAACTTGCGTCCGTTTGCCTTGTGGGTGCGCAGTTTGGTGCGCACATACTTCGTGTGTGGGTCTCTATTGCTCATGATTCTATGCTACGACGGATGTTAAACTGCGGCAACACGGACGTGATCACGGCGTTCATCTGACGCTGGCCTTAGTGCGTCTAGAAATGTTGAACCTTTTGGTTCTGGAACAAAGGAGCGAACTCAAAAATCCAAGGCCTAGACGTCACTGACCCGCTTACAGGAAACCAGGCAAAACAGCGCCAGCAGCTTCGTCGAGAGTTGTCGGCATGGTAGGTCATCGTTAGACGGCCAAGAATCGGAGTAACAGCCCCACATCCCAGGTTGACAAATATCGAGGGAGTAGAGGACGAGTATATCGGACACCCCTCAACAATCAAAAAAAGAATAGGAGCAGGACTTAAAGTGGGTAACTTCAGTGAAGAGAGCTTTATTCGGGGACAGCACACCCCATACAAAAAAGCATGTGACGTTTCGACCCGAAGGTCTTAATCATACATATGTATGATTTAAGACCTTCGGGTCGAAACGTCACATGCTTTTTTGTATGGGGTGTGCTGTCCCCGAATAAAGCTCTCTTCACTGAAGTTACCCACTTTAAGTCCTGTACCTATTCTTTTTTTGGATGTATATGGAATTGGCGGCGTCCTCCCTCGAGCGGTGACATTGTGGTTACTCGGTGGGGGCTCCCTCCTTACGGAGACTGCGGCGCTTTTGGATTACCCCTCAACAATCGACAGACTAGGGGATGTTTGCCCAGAGGGGTGCCCTGAAATCCCAAGTGCTACTCCGAAAGGGCCCAGCGATAAACATGGAGGGTACGCCCGCCCATCGCCGAATTCACAGGGGCCTGAAAGGGATCCTGGTCCCTCGCCAAACACTAATGAAACCACCTGGCCCAGGCCGAGTCATAGCATGACAAGGTGCCTGGGGGAAAAGTGGAGCAAAGCAGAGAGGTAGTGCGTTCCGAAACTCCTGCTGCCTCGGCCTGGCCGATACCAGGGAGGCCAATACGGGACAAGTCCCTATGGCCAGTATAGGATGTGGTAACTCGAAGGGGCCCGTCAAAAGGTCCGGGAGAGCCGGCAGGAGCCTCCACTAGAAGTTCCAGCAGACTCTGGAGGCAAATAGATCTATGTGTAAGGGTCCCCAGAGACCCGCCACTGCAGAGAAAAAACACATTCAAGCGCCAGTCCCCTGAGACGTCCGTGTGTCTCAAGCTCCAGTCGGCTAACTGGTTCGAGACGCCCGGAATGAACGGGGCTTGGATTTCTATCCCCTGTTGGAACCACCACTCCCATAGAGAGGCCATTGAGGTCAGCAGAAGAGACTGCGGACCCCCCTAGCGCGTTAATGTAGCGCACAGCTGGGAAGTTGTCCATCCTTAGCAGTACTGCAGAGTTTTCTCAAATTCAGGGAACAATCTTAAGGGCAAATAGACCCGCCAGGAGTTCCAGCCCATTGATGTGGAGGGTTGCCTCTTGATGTGACCATGGACCCTCGTCGAACCTCGAGCCGCAACGTGCACCCCATCCCAAGAGGCAAGCATTGGAGTCTATTCTCACCAATTTTTAGGGGGAGGGGGTGATCACGATAGTAGGGCCGAAACAACTTATCGGCTGTCGATTTTAATCTGTGTACAGCACACACTGTCAGACTGAGCTAAACATTAAAACCTCTTATTCTGCTTCAGAGCTAAATGTAGAACATGTGCCGCTGCTTTACACTGTATGATTTAGGGCTATGTCAGACATAACTAAATAAAAGCATGTAAAGTTTACATTTGCAGAAGTGCTATAACACAAACCCTGGGATGCTGCCACTGGGTATGGGAGCTGTACTGCTGGTGTTTTATCCTTTTATTTGAAGCTGCAGTCATGTGTCACCACATCCACCTGCCTGTCATCCCTTCTTTGGTCTGGAGATGCCATGCTCTCCCTTTTGATCTGGTCCCTTCCCACAAACTCCCTCCCACACTCAGGTCCATTCTTTTGCCCAAACCCACTCCCTCTCACACTCCGGTCAAGTCCCTTCAACAAACTCGCTCCCTTCCACCTTCGGACCCTCCTCCTGCTCAGTTTGTTCATGAAATTATTGTGAAAGGGACACTCTAAGCTAAAGTGGTCAGGCTGTGATGAGTGCCCCCCCGTTCTCGCCCTATCTCGAACGCTTGTAGCAGCATTTGTTTGAGGAGAAAGACGACATGGGCTTAAACTGTGTATGCAGCATCAATCCATCACTCTGACCAAGTGCTCGTTTACCTTTGTGCGAAAAGTATGCAATTTGCATGCATGCGTGCGTACGTTATGTACACTGCGCAAATTGCTTACGAAAAAAGGAGGGGGAGGCAGGGTTTATTTTTTCATAATGTTCCTTTTAACAGGAAACAAAATTGTTTCTCCAATCGATTTTATGAAAATAATCGTGACATTATGTCTCTGATCGAGGGAACTGCGAGAGGTAGGAGATGGCATCAGAAAAGTGCAGGTGCCGGACGCGCATGCGCCCTGCTCCCTAGGGGGAAGGCCGGGGCCCGTACGGTACACTTGATGGGGAAAATAAAATACGTGCAGCTGACTAACCGTGCCCCGGTAGCCTGAACCTCCCTCCCCCCCCCCCCCCCCGGGAATGAGTGCCGCAAAACTCTCACAATGAAACAACCCTCTCCCCGGACACCTTGGTTAAAGCTGGGCGTCTGGAATTAGACAGAAAATTTTGTGAATATGCTTATCTGTCAGCAGCAAGAGCAGGTCCCTTTATGGAGTGGCACAGGATGATGGACTGTCTCAAGTGAAAGGGGGGGGGGTTTGGGACGATCCCATGTGCACTAGATATGTTTCAATGTTTTCTCTTTCAAACATTTTTTACATGTTTTTCATTGTTTTATTTTGCTGGTATTATATTAAAGCAAGAAAAGCGATTGCAACAGCCTCCGAGTCTGTGTATCAAAATTGTTTGGTTTAGTGTCTTAAATAGCTGGTGAAAGAAAATATATAAGGGAAGCCCTGTAATTAAGTCTTTTTATTCTCCCTCCAAAATCCGTGTGTCCGGCTGTTTGAGTGCTCTGCTTCTCCAGGGCCACCTCTCTGTAACGCATGGGCTAACAATCGGGTTGTCTGGAAGGTGAAAGATGATTCCCTGTGCGGTTCTGGGATGGAGAAGGAGCAGGCTAGAAAACATGCTGGTTCTGATGCTGGAGTTTTGGACAGAACCCCAGTGTGTTCCTGTTACAATAAGTTCATCTCTGTTGTAATAAACGACGATACACTACCCACATCCTTTTAAGACCGGCGGGCATGAGTCATCGGACCGTGCCCCGCCTCCCTCGGCCGACCCGCGATGCTGCCAGGCTCCACTCCGTAAGGCAACAGTCGCTGAGTATGCGACAGGCGGGCACGCGTCATCGGGATGTGCCCTGCCTCCTCATTGCTCCACAACTCCCCCCTCCTCTGACGTCACGCGATGCCGCCGGGGGACCGGGCCCCCCTGGATGGCATTGGGTGCCGAGGACGTGACAAAATGCCTTTTTTGAATGCAAATTCAGTGAGCGGCAATGTATTAAGAGTGAGTTTCCTTATGGAATGCTGTTCACTGTGAGCTGCGATTAAATGGAAATGATGGCTAGAGGGTCCCTTTTTATTTTTTGTTTAAACTTTATTTTATTGTTTTCAGAACCAAAATGCCACAAATGCAGTTAAATCACGAACAGGCGCTAGGCACAGCGCATCATAAAGTGGTATCACAGTTGACAGCAAAACACACAAAAATAAACATCACTTGAAATAAAAAAAAATCCTATGAATCTCATAGGTTAGACATTTAGATCTATATTATAAAACATCCAAAAGCAAGGAAACAACAGGGGAGACGCATTATAATGTATATTGAAACTTGTGAGAACCAGGTTAGGTACCAAAACCACAGCAATTAGCACCAGAAAGTCAAAAATTATGCCAGTTAATCTCCGAGGGGAGGAAGGGGCAACCTCGGCACGGGATCCACGCCGGACGTAACCCGCCGCCCCATAGGGGGAGGAGGGGAACGTTTAAGGAGAAACTCGGACCACCAAAACCATGTCTTAAAATATTTTTGATACTGATTCTCCAATGAGTAGTGGAGTTCCTCTAAGGTACGGATGCGCTCCACCGCCTCAATCCACTCCTTCACAGTGGGAGCAGCAGTCTGTTTCCATTTCCGAGGGATAAGGGATTTGGCCGCGTTTAAAAGGTGCAACAATAAGGAGGTTTTGTAAGTGTTGACTGGGAGTGGGACCAGATGAAAAAGTATCAGGTGATATGAATTCCCCGACTTAAACCCCGTAATGTCAGCGATATGTGCTAATATCTCGGACCAATAAGTCGCAAGGACCGGACAGCTCCACCATAGGTGTAGATAGGTACCAGTGTCAGCGAGGCATCTCCAACATTGGGATGTAGATTGCGGAAACATACGATGTAAGCGTACTGGAGTCAGGTACCAACGTGATAAGAGCTTAAAGTTGGAGAGCTGTACCGAAAGGCTCATGGAGTATTTATTAATTGAGAAAATTTTCCCCCAGTCATCTTCTGAGATTGGGTCAGGGAGTTCGTTATGCCATTTAGACACGTATGAGGGTACCTTGGGTTGTGACGAGGAAAGGAGTAAAGAGACGAGAGGACATGTGTTGGAGGGGGGTCCATCGTACACAAAGTCTCAAATACAGTCATAGTAAACCGGATTGGGGCGGTCGAAGTCAATCTATTTACAAAGTGAGTTAATTGGCTATATTTGAAGTATGCAAGGGGCGTATAAGCGCTTCTCGGTGCTAGTGAAGACAGTGGAGACAACTCCTTATCAGTGTAACAACGCGCAATATGTAGGTAGGGCCCATCCGTGTCTATATCCAGGAAAGACTGCTGTCTTCCCGGGGGGAAGTCGGGGTTGTGCGATACAGGGTACAGGGGGGAAATATCTGGGGAGAGGTCGGGTCTAGAGCGCACTTCCCTCCATAGTCGGAGTAGCTGTGGGGCCGTGGGATGGTCCGAGGACCTCATCAGAGTGCGGATGGAGGCAAGTTGCCATGGTACAGATGCAATCGGTACCTGAAAGGCAAATTGCTCTAATGCCACCCATAATTTAGCTGGAGGAGATACCGACCAGTCACAAAGCCGTGTCAGTAGGGCTGCTTGGTAGTAAGATTCAAGGTGGGGCAGTCCCAAACCTCCCCTTTCCCTGGGGCGAGTCAGATCTTTATACGATATCCGAGGGCAAGTGGAACCCCATATGAACTTCAGGAAGCCCGATTTCAGTTCTTGAAAATAAGCCCGCGGGATCTTAACCGGGACCGCCTGAAACACATACAGAAACTTCGGTAAAACGGTCATTTTCAGATAGTTAATGCGGCCAAGCCACGAAATATGGGGCTTATGCCATTTTCGAAGCTCGTGCAGCGTGGCGTTCAAGAGAGGTGTGTAATTAGCTGCGAACAAGTCTCTGGAACAGCGAGTAAGCGTGATACCCAGATAACGCAGGGAGTTTCTTGTCCATTGGAAAGGACATATGTCAGTCAGGGCCCGGTTAGTCTCCGAAGTCACCCCCACCCCCATGGCCTCACACTTGGTATCGTTGATTAAAAAGTTCGATAGTGTCTGGAATGTTCGTAATTCTTTTAAGACATGTGGGAGGGATTTTAAGGGATCAGTGAGGGTAAAGAGAATGTCATCTGCATATGCCGATATTTTATAGTGGTGGAATGTGAGACGGAAACCCTGAATATTGTCATTATCCCTAACCCTCTGCATAAAGGGCTCTAAGGCCAGGACAAATAGCAGTGGGGACAGGGGACATCCCTGTCTTGTCCCATTTCTAATGCCGAAAGGCGTTGAATGTGTGCCATTAACCCTAATTTGCGCCGTAGGGGAGGAGTACAAGGCCTGCAGCCATGCCATCCATTTCGAGCCAAAGCCCATGTGTCGCAAAGCTCCAAAGAGGTAATGCCAGTCCACCCGGTCGAATGCCTTTTCGGCATCGACCGAAAGGAAAATGGTAGGGCGTCCCTGAACTTGAGCTCGGTGAATGAGCTTAATAGTGCGAATAGTGTTATCGCGTGCTTCTCGAGAAGTCACAAAGCCCGATTGGTCTGGGTGGATCAGGGTGGGTAGTAAAGGGTTTAGGCGGGTGGCTAATAATTTGGCAAACAGTTTTACGTCCGTATTAATCAAGGAAATTGGGCGATAATTAGGTACTAGAGTATGGTCTTTATCGGGTTTAGGTATGAGCGTAATTGTGGCAAGGAGGGCCGACTGGGGAATAGTAGAATGGTCTGCGAGAGAGTTAAAGGCTTGTAAAAAGTGAGGGCCTAAGGAAGAGAGAAAGGTCTTATAATAACCCATAGTAAACCCATCCGGGCCCGGGCTTTTGCCCGATTTCATGGATTTCACAGCCGAGGCGAGTTCCTCCATAGTAAAGGGAGTGTCTAATGCTTCCTTCGTCTCCTCAGAGATAGTGGAATTGTATGAGTCGCGTAGATATTGGTCAATCACTTCTGAGGGAGGAGGGGTATCACTCAGATTGTACAGGGTCCTATAATAGGAAAGAAAAGCCGTGGAGATGTCCGGGGTCAAGTGAGCCACCGACCCATCCGCACAACGAATCTTCGGTATATATGTAGCCATGTGTCGTTGGCGAACAGCATTAGCCAATAAACGACCACAGCGATCTCCCTGTGTATAATATTTAAGCTTGGTGATTTGGAGTGAGCGCAGAGTGTTATGAGTCAGGAGGTCATTGAGAGTCGCCCTCTGAAGGGTCAACTCTTTGAGCGTGTCCAATGATCCATGTGTTTTATGGGACGTCTCTAGAGTATAAATGTTACGTAGGAGGTCAGTGATCTGTCCAGTCCGAAATTTCTTCAACCGGGCACCAAGTTGGATAAGTTTGCCTCTTAGAACACACTTGTGGGCCTCCCATACCATGGGTAGGGACACGTCTGGAGTCAGGTTATCTCTAAAGTAGTCAGTTATGGCCGTCTCGATGTCAGTCCTGTTCATTGTGTCTTTGAGAAGGGTCTCGTTTAGTCTCCAGGTCCTGTCGCGCTCTGATACCGTCGGGAGGGTGAGCTCCAAGTGGACTGGGACATGATCAGACCATGTGATGGGTTTAATAGTAGTGGAATGCAATAAGTGTAGGCCGTGGTGTGAAACCAAAAAAGTGTCTAGCCGGGAGTACGAGCGCGCAGCATTAGAGAAAAAAGTAAAGTCCCTCCCGGCTGGATGAAGTACCCTCCAGCTATCTACTAGTTGTTGGCCGTGCAACAATTGGAGAAACCGTTTTCGTAGGGAGGGGTCAGGTTTACACGAAGCGGGGTTGCCTTCCCCGGGGGCATCCAAGTGAACATTGAAGTCACCGCCACATATCACTATGCCTTCACTGAAGCGAGACAGTTTGTTAAGTATTGAACGTAGCGATTGGCATTGGTTACGGTTTGGGAGGTAAATGTTAACCAGGGTACAACGAGTGAGGCCCAAAGTCCCTTTCAGAAATAAGAACCTACCCCCCGGATCAGTGACGTGTGAGTCATACACAAATGGGACGTGTCTGCCTAACAATATGGCTACTCCTCGCGATTTGGAAACCGTGTAGTTACTCACATAGCTAGAAGGATAATGTGGTGACGAGAGAGTGGGCGCGGAATCGGCTCGAAAGTGCGTCTCTTGCAGAAAGATGACGTCTCCGCCTTGTCTACGGGCATCTGTCAAGGCCATCCGGCGTTTTACAGGGGTGTTCAGTCCCCGTGCGTTAATTGTGATCAAGCGTACGGACACCATCTAATAACCAAGGGAGGGACCAGTCCTAAGTACCAATCTGTGGAGGGAAACCTGAGTGCGTCTGAGGGGAGAGGGGAAAAAGGCAAAACAAAAAAGATAAATTCTATCAATAACAAAGTAATGAACATATATACACGGAGGCAGTGAAAATTTCTCCTCGAGGGGTATCTAGGCCCCGAGGGAAATTGCAATACTGAAATAAATTGAAACCTCGACCAGACCCCCATCTCCAGACCAGGGCCCGGAAGAGGGTACATAAAAAACATAATAACGGTCACCGCTACTGGCGGGGGCGCGGGAAGCGGAGACAAGTTCAGAAAAAGTAAAATGGCTCCGAGTTCGTGCCGGGCAGGCGAGCAATTGTGAAAAGAGTCACTTAATGACCAAGGAAAATAAAAATGGGGGTGAAGTCCCAAGGGCAGATCTCCAATTATGAACAGAAGTCCCTGCAGTTCGTTTAGCCACATGAGGACGGAGTAGTTGGCAGCGGGTGAAGTGGAGAGTCTGACGATCTTTGAGGTGGCTTCCTACGTTTCACCGGAGTCTGCCATCTGGAACGTTGTGATCTGATCTGGCCCGTATTTTGAGTCGCACTAGGAACAGCAAACCAATCTGGTATAGTTAGAGGTGCTACGCCCAATGCCGAAGTCAGTGGCGTTATATCTTCCGGGGAGGACACAAAAAAGGATTCTCCGTCAATTATGGTGGTAAGGGAGAGAGGATATCCCCAGCGATATTTAATCTGACGGTCCTGAAGAATTTGGGTGAGCGGGCGTAATGCCCTCCGGGCTTGCAAAGTGGTCCAGGAAAGGTCTGGAAAGACTTGTAGCGGGTTTCCCAAACGATCTTGAAAATTCGAATTCCTGCTTGCCATTAGGATACGTTCCTTATCCACATAATAATGAAGTCGGCAGATTATGTCCCTGGGAGCTGAGGACGGGGTTCCCTTTGCCTTCAAAGCCCTATGGGCTCGATCAAATAATAACGGTGCATCAAGCGGGCGTTGCAGGAGAGGGTTAAGCAATGAGCGTAGTAAGGCCGGAATATCCTCCGTGGGGCCCTGAGATTCAGGGAGACCTCGAATTCGCAAATTGTTTCGCCGGCCTCGGTTGTCTACATCGTCCAGGTCTCTGCGCAGCTGGGTGAAATATTTAGAATGTGCACTGACCTGCTGCTCAAGAGCTAGCACTCTGTCGTCATTCTGGTCCTTAGAGTCTTCAAGGCCTTGTATTCTGGATCCAAGATGGAGGACGTCCTGCGACATGTGCTCCCATCGTGATTCCCATGCTGTCTCCATGCGTCGCATCAGGGCCTCCATGTCCTCTTTAGTTGGTAGGGACCTCAGAATGTCCCTGATTGAGGTTCCCTCGGTCTCCGGAGGACCCGGGCTGCAGGAGGGAGAGGACGCCGGGGTGCCGTCTGACGCCGGCGCCATCTTGGAATGGCGCCGATCGCCCTGCACCGCCGCGTGGTCCGGGAAAAATGAGGAGATATCCTCAGATCGGGCGGTTCTGGGGGTGCTCTGGAGCTTCCCGCCCCCCAGTCCCTTCTTTTTGTGGGCCATTATGGGTCTCAGCTGTGGGTATTCACCCCTTAATGCCGCTCACCGCCGGAGCTCCGAATTCAGGCTGCCGTCTACCGAGGGTCCCTTTTTAAGACGAAGTTAGACACACTAGTCACCATTACCAGATTACCTGTTGTTGGTCACGTGACCTAAGTGCCCCTACTCCTGGCCCTATGGACTGTGACAGGGCTTGGATAATAATTATCCCTTTTGCGATCCAATAAACTTTCAGCGACAGCTGGTCTTAATTTCGAAAAAAAACCAACTTTTTTTTTTTTATTTATTTTTTATGTATGTTACTATTGTAAAATCTTATATTGTTGGTATTTATATTTTCTCATTGTATGAAACTTTGGGACCCCGAAGAGAGGTGAGTATAGGGAGAGAGGGCTGGTCCGGTCATGTCGGAATATATCTGACATTGGACTGCAACCGGCAAAAGGTTGTTTCGGATCTATTCCGACATTGGACCAGAAATTGTTAAACCCTTCCCTCTTAGTTGTAACTTTTGAATGTTTCTTTAAAACAAATCTTATATTTATGTAACGTTCTCTTGAATATGTGCCCTTATTGACAAAGTAGAGGCTTTACTTCAGGAGAGATGAAATATCTAGCATAAATAACCAGTTTTAACCAGTTTTGCAATGTTTCCAGGCTGATTGGACTGTGTGGCCTGCAGCTCAGATGATCAACTTCTACTTTCTTCAACCAAAATATCGGGTGATCTACATTAATGTGATCACAGTGGGTTGGGACACCTACCTCTCATACCTCAAACACAGGGTAAGGCTATGTAAGAAAAACTACTTGCTGTGTAAAAAGACAGTCTCACTCTAATGGCCTGAAACTACGTTCCCAGAATGCTCCTTGCCATTTGTATGTGTATTCACGCACACAGGTTTACAGAAATTTTAATAGATCTGTACATTTATTTGATAAATTTCCTACTCGAAATGTGTTTGAGGTGTAAATTTATACATTTTAGATTAGGGCTGAAACAACTAATCGATGATAACCGTTAAGTAATCTGTTGAATAATCGGCCGGTGTTCAGCACACCGTTTAGAATCAGACTAAGTTAAACGTTTGAGTGGAGGCGTGTGCCACAACCACACCCACCTTTCCTCCCTCTTTCTGGTCAGGAGCTGCCATCCTTATCTTTAGACCGGTCCCTTGCTCAACTTTCTTCAACCTTCGTTCCCTCTCTTCGCTCCGTTTGTTTATATTATTTTAAAGTGGTCAGGCTGTGTGGGGTGCCCCCCTTATCCCACTTTGAGTGTTTATGTCTCTCCAAACACTTGTTGCAGCGATTTGTTCCAGGAGAATGCAGACATGCATGTATGAAAGTTAAGTACACTACGTAAATTGTGTAGTATAAGAAGAGGTTGGTTTTTACATGGCGTTCCTTTTTTAACCCTTTCCTGCCACAGGACGTTTTATGCCGTTCATGCTGGCAGGTGGGCCTTGAAGACGTAGGGTGTACAGGCGCTCCGCACTGTCTGCAATGGGCAGCCTCAGCCCCTCCCTGCAGCCGGCGCACACTGCGAGACATTGGCTGCAGTAAAACGGCCTGAACTCAGGCTGCCCATCTGCAGCCTATGACACTCACTGCACGTCGGCTTCATGGGTAGGCCAAATTAGTGGCCCCCTGTGGGCGAGTCGTACCTGTACGCCTCGTCAGCGTTGACACCTACCTGTCGTGAAGGGATTGAGTAAACCATTTCATTTTTTTTTTTTCTGTTGATTTCATCGGGGGGGGGGGAAGAGAATCAGCCAACTAATTGTTTATGAAAGTAATCTTTAGTTGCAGCCCTATTTCACATGTTTAAAATATTACACACAAATCCATCTCAGTTTAAAAAAAATAACTACGGACCTGCTTGAGTGGCAGGTATTGTTACTGCTGGGCAGCTCCTTACTGTTTGCAAGATTGGGGGTATCAAGGATTTCTCTCTAGCTGGAGGTAAATGTGTTTCTAGTCAGTCATGTACATTGTGTAAATATTCAACACATGCTTTATACTGGAAATGTATTCATAGACTTTTTAGAAAACCTGTTAAAGGAACAAATCTAGAAGTATGCCCATGAACTTTGAAGAAAAGTAAATTATCAAAGTTGCGAAACCTTTTGTAAACTGACATATTGTTCAGTGGTTTTGATTTGCTTATACAAATATATTTAATGACTTTTCACTATTTTATTTTATTTATCAGGTGATTCTTAACTTGCATATAGTGCTGAAATTTCACTCAATTAGTAAAGTTTTTAAATATTTACTGAAAATTTATTGGCTTTGTTTTGTTGTGTATAGTATAATTTATTTAGTGCTTTAGGACAGTGTGGTCCAACCCTCTCCTCTAACAGGCAGGAGCGAGATAATTTTTTTTAAAGAACAGTGATGAGATTATTAGCAGAAAAAAGAAAGTGGTTAAAACACAATTAAATTTTAATATACAGGGTTATTCAAAAGAGATCCAAATGGCTGCTGAAAGGTAACCGAACGCTGAAAATCAGCATTCGGTTACCTTTCTTGGCCATTCGGCTTTTCAGAGAGCAGGCAATTCGCCAAATGTTGGCGAATTGCCTGCACATACCGTGCCTGTTCGAGGGTAGTGAAATCCCCACAGCTTCGGCTATTCAAAGAACAAAAACCAGCAGTGAAAGGTTGCCGAAATGCCCTGCCATTCGGTGGCTTCATGCGTCAGATTTATTCAGGCGAATCCCATAGGCTTCAATGTTAAAAATATTCCCATTTTAATTCAATATCTAATAAAACGTTTATTATCTGCAGTAAAGAGATTCTTTATGGTTAGATTTTTTTAGCATCTTTTAAGCATTTTTCGGGATTTTTTTTTTTTTTAAAACGTTTTTTCTGTAACAGCCCTTTTTATTATCATTCCTTGAACCTCATATGTAAATTTCAGACATTTTCGCTCAGTTTCTTTACAAACAGCGTTTCACTTTTCAAACATTCAAGCGAACTGTTTTGTTTTTTTTTTCACTCCATTCGTCTGCGGTGTCGGGTTTTTCCGGCGGCTGCTCTGCGCTCTGATCGGCTCCTGCTTGGGTGTCTTCGGCGGTGTTACTCCAGATGTTTTTGTGGGTTTCGGTGTGCATTCGCCTGGGTTTTGCGGTGAGTGGTCGGTAGGTTTTTGGCAGCTTTTCCCTGCACTACGACGGCCCTGTGGTGCTTGCTGAATACACCGCAGGGTCGCTGAAATGGGATCACCAAATCGTACCGAATTGAAGAGAACGAAAAGTCACCGAACGTGCGGTGACTTTTTGATTCTCTTTGTTCATTTCTATAACTCTATCTGGGTTATTCAATCTTGGCAGACTAGAGTAAAATACAATCATAGGCTGCCTCCAGGCAATCACAGATGTGTACAACATATGTAAACTTAAACAGAAAAGGTGTATGTATTTCTTGGCACCAATGGGGTGTACAGCAAGAATGGGTAGCAATAGGCTACCTATGGCTAGTTTCCCAAGTTAAGCATAAAGAGCTCTATGTGGAAAACAGGAGGAAGCAGGCCTTCTAGGGTCTGCGGGTATAGTACTGAAATGCTAATCCATAAAGCATAAAAGGTACGGCTATATTTCAATAGTATGTAATGAAACTACATAAAGCTTACAGACAGGAATACCCGAACACGCAGGAGAGGAGGAATAAGGGGTCAGTGGCTAAAGTCACTGTCAAGAAAGAACAAAAATCACATTCCTATGATGCTCTACGTGGTTCCCTGCATAGCACAGTGTCCTCAGGAGCACAGATATGTGATGGTGAAAAGGAGCGAACAGAGGCCTTGTACCCCCCTGTTCTTAAATGGTGAAAAGACAAGGAGTCAAGGGAACTTGCCTCCTTGCCGGCGCATGCTCAGTCCAGCACTGGCATTCTGTGGCTCCCCGTTGGGGGCGTGGTGGTTTCCTTGTGCGCTTGCACCGACCTCCTCGCTGAACGGTGCATGTGCAGACATCATGTCACAACTGTGGGTAGGCTTTCCTCTTGCCAGGCACACATGCTCTGAATCTTCTATTGGCAGTGCATGCGTTCTCTGGGGAACTCTCCTCCTTCCCAGACGAGCATGTGACAGCCCTCAATGGGGAGACAAAATGGATGACCAACTATCAACTGCCAAAAGAAACACCCAACTTTTCCCCCATTGGCAGCCAGCACACCACACATAAAGATAAGTGTTCAGGGGCAACAATATCCTCATTAAATTGCGATACCTCTGGATATACCTCGCTTGTGCCATAAATGTATCTTCAGGGGCCAGATCACAACGTGGCCATTAAACAGAGCACTCGAGCCATGCAGCTTAAAGGTTTGAGCACCCTGCTTTAATTTTACCATGCCCTATAGCACCTGGAATAGTTTGAGCCTTGGATGTTGCACTTGCTTCCTGTATGTTAACATCTCCTATATTTTACATGGGAGATATTAATCTCCCTGTCGTTACGATTCTGACATCGTCTGCATCATCTCTCCATGGGCAGCTGAACACTAGAAACAGTTGCGCACATTCGTGTCTGTCATGGACTCCTGGAGCTGATAACATCTAGTGTTATCCACATCCAGTTCTAAAGTATTACCACTCAAGCTGCTGACAGAGGATCAGTGGGTATACGGACATTAAAGGCGAGCCACAAATAGAAAACGTGTGGTGCAAAAGCTTTCCATTTGTGTAATACTTTAAAGGCCAGTGTCAGGTGAGCGTTCTTCAGAGCCGAAGGAATGTCCGTGCGAGTGGACGTTTCTTCCACTCTGATGCCCGTGTGGCCATCTCATTGAGCGCAGTGAGTGCGCTCAGCGCTACAAAGCTCGAGCCTCCTTTTGGAGGATCACGCTTTGTAGCCCCCATATACTACATCAGTCGTAGTGTTTCGACAGTGAGGCTTTCAGCACATCCAGTGGTAGCGCGCGCAACTAGTGTGCATGCTACACCATGTGGCCCTCCCCGTCGAACCGTCACAAAGCTGCGACAGACGCAGGGCGATGCGTCATTCTGATCCGGTCTTGAACGTTCAGGTTGTGATCTGGCCCCAGATTTGCCAGATATTTAAAGCACAGAACAGGTGAAATGATTTGCTGCTCATTGGTCGTTTTATTGTCTTCATTTTCCCAAGTTAATCCTTAAAACCTGACCTGCTAGTATTCATTGAGGGCAGGGTTGGGAAACACTGCATTATAATGTAGAGTTTGGGAATTTTTTAAATCTGAACAAACTTTTTAGAATATGGGATGACGTGTAGAGACTCCTTCCAAGATGGGAATAGACTCTAAATGCGTTCTTGAGAGGAAAACCAGGAATAAGCATTTGTAGAGCTAGAGACCAGGTGTTGTGTTTTTTGTATTTAAAAATCATGGAGAAACAGAGTTATACAGACTGAAACCTGTAATGATGTGGTTAGGGGAAATGGAAAGATGGGATTATGTAGTTTTGTTAGAACCAGTGTTTTCATTTGGAAGTTCTAGAGACCCAATGAAGGGGCTGGAATGAGTATGTGAGGAGTAATGGGAGAGAAAGCATTTATGTAGATTGCAACAGGGAGATGCAGCTCTTGAAAAGGCGTATAACAAAGTCAGAAAATAAGAGCATGCACCTTTTTTTAGCAGTGTCTTTGGATGCAATCAATTTTTATTCAGGCGACAATAACACGATTTGGTGCTGTTACATACATGGGAGGTAATGTAGAAATGATTAAAGATTGACACAATGGCAATGAGCTGGATATGTCATGCTGGTGAGCATTAAAATCTTTCCAGGTTTACTATCAAACACCATTTATTCTTATTCATGATAGCTAAATCTAATGTTGCATATGTACATTGTTTAGTTTGCATTTTTAGTTTAGTTTTTTTTTTTTCTCTTTTGAGGGGAAATGCATTTTAAGCTCTGTTCTTGTTTCATTCATTTTCAGACAGAAGAAGTAAACGAAAGCCTTGTTAATGACCCCAAAGAAGAAAGTGCTAAGCAGCTCATCAAGCAATCTTTTCCGAAGGCGCTGGATGATGGTGTTTGACGGCAAAAGCAGAACTTTTCATACATATGCTAGGGAAGTCACTGAAATCTAGATTTTTTTTTAAATTTATTTTTCTATGAAATTGCAGATTCATAATGGTTCCTTTGATGTTGCTAACATATCATGTTTATTTTGCCAACAATAGTGAAATATGGTGCACTAGGGACTATAATGTACAGAAGCTTTAACCCAAATAACCTGCAAGATTCAGAGTATCTAGTAGATTGTGAGGGTTTTACATCCTTGCTGTGCCTTAGACTAAAGTGATGAAAAGCTGAATGTTTGGCATACATAACCTTAATTAACTTGAAGTCTTGTATAAATTCAATGCAAAAGTATAAAGTCTCCTTCAGATGGACAATATTGTAACAGAACATGATCCAAATTTAAAGGGAAACTCTAGGGTTAAAATGGGAGTGGGGGGAACGGAGGGATTACATTTTATCCACGCTCTTTTATCACTTAAAATAATTTAAAAACTTTCCTTCTTTCCGGTACAACACTGATTCTTCAGCCATCCAGAAGTCACACGCTGCCTGTAAACCAGAGTATGTCATACTTCAGCTGCCAGCCAGCCAGCCAGTCCAATAGCTGATAGTGAGCTGGGACTCAAGTTGATTCCCGCTTGGCCTGATGCCTGCAACTCAGATGAGCTCAAACCTAGCCCCTGCACTTGATGGGTTAAGTTAGCTTTCAGAGAGGCCTGAGGAAGCAAAGTGGGGACCCTGTGACTGTTCAATCTACATTGTGATCACAAAGATGTGATGTAGAGTGTCCTTTTTAATGGATGAAAAAACACGATGAATTGCTTCCATGATTCATGCTGTTGATTGCCAGGATGTTTATTGTCTCAATGCACCTTATAACTGGTTTGTTATGAGAGCCCACAAATATCTGTTCAGGTGAGTTCACCTGATCGATTCTGTAATCTTTAAGCTTAGTGTATTTGTGTATACATAATTTGTGCTATCATGTTATATAGATAGATCTATATCAAATCTCACAGGTATAGCAGTCTGTAGTGATACCTTTTTTATTGGACTAACGTTACATTTAAAAGGCAAGCTTTCGTGAGTATTCCTGTCCTCTTCAGGTCTGTGTGTTACAGATTTTTTTTATAATGGATTATGGATCATGGTGATGGCTTTGACTATTGCATTTTTATAGCTTAATTTAATTCCCTTTATGATATCCTCCATTTGTGTTGGAACTTTTTGAGAAATAACCATATTGTTTGCATTGGATTAATATCTAGTAAGTAGTGTCCGTCCGTCCAGGGGAGGAACAGCACTCAGTCTTGGTATTCCAAATGAAGACGCCCAGGTGCTGCCCGTAAGTGGATAGATACAGCAGCAGAGAAATTCTCCCATTTCTCTGCTGCTGTCTGTTTATATATATATTACACCCAGCTTTGCCCAGGCTTTTCAGTCAACCTTGTGGTGGAGAGTTAAAGAAAATGTAATATTTCCTTGTATATTTCATGATTTTCTTAGGAAGTTTTTAAATTTCTTTTAGCTCAAGGCTTACAGGCCTGCGTTGAAAATCCTTACTGCAGTACTTAGTGATACACTATATTCTTAATTGTCCGGCCGGGCGCAAAGATAAACATTGTTTGGGGATCCTACTATAAGCATAAAACTTAAAGTTGTCCTTGGGAGAAACTGGGAGACCTCAGATTAATTCCGCAGCACTGTACGGGACTGCCCTTGTGACTTGTTGATGGTTATTGTATGCCGGTTGTACTAGGAGCTGTAGCCTTTTAAAATTGAAAGGCAGATCCGAAGGAATAAGTACTGTTTCACCATTTCCCTTCCCGGTCAAGATTGTCACTTCCACAACACCTTCGTCAACATCTTTACACAAAGTCTGGTCTCATTGCATAACCTCAGTGGGTCTAGGTTCTGTTGCAGCATGATGGGACACCCAAAGTTAAGGCGATGTGGTGGCAATCCAGCAAGGTCGAGGGAATTCTGGTGGGAAATTGACAGTCTCATCGGCATCCACCTGTCGATTTGACTTCTACTCTTTTACAGAGCCCAGTATCCTATAGACTCTATAGGATAGAATATCAGGTTGTTCATGACATTGACATCTTTGTTTTTCACCGCAAGGATGGCCCTCTCGCACAACCAGCTCTGGTCCATGCAATTTTTTTAACTGTTAGGATATACTACATCTATTCGTTCTGCAACAGATACCTTTTGTAAAACTCTGGGGGGGGGGGGAGATTTAATGTTGCCAGACGATTCAACAGGTAGCATTCCTTCTCTGATTTTCCAAAGGTTTGTGTGCGAAAGCTTGAGCAGTTTTATCCCCCAAAACTACTTGCACATTTTCTTTTAAAACCGTTATCCTCCTGAGCTGAATTTGTAATTTTTTTTTTTGGCAAACCTTTAGTCCCTCTGCAGGCGTTGATTTTGGTACTTGACTTGTACCCCCCATTTCGGCCCCTGAAGTTGGTTTATCGATATGAAACCACAACCGTATTTTGACCCAGGGATGACAAATATGTGCCAAGGTTGGTCCAGATCCCTCAAAGCATGAGAGGGCCTATAAGGAACATATATATATATATATATAACGGTTAAAGCCCGAAGTGTGGTTAATCTTAATCTTGCGGTTAACCTGACATTACCCAAAACCGCTGGGTAAAGCTGCAAAAAAATGAAAAATTTGGACTTTACTCTGATAATCTTAGGACTAACAAACTGCCCTTGGGTAACAGTCTGGAAGAGCTGAAAATTTTGCACTTTACCCGGATGATCTGCAGAATATCCAACCCAATTTGGTTAAAACCAAATTTTGTTATCGTTCAGATAAAAGTGTTAAACTTCACCCAGGTAATCTTCAGAGCATCCACCCCCCCCCCCCTTGGGTAAAAGTGAATTTTGCTATTACCTATGGATATTATCAACGAATATGGCAAAAGACATACATTAAAATGTATTAAGGAATATACAGAGTAACAGGACATTTTTCTTACATGAATGTTAAACTAACATTATCTTTTATTTTATGCATCATATGTGCTTATATATAATTTATAAAACATAATCATTAGGTTACTATTCATAGAATATTTTTATCTTCATAAAATAATTTTCAGTGTGGTATGTATCTGTGGATATAATTTGGTTCAAAATAACAAACACTATTTTGTTGTCAGATAACAGTTTGCAGCTTTACCCGGATAATCCTCAGAATTCAGTCAACTGTAACCTGCTGAAAACTGAAGAAAGGCGGAATACCCAGAGGCATTTGGATGTTTTGCAGTTTACCCAAATAAAGTCCGATGTTTCGTTGCACGTCATTTTTTTATCCAGCAACACTAGGGTAATGTCGGTTTTTTTTTTTTGTACCCGGGTGAAACGCAGCAGAAAACCGGACTACCCAGAGGCCTCTGGATACTTTGCAGATTACCCGGATAAAGTCTGAAATTTCATTTCACATCGGACTTTACCCAGGCGTCATTAGCAAATGTCAGGATTACCCGGGTAATCCTAAAATCCACTGCGCTTTGGACTTTAACCGTAACATATCTGTATCTCTCTCAAATCTGTCACAATACAAGGAGTATAAACAAATGAAATCTCTATTGCATAACCGTGTTAAATGGCCAAATAGCAGTATATTGCTGCATGGTCAGTAGCATATGACAATGTGCTGCATACCAACCAATTCCCAAGGTTTCAGCAGAAACTGCTGCCTTTTTGCACAGGTTTTCTTTTTTAAACCTGTCTAGAAGGGTTTAAATGGCGGCAGTTCAATTGACGCCATGATTGTCATTACTCAGACATATGTCATCTGACTCTAAAAGCATCATAGCATGGCCAATAGTAAAGCAAAATATGAATAAATACAGAGGAACATCTAGTCCCTTGGTAAAAGTGCCAACTAATATTGCATTTGAACGGGGTGGGGTAAAGGACAGTGTGACTATTTGGCTTAAATGGGCATGGTGCCTAGAGTGTCAATTAAAATGTTACTATATTGTGTGCTAATGTATGTTTACAATTAAATTTCCTATGGAATTATTTAGGGATGCACCGAAATGAAAATTTGGGACCGATGCCGAAAATGCACGATGAGCTTGGTCGAAAACCGATATCGAAAAGGACTTTCTATTTATGACTATATATACACATACTGTGTATACATGTGTCTGGTGTGTGTAATATATATACATTACTGATGCTCCTCCGAAATGAAAATTTTGGAACGAAACCGAAAATGACTTTTTCCCCCATCAATTTATTTTAAGATAGTTTTTTTTGTATAATTGTATTAATAGTAGACTTTATTAAATTAATATCATGAATTTAAATTAATCCACATTAAAATTTTTAAGATATTTTTGTCCTATTTTGGTGGAGTTATTTTGCATCTAGTGCGCATACAGCCGTCCATGACCTCTTCCTTTCAAACTCCTTCAACCTCCTAGCTTTAATTGAAACCTGGCTAACTCCCTCTGACATGGCTTCCGTTGCTGCTCTCTCACATGGCGATCTACACTTGAGCCATACCCCCAGACCGGGTGAGAGAAATGGTGGCGGGGTCGGACTCCTGCTCTCTCCCACCTGCACCTACCAGCATCTCCCTCCACCCCCATCCTTCTCCTTCGAGACACACTGCATCCGCCTGTTCTCTCCTCTGGCCCTCAGGGTGGCAGTCATCTACCGCCCACTGGGACCAACCTCCCAGTTCTTTAACCACTTTGCTACCTGGCTTTCTCACTTCCTGTCTTCTAATCTTCCATGCCTAATTCTCGGGGACTTCAACATTCCCATTGACGATCCTTCCGCTCCTGCTGCCTCCAAACTTCTTTCACTCACGTCCTCCCTTGGACTCACACAATCCTCCCTCCTCCCTACCCACCGCGATGGTCACGTTATTGACCTGGTCTTTTCCAACCTCTGCTCCATTTCTGAGTTCAAATGTCGCCCTTTCCCCATCTCTGACCACCACCTTCTCTCTTTAAACCTATCTGGACTTCCTAAACACCCTGCTCCCCCACCCCGCACACACACTCGCAGAAATCTACATGCTGTGGACCCCCATCAATTCTCCAATTTACTTCACCACCTCCCTCATACCTCATCCTTCACCTGCCCTGATGCTGCCACTAATCACTACAACACTACGCTTATCTCTGCTCTAGACACTCTTGCTCCTCTTCGACTCTGTAAGGCACCACGCCGCCAGCTTCAGCCCTGGCACACCCTACAGACTCGCTACCTGCAAAGATGCTCCCGCACCGCAGAGCGTGCCTGGAGGAAATCCCGCTCTGAAGCTGATTTTGTTCACTTCAAGTTTATTCTCCGGTCATACACCTCTGCCCTCCACTTGGCCAAACAATCCTTCTTTTCATCTCTTATATCTACGCTGTCCTCCAACCCTAAGCGGCTCTGGTCCACCTTCAACACCCTCCTCTACCCACCTGCACCTCCCCCCTCAGCTGCCTTCAGCGCTCAAGACCTGGCAGACTACTTCCTCAGTAAAACTCTATCAAAAGCAACATCCCAACACAAGATAGTTATCTGCCACCTCCACTCCCACAGGTCCCCTCTGCCACCCTCTGCCGCTTCCTCCCAGCCACTGAGGAGGAAGTCAATTCCTTATTGTCCTCACATCTCACCACGTGCCCGCTCGACCCCATTCCCTCACATCTAATTCCTCCCCTCTCCTCCTCCCTCACCACTGCTCTCACACACATCTTCAACCTATCTCTCTCCACTGGCTCCTTTCCATCCGCCTTCAAACACGAGCTAGTTACCCCTTTACTAAAGAAACCATCCCTAGACCCCAACTCTCCATCCAACTACCGCCCTGTATCCCTGCTTCCCTTCACATCAAAGCTCTTAGAAAAACTAGTCTTCAACCGCCTCTCCCTCTTCCTGTCCTCCAATTCCCTACTTGACCCCCTGCAATCTGGCTTCCGTCCCCTACACTCAACTGAAACTGCCCTCACCAAAGTCACCAACGACCTCCTAACTGCTAAAAAACACGGCCACTATTCTATTCTCATCCTGCTTGACCTCTCGGCTGATTTTGACACTGTTGACCACCCCCTCCTTCTACAGACCCTCAACTCTCTGGGTCTCGGTGACACTGCACTTGCTTGGGTTGACTCCTATTTATCCAACAGGTCCTTCTGTGTGTCCTTTGCTGGTAACTCCTCCTCCTCATTGCCTCTATCTGTTGGTGTACCTCAAGGCTCTGTCCTTGGTCCTCTGCTCTTTTCCATCTACACCACCTCCCTGGGCAAAATCATCAACAGCTTTGGCTTTAATTACCACCTCTACGCTGATGACACTCAGATCTACCTCTCTACCCCTGATCTCTCTCCCCCTGTCCTCTCAAAAGTCAGTGACTGTTTATCTGGCATCTCCTCCTGTATGGCCTCCCACCACCTAAAGATAAACATGTCAAAGACTGAGCTCCTACTTATTCCTCCCTCCAATGCCTCCCCACCTCCTGACTTCTCTATCACTGTGGAGGGTATCACCATCTCCCCATCAAACCAAATTCGCTGTCTTGGAGTTACACTTGACTCTGCTCTTTCCTTCATCCCCCACATCCAGTCTCTTTCCTCCTCCTGCCGATACCAACTGCGTAATATTTCCAGAATTCGGCCATTTCTTACCGCTGTCACCACAAAACAACTCATACACGCCCTGGTAATCTCCCGACTCGACTATTGGAATAATCTCTTATCTGGCCTCCCTCCGTCCCGCCTCTCCCCCCTACAATCCATCCTGAACGCCTCCGCCAGGCTAATTCACCTCACCCGCCGCTCTGTCTCTGCCGCTCCCCTCTGCGAGTCCCTTCACTGGCTCCCCATCCACTGCAGAATTAAGTTCAAAATCCTTTTCCTTACCTACAAAACCCTCACTAACTCAGCGCCCCACTACCTGTCCTCACTAATCACCAAATACACCCCAGCCCGCTCCCTAAGGTCAAACAGTGACCTGCGCCTAGCTTCTCCCCGCATCACCTCTTCCCATGATAGACTGCAGGATTTCTCACGCGCAGCCCCCACTCTCTGGAACGCTTTCCCTCGTACTGTCAGACTTTCCCCTAACTTCTCTTCCTTCAAACGCTCCCTTTAAAACATTCCTATTTAGGGAAGCCTACCACCCAACTCACTGACGCAACCATCAATCACTCTCTCTCCTCCTGTTTCCAACCTCAACCCTCCTAGATTGTGAGTTCCTACGGGAATAGGGCCCTCATCTCCTCCTGTACTGTTTGTCAAACGTTGTTCATTGTATTGTAACCCTGTCTATACTGTGCTTATTGTACAGCGCTGCGGAATATGCTGGCGCTTTATAAATAAAGAATAATAATAATGTGTAAAAAATTTTTGACACACATTTTATAGTTGCAGAATACATTTACACATCCCAGCAATTCAGAGAACTCTGCAACTATAAAGTTTATGATTTGTTGTGTGGAGGCTTCTAATTTTTTTGCCCTCCACACCTTAACTGAGTAGATATATATCTATAATGGCTCAGGAAAAGACAAACGATTGCAAAATGAATGCGTATAGGTTCCATTAACTCTTTGGAGGCATGGATGTAAGCTCCCACATTAACTCCCCCTCTTGTCCGCCGAGCAGACACCGCTGGCAGGAGGTCAGTGATAAATCACTTGTTCCTTGTCACTGAGAGGCCAGAGGTTACTGATTAGTGTGGATCATGCAGTGAACCCTTTTGTGTGCAGAAATAAATGTGTAGTAGCTCCTGCCTCTTTCCAATTACAATTATCTCCAGCTAAGCAGCATTGAAAGAGTGCTCGCTCAGTGTCAGCTGGGATCAGAAATTTTTGGCTGTTGTTTTGCTTTCGGGCCAAAACCGATCACCCCATTATCGGCAGAATCTATCGGTCGAAATTCCGGTGCATCCCTGGAATTAATCTTCTGTTGGTATTTACCAACAGAATTGTGTCAGCAGTTCTACCTCTCATTGCAGGAACACCAGTTAACATGTTATCTCCACTGAGGACCAGTTATGGTAGATGTGAAATTGACCTCATTAAATGCTGTTCAGAACAGCATGATGGTGGTACCCGTTGTTGGGACAAGGGGAGAGGCGATATGTAGCATCTCATTTCTGAATGATCAAAAGGTGAACTATAGCAAACGTACCGTTAGGTGTCTTGCCCAAGGACACTTACTGGAGAGATTGCTCGCTGGGATCGAACCCATGACTCCACAGGCTCTCTCCATGCAGAGCAGTGATGTTACCTCTACTCCACCCAGCCGGCACTACTCCTCAAGAGATACTGCGGGGAAAGTGTACTTGCTAAACGTTGGGATTAGAGCTGGGTGATTTCCTCTCTTTTGCTCCATTTTCTTTTTTTTTTTTTGAGTTGGAGGTCTACTCAATTTTATGCTTTAAACATTAGTAGGAAGTAATATTAGAAAAATGAAACAAATGGGGGATACCCTATAGTGGCACCGGCTCCGTGGTAGGTCATTGATTTATGCTGCTGCTCTCCCGGGGTTGGCGGCAATGCTTTGCTAGTGCCTAATTAGGGTATTTAAAAGGATGTTTTCCCTGGTTGGGCGCTGCTTACATCTAAAGGATATCTTAATATCCCTTTTGCTGATTTATTAATAGCGCCACTATTTTAATAAAACCATATGCATCTAGAAAATTCTTACTACCTTGGAAATAAACACAGTTTGCAATCAAATGAAAACAGTTCTTGTATTATAGTCCTATTCTAGATGCAAAGCGCTCTGTTATAGAGTCCAAAGGTTTTCACAAATCAGACATTCTTAATATGGTGCTTATAAATGTTAAGGCTTTCTATTAAAAATTAAATAAAATGGAAAATAAACAGAATGGTAAAATAGTATAACTAAATTGTGTATAGCCTGGTAGGTGGGCTCAGGGCAGATGTTGATCTCTCACTTGAGCAGAAATGTGGTGTTTCTTTTCCTAGACAGTTCGTTCCTTATGTCCCACCTCCACCTAGTGGTCAATACTTGAAGTGCGGTATGTTGGATCTTCCATAAACAAACAAAAAACATCTGCTTCGGTCACTCGTCTGCAGTAACTCTTGACCTCCAGAGGAATGTACAGAAAGAAACAGTGCACACTGTATTCCCAAGAGGGTTCGTAGAGAATATAACAATTTCCAACTCACGTGGACGGGAGCCAATGGTTATATTAGGCTCACTCTCGCACCTTTCTGGCCCATAAAGGTGGCCAGAGTCCCTTCTTTGCCCTCTTTCCGTCAGTTACAGTGGCCAGTCTGCTGGGCTGCGTTCCTCCAAATGGGTGTGCTGGATGCGTCCTGGTGGTCCCGGTGGCTGGGGTACGCTGCGCAGTTACCACAGGATGCGGGAGGTTAAAGTAAAAAGATTTTATTTACATACAGGTTACACATAAAGAATAATAGATCGGGGATATCCAGTACGCGTTTCGCCAATGCGGCCTCCTCAGCTGGATTTCCCTTAAAGGTGAACAACCATGTTTTATACGCGGTTTGGTATGTCTGTGCAGTGATTGGTTCCCGTTGTTTCAGTTTCCTTATGCGCGTGGATTATCTGAGCATGCGTTTATTTTTGGAAAAGGAGATTCCGATCATGTGATGCTGATGGGCTAATAGATGGGTTCCTCTGCGTGCATGTTCGTTCTTATGGGTTCCTGGATTTGGTTTCTGTCTAGTATCACTTGAAGGAAAGTACATGCCAAGCCTTATGTTAAATGTCCATAGGCTTGCTGTTGATACAGTCTTACCATAAATTGAGGTTACTGTGGTACTTGTTTGGAGAAGGAAGACCCTTGGTCCTGTTCTAAATGTGTGGGGAGAATACCGATTAAGGGAGCAGGATTATTAGCGAAGATATCTTAGTGGAGGTGGATATATTCATCCTCTTTTATTCGGAGAGGGATAGAATGTGAGATACTTGGATCCTATTTTCATTAGACAAGTAGATGGAATTTCTTAATTGAGGGGTCAGACTTGGGGGAGCATGAATGGGTCCTATACATCCATTACATCTGGCCTTCACTGGGAATTACGTGGATGGGTACTATTGCTCGTAAATTGAGTATATCTTATTGGATATTCTTATCTTGGTTGATGGATCGTATGTGGTGGGAGGAAGGGCCAGGTTTGATAAGTAACTCGGTCCAAGCTAGAAAAACTCCTCTGGTCGGAATCGGGGCTCAGGAGGAAGGTGGAAAGATCAAGGTGAGAGAGTATTGATTGCCCTATGTGAATATTGTAGTCTATTGTGGGGTACCTACAGATCAAAGGGACTAAAATGGGGACGAAGTTCGCCCCTAGTTTTGTGAACCTTTTACATGGACAACTGGGAAAATGACTTGGTAAAAGGAAGATGGGAAGACCTCGCCCTATATCGTAGGTATATCGACATATTGATGCTATGGAAAGGAGAAGACTGGCAACCTTGACAGAACTTTCGCGAGACGAGAACATCCAATTAGACACAATATGGAGCCGCAAATCCGTCAACTATTTAGAGATCACCATCTTCCCCCGAAGGAGACAAAATACAAAGACCTACATCAAACAAGTGGACACCAATAGTTTCATTGGTAGAGACAGCTGCCACTTGGGAAGATGGCTGGAAGGGGTCCCAAAAAGTCAGTTCATTAGAATGAAGAGAAATTGCTCCAAAACAGCAGATTACGAGACTCAGACCAAAAAACTAACGGTGGACTTCATAGAAAAAGGCTATGATCAGACCCTATTGGAAAAAGATGAAACAAGAAGTCAATCAAATTGAGAGAAAGGAATTCCTGAAGTACAAGAGTAAACATCCTCAAGATCCAACACAGATCGGCGTACCAATGATTTTCTCTTCTAGCCATCAAGACCGTAGCTTTAAGAAGATAGTCAGAAAATTCTGGCCCATACTGAGGGAAGATCCAATACTGCAAGATATTTTACCAACAAAACCCAGGTTAATCTGCAGAGGAACCAGAAATCTCAAATCAAAAGTAACAAAAAGCAAACACGTACCAACTAAAATATCTAACCCTTTCAAACAGAAAACCGGCTTCTACGGCTGCGGTAACTGTATCCGCTGTAGAAGCACAGGGAGTAAAAACATGTCATCAAGACTGAAAATAGAAGAGGCCAATGGAAAATTAGAGAAATCCTAACTTTTCGTCTATTGTCATATACTTCCTAATTTGCCCATGTGGGTTGAAGTACATCGGCAAAACTACACGAGCCTTGGGATTGCACATAGGAGAGCATGTCAGAAACCTCGAGAAAGGACTAGAGTCACCGTGTCTCTGCACATTTCAAGAGAGTCCATAATAGTGACCCAAGGAATCTACAATTCATGGCCCTGAAAAAAGTACAGAATGGAAGAAGAGGGGATTTGGCCAAAAAGATAGGACAGGAGGAAATGAAGTGCATAGGAGTTCGATACACTTCACCCAAAAGGCCTGAACATGGACTTCGAATTGTGCCGTTTCCTATAAAAGCGATACTGCCCTACCTTCCACCCCCCCCAATCTGACGGAGCCATGATCTCACCTGCACACATGGCAGCTATCCCTCCTTCGTCCAGATACCCAACATAAGTCTCAACCGCAACCTTATATTAAATGACTTCGATCAGTCTATTCCTCCCTTTTTTTCCCCCACTGTAAACAAAATTCACCATCACTCAATACCCCACAATAGACTACAATATTCACATAGGGCAATCAATACTCTCTCACCTTGATATTTCCACCTTCCTACTGAACCATTTTCTGACCGGAGTTTGTTTCTAGCTCGGACCGAGTTACTTATCAAACCTGGCCCTTCCTCCCACCACACACGATCCATCGACCCAAGATAAGAATATCCAATAAGATCTACTCAATTTACGAGCATTAGTACCCATCCACGTAATTCCCCGTGAAGCAGTTGTAATGGATGTATAGGACCCATTCATACTTCCCCCCCCCCCACTCTGACCCCTCAATTAAGAAATTCCATCTACTCGTCTAATGAAAATAGGATCCAAGTATCTTACATTCTATCCCTCTCCGAATAAGCGAGGATGAATATATCCACCTCCGCAAAGATATCTTCGCTAATAATCCTGCTCCCTTAATCGGTATTCTCCCCACACATTTAGAAAAGGACCCGATTATCCCTTCTAAGGGTCTTCCTTCTCCAAACAAGTACCACAGTAACCTCAATTTATGCTAAGACTGTATCAACAGCAAGCCTATGGACATTTAACATTATGAGGCTTAGCCTGTACTTTCCTTCAAGTGATACTAGACAGAAACCGAAAGCAGGAACCCATAAGAACTAACATGCACGCAGAGGAACCCATCTATTGGCCCATCAGCGTCACATGATCTGAATCTCCTCTTCCAAGAATACACACATACGCAGATGATCCGCGCGCAAAGGGAAATTGAAACCAACGGCAACCAATCACTGCACAGACATACAGAACCGCGTATAAAACACAGATGTTCACCTTTAAGGGAAATATAGCTGAGGAGGCCGCAATGGCGAAATGCGTACTGGATGTCCCCTGAAAAATTATTTTATTCTTTATGTGTAACCCAGTGGCGGAAGTACCAGGGTGGCAGTTGCAACCGGGCCCTGGCATTCCGCCACTGGAGGGGGGCCCAGCGCCGCCGCCAGATTCTGGCAAAAAGCGGCGGAATCTGGGAGCAGCGCCACCGGCTGTTCCCCTCCCTGCGAGCGGCCCGCTGGCTTGCAGCTTGGTCGCTCGAGTGGGATGGGAACTAGCTGACCAGCACACAAGATCTCGCGAGAACTCGGCTGCGCTGGTCAGGTGGTTTCCGGTGAGCGGCCAGGTTGCATGCTTTCAGCGGCCGCTCACCACGGAGAGGAACGGCAGCAGCAGAGGAGCCTGAGGTGAGCTGGGGGGCCCTATATACCCATAAGAGCTGGGGGCAAATCTATCCATGAGCTGGGGCAGTATATCCATGAGCTGGGGGCAGTATATCCATGAGCTGGGGCAATATATCCATGAGTTGGGGCAGTATATCCATGAGATGGGGGCAGTATATCCATGAGCTGGGGCATTATCCATGTGCTGGGGCAGTATCCATGAGCTGGGGCAAATATATCCATGAGCTGGGGCAAATATATCCATGAGCTGGGGCAGTATATCCATGAGCTGGGGGCAGTATATCCATGAGCTGGGGGCAGTATATCCATGAGCTGGGGCAGTATATCCAATAGCTGGGGCATTGTATCCATGAGCTGGGGGCAGTATATCCATGAGCTGGGGGCAGTATATCCATGAGCTGGGGGCAGTATATCCATGAGCTGGGGCAGTATATCCATGAGCTGGGGCAGTATCCATGAGCTGGGGGCAGTATATCCATGAGCTGGGGGCAGTATATCCATGAGCTGGGGCAGTATCCATGAGCTGGGGCAGTATCCATGAGCTGGGGGCAGTATATTCATGAGCTGGGGCAGTATCCATGTGCTGGGGCAATATATCCATGAGCTGGGGGCAAATATATCCATGAGCTGGGGGCAGTATATCCATGAGCTGGGGCAGTATCCATGAGCTGGGGCAGTATCCATGAGCTGGGGGCAGTATATTCATGAGCTGGGGCAGTATCCATGTGCTGGGGCAATATATCCATGAGCTGGGGGCAAATATATCCATGAGCTGGGGCAAATATATCCATGAGCTGGGGGCAAATTTATACAGGAGCTGGGGCAAAAGTATCCATGTGTGGCCTGGGGGCAATATATGTCCATGTGAGCTGGGGGCAATATATATGTCCATGTGAGCTGGGGCAATATATATATATATCCATGTGAGCTGGGGGCAATATACAGTATATATCCGTGTCAGCTGGGGGCAATACTATCTTTTTTATATTGCAGGAAAAAAAAAGTAAAAATATAGATCTTTTTTTGGGGGGGTTGGGGGGGCCCTTCATGGATTCTTGCACCGGGCCCTCAGGTTTCTAGTTACGCCACTGGTGTAACCTGTATGTAAATAAAATCCCTTTTTACTTTAACCTCCTGCATCCTGTGGTAACTGCGCAGCGTACCCCAGCTACTGGGACCACCAGGAGGCATCCAGCACACCCATCTTGAGGAACGCAGCCTAGCAGACTGACCACTGTTACAGACGGAAAGAGGAGAGCAAAGTAGGCACTCTGGCCACCTTTTATGGGCCAGAAAGGCGCAAGAGTGTGAGCCTAATATAACCATTGCCTCCCGTCCACGTGAGTTGGAAATTGTTATATTCTCTACCAACCCGCTTGGGAATACAGTGTGCACTATTTGTTTCTTTCTGTCCATTCCTCTGAGGTCAAATTTACTGCATACGAGTGACAGAAGCAGATGGTTTTTTTTGTTTATGGAAGATCCAACATACCGCACTTCAGGTATTGACCACTAGGTGGAGGTGGGACATAAGGAACGAACGGTCTTTGAAAAGAAACACCACATTTCTGCTCAATTGAGCGATCAACATCTGCCCTGAGCCCACCTACCAGGCTATACACAATTTAATCATACTAATTTTCATTTTCTTTATTTTTTAATAGAAAGTCTTAACATTTATAAGCACCATATTAAGAATGTCTGATTTGTGAAAACCTTTGGACTGTATAACAGAGCGCTTTGCATCTAGAATAGGACTATAATACAAGTACTGTTTTCATTTGATTGCAAACTGTGTTTATTTCCAAGGTAGTAAGAATTTTCTAGATGCATATGGTTTTATTGAAATATTGCCGCTATTAATATATCAGCAAAAGGGATATTAAGATATCCTTTAGATGTAAGCAACGCCCAACCAGGGAAAACATCCATTTAATATTAGGCTTGTGCACAGATTATTTATTTTTTTTCGGTTCGATTCGGTTCGATTTGTTCGGATGTTTAAACTTTTCGATTTGGCTCGTTTCGACCGATTTCTGTTTCGATTCGGTTCGGCTCGACTCGTTTTTCGTGTACATTTTTTTTCGGAATATCGACCATTTTTCGTATTTTCGTGTCACTTTGCTCGTTTTTTGTATCGACTTTTCGTGATTTCGGAAATTTTCGTTTTTTCGGAACATCTGTTCTCCTCGTTTCAAAGCTGTCTAACTCTATTCGTTTTGATGTAAACTACTATGGTTTACTTTTTTATACTTTATATATTTTTTTATAATAAATTTTTGGTATGTTTTTCGGATCCGATAATTCATTCTGTCGATACGATAATTCTGGCGATTCTATCGTTTTTTTTTTAATTAAATAAAGATCCTTTTTTCTTATGAATATACATTTCACAACTTTATTTAATCACATTAAAAAAATGGTATGAAAGCCAAGGAACAAAAAAAAATGAACAAAACGATTTAAAAAACGCTAAACTGACCCGAATGGTCTAACTTTAAAAATAAAAACCAGAACAAAAAGGTTTTAAAACAGAAAAATAGTTGATCAAAATGATCTGAAATGAAAAAAAATAAAAAAATAAAATGATTTAAAACAGACAAAAAATAAATTAACCCTTTCGCTGCTGAGGCATTTCACGGCTTCCCTTCACGCCTGTGTGCGGCACTACGGTCTGCTGCTGAGCTAATTTTTAACAGTTTCGCTCCTCTTGTTTAAACGCGTTTTTTTGAAGCCTTACTTTATTATATGACCCAGACATGTTATATATCGTTCTTTCCGGCAGACTCGGCAGATGATTCATAATATATCATTATCATATGTATGCGTCATGTCCTGTCTGTATATTATAACAAAAAAATGCAATAAAATTAGAATTTTCAATGTTTGTTTTACAAGGTGTAAAGGTTTTTTTTCACATTTTAACATGCGAGTGTTTGCGGTTATATTTTATGAGTTGCGTTTGTTAAAAAAAATTGAAAAGGGGACTTGTTATATTTTTTTGGGTGAAAATTACACTATTTTTAACAAACGCACCCCATACAAAATGGAACAATATTGCTGCATTAACAAAACTAAACAAAAAACCTGTTTATTTTTTCTTATGTTTTAATTTTTTATAATTTTTAACCTTGTCATGTTTGGTATTGTTGGAAAGGCCATGCTCTGGTCGATCCAAAGATACCAAACATTAACCAACCGATAGCTGCCGCGGATCGGGAGATAGGGGGTTCCAATGAACCCCCTATCTCCACCATTGGTCGCAGTTAGGGGTTAACTCCAGAACTGACGTCATTGTGACGAGGTCTTGGGACTGTCGGCAGCTGCCGTTCCCCCACTCTGTTGTCTTCCTGGAAAGACGTGACCATGTTGGCGGGCAGCGTCTTAGCGGGCAGCGGTGGGAGAGAGAGAGCTCATAGCTGGGAGCCGAGGAGGTGTTGCGTGAAGCTGCAAACAGGGACAAATAAACTAGACCTGAGCCGCACTAAGGATCTTTGGGTTGTGTTGGAGAAGACTTCACGCAGTGCTACCATCAATATTTTTTGATAAATTCTTGGTTATACAATGAATGTGACTGTGGACAAAAATCCGTGTTGTTGTGACATCGCCTAAGCTTAACAAAACCAGGCCACGTCGGTAATCAAATCTCAAGGCAGTACAACAAGGTTGTGTTAGTGTGTGACATTTTTTGGCCAGGCAGGCAGTGTAGAATGTGTACAGTCACATTCATGGCCACAAATATGTTGACAAATTTATGACAAAGGGTCCATAGAAATGTCAATAAATTTATGTACATATAATTTTAACAGTGTGGAAACCAAGCAATACATATTAACTTATTAAGTAAGGAAAAGCAACGCACACAAACAGGAAAATATAGAAAAAATAGAAAATTTATTTACAACATGGGGAAGGGAAGGGAACATGCCAAGGATGGCAAACTGCCCAACAGGGGCACAAACAAACATAGTGTAGTGGAAATAGACTGGAAGATGGCCGCCATTGTAAGCCAGGTGAACATCTTGTTCAGAATATTGGTTCACTTGAGATAATTACTGGCATTTGAGGAGATGTTGGAGCTGGTCCGCATCTTTGATTACAAAGATTATGACTGTGCTGTCTATCATAATGTTTATGCTTTAATAAGAAGAATCAGTGATAGATTTGTGTAAAGTTGTAATGTACGGTACATTAGTTATAGTGGAGTGTAGCACCATCTAGTGTCCTTTTGTGGTAGTACGGCTGTTAAACCATTTCATATATATTAGTGAATGTATAGGAAGGAAGTTGTCATTAATCAGAGAATGCAGGGTAGAATCTTGACAGGAAGTGAAGCATTCACCATTTTGTGTCTGAAAGTTATTACTGGAAGCAAGGCATGTGTTTCTCATCCATCGCCATCTACTCCTAGAGAGCTAAAAAAGTAAGTTTACTGTATCATCGGGTAAGGAAAATGCTGTTATGCATGCAATGTGATGTTTATGAAGTTTGTTTTTACTGTATTACAGTTTCACCTGGCTTGTCTTAATAAATCTGAGATCAAAATAAATATGGTATCCAAGTTTGTGAGACAAGAAGGTTTAGCTCGATGTCTTCGGACAGAACAATGACTGCCGTAAGGGCCCTTACGGCAGGAAGAATAACACCCGCAAGGATCGTATCCTTGACAAGCTACGCACCACCATCCTGGAGCTGTTCGGGAAGGACCGGACGAAGGACCAGGTCCGAAAACGCTGGTCCGACCTCAAAGCACGCGAGCAGGAGCAGCTGAGGCACATCCGTTGCGTCATAGCCAAACGTAAGTGTCATGTTATATTGTAAAGCGCTGCGCAAACTGTTGGCGCTTTATAAATCCTGTATTATAATAATAATGTGCTTGCATGTGCTAATGTGCACAGAAATACGTTGATTGATCTAGTCCAACTGGGGCACAAACAAACATAGGGGAGGAGGAGGCTGGTCTCACTGCCACTCCAGGATGTCAGCGGCATTGCTTATATGCTCCCGCAATTCCTGGAGCAGTTCCTGGATGGAATCAATAGTTGTTACAGCCAGGCGTAGCTCGCCGATCGCCATCAGGTTAATTTGCCTAATGCTGGATGATGTGTCCGGTCTGGCTTCTCCTTCTATATATCCAATAAATGAAAGGAAAATACAGTAAGTAAAGCAGGTTTCTATTTTTGACTGAAAGTCTTGAAAAAATATAACACTAGTATATACCAGTGTTGGCGGCCTCCTGAGGCTCCGACTCCTCCTCCGACTCCTCCTCCACCACCACCGTCACCAACTCATCCGGTGCTATATCTAAGAAATTAAAGAAATAAAAAATACAGTAAACAACAAAACTGATTTATTTTTGAACAAAAGTCGATGCAAAATACAACAGTAAAAAAAAAACTGGACTCGTGGCCTCCTGCTGCGGCTCCGGCTCCCTCTCTCCAACATCGCCATGCTCCTCCTCTTCCTCCTCCTGCTCCTCTTGTGCTATATATAAAAAAATTAAATTAAAATACAGTAAACAAAAAATGTTTCTGTTTTTGACCAAAAGTCGTTGCAAAATAAAACAGTATATACCAGCGCTGGTGGTCGCCCGTGGCTCCTCCTCCTCCACTGGGGCACTGGTGCCCGCCGGGGCAGATGCTGCCTTCTTCCTGTCTTCTGCCAAATCCAAAAAATAACACGTAAATAATGCAGACTGGAAAAAATGGTATATCTATACAATATATTGCCAAAAATATTGCGACACCCCTCCACTACCCACTAGCACTACCAGCTTGACCCACCACTACTCCCATCTCATAGGTCTAAAGTCACAAAATATTTAATTATTTCCCCTGCACATAGACATATATTACCGTTCAATTATATATTTTTTTCAGAAGTAAACATTACGTTTATTCAATAAAAACTATTATTTGTGTTGTGTGCGTACAAAACACATTGTGCGACTGCTTTTAGTTATTTTATAGAAGGCCTCAGCCTCAGTTTCACTTTCAGTTTCTGCTAATAAAACTGGATATTGCAGAAACAACTGAAATCCGCCATTTTGTTTTGAAATTTGCATCTAAAGCGTTCAATAATGACACTGCTGCAGCAAACTGAATTGCTGCGCTGCAACAATTCAGCAGCTGCTGAGGATGTATTGAACGCGGCTCTGTTTGGATGCACTTTCAAAAGAACTACATGTCCCATCCTACCACTTAGCAGAGACGCAGAGATTTTTATTGATGCGCAGGTGGGAGCCAATATTGGGCAAGCTGCGGGTCATCTCGTATGCATCACTCAATCACAACAACCTCCCCCCCAACACACTACAGACTACACACAGTTGTCACGGTGGCAGTACCACCAGGCACGCACCACCCTATCCTTGCCCTCCGATCCTTGGAAGTGGTCGGTCTGTATATATATCCCTATGAATATAACTCGCAGCAAGGTGAGGCCCTGGTTCCTGAGAGAAGCCCCTATATGCAGAGATGCAGTGTAAACTGCAAAGGACAGATGAAAGCAACACAGGGTTAACAAAAGACCTCTGTACGGCAATACCAAAGACTCCCTGCACTGAAAGGCCGGTCTTTAGGATAGCCAGATCTAATCTAAAGGAAAGTATTACCTTGAAGCCGTACAGAGTCTTTTGTTGTATACAGATGACAGGGTTACCTGGAAACGGTACAGACAAGGAAAATACTATAGAGTAGTCATATAGAGGAAAGCCAAAAGGTCATATTCAGAGAGAGTACGTCATACAGGATATAGGAATAGGAACCAGAAGGGAAGTCAGCCAAGCCAAAATCGGTAACCGGGGAATCAGAATGGAACATAAACAGCAAACCAAAATACAGCAATAGACAGAACTAAATACACAAAAGGAACTGCCATAAACTGGAACAGAAATAACAGAGGCAAAAACTAAACAAGGATGAACAAACGGAGGATAACAGGAACACAGCAAGGAGCTCTCAGGACACAAGTCGCAAGGAGACCAGGCAAAGTAAAATGACCCAGCAATGTACTATAGGTACATTGCTCTAATATAGGCAGGGGAAATCAAGGCAAGGGTCAACAGGTGAGCAGCACACAGAACACCAATTAACCCCTGGGAGGCCACCCAGGAATTGGCAGCAACAGAAACACAAGGGAAAAAACACAAAATACAAATACAGAGGGCGGGAAGACATGTTTGGAACGTGGGAACGTAACAACAGTGCCAAAAGAAATCCAGCATTGTAACTTCATCTACATACATCAAATATCAAAATTTTCACGAATACGTAAAATCACAAAAAGGAAGAGCTATGGCAAAAATGCATGTATGACGAGTCGTGAAAACGCAAAGCTATACACAATCACATTGTATGAAAAAAGGACTAGATAAATCAACGTATTTCTGTGCACATTAGCACATGCAAGCACATTATTATTATTATACAGGATTTATGTAGTGCCAACAGTTTGCGCAGCGCTTTACAATATAACATGACACTTACGTTTGGCTATGACACGCCGGATGTGCCTCAGCTGCTCCTCCTCGCGTACCTTGAGGTCGGACCAGCGTTTTCGGAGCTGGTCCTTCGTCCGGTCCTTCCCGAACAGCTCTAGGATGGTGGTGCGAACCTTATCGAGGATACGGTCCTTTCTTGCGTTATTCTTTCTGCCGTAAGGTTCCTTACGGCAGTCGTAATCTCGTCTGTCAAAGATCCGGACCAGCTCGAGCATCTCCTCAAATGCCATGTTGCTGGCCCGCTTCTTACTGGGTGGTGGTGTTTCATGGGTGCAAGACGATGAGGAGGTGTCTGAATGGCACTCGTCCCTTGCAGCCATGATGAATTGAATAATAAAAACAATATTTTTTGGCCTGTCCAAAAAGTTGTCAAAAAACTGGCTCAATAAAGTTACGACATCCGCGCGCGCATGCGCGACCCGCGGACGAATCGGATCCGACCCGATTACGAAGGAATTATCGTATCGACAGAATTATCGGATCATTGGAAACAAAAAAAACAAGTGATACGCATTTACAAATACAAAATTTACAGAATCAGCGATATAACCGATAATAGTTAAATATACGATGTCCAGAATTACCGAAATGGAACCGAAATCACGAATAGAGCGAAAATAAATTTCGATTTGACACATTTCAAGTCCATTCGAAAAATTCCGAAAATATTTTGTTTCGGCTCGGAAAACTTTTCGGATCTGCCATTTTCGGATCTAAAATTTTTTCGGAAAATCGACCGCATCCGAAAACACGAATCGGGAAATTTCGTGAAAATTCCGAAATTCCGAAACCCGAAACGCACATCCCTACTTAATATTAGAAAAATGCTAGTTTTAACATGCTGAATTGAATCTCACAATTTACCCCTTCTGTCAATCTGTACTCTACCTCCCCATTTCTTTTACAATTCAATTGAAAATACTTGTCTTCACATAGAAAGTTCTCCATAACCATCCCCCTGCCTACATCTCCCTTTTATTAGCAGGTACGTTCCATCCGAGTCCCTGTGTTCTGCCAGTGATTTATTGTCATCTCCTTATACCTGAAGCCCTCTCACCTTCAGGGCTTTTCCGGAACTGCCCCCTTTCTATGGAACTGCATAGCATTCGACTCTCCTTGCTTCTGTGATTTGAAAATGTCCCTGAAAATGCATCCTTTAATGAAGACTTTCGTCTCCCTCCATAATCCCCCATTGTAACTTTCCTGATCTCCCACGAGGCCCCCATGCACTCTATTACTTCTCATACCCATCTATTCACGGTCACCCCACTCCTCTTGGATTGTAAACTCACTTCAGCAGGGTCCTCTTTTTGTATCATTCTCCAGTGTCAAATATTTTGTCCTACACATTACACAGCACTGCTAGCGCACCCCCCCCCCCGAGTGTTTGTGAACTACAACTCATTTGATTCCCTGGCACCTATTACATTAGAAGAATTCTGGGCATTGTAGGTGGTTGAGCTCAGCATTTAATGGGGGCCATAAGTTTGAGCGCCCTAGACTAGAGTGCCCCTTTTTAATGGTTTTCAGGAGCTTCTCTTATCCTTTTTCCAACTTTTCTTTTTTATAGACTGGTAAACCGGCATGTTTGGTTAGATTGAGTCAAGTGTACACTTAACCAATGCTCTGGTAAATTTACTAAACCCATTAATGTCTATGCACTCTTTGCGTGTTTACCCACAGCTGTTAGAGATTTGCGATGTGTTGTGTTGTAGTTTATTTAAACCAGTAAACCTTTTTTATTTTACAACTTCCAATGATGTTTTGTGAAAAAAAATTTGTAGCATATAATCTACCAGCTCTTTTCATGGGGGGAAGCCATAGTTTTTGCTTCATCTCTTTTTCCTGTGAGATTAAATATCTAAGGTGAGATTAAATATCTAAGCTGTATGATTGGTAGCTCAGCCCTGTATAGCTCAGATGGGGAGGAGAGGTGATGCTCTGTGCGAATGGTTTTTATTCATTTAGGAATAAAAGCTTTTCTAAATACAAAACTGAATGTTCTTTCTTTATAAAAGAAACCTATAAATATTACATCCAAAGAAAATAATATTTGTAGAAGCTCTGCCTTTCTTTCCATCACTTCTAGTGTGTTGCTATGTCATCAATTATGTAGCCAATCTGCTGGCTGCCAAACATGTACTCCATAGTGAGAGTTTTCTGTGACTGTATTTTTCCTGACCATCCTTTGTAAATGGTTACCAGATTTGCTTGCTTTTTTGGACCATACATTGATTTCAGTGATTACCAGTACCATGAATTATTAGGTCAGTGATGTGTTGTGTTAAGCACCATCAGTGGCATTTAAATTAAACCTTTGTCTTAAACCGCATTTTCAACGTCAAGCTCTAACGAAGATTTTTTGAGGCGGTCTATATTCAAAATGAATTTATAACTATCAAAACAATGTAAGATCATTACTTTTATAATCATGTGACATTATAGAGTTTTGATGAAAAATGTAAAATGCCTTTTTAAACGTTTTGTTAAAATGTAGTCCATACGTTTTTTTGTACAACAGTTAGAAGAATTGCACTAAAATAAATGTATGACATGGATTCTTGCCGTTTTTGTTAACTCTATTTTGGGAGTGAAAGTGTAAATTCAATTTTGCTTTGTAATACATTATATGCCCCCAGCCGTGGGCGTCATCGCGCATGCCCGTGATGATGTCATAACGAGTGAGATCCCCTGCCCAGGAGGGGAATTGAATACACCAGGTACTGGGCTCCTTTGGACCCCCACATCTCTTGAACATGTAAGCTGCAAGGTCGACTGTGGTGTCACTGGACAGGCCAGACCCTGGCCTTTCCAGTAATACCAAACAATGACAAGGTAATCTGTAAAAACAAAGAAAATATTTTTATTGTTTTTACTCCAAAAGCATTTAACATAGAAGGCCATTTTTGGAGTCATTGTAAAGGCCAGATCCTAGCCTTTCCAATGATGCCAAACATGACCAGATAATCTATAAATAAAAAATATATATATTTTTTTTCTGTCTCCAAAAGCGGAGAATTATTCACTTTTCAATAATAAAGTGAATGATATTGCTGCGTTACGTCACATTCTCATTTTCCACAACCGCAGCAAGTATGGAGGGGATAGAGCATGCGTTATTACACATTGTTTCATCGAAAATGTAATCTGCTGCGAAGAGCGCTGGGGGTTCTTTGGACTGCTGCATCACCATAATGTACTCCTCACAAGGTCAAGTGAAGTGTCACTGGAAAGGAGTCTGGCCTTTCAGATTATATTAAACGGGACCATATAATGTGTAAAACAAATAAATGGGGAGACGACCATTGCAAAACTTCTAAGGCACTGGCATTATTCACTGGTAACGCAAACAATGTCCCTGCACTAATTCACACTGTGAGCAAATTTGAAAGTGATGGCATGATGCGTTACTACGCTACAGGAGGACTTGCCCCCCTCCCCCCGGGTGCCTCATCACCTCGCTATGCCTCTGGTCCTGAGCATTCACAGGGTTTCACATGCATCCCTTGTGGTAGTTCATTTAAATAAAGATTTAAAAAAATGCAGAATTAGATTTGTCAGTTAAAATGATTTAAAGAAAAAACCAAAACCTGTCCATGACTAAGTTAAAGAACATCAGAAGTGGTAGAGGCCAAAACAGTAATTGAATTTAAGCAAGCATGGGATAGGCATAAGGCTATCCTAAACAAAAGATAAATCCAGGTCAAGTATCCATGTAATTGGGCAGACTAGATGGGCCGAAAGGTTCTTATCTGCCGACATTTTTCTATGTTTCTATGTTTCTATCAGCTCAGAGTGCATTCATCTTTGAACTTGGCAGTCAGAGGTTTGCTCCTCTCAATGAGCGTTTATATTTTGGAAGTCATGGGGAAATCCACGGAGCCAGATTGCTTTGAAAAGTTATAGCAGGTAGAGTCGGAACATACTAAAGGTCCGTGCCGTATTTGGTGGTGAAAGCGCCAGGAGTTACATGGAAAATTTGTGTCTCAAAAGAATACGCTTGGAATCAATAACAATATTGGTTTTGCCAAGCCAACCTAAAAAAATATGCAAACCTTGATTATATGTAATGCAGTTTGAAAAATATCTTTTAACCTTTAAAGGTGTTATTTTCAAACTACAATTGTTTGATTTAAAGTTAATTTAATTAATTGAACTATGGTGTGTCATCTGCCTTGAATTCACTATTGTTGGAGTGTGGCAGCAGTTAAACGTCAGTGATCACTCTTTAACCTGCCATATTGTCACGGTGGCCCATGTCCGGGGAAGTGTTGCACCTTCGCCCCTGGTTGCAGTTGTCATAGCAGCTGATATCCGGAACGCTTTGTTCCCGGGTACTGTTTACCATAGGACAGAGAATGGCGGCGCACGCCAACCATTTGCGCTAACATATCCGCCAACCATGTCAGGAAGTCAGTCTGCCTGCGAATCAGACGCCTTAAGTAAAGATGGGAACCAATAGCAGCACTCCATCAGTGATCCTATGGGAGAATGGGGCGTTTCCTCTGATTACCAATGGGTGATCTCCTGGCTCCATTTAAAAGGCTTCCCGTCTCTTTGTAATTGCCCTAGCGTGGTTTCACTTCACCTAGTGCCTTGTTGCTGCTTATATATATTTATGTATATATTTCTGATTGTTTCTCTGGCTCTTTGATCCCGGCTTGTCCTGACTATCCTGACCTCTAGCACCCCGACGTTTGGCTTTGTTACACGGTTTTCCAGCACTCTGTTTTCCATTTAACCTTTTGCTTGCCAATTAGTTTTCTGTTTTAACCCGGCCATAATCAAGGACCGGTTAGTTAGGCTTTATGTACCATTTTATGCAAGCAGGGTTTTCTATCCTTGACAACCGGTTATTAGGGTCAATGGTATTACTTGTACTGAAAGCTGCTTGACTGTGAGACACCAGATGCTATCAGTGTTATCTGGCTTTATTACTGACCATAACCCGGCTATTACTAAGGACCCGCTTGGTCAGGGTCTGTTGGTTTATTGTCTGCAATCGGGGTTTGCTCAATCCTGTCATTGTTTAACTTCGCCCTCCAACTCTCTATTTGTGTTCGTCGTTCTCATTATTACTGACCATAAACCGGATATTACTGAGGACCGGTTGGTCTGGGTCTGTTGGCTTATTGTCTGCAACCGGGGTTACCCGATCCTGACACGTATATACCGACTTATCCAAACCAAACTCCAAATCACGGTCTGAACCAGTTTCATGATAAC